>JAAALK010000282.1:36300699-36954400 GCA_019279435.1 Zizania palustris | reverse complement strand
AAAATAGGAAACTAACCGACATTAAAGAATTTGTGCGCCTGCCCTTTGCTGTCGCTCTCGCCGCCTGGTGTTTTCCCTGCGAGATAATGCGCCGCCGCCCAGCGTCGCGTGACATAGAAAAACGAAAGCAATAAAAGGAGAAAGGCTCACGGTGCTTGGAGCTGCTGCCAACAGGAGCAAAGCAATAAAAAACTGCCGGCCGATTGATTCACGCCATGGGGTCCGCTCGCGTAGTACTGCTCGTGATGCCGTGGCCTGGCTATGCTGCTGCTCTGCGCAAAATAGCTGCGTGGGGCCCGCCGGCGAATGATGCTATCGGTGCTGCAATGCGCGACGAAAAGAAGATAGACACTGCCACCTGTTGTTTTATGGCCTCGAACCACGCGGAGAAGAAAACTCCGTAGATGAAAATTTTCGGTGGAAGATGAACCGCGGCCAAACAAAAGGTGGACTGTGGATTGATCTATTAAAAACAGTCAACTATCCCCAAGGGGATAGGGGCCTATTTATTGGCGAATCCTAATACATGAAAAGTCTAATTTACCCCTAGGGTAAATTAAACTGACTCTAAAATTAATTCCGAAAATTACTAAAAATTATTAGAAAAATCACCTGATTTAAATAAAAATATTCTAAACTTAAAAACTAAATATTAATATCCTAAAAACGAATTAAACATAGATTATCAATTTTACGCCGAAACTGACAAAGCGTCCACCGTCTTCGCACTAGGTACCCGGATTGGGCCGACCCGACCCCGCGGCTTCCTCAGCCCGGCAATCGCTCACCGCCCGTGTACTTGAGTCAAACCCAGTCAACAGACCAGTGGATCATCTACCGCTCCTAGCCATGTACCCGGATTGGGCCAGCCCGACTCTGCAGCTCCTCTGCCTAGCCGTCGCTCACTGCCTGTGTACCTAAGTCACATGCGCCTCAGACTCGGCAGGTCTTCATCTCTCCCTTCTTTGACTTCCGTTGACAATCACTCATCACATCTAGAATATCAAAACCATATTCTTCAACATGGTTTCTCAAGCACCCAAAAAATATTTTTTCGTGTGAACCACTATTTCAAGTCTACGTGATATTTCCAATTTGATTTTAACTTAAATTTTTTTACACACAAAATACAGAATATATTATCCTTTGTGAAAAATTCAATTTTTTAGTTTTGTTTTCTATTTTTAATTCATTAAGTATATTTCTAGGATTTAAATTCAAATAGGTGAAATTTGAACTACAGGTACCTAAAATAATGAACCAAAATTATATAGAAATCGTATTCATATTTTTAGTCTATTTTAGTTCTTATGCACTAAATTGAAAGAAATTTTGAAAAATCTAGGTTGCGACACTTGATCGGCAATGTGGAGCTTAATAGTTTTTAATTACAAAAAATCAAATGAAGTCAGAAAAATATGAAACTTGTCAAGACGTTATAATATGATACGAAGATACTATGATAAATTTTCATAAAATGTTTCAGATACATCTTTTTAAATACTACTCTCCCTTCCTCCTCCTCCCACCTCCCTCCTCCCTCATCTTCCCTCACTGTCCACCGCTAGACACCGCACCGACGCCGACGTTGCCCTGCCTCGCCACCGATGCTGACGCCGCACGGCGCGCCCCACCACACCCCGCCATCGATGACGTGCGGCGCGTCACCCTCTCCGTCGCCCTGCGTCGCCGCCCTACCCCTGTCATCGCCCTGCCTTACCACACCGCGCCCTGCCATGCCCCCGCGTGCCGCGTCTCATCATGCCACGCCCGCCAACCATTCCACGAAATGGTGTAGGTGGGTGCATCCTATTTTTTTATTTTCAGTTTTTAACTTTGCCGAGTGCCATATTTGACACACAACAAACCCAACATCACGATCGTTCACCCCTGTCAAGTTTCTTTTGTTTTCCAAGTGTTGTGTGTGGAACTCGGCGAAGGGTTCACTAAGTGCCCAATGAAAAACACTCGACGAACCCGTGTTAGCCAAGAAGATGTGTATTGAGTGCAGTTCGTCGAGTGTAACACTCGGTGAGTTCACCGAGTGTTTTTGTGGTTTCGCTTTGTGCCCGTAGCACTCGCACTACGGGAAACATGGTGTTTGTCGAGTGCCAAAGACACTCGGTGAAGCCTTGTTTTCACTTGGCAAATGCTTCACCGAGTGTTGCACTCGGCAAACACCACTCGGTATACACATCATCGGTGAACTCATCTTTATCGAGTACTTTTTTCGGGGCACTCGGCGAACCCTTCGCCGAGTGGTACACAAGACACATGACAAAAAAACCAATTTGATGGGAGAAAAATGACCGTGACGGAGGGTTTGTCGAGTGTCAAAATGTGGTACTCGGCAAACTTAAAACAGAAAATAAAAAAACAGGATGTCCGCCCGCCTGGGCCATTCCGTCGAACGGGTGGAGAGCGTGGCGATGATGGAGCGGCGCGGCCGGGGTGGCGTAGAGAGGCCATGGATGTGCGCGGCCGGGCGGTGCGGTGCGTGGCCAGTCGGAGCGCGGCCAGGGCGGGCCTGGCCGGGCGCGGCCCGGGGGCACGGTGAGGACGCGCGAAGCGGGGGGCGGCAAGGCTGGGGACGGCACGGCGAGGTCGGGGAAGTGAGGCCGGGGGCGGGACGGAGTCGGCCGCGGGGCGCCGGGGGCAGGGCAGCGCCGTCCGCACTGCGTCGGGGGTGGGGCAGCGGCGGCGTGGCGACGACGACGGTGACCTACCGGTGGTTCGTGTAGAGGGAAGGAGGAAGGAAGAAGAATGGAGAAGAGAGGTGAGGTGTAGGGAGTATTTAAAAAGAGATTGAAAGGTTTGAAAAAATTGGCGCCGGTTTTGAAAATTTTGCGGAAAATATGAGCGGGAAACGAAATTTAGTCTTCGCTAAGTGCAACCGAGTGTCTTGAATATGGCACTCGACAAACTTTTTTTATTTTTCAAATTTGTTCAAATTTGTTTTACATTATTTTCTTTGATAAAATTTGTAAAAATACAATGGGTAATAATAAAAATAGAATAAAAACATGGATATGATTTTTTCTTTAATTTAGTTGAATAATTTAGTTTATTATTTTATGCACTTTTAGTTCAACTTTGACATGTTTTAATTTAAATCATAGAAACATACTTAATGAATGAAAAATAGCTAACTGATCTAGAAAAATTTGAAATTTTTACATGAGATAAGTTATGTTGTATTTTTAGTGTAGAAAAAATTTCAAGTATAAAAATATTTAACCATCAAACTTCTTTCAAACCAATCTCATTTCTTCTCTAAACCCTAATTCTTTCTCCCACAATCTCCGATTTCTAAACACTCTACGTGATAATTTTATCGAAATATTTTTAAATTTTTATCACAGCATCTATGTATCATATAATAACACCATGACAAATCTCATATTTTTTAGACTTCAATTTATTTTTTTAGAATTAAAAAACTATTGAGCTCGACGTTGCCGATAGAGTGGTGCAACATAAAATTTTCAAACATTCTTTAAATTTAGTGCATTAAAACTCATAATATACTATGAAACATAAATATTAATTTTATATATTTTTTCTTAATTATTTTAGGCCCTTGTAGTTCAAATTTCACCTATTTCAATTTAAATCCTAGAAATATATTTAATAAATTAAAAATAGCAAACTAAACCAAAAAATGTTAAATTTTTACATGAGATAAGTTATGTTGTATTTTCAGTGTAGAAAAAATTTCAAGTATAAAAATGATTTAACCTCAAACTTCTTTCAAACCAATCTCATTTCTTCTCTAAACCCTAATTCTTTCTCCCAAAATCTCCGATTTCTAAACACTCTACATGATAATTTTATCAAAACATTTTTAAATTTTTATCATAACATCTATGTATCATATAAGAACACCATGACACAGTCTCATATTTTTCAGACATCAATTTATTTGTTTAGAATTAAAAAACTATTGAGCTCGACGTTGCCGAATGAGTGTTGCAACATAAAATTTTCAAACATTCTTTAAATTTAGTGCATTAAACTCATAATATACTATGCCACATAAATATGAATTTTATATATTTTTTTCTTAATTATTTTAGGCACTTGTAGTTCAAATTCCACCTATTTCAATTTAAATCCTAAAAACATAATTAATAAATTAAAAATAACAAACTGAACTAAAAAAATATGAATTTTTTTTACATGAGATAACCTATGTTGTATTTAGATTGTAGACAAAAATTCAAGATAAAACCAAATTGAAAATATCCTGTAGGATCGAAATAAGGTTTGTGATCAGTATTCTGAAAAGTTTGTTAATCATTTGGTTCAAGGCTTCTTGTCCTGATCACCTTTGTCTAAGTAATCTGAGTTGTATTGGCCTCAAGCAATCTGTTTTGGAAGTTGTATCAGCTCAAGCTTTTCAGTCATATAGAGTTACTTCCTTGAATAAGTGAATTCCTGATTCAACTCTATTCAATTTGTTTCTCAACTTGATTGAGCACTGTTTAACATCTGGATTGTTTCAGAACCATCTTGTGTAGTGTCCAGGTTGAAGGCTTCTCTTTGGTATGTTACTAGATGCTATGCCACAATACTTGATCATCATGATTTTCAATATGCAGTCAAGACAGTGAAACCAGATGATCAGTACTGTGTTGTTTAAATGATTCAGTTACTGAATTTACCTCTGATTGATTTTATCCAAGCATCATACCATATCTGATCTGCTAGTTCTGAATCAATTTTTCAACTGTATTTGAGTACATTCCTTGAAACTGTATTCTGAATTCTGCAAGTTAGTTCTCAACCCAGAAATATTTCTACTGTGTGTTATACAGTGAATAGATTGTGTACTGAAGTTTATTTCCTGCTTGTAGTGCTAAATTTGTTGAATAGCTAAGCTGTGTATTGAGAAATACCTTGAGATTTGAATGTTTTGATCTGAATAGAAAGTGCTGTCTATTATCAAACTATCTCTAGTGTTTACTGATTCAATTGTTTACTGTTTTTTTTCTGAATTGGTTTGCTGTGACGGTTGTCTATTTTGAAATAGTGTTGACGTGTAGAGAATTTACAAGAAATCTTTTTGTTGTACAGCAGATTGAAGTTTCAGCATATAGCTTTCTTGATTAAGTGTTAAATGCTCATGTGCTGATCTGAATCTAGATTGAAACTGAGTTGTGCAATCTGAACCATAACTTGACAAAGGCACTTTGGTGAAGTTACCATTACTATTCATCGTACGAAAAATTTCAGAAGTGCATGAATCTCATTTGTGATTGAATTGAATCAAGCTGTTCCATTTCTACAAACGTGAATTGATCGTTTGTGTGAGTGGTTTGATATTGGTTGATTAACTTTTTGAAACAAAGCTGTTTTTTGGTTTTGAATCTGTTTGAGCTCAAATTTGTACTGATTGGTTTAAATCTTGATTTTGAGTGTTTAGAGGAGCGTTGGGTGATTCGATTAGGCCATCACATTCGAAAGAAAGTGTCGAGGCACCTATTCACCCCCCATCTAGTCGCCATTTCGATCCCACAATTGGTATCAGAACCGGTTTGATCACGAGTTGACCTTTACCGGTTGTGATCCTTGTGGCGACATGGATAAGAACACCAAGATCCCTATGTTTGATGGTCGAGACAATACCTATTGGAAGGTGCGTATGGAGGCTTACTTGCTTAGCCAAGGAAGTGCGATATGGGACATTGTTGCATCCCAGTATGCGATTCCTAAAACTCGTACCTCAGAGACTGAGAAGGCTCAGTATGAATGTAATAGCAAGGCTAGAAACATTCTTTTTATCAGTGTGAGTCGCAACGAGTTCGATAGGGTCCAGCACCTTCGTACTACTCGAGAGATTTGGTCGACATTGAGTACTTTTCATGAGGGCACATCACAAATTAAGGCTAGGAGGCAGAGCACATATAATCAAGAATACCAAATGTTCGTGCAAGGCCCTGGCGAATCTGTTGATGCTTTGTTTGCTCACTTTGATGGCATTTTTAGTAACTTGCGCTCCACTGGGACACTACCTTACTCAGATCATGACCGAGCGATCAAACTTCTCTATGCTCTGGATCGTAGCATATGGGAAGTTAAGATCTCAAGCATTGAAGAGTCTACGAGCTTCGATACTTTGACATGCGATGAACTTTTCAGTAATCTTAAGTCCACCGAGATCGCCAAGGCATCTTGTTCTGGGATTGGGAGCTCTTTGCCACAATCCATGGCACTAGTTTCCGGTTGTGGTAGTGGCACCTCATCTGGAGGTAGCATGTCTGGTGTGTGTGCTTTATCTGGGGGATTTGCTTTGTCTTCTTTGGTCTCTATCACAAAGGAGCAAGTGGACACATTAGATGATGAAGAGCTTGCTCTCATAGTCAAAAAGTTCACTCGATTCTACAATGATAGAAGAGATCAGAGGAGAGGAGGCTCTCGAGGGTGTTTTGAGTGTGGTGACCTAAATCACATTAAAGCCAACTGCCCAAAACTAAAAGCCAAAAACGAACGTGAACAAAAGTATCAGGAAAAAGATAAAAAATAGTTCTACAAAGGCAAAAGAGGAAAGGTGGCAAAAAGAATGGATAGAGCTTTCGTGGTAGCACTCAGCGACATGGACAACACCTCGAGTGAAGATCCCAGTTCTGATGAAGATGAACTAGACAAGAATGACGAGAAGAAAGAAAAGATGAAGGACTTCAACGGCCTCTACTTCATGGCCAACAACAAGCAAAGCAGCGATGAACCTGACATATGTGAGGTTAGTCTATCTCTTGATCAATTACACGTGCAAAATGATGAATTACATGATGCAATGATTTCACAAGATAGACTGCTCAAACTTGTTGCTAAAGAAAGAAAAAAATAAAATCTTAAAATTGAATCTCTTTCTATTGAACTTGCTTTATTGAAGTCTAAATCTGAAACTGCTGATTGTGAGTCATGTCTTATTTTGATGGATGAACTTGCTCAGTTGCGTCTGATTCATGCTAAAAACATTGAAAAACTTGAAAATGTTCAGAAGCAACTAATGGTGGTGTAGTCTAGTCCTGATGCCATCGATGAATGCTTAAACTGCACCCTTCTGATTGAGAGTGTTAGTCTGAGAGATAAACATATCGATGAGCTTAAGGCTAGATTGGAGAGTGATGAGTGTTCTAAGGATGTGCAGTCAGCTTGTCCCACCTGCATCACCCTGAAGGACCAACTCAGCTTTGCTAGAGAGCAAGTAGAAAAGCTGAAGTGTGAGAATGATTATCTGCTTTCCATGGTAGATAAATGCACTGAGGGGAAAGGGAAAATGGATTTACTTTTGGATAAAACTAAAATGTGCGCTAACAGGGTAGGGTTAGCTCCTGGGTTAGGTTATGAGAGGACTTCATCCAGTACCCCGAGCCAGACGATGTTCACTCTACCTACTACCCTTGAGAAAGAGAGAGCCCAGTTAGACACACCACAAAAAGCCAAAAAAACTACCCAACCCAAAAAGATAATCATTTCTTCTCTCAAGACAGACTCCAATCAAAAACCTAGGAAAACTCTAATGTTCGCGCCAGAAACCTATAAACCTACACCAAAGAAAGTTTTCAATTGCACTTACTGTCATTGTGTAGGACACTTGGTTGGTTTTTTCTATAGATGCATGAAAGATGAATGGCGTGCTTATGCTTTACATTCTCATGATTATCCTTCATTTGATATGCATGCATATGATTATGATGCTTATACTGATTATGAGGCTCCTTACAGTTATATGAGTGGTTATGCTCGTCGTGGTGTATATCGTACATCGTATGATGATAAACCACGTATGCATTTTTGTCCTAATTATTTTAGGAGACCTCAGCGTGTTGCAAGGAGACCATGTGTGCAGTATGATTCTCATCACACATACTCTCTTGCTTTACCTTCTTCTCAGGTAGTTCAGCGCTGGATACATAAGCATCTTATGTCTAAACCCAGCGCTGAGTACTCGATATTTTTATTCTCTACTTAGGGGAGTCATGGGAGGTTGGAGGACAAGTGGATCATTGATTCCGGGTGTTCACGACGCATGACAGGGAAATCTTCGTGGTTCTCCAGTTTCACCTCAGTCAAGCAGTGCGAAAGCATCACATTTGGAAACAATCGCAAAAGCAGAGTGAAGGGAAAAGGTATGATCAAAATTAATGAAAATTTCACTCTCTCTAATGTTGCTTTGGTTGAGGATTTAGGTTACAATCTGCTTTCTGTTTCACAATTGCTCGATGAGGGTTTTGAGGTTCATTTCAGTCGAGATGCTTCTTATGTGCGTGATTCTTCCAGAGCTTTTATTTGCAAAATCATAAGAGTAGGGAGAATTTTTGGGGCTGATTTCACTTAGTCTTTTGGTTCTTCTCATAGTTTTTTAGCTGAACCGTTGTTTGAGGTTTGGATGTGGCATAGGAGACTAGGGCACATGAGTTTTGATTTGCTTGTGAGATTGAGTGCCCTAGGACTAATCCGAGGATTGCCCGAGCTAAAAATTGAGAAGAACCTCATTTGTGCTCCTTGTCATCTTGGTAAAATGGTTGTTGCCTCATATTACCCCATAAACATGGTGATGACTGAGCGACCCGTTGAGCTTTTACATATGGATACGGTTGGTGAGAAACCATGTTGAAGAATATGGTTTTGATATTCCAGATGTGATGAGTGATTGTCAACGGAAGTCAAAGGAAGGGAGATATGAAGACCTGCCGAGTCTGAGGCTCATGTGACTCAGGTACACGGGCAGTGAGCGATGATCGGGCAGAGGAGCCGCAGTGTCAGGATGGCCCAATTCGGGTGCATAGCTAGGAGCGGCAGATGATCCACTGGTCTGTTGACTGGGTTTGACTCAGGTACACGGGCGGTGAGCGATTGCTGGGATGAGGAAGCTGCAGGGTCGGGTCGGCCCAATCCGGGTACCCGGTGCGAAGACGGTGGACGCTTTGTCCGTTTCGGCGCAAAACTGACAACCTATGATTAATTCGTTTTTAGGATATTAATTGTTGGGGGAAATTGCTTCCTTTTCAGGACTTAGAGATTAATAACTCGAAGGTTCTGTAAAGCTTCGAAGCTGGTGGGCGCTTGTTCGAAGGCGGAGGCATCAAGCCGAAGGGTGCTTCGATACGAAGTCCTGATAAGCCCTCCGAACGGAAAATGAAGGCTCCGAAGCTGAGCGACAAGATTGATAAGATGTTTGGCTTATCCATCTACTTTATAGAACTTTACCCCTTTTAACCTTGCTCTGGGTACCGAATAGTTTCCACTATATCGGTTGTAATCTAGGGGTAATTAGGTCTTTTCCTTAGACATTTTTGCCTATAAATACCCCCCTCTCTACCCTGTAACAAGGATCAAAGACAAAGCTATTATATACACATATTCGAACTGCTCGAGCTGTTATCCAACTCGGAGGCTTGAGACAGTCCTTAAGCACAAACTCTCTGTTTGTTCGTTCTTGATCTCAGAGAACCTGTTGGTGTAAACTTTTTACGCCAACAGTTGGCGCCGTCCGTGGGGAACCAAGTTCTAGAAGCTTGTTCTCTACCACTGACTACACTTCGAAGAGCGCTTACGGAAGGAGCCTCGGAGTGTCAAGATTCTGCACACCCTTCGGTAAGGGACTTCTTAGTGCAGCCCGAAGGCCTTCACTCGCCTTCCCGAGTCGTTCGAAGTCCTCGGTCTTCGGACCTCTCCGTGACTAGCTATGCCTCCGAAGCGAAGCCAAGCCTCGGGTCCTCTCCAAAGGTCCCCTCGGACCATAGGAGCCAGACCCTCAACTGCTCCGGCGATTCCCAAAGATGCCGCTGGGCGTCGAGTGCCCAGGGGTCCCCGAGCTCCTCCTACGGTGCTTCAGACTAATTACGTCAGCTCCCAAGACCCGGAGGTGCCCTCCGATGAAGACGAAGACCTTCCTGGGACCGAGGCTACTCAACTAGCAAGGCTTCAGGAGGAAGAGGCCAGCTGGAGGCAAGAGGCTGCCGATCGCCTCCGCACTCAATCCTCCACTGGGACTCCAGAAGGGCCTCAAGTTGGTGGTACTCGTAATCTTCCCAGAAGCTACCCAAGTCCTGGAGGAGGCTGAGAATGCATCTTTCGATGATGAGTCTCCTCTACATTCGGACTTGCAAAGGGTGCCCTTCGATCCCAAATTCAAGGCCTCGAAGTTGCACAAGTACTCCGGTGGGTCAGACCCCGGAGAGTTCGCCTGCTCATATGCCCTGGCAATAGAAGCAAGCGGAGGGGTGCGAAACACTGTGGCAAAATGTTTCCCCCTCGCTCTCGAAGGCGTGGCGCTCCGATGGTTCTGGTCCCTGAAGCCAAGATCGATTAGATCCTGGGAACAGCTGAAGAAGAAGTTTGTGAGCAACTTCCAGGGTACCTTCGTGGCCCCAATGTCCATAAGGAGTTTGTTCCAAGTGAAACAGCGGGCAAGAGAAACACTCCGGGAGTACTTCACACGCTTCGCCCACACCAAATCACAAATTAAGGGCCTGTCTACCTCTTCGGTAGTCGACGCCGCCCGCGAAGGGGTGCTAAACCCCGACCTCCTTAGCAAACTCCATCGGAAGCCGGTGACGTCTGTGGCGCAGCTGATGGCATACTTCGAACAGTATGCCAAATCTCCGAGAAGTCAAGACGCTGCGGTACGCCATCCACAATCCAATGGAGCCGTTGAGCGAGCCAACGGGAACATCCTCTCCAGGCTAAATCGGCAAATCGTGGGCTTGGCCAAGGGGCTGTGGGTCGAAGAGCTCCCTAAAATCTTGTGGTCCATTTGAACCACTCAAACCAGGTCCACAGGTTTTACCCCATTTAGACTGCTATTCGGAGATGAGGCCATGACTCCCATGGAGCTCAAAGGTGGATCCCTTCGTGTAGTTCATCCCGGAGGTGAAGACGAAAGGAACGTTTCGCTGGACTTGTCAGAAGAAACAAGGCTTCGAGCTGTCGCCAATCTGAGCAAGTACCAAGGCCAAACAAAGGCATGGTATGACCCGAAGATAAAGCTAAATAAGCTTAAGCTTGGTCATCTAGTGTTGCGAAGTGTAATAGCTCCGGGGAAGCTAGGAAACAAATGGGAAGGACCATATGTTATCTTACGCTCAGTGCGCCCCAGATCGTTTAAATTAGCTAATTTAGAAGGGGAAGAGTTGAAGCATGCATGGCATGCGGAGCACCTTAAGCGTTATTACGCTTAGGGGCTCCTTGTAATCGCTTGTAAAATTTTCCTTTTTTCTAAATAAAGAAATTGGTCGAATTTTGTTTGCTCTTCGAATATCCCTTACTCCTGATGGATGCATCGGGAGGACGGAGATGCTTGCAGAGTCAAGCATCTTTCCCAAGACCCAGGCAGCAGCCCGCGAACCATCGGTTCAGGGGCTATGCTACAAGCCTACGGATTCTAGGCTGTAGGACCGAAAGTAGCGACCAAAGGGGGGTGAATGGGCGCCTAAAAATTTCTTGCTAAACTAAGATTTAATCCCAACACCCAACACAAACTTAACCAGACAAATAATATTAGCAAGTACTGGAATTAAAGTTGTCTAGCTTAAAAATGACCGGTATGCTAATTAAAATGATATTAAAAATAAACTAAACAGAAATACTGCAATAAATAAAATTGGCACTAGAAATATTTAATAACGTCCGCAAAATACCTAAATAAAAACTTGAAATAATAATATCTCAGTCTAGAAATGAAATACTAATCAAATGAATAAATCTAGGATCATTAAAAATTAATTCAGAACTAAACCTAAAATATTGCAGGTAAAAGCTAGTATAAAAATATAACTGCGACTAATAAATTTTTCTTTTCTTTTTATATGAGCAAATTATACAGATAAAAGATAATATGAGATAACTAATAAAATTTAACAGATTAAATATAAGAAAACAAGATTTCGAAATAGATTTTTGGCTAATTAATTAATGGATGATTATCTCTAAAAATTGATCTACTAAAAAATAGGAGATTGAAACACTTACCTGTGCATCTCGGTCGTCGTGCTCGCCCGGTAAATTCGTCGCAGTGGGACCTCGCCGTCCGGCTACGCCTCACATCAATGGCCACGCTGTGAGAGAATCAGCACCTCCCGCCTGCAATTTTCTCTGCCAAACCGGCAAGGGGAGGAGCCACGTTTGGCCAGGAGCAACAGGTTACTGCCTCGGCTTGCGTGCAAAAATAATAGAAGAAAAACAAAGCTTCGCCGTGAGCGAGCTTCCACGCGTTGAAAGAAAGAAATACGGCCAATAGCCGTGGGGCCCGCTGAAGCACTGCAAGGACTTTTCCTTCTGGGTTCTGCTGTGCACTCGCGTGACGCCTGCACACTGCCTTCACCGATTCGCACCCAGTTGGTGCTCATCGCCTGGCCGCCGCGTCGCGAGGAGATTGAAACAACGCCGGAGAAAAATAAATTGCTCGCACGAAGATGAAAACTAGCAACTGTAAAATATGTGGACTGTAGATTGATCTAAAAAACAGTCAACTATCCCCAAAGGGATAGGGGCCTATTTATAGGCAAATCCTAATATATGAAAAGTCTAATTTACCCTCAGGTAAAATTAAACTGACTCTAAAATAAATTCCAAAAATTCCGAAAATATTCTTAGAAAAATTAACTGTCTCGAATAAAAATATTCTAATCTTAAAAACTAAATATTAATATCCTAAAAACGAAATAAACATAGATTGTCAGTTTTACGCCGAAACTGACAAAGCGTCCACCGTCTTCGCACCAGGTACCCGGATTGGGCCGACCTGACCCCGCAGCTTCATCAGCCCGGTAATCGCTCGCCGCCCGTGTACCTGAGTCAAAACCAGTCAATAGACCAGTGGATCATCTGCCGCTCCTAGCCATGTACCCGGATTGGGCCAGCCCGACTCCGCGGCTCCTCTGCCCGGCCGTCGCTCACTGCCCGTGTACCTGAGTCACATGCGCCTCAGACTCGGCAGGTCTTCATCTTTTCCTTCCTTTGACTTCCGTTGACAATCACTCATCACATCTGGAATATCAAAACCATATTCTTCAACATGGTTTCTCAATCTCCCCCTTGATGAGTGCATTGTCAACACCTTTTCAGCTCATCTCCAGATCCTGCAAAACACGTGGAAACCGAAAAACAAAGACAAAAGAAAATAGAAGAAAGAAAATAAAAGTTTAACCCTAATGACCAAAAGCCAAACAGAAGCAAGAAAAATGGTCATTATGGTTAACCAAAATAAAGACTCAAAAGCAAGTGCAAATCTCAGAATTACCAACAAGGAACTCCCCCTAAAATAAATCCCAGAGAAAGCCAAAAATATATCCAAAATTTCTCCCCCTTGTTGACAATTGGACTCATCAAGTGAGACTAAATGCACTTTAACGAGACATAAACACAAACTCCCCCTGAAATGCAGCCCTCCCTCAAAAAATGCTATGAATGCAGATGGGGTGCAGGTGGAGTGTGAAAAGCATGCTTCTTAGATATGATTGATTGCTAATACAACATCTAACAAGTATAGCAAAAGATATACTGTCTAAGATACATGACATGATCACTGCAACAGATGATATCTAAAGAGAGTCATTAGCACGCATTTTTCAATTTTTGTAAATAAAAGCATCACCACATTTTCTAGTTGACAAGCAAGGTAAAACATGAGATGCAAAAACTAACGGATATCTACCAAGATAAGCATTGTCCAAAACAAAGTGCTTCAGCAAACTTGTCATCTTTTTAAATTTTTCAGCCTGATTCTTTTTTCCTTTTATTTCTGCCAGGGGTTATTTGCATGTCAAACCTTATGCTAACCAACCAAGTCAAGCCTAGGCCAGAACTGGACCATTAGAAGCTTAAGACATTGGTCTTGGCATACATTACACCGTCCTAGTTCATACCAAAGTGCTATGGTAGGCAGTCCAGAACAATGCAATGCGACAAAGCAAACCCACCTGGATCTTTTCTGATAATCTTAAAAATGCATAAAATTTTCATTTTTGCTGAATTTCTATCATATTTATAGCACATTTTTCATATTTAAAGCATATAGATGTCCAAGTTGCATATCGGCATCTAAGTAAGGATCTAGCTACAAGGCATGTAAAAGATAGCGAAAGCATTCAGCCCACACATGCTAGTTACCAGAAGCAATAGTGATCATTTTTCAATTTTAAAGCATAAAAGCCATGCATATGACAAATATCAGATATATCATGTGAACTGAACCAGAACATGATCATCGACCAGCAATCAAAAACATATACTTACCAGAAGACGTCATGGTCACTACTTAGGTTTTGAACCGGTTAAGATATTAGAAAAAAACCTAACCTCGCTCTGATACCACTCAGGCTCCGACTTGTTAGGATCCGTAGAAGAGTCTAAGGACTTTAAAAAACAGATTTCCGGCCTTCGGGTACGAAGTATCTGTAAAAGAGCCGAAGGTGGCCACCCTACGGATTCTAGGCCTAGGCTTGTTAGGATCCGTAGAAGAGTCTAAGGACTTTAAAAGAACAGATTTCCGGCCTCCGGGTATGAAGTATCTGTAAAAGAGCCGAAGGTGGCCACCCTACGGATTCTAGGCCTAGGCTTGTTAGGATCCGTAGAAGAGTCTAAGGACTTTAAAAGAACAGATTTCCGGCCTCCAGGTACGAAGTATCTGTAAAAGAGCCGAAGGTGGCCACCCTACGGATTCCAAGCTCTGGCTTGTTAGGATCCGTAGAAGAGTCTAAGGACTTTAAAAGAACACATTTCCGGCCTCCGGGTACGAAGTATCTGTAAAAGAGCCGAAGGTGGCCACCCTACGGATTCCAGGCCTAGGCTTGCTAGGATCCGTAGAAGAGTGCAAGGACTTTAAAGATAAACAGATTTCTGCCCTACAGGTTCGAAGCATCTGTAAAAGAGTCGAAGGTGACCAAGCAATAAGGTTTCAAGGCTCCGTCAAGTGAGACACTTTTAAAGTCCTAAAGCGACTAGTGTAAGAGCTTGCCAAGGTAGATTTAGATCCGAAACTCACAAAATCATTATGTTCGAAGAACTCTGCGGAGCATCGGTTTGTTCGACATGGCATTATGTCCGACGAACCTATTTGCAATGCGTAAGGTCCCCCGCCCACAAGGAGGGGTAGGAGGGTAAAGAACAAACAAGATGCTTCTGGTGCAATTCATATTAATTCATCATACTTTTACATTAAGAGAAATTTTGGTCCAAGCCTAAGAAAAATCGAAGACCCTGTCGGCCTCTAGAGCTACCTCTCCGGCTACTCTGTCCTTCGGAGCTCGAAGCCACCGGGATTGTCCTTTTTGTTCGAGTGCTTCTCTTCTTCTTCGAGGCTCGCAATTTCTTATGCTCCTCTTGAAGCTCGGCCCAGGTTAGGAGCCTTTCGGAGTTGGCCTCCACAGGGTCTTCGGAGTGTATCCAAAAATATATGTCAGAATCTCTTGACTTGATTTCTTGTCTTTGTCTTGTTACTGCGATAATCCTGAAGATGGAATATTTTCCCCCAACAGTAGCCCCTCGAATACGCTTCTCCGTTAAATCTGTGATATTAGGGAAGCAGTATACGCAAGGAAACATTTCCATGTACAAGGATTATCAGACTTAATACTTCTCCGAAACGTATGGAGATGTGAACTTCGAAATATTTTCTAAGTGAGTTGCATTCGAAGTATTTTAGAGTTAACTCGGGAAATCAAAAAGTCTTTTTAGACTTGGAAAAAATAGCTGTTAACTTTTTCCTTTTGATGGAAGTTACACAATGCGTTAATTCCGGAACAAAGTAACGGGCAAGAATGCGAAACGGCATGGACAAACGGTAAAAAATTTAGAGTCTGGACTATAAATAGAGGGCCTAAACCTTTCCTGAGTACCTTTCCATCACTTTCTTGCAAACAAACCATTCTTCGAGCCATAGCCTCCATTCTCCCCTCAAAGCAATCCACAAGATCTAATGGCGAAAACCAGCTTCAAGGGTCCGGGAGCGGCTTCAACTCTGGCCCGACAGCAGGCTGCTGCAGCAGCAACATCTGCGTCAATGGCGACGATAGCTCCGACACCCGCAACGACAGCCATGACGGCGGCAGGGGGAAATCCCCAAAATGTTGGCCATCAAGACCTCTTCCCGGCATTGACAAAGTACTTGGATCAATCATATCAACTTGGGCCTTCAACCTGCAAAAGAGAATCACTGGCGGCCGCGGTAGAAGGCAAGATCAGTTCCGGGGTTATGATTCGCAAACCTAAGAAGGAAATTATTCCGTCACCGAGACCCAGAGAAGTTGTCATTTTCGAAGCCTTCTTTGAAGCTGGTTTGGGGCTTCCGGCGGTCGACTTCCTAGCGGAGGTACTAGATTTGTTCCATGTCACTCTCCCCCAACTTTCTCCGAATGCAGTAGCTCGCCTCGCTATCTTTGAATGGGCGTTGCGAGCCGAAGGTTATGAAGGGAGGGCGGAGATCTTCGCAGCGCTTCACAGGGCATCTTGCCAACCAAAGACTTTCGTAGGCCCCGGAGGTGAAAAAATAGTAGTGGTCTTCGGAAGTATCAATTTCAGACTTCGGGACGAATACGCTCTCCGGTTTCCTGCCAAGGCCATCAATGCTAGATGGTATACTGATTGGATCTTGAGATGGTTTTATGCCGAAGTTGGAGCGAGCAGTCGCCTAGTTGGGCCTTTGCAAGAAATCCACTTCCGAAAGGAAGCCTTAGTGCACCCGGATCTGGGCCAACTCGAAGCTCGCCTGAGCTTGCTTCAGAAAATTAGTCGTCGCTTGAGCATGCGAGACTTAGCTGCAGAATTCCTAGGGCTTCAAATCCCTCCCTTGATGGCCAACTGGCCGATTACCTTCGAAGAAGATTCGGAGGGTGGTCTCCATAAAATTTCTTCGAACTCAAGCCCTGCAGGTAACTTTGAAAACAATATATGTCATGTATATTTATTTGAAGAAATAATTAACTTAACTCATTTTCCAGCTTCTTCAGCCCCTATTACTTCGGAGCAAATTGTACGAGCTTCGGAGAAGATCCTGGGCGTCCCAACTCCGACCGAAAAGGAGTGGAGGAAAAAATTGGTTGGAACTTGGGAGCGATCCAACCGAGTATGGGGACTACTCGAACTTGCTCCACCACCTCTTTTGGATTGGGTGCCTTCGGAGAAAGGGCCCTCAAAGAGGAACGCTGAAGTCGGAGCTTCGAGCTCCGCCAAGACTTCGGTTAAAAAGGTGGCTCAAAAACCAAGAGTTTCTGCACCTTCGAGCCCTAGAGCTTCAGCTTCTGAATCATTGGAGGATGAAGGCAGGATGTTGACTGACCTAATCGACAAAGATGCAGAACAGGCAGAAACAAATGTCGAAGATACTGCGAGCGTGCCGGAGTCTCAGATCAACCTTGAGCATGTAAGAACTCCGGCCGCTCAAGAAATTTTACCTCAGGACGAAGCCCCTGTGGATGAAAGCGGAGTCAAAGTTACTACAGCTTTGATTCCGGGCGAAGCAACAACGACTGTTCGAGAAGATGCTCCAACAGTCGAAGTTTTAACCGTCGACTCCGATGAAGACTTCGGAGTATCCTTCGACCCGCCAAGCAGTCCAATGCTTACTCGCCGCCAAAATGTTCAAGGTAACCTTCGCATAATTCTTTCGTTCTTTTCTGCAAAATTATACAATGTATAATACCTTTGCTTTTGTAGAACCCACTTCCATGGAAGAGGTCCGTCCCGAAGATGCAAATCTTGGACCTTCGACAACTTCGGAGCCAATTCCAGAACCTGCTCAAATGGGGCCTGGAAAAGGCAAAGGAAAGATGGACCCTCTCCCTGCTCCGATCTCAGGATAAACTCCGTCTGAGTCAACAGACGAGAGCCAATCTAATGAAGGGGACCCGTCTACCAAGACTCCAAAAACCACAACTCAGCACTCCGGGCCTTCGCCAAGCGAAGATGACCAGCAAGCCTTGAGCCTGCTCCCTCTTCTAGCTCCTTTCTTAGAGCGAAGAACTGGGCTTCGGACTTTATTCGAGCCTTTGGATCGAGCTAGTCGTGAAGTCGAGGAGATGGACTTGGTGGCTATTTTGAGCGAAGCGGAGAGTTCGGAGCTTAACACTGCTATGGAACGTGCAGCATACCATGTACGAAGTATCTGCAAAACAACATCAGATTTATATACAAATAATTTCTTACCTTGTTTTTTTCTTTTCGCAGCAAACAGTCTTGGCCCGAGCTGCGAACATATCAAATGAGCGTGGGAACATTCGCCTTCGAGAAGAAAATGCAACTCTTCAACGAAATTTATCCATCTCTGAAGGTCGAGTGGCTCACTTGGACGTCATGGTTTCAACAGAGCGCAGGGCCACACAAGGTTTGGAAGCTGCAAATAAAGAGCTCGAAGCAGAACAAATTGTGCTTCGAGCGGAGATTGAAAAGATGCGTGCGGAGCATGCTGCTGTGGGGGCTGAGCTTGTGAAGCTCCAAGAAGAAAAAGCCAAAGCTGCCGAAGAAGCTAGCCAACTGCTCAGTCATAAAAATTCTCTAACTACAGAGATAGCTAGGCTTTCTAAGGTGGTAAAAGAATTAACTTCGATGAAGGATGCTTTGAACGAAGACAAGTTGAAATCAGAGAAGGTAGCTATGGAGGTCACGAATGAATCTTTAAATCGCTAAGGGGCTCCGAACACCCAAAATTGTACTCCTAAGTTTTTTTCTTTGCGCCTAACCATCTTTGAATACAGTTCGAAGTTTTTTACGCCCAAAGAGGGGCTAGTAAATAAGGAGACAATTTTAAATTGATATTTATTATTCGTACAATATAATTACATTATGAAAAATCGGTATCTATACCGAGAATGAATCGAAGACCCCTTCGGTCTCTAGAGCTAAGGTTGGAATGACTAGTTCCAGAGCCGGGAGTTCTAACAACTTTACGTTTAACTCTCTTGCCTCCCTTTGAAGCTCTAAAGTCCTTTTGCTCTTGCTGAAGCTCTTCCCAAGTTCGAAGTCATTCGGGGCTCCTTTCCCAGCTTCTGAGTTCTTCAGGTTTGTTACCTTGAGCTACATCTTCATCTTCGGACCATACAATGTCTTCGGAAGATGAAGTGTCCAAGTTAACCTCCTTTTCTTCCTCTTTAATATAAGATAATATATCTTTGCTTACTTCGGATGCAATTGCTCCGGAGCTATCTCGAGGAACTAGAAATCGAGGGCACTTGTGAGGTTTTAAGATATCGAAGGTAGCCCATAATAAACGAAGTTCGTCGTTAACATCTAACACTTCGACATCTTCCATATGAGGCAAAGCCTAAAAACATGATAAGCAAATTTTCATTCATAAATGTACAAAAACATGATTCTTTACATAGATGAAGATCCTGAGATATTTCTAAACCTGCGGGTCTGGCAGAGGCTGACTGCTCGAAGCTTGAGACCAAGCTTGCTTCTGACGTTGCCCTTCGTCAATCCAAGCCTTGATCGCAGAGCGACCTTCGGCTCTCCATGAAGTCTGAAAGGCTTGCCAGGCTGCGGCCACATCTTCAGAAGGAGTAAGAAGCTGGTCGTCATCGAAGGTAATGGGACCCCATTCTGCGCTCGGAGTTATCGAGTGGCCCAAATCTTCGTAGTAACGAAGAATGCCGATAGCAGCCACTTGACCGGAGATTTCTCCATATCGAATGCTTGCTGTCTTCATTTGCTTCGCTGCCCCTTGAATTCTCTTTAGCCGGTGCAGTAAGGAGACGTTGTCATCTGAAGGAAGCGTTCTCCGGGGCTTCTGGATAGATAGGTTCTTCGTCTTCAGGCACTTCAGGAATAACCGGGATGGCTTGAGAGTGAAGTCTATTTGCAGCTTCTTGCCGCCATCTCGCTACTTCGGCTTGGAGACTGGCCATCTGTGCAGCCATATCACCAAGTCTATCTTCATCTCCTCCGGAAGGATCTTCCGGGTCTCGAGAGCTGTAGGGATCGGTTTGGAGTGGAACTTGAGGTGGAAGAGGAACTCCGTCGGGCCGAAGTATGGATGGAGTTGGCGGAGGATCTCCGTATACTCGGGGAAGGGATGTTCCTTCCGGGGTTTGAGGTGGAGGAAAAGTTGAAGGTCCTCCGACCTCAACTGTATCTGAGGATCTAGCTCCGAAGGTCCGAGGAGACCTCCGAGTAGGATTACCAACTGAACTCCGCTTAGGAGGCATGGTTTGAAAATTTGGTAGAGAACGAAGTTTCTTGGACTAAGTTCCCCACGGACGGCGCCAACTGTTGGCGTAAAAGATTACACTAACAGGTTTCTGAAGAATAGAAACTAACAAACGAAGTGTTTGCGAAGCAAACTATTTCAAGCCTCCGAAAGGATAATAGCTCAATATAGTTCAAAAGTGTGTATTGAATAACTTGTATTCGGTCCGTATTACAGGGTAAAACGGGGGGTATTTATAGGCCCAAACATTAAGGAAAAGACCTTTTTACCCCTCTATTACAACCGACATAGTGGAAACTATTCGGTACCCTTAATAGGGCTAAAATGGTAAAAGACTAATCTAATGAGAAAGAAATAAGTCTTCTATCTTAGCTGGCAAAAAAGATCTCAAAAGAGTCCATGTTCGAAGATATAATCCGAACCGGGGTCTGTCTTCATACTTCGAACTACTTTCAACATGTATCCAAAAGTATATGTCAGAATCTCTTGACTTGATTTCTTGTCTTTGTCTTGTTACTGCGATAATCCTGAAGATGGAATATTTTCCCCCAACACGTACCTTCAGAGGCCCCGTGGGGCAAGATCGTAGGATCCTCTAGAACTTCGTACATCTAGAGGATGTCAGCGAAGTCATCTCCCGAAGCCCTCTCCACCGCATTTTCTGACGGAACCACGACTTCCGCTGCGACCACCCCGGTTACGGGCGAGTTGGGGGTGGTGGAGTCCAATTCCAAGTTTACCACGACGGGCACAGGGGCGTGCGTCGGGTCTACCTCCGCAGCCTCCCGAGTAGAAGTTCTGACTAGGACTTCCCCTATATCTTCGTCGTCATCCAGGAGATAGTTCTCGAAGGCCGATGCTAGCTGGGCGTCAGAGTCCTCAGACTCCTCAGAGGCCGAGCTCCGAGCATCCAAGGATGAGGCCGACGAAGTAGGGTCCAGCTGCGGAGGGAGCTTCACCATCTTCTTCTTCTTAGGCAGCGGCTTGCTGACTTTCTTGGGTGGTTCAGCAACGGCCTTCCGTTTGCGAGCGGTTGCTCTTGTTGAAGTAAAGTCTGGAAGGGGAGGCTCCATCCCGAGGGCTCCCCACACTCTGTTGGAGTGCTCCCAGCTCCCCACTAGCTCCAGCCTCTTTTGCTTTTCAGCCACTATAGGGGCTCCGAGGACCCGTTCGGTGGCTCGAGCTATGTCCTCCGAAGCCAATGCCAAAGGAGCCATTGAAAAAAAGGGGTAATGCATCATAAGTATGTTATTTTCTTCATCTAATACAGTACTGCAGGAATTGAAGTCTTACCTAAGGTTCGGAGATCTCCCTCTGAGGCCTGGTGGAACACTATTGGCTAGTTGGCTCTGAGGGGTGGGATCCGAAGGGCAATGAACTCTTCGGCCAGGTCGCGCATGCTCATGCGGCGAGCCACTGAAGTCAACAGCCCTAGCCTCATGGAGAGCAGGCTAGGATTCGGAGAGATCTCCGCCTCCTTCCGGAACCAAATCTCCTGGAGAGGCCCTGCGAGGGGGGGAGTCCTCTCCGACCTCAGCGTAAAACCACCGAAGAATCCAGTTGGTGTACCATCTATCATTAATAGCCTTCGTAGAGAAGTGTAGGGCGTGCTCCCTCCGTAACTGGAAGTTGACACTGTCGAAGGCTATTATCACTTTGGAGTTCCTAGGCCCATCCTACGGCTTCGGCTGGCAGATGGCTTCGTGGGTTGTGGCGAAGATCTCCGAGCGTCCTTCGCACCCTTCGGCTCGGAGCGGCCACTCAAAGACAGCCAGACGGGCGACGGCATTGGGGGACAACTTGGGTAAAGTAATGTGAAACAGGTCCAGTACCTTCTCCAGGAAGTCTATGGCTGGAAGCCCCAAGTCTGCTTCGAAGAATGCCTCGAAGACTACCACTTCTCCGCTTCGTGGCCTCGGAGTTGATTCCGACCCAGGGACCCGAGTCCTCAGTCTTGCTCCCAGCTTCCCTTCTACGGCTTCCTCAATGGACTCGACGGTACTCGTAGATTGACCGATGAGGAAGCTCTGGGAGATCTTCTTCTTGGAAAGCGGACAGAGATCCCGAGGATTCTTGGGCCAAGCGCCACCCGGAGTCCCCGCCATTGCTGCCACCGCCTAAGCGGCCCACGCTTGCCTCTACGCCAGAGTACTCACTGCCGTCGGGGCAGTGTGGCTGGTTCTCGCCATTTTCTCAGACGATTGAGAGATTGAAGGATTGAGGAAAGTGAATCGCGAGTGCTAAAAGCGGTAAAAAGTTTCGGGTAACTTCTGTTCTTCATTTTATAACCATTCGCTGGTTGCTACGCTTTGATTGCATTCACACTGCAGGTTCGGCTTCCGCCACTAACGAGTGGGTCCAGGAAATGGAACGGTGAGCAACCGCAGTAAAAATCGACCGTTACCTTTTACAGGGTGTAACGGTTACTTGCGCCGTAATGGCTATAATCAAACGGCTCTTCACGACGTTTGCGCTTCGAAGCAGTTTTCCTCCCTGTGATGTGTTCCCACTACGTAACGAGCCTGAAGAAAGGGTCAAAACGCTTTGGATCTAAAATCCTCCGTAGAACTGTAATGTGTACAAATTCTCTCTAAGTCTCAGAATATGAAAATATTCCTTCCGTATACTGCCTTCTTTCTAAACAGGTTAAATACAGAGAGGCGTATTCGAGGGGCTACTATTGGGGGAAATTTCTTCCTTTTCAGGACTTAGAGATTAATAACTCGAAGGTTCTGTAAAGCTTCGAAGCTGGTGGGCACTTGTTCGAAGGCGGAGGCGTCAAGCCGAAGGGTGCTTCGATACGAAGTTCTGATAAGCCCTCCGAATGGAAAATGAAGGCTCCGAAGCTGAGCCACAAGATTGATAAGATGTTTGGCTTATCCATCTACTTTATAGAACTTTACCCCTTTTAACCTTGCTCTGGGTACCGAATAGTTTCCACTATGTCAGTTGTAATCTAGGGGTAATTAGGTCTTTTCCTTAGATATTTTTGCCTATAAATACCCCCCTCTCTACCCTGTAACAAGGATCGAAGAAAAAGCTATTATATACACATATTCGAACTGCTCGAGCTGTTATCCAACTCGGAGCTTGAGATAGTCTTTAAGCACAAACTCTCTGCTTGTTCGTTCTTGATCTCAGAGAACCTGTTGGTGTAAACTTTTTACGCCAACATTAATATTTAGTTTTTAAGTTTAGAATATTTTTATTTGAATCAGGTGATTTTTCTAAGAATATTTTAGTAATTTTTGGAATTTATTTTAGAGTCAGTTTAATTTACCCTAGATGTAAATTAGTCTCTTCATGTATTAGGAGTCACTTATAAATAGGCCCCTATCCCCCCTGGGGATAGATGACTGTTTTCTCTAGAATCAATCTACAATCCACATTTGTTGTTTTGCGGCTATTCTTCTTCCACGGTTTCTTTTCTCCGCCATCGCGCTTTTCCTCTCTTCTCCAAGCGTGATTTCTGCTCGGCGGCAATCCGACGCAGGACAGCAGCGCCGGCTATGCGGCTTGCGCATGGCCTACGGCGGCTAGGCATGTCAGGCTGTTTTTTTCACGACAGTCCAAGTGCACGACAGCTTTGGTGCGTGGGGCCCGCCAGGTTCAATTGATCTCCACAGCAAGACTCCCTGGCAATTTTTCTTCTGCGCTTGTGACACGGTAGTCCACGCCGCTTTCCACTATAGCACAACAGCCCGATTTTTTTTCAGCGTGTGGGTCCCACCAGTCACAGGAGCTGCCGGCTTTCTTCATTACGGCATACGATCAGTCTTTCTCCTCCACGGGAAATCACGGCAGATGCAAGTTTTTGATCTAATCTCTTAAATTGTAGTTAGATTAGTTAGATAAATAATTATCTATCTTTAATTAAAATACAGATCTGTTAGTTAGTTCATAGTTATGTTATTTCTTTTATCTGCTAGGTCATATTAGTACTATTATTTATTTAAACAATTTTAATCTGCTCGTATAAAAAGAAAAAAATAATTAAGACATTATTAATCGCAATAATTTTTTATTCTAGATTTACGTGCAATATTTTAGGTTTATCTCTGAATTGATTTTTGGATGATTCATGTTTTATTCATTTAATTAGTATTTTATTTTTAGACTGTAATCTAACTTTTTATTGATATATCTAGTTCTGTTTTGTTTAATTTATCTTTAATATTGTAGTTAAAATTACTTTAATTAGGACATCAGTCATTTTTAGTCTAGACAACTTTAATTCCAGTATTTTGCTTTGCTAATATTATTTGTCTGGTTAAGTTTGTTTGGGTGTTGGGATTAGATCATAGTTTAGCAAGAAATTTTTAGGCGCCCATTCACCCCCCCTCTGGTCGCTACTTTCGGTCCTACAATTGGTCCATCCCGGGTTAGCTCTTTAGGCGGCAAATGGTACGTGCTTGTTGTGGTTGACGACTATTCTCGTTACTCTTGGGTTTTCTTTCTCGTAAGAAAGGATGAAGTGTTCATACACTTTCGGAGCTTAGTGCTAAGGCTATTCAATGAACTCCCTAGTGCAATGAAGGCTCTTCGAAGCGATAACGACACCGAGTTCAAAAATAGCTCTTTTGCAGTTTTTTGTCTTGAACATGGGATTGAACATCAATTTTCTGCACCAAGAGTCCCTCAACAAAATGGTGTGGTTGAGAGGAAGAATCGTACTCTTGTGGAGATGGCTAGGATGATGCTGAATGAGCACATGACTCCTAGAAAATTTTGGGCTGAAGCCATGAGTACAGCATGTTACATCTCCAACAGGATCTTTTTGCGCTCTTTGCTAAATGTGACTTCTTATGAACTTCGCTTTGGGAGGAAGCCTAAGGTCACTAACTTCAGAGTGTTTGGATGTCGTTGCTTCATCCTAAAGCAAGGTAATTTGGATAAATTTGAATCGCACGCATCTGATGGGATCTTTTTGGGCTATTCTTTACATGGACACTCTTATCGTGTTTTCAATCTTGAAACTAACACATTGGTTGAATCTTGTGATGTAACTTTTGATGAAACTTCTCCATGTGTTAGCCCTAACTTTGAATTTGCGAGTGAACAAGATATGAGTGAAACACTTTTTGAGGAAGAAGATCCATCAGACGATGAAGATTCTAAGGTTGTACGACTACCTCCCTCCACGATGACTCTAGAAGCTTCAACTACTTCGACTACAGGACTTGAAGATTCCACTTATGAGAGTTTGGAGCTTAGTTACAATGTTCCCGGAACGACTGGAACGAGGTACGAGAACGAGGAATAGGGTACACCAGTTTCGAAAACATGGAATGAGTGGGGGTATACTGCTCACCATCGTTCCAAACAGATATGGAACGATTGTAGGGAACGATGTCCTTGGAATGAGGAACATGTTCCCAACTTATGATTAACAAAATATTGGAAATTATGTATAAAATATATGCAAACATAACACTTTAACCAAAATTAGATATTAGATAATAATTTATAATAGTATCTTTTCTTAAAAGAACAACTAATAATTATATAACAGTAGAAATGAAATCAATTCTATAAACTTCTAGATAGAAGAATCTTTGGGATCAATATCTAGATCGGAACAATGTTCCACCTCCGTCCCCTGCGTTCCTGCTGGCTCGTTCCGTTCCGCGTTCCGGAATGAAGTTCCCAGAACAGGGGATGGAGGCACGTTCCGCGTTCCCTGTTTCTAAGGTCTGGAGAAAATTTCGGCAAGAATTGAGGGGGAGATTCTATCGCAGAGAGAAGCACCGCTTCGTATTCAAAGAATGCATCCATCGAAGCAGATCATCGGTGATCTAAATGAACAAGTAACCCGATCTCACGCTCATTTTGTTGATTCTGCTTTTGTTGCTATTTTTGAACCATTAGATGTTAGTCATGCTTTGTCTGATGCGAGTTGGGTCAACGCCATGCATGAGGAACTTGAAAATTTTGAAAGAAATCAAGTTTGGATTCTCATTGATCCACCCCCTAACATTCATTTAATTGGTACAAAATGGATTTTTAAAAACAAACAGGGGGAGGATAGGGCGATAGTGAGAAACAAAGCTAGCAGACTAGTGGTGCAAGGGTATACTCAAGTCAAGGGGATTGATTTTGGATAAACTTTTGCACTAGTAGCTCGACTTGAGGCCATTAGGATCTTGCTTGCTTTTGCCTCTTTGCGCGGATTTAAACTTTTTCAAATGGATGTGAAAAACACGTTTTTGAATGGTTTCATAGGAGAGGACGTTTATGTCAAGCAGCCTCCTAGCTTTGAGGATCCCAAGTACCCCCATAGAGTGTTTAAACTTCACAAAGCATTATATGCATGGGCTCAAACAAGCATCGAGGGCCTGGTACGACCGCCTAAGGACATTCTTGATTGAGCATGGGTACAAGATGGGGTCCGTTAACAAAACATTGTTCACTCTCATGCATGGCAAAGACTTCATACTTGTTCAGATATATGTCGATGATATAATATTTGGTGGTTCATCTCATACACTTGTTGCTGAGTTTGCAGATTTGATGAGCAGAGAGTTTGAGATGTCAATGATGGGTGAGCTGACCTTCTTCCTGGGTTTGCAGATCAAACAAACAAACAAGGAACTTTTGTACATCAAACAAAATACACTAGATATTTGGTTAAATGATTTGACATGTCTGACGCTAAACCACTTGCTACCCCAATGGGTACTTCTATTGCTCTTGATCCAGATGAAGATGGAGAAGAGGTGGATCAGAAGGAGTATCGCGGCATAATCGGCTCCCTCCTGTACTTGACGGCTACGAGGTCGGACATACACTTTGATGTGTGTCTGTGCGCTCGTTTTCAGGCTTCTCCTAGGGCATCACATCGTCAAGCTGTCAAACGCATTTTAAGGTACCTCAAGCATACTCATGAATTCGGTATTTGGTATTCTGCATCATCTTCATTATGCTTTTGAGGTTTTTCTGATGCTGACTTTGCTTGTTGCTGGATTGATCGTAAGAGTACTTCTGGGACGTGTCATTTTCTTGGATCTTCTCTTGTGTGTTGCTCTTCACGCAAACAGTCTAGCATTGCACAGTCTATAGCCAAGGCTGAATATGTAGCTGCCGCTAGCTGTTGCGCACAGATTTTGTGGATGGTTTCTACTTTGCGGGACTTTGGGTTGGAGTTTTCACGTGTTCTACTCTTTTGAGATAATACAAGTGCAATCAGTTTAGCAAACAACCTAGTACAACATTCTAGGACCAAACACATTGACGTGCGTTATCACTTTTTGAGAGATCACAATGAAAAAGGCGATATTGAATTGTGTTTTGTCGATACTCAAAACCAGCTTGCAGATATTTTCACCAAGCCTCTCGATGCTTCTCGCTTTGCATTTTTGAGGGGAGAACTTGGCATTTGTCATCCTTATGGCATCATGTGATGGGGAGTTGTGTACATATGCATATGCTTCTAAAATATGATTAATTGATTTTATAGGTACAAGACTTGTGTGTGCACTTTACGATATTGTCCTGTTTTCACTGTTTGATTGTGCTTAGAATGAACTCATCTATCTATATGTGTTGAGCATGGCTTTTCATTGCGAAAATTTGAAAATGTTCATTACCAAGTCTGGTTTCTAGCATGAATAGGCTAGGGTGCTTTAGCTATTCATTTCTTACTTGATAGCTTTGTCCTTATCACTTGGATGCTCATATGCAACTTGACCATGTTTTCTAAAAATAAATAAAAAAATGCAAAATAGAAAAATGAAAATGTTGAAAATGAATCAAAAGTGCTTAAGTGTTGATAAAATTGAAAAGATCCAGGTGGGTTTGCATAGTCGCACTACTTTGTTCTGTACTGCATTCCATTGCACTTTGGTTAGATCCAGGACATCGAGTGTATACCAAGATCAACGACTTAAGCTTCCGATGGTTTATCCTAGGCTTGGCTTGATCAGTTAGCATAAGGTTGACCTGCAAATAACCCCTGGCATTAAAAAATGGAATAAAAAGTTTACTTTTCTCGCATATCAAGTTTGCTGCAGCTTCTTGTAGTGGGATGTGCTTCGTGTTGGTTTGTGATTAGATTTTGTACTTCTTACCTTGCCATGTCTAGTTCACTAGTCTAGGTAGTGATGCTTTTTGTTTGCTTAAACTTCAAACTGCTTGCTCATACGGATATTTAGATTATGGTCATTCAAAGCTTGCCATGCAGTTTCGTCAGGACATATTGTGAGTCACAAGAAGTACTTGTACTGTAATTGGACTTTTTCATACTTTGGAAGCATCGCATGGTCACTTTACTCTCTCGACTCATGGGGCTATCTTGATGTCTACATTGCCAAAAGAGGAGAGTGCTTGGAGGACTTGGAGCTTTTGATGATTTAGTGATCTTTTGAGCGATCTTTTTGGAGTTATTGAGCTTTGTGTTGCTTTATCATTTGGCAAGTGACATGTTTTCTCATTTTGCTCTCTTTAGAGCTTTCATGGTCACTTATGTGCTGAATCTTCACTTTACTCTTTTTGTATCTTGTGTTGTCAATGCACTCATCAAGGGGGAGATTGAGGAACATAGTGAGGTGTGTCACTAGTGTTCAATGGAATGATGAGTGATTGACAGCTGAGTTCATGAGTTGAGTTTGGATGTACTGGAGTTGGTGCGTCTGTTTGTGTTTGTCTCATGTGTGCAGGCTTGAGTTACTCATCAACTATCGATGGCACGGGATCAGGGTTAGACGGGGAATCTAATGCCAGATGGTCAAGGGTGTCAGTCGAAGTCGAAAGTGAACTCGAATGTACGCATGGAGGTCAAACAGGACGTCGAGTTGGAGATTGTCTAAAAACATGATGACAGCATGTGATTTCATCATTTTGAAATAAAAGCATCACCACTCAATCAAGGTAACTAGACAAGTAAAAACAGGGACTGCGCAAAGCTAGTCAATTTCTACTCTAGACAGACAAGTCTAGTTCAAGTGGAACATGGGAAGCAAACTTGATAGACAAAGAATTTGTTGTTCTTTTCATAATGCTAGGGGTTATTTGTTTGTCTACCTTATACTTTCCAATCAAGCCAAGCATAGGCACAAAAGCCATCAAAAGCTTAAGGCAGTGATTTTGGAATACACTACTGTTGACACGGAAATGTGCCCCCGCACTTGGGTCAGTCCGGTGATCCAAAAGTGCATGGATACTTACGGACGGGCCTAAGCGTGACGTAGCACCGACGCCGCGTTCCGACTACCCTTAATAGTGATAAGGGGGGTGGAGTCTCCAGGCAACTAGATTACAAGAAATAATCCAATTAGCCGAAAGAAATAGATTAAATGGGTTAAAATCAGCAAACCAGTTGGAGCACTCCTGGTTCAAAGTCTGATGCGAAGGGTGCGCTGAAGGGTACCTTTGGCATCTGGTGCGAAGTGCTCCGCCGAAGGGTGCTTCAGCGTTCGGACTGATCTGGCCGAAGATAGACTCCAAACGGATCTGAATGTGGTGATCACCTCCGAACAATGGGGTTTGGCGTGGGATCTCTGATGCAGCGAATTACAGAGTAGTGACGTGAAGGCCAGACGAGGGTGCAACTTCGTCTGGTGTGGAGCGTAGTCATGGCGAAGCCTTTCACGACGAAGTATACCAGCGAAGCCTGTTGTCGAAGCCTGCGATCCTGTCGAAGGGTGTCCTGGGACTTCCAGAACTAATCTCTCAGCTCCGAACACCTCCGGCGAAGGGGCTCCAAACGTGCGAACCTACAACTGGGATGATGCGAAGTACCAATTCGGCCTTAGGACCGAATTTTCGAGGTGTTGCACAGGTGGCGAAGGTAGCAATCTATTACGTAGATTAGCGGATACTTCACATGCGAAGTAACAAGGCGATAGCAATCTGTTACGTAGATTAACGGGGACTTCACGGGCGAAGTACCAAGGCTTACCACTGTTCCATAGCGGCGGACGGAGGGCCTCCAAGAAAACCCACGAAGAGGTACAGAAAAGTAAAGGTAAAAGTAAAGGTACGATCAAATCATGGCTTTGGTTTGGTTTGTGTTGGGGGGAGGGGGGTTCTCCATGCCGGCCAGGCCTCTCTATTTATAGAGGGTTAACTCTAATCTAATATACTATTAATCTGGCCGGATAGAGATAAAGATTGAGCTGGAAACGCGTTCAACTCTATTTCTGCCGAGGTGGGCCTCGGCCAGGCCCGCCGAGGCCTGCTCCTTGGGCCGAAGCTTCGGTAGCATGGGCTTCGACCAGGCCTGTCGAGTCTAGCTCCTCGAGCCGAAGCTTTGGTAGCGTGGGCTTCGGCCAGGCCCGTTGAGGCTTGCTCCTCGGGCCGAAGCTTCGACAGCGTCGGCTTCGGCCAGGCCCATTGAGGCTTGCTCCTTGGGCCAAAGCTTCAATAGCGTGGGCTTCAGCCAGGCCCATGGAGGCTTGCTCTTGGGCCGAAGCTTTGACGGCGTGGGCTTCCGAAGCTTCGGCAGTGTGGGCCTCCGAAGGCTTCCTGGCCTAAGCCGATGGGCTGGCTGGAGGCTTTCGGAGCCCATAGCTTGATGGGCTTCAGCCCTGTAGGGCTTCGGACAGACCTTGGACATGTATTTTCAGCCCAAATCACCAAAAATCGATATTTTGATAATCTAGCCATTAATGTCATTTTTTGCTATCAACACATGCCCCCTACCTTTAGTGAACTAGTGAAGTAAAAGCACAACGAGCTTGAGATGATACTGTTCGTATCGGCTTTTCGACACTTTTATGACGTTTGCCATACACTCGGGAAATACCCTTTTAGGTACCTACCATTCAAAGCCCTTCGAAACCGCTCTCCCTATAGGGATTCCAACACGTATGCGTTGCCAGGAGCGATTTCGGCTATCTTAAAAGGACCTTCCCAACTAGGTGACCATTTGCCGAATTTGGGACTTTTCGTGCCTAAAGGCAAAATCGTCTTCCATACCAAGTCTCCTATTTGAAACGATTTTGGTTTAACCTTCTTATTGTAGGCTCTAGATACTCTCTTCTTGTCTACCTCTATGGCTTCTAAATCTCTTAGTCTCTTATTGGTCACTTCCTCCAGATTATCCTTCAGAAGAGCTTCATATTCATTGACTGATAAGTCGTCTTGTTTCAACACTATTATGGAGCCAAGATCTACCTTTATAGGCAGAACGGCCTCTTGTCCATATACCAACTCATATGGACTGACCTTGGTGGCACCGTGCTTTGCAATCCTACAAGCCCATAATGCCTCGGAAAGCACTTCATGCCACCTTTTAGGAAACTCTTCAATTTTCTTCTTAATAAGCGTAATCACGGTTTTATTACTAGACTCGGCCTGACCATTGGCCTGAGCATAGTAAGGTGAAGAGTTTATCAACTTATGCCATAGTATTCGGTGAAGTCCCTTATTTCGTTAGAAACAAATGAACTACCTTGATCCGTAGTAAGAGTTTGAGGGATGCCGAATCTATGTATGATGTGCTTTAAAATAAAATCGTGCACCTCATTATGGGTCATGTTCTTGAGAGGTACGACCTCGGTCCATTTGGTGAAGTAATCTGTCGCCATTAACACGAACCGATGCCCTTTTGAGGAAGGAGCTTAGATCTTGTCGATGAAGTATAAATCCCAACCTCGAAATGGCCATGGCTTGACAATAGGATTGAGTAATGAGGCAGGAGCTAACTGGATGTTGCCAAACTTCTGACATGCCTCACACCCTCTGTAGTACTTGAATCAATCTTTAGTCATAGTCAGCCAATAAAAACACGCTCTTTTGAGCATCCAACTCATCTTTTGGGTCGACTGATGAGTGCCGCAAAGCCCCTCATGTACTTCTCCTGTAGCCACCTGGGACTGCTCATGGTCTAAACACTTCAATATCACTCCGTCAATGGTTCGGTGATACAATGTGTCGTCTACCAACACGAATTTGAATGCCTGTCGCCGAACCTTCCGATTAACCCTTCGGCTAGGGTCTTTCAAATACTGGACGATTGGGATTCTCCAATCGCCCTCATAGATTTCAGAGGGCTTCGGTGGTCCACCTTCTGAAAAAACTTCTAAAACACTGACTTCGGGGTGCCCCCGAGCCATTCCAGCTCCTACCGAAGCCCGGCCGAAGTGGTGTCCCAGAGTGTTCACCCGTTTTCACCATGAGAGACGGGATCAGAGGAGAAGTGGTTTTAGTGGTTGTTTTGAGTGTGGCAACACTTCTCACATCAAGGCCAATTGTTCTAAACTCAAGAAGAGAGATGAGAGTGAACGCCCCAAATACCACAAGAAGGAGAGGAAACCCTTTGTGAAGGGCAAGCGCGGCAAGGTGGCTAAGAGGGTAGCTAATGCCGGTTCCAGAGCGTTTGTTAATGCTCTCAGCGACATCGACACTTTCTCAACTGAGGAGTCGAGCTCTGAGGAGGAGGAGTCTCCAAGGAAGGAGGAGAAGAAGGACAAGAAGGGACGAGATTTCACCGGCCTTTGCTTCATGGCCGACAGCGATCACAGCGGCAATGAGCTTGACTCATCTGAGGTACCTCTATCCTATGACCAACTTTCAATTAAATTAGATGAACTGAATGAAGTAGTTCTTGGTCAGGATAGATTACTTGTGCAAGCCGCTAGAGATAGAAAAGACCTTAGACTTAGGCTAGAATCTGTTTCTACTGATTATGCCATGCTTAAGTCTAGAATTAATGAAGTTGAATGTGAATCTTACACTGTTGTCATGGGTGAGCTTGCTCAGTTGCGTTCTGTGCATGCTCAAACTCTTTCTGAGCTTGAGACTGCACAGAAGCAGCTTTTGTTGGTGGATTCTAGTCCTCATGTTTTAAATGAATGCATGAACTGCCCCTTATTACGTGAGAGCATTAATTTAGGGGATAAGCATGTTCAGGATTTAGAGGCTAGATTGGAGAGGGCCGGTAGTTCTAAGGATGTGCAACCTGTTTGTGACACTTGCATAACCCTTAAGGACCATCTAGGCACTGTTAGAGAACGAGCTGAGAACCTTATGACTGAGATTGAGTACCTTCTTTCTGTGGTTAAAAATGCTATGAGGGAAAGGGTAGGATGAACTTGCTCTTGGCGAAAACCAAGATGTGTGCTGACAGAGCAGGGTTAGCTCTAGGATTGGGTTTTGAGAGGATTCCTTCAGACAGTGAGAACAAAACTGTTTTTACCTCACCCACTACCTTAGAGAAAGAGAGAGCTCTGTTAGACACTCCATCAGCCAAAAAGCCTACCCGAACTCCAAAGAAAACCACTCCTCCTACCATGAAAATTCCTCCCAAGAAAACCACTCAGCAGAAGCCCAAGGAGCATGTGAGAGTTGCTCCTATGACCCATGAGAGTGCCCCTAGGAGAGTTTTTCATTGTTCCTACTGTCAGCGGGCGGGTCATTTGGTTGGGTTCTGTTTTCGTCGCATCAAGGATGAGCGACACTCTCAGGCGATGAGTTTCCAGGATGTGCATTACCCATCTTTAGGTATGCATGAGTCTGAGTTTTACTCTCGTCCTATTTTCGAGGCTCCTCGTGCTTCTCGGAGAGGTTCTGCTCCTCGAGGTGTTCACCATGTTCCATATGGTGGTAGACTTCGGGCGAGTAGCTTTGTATCTCGTCAGAGTAGGAGACCTCATCATGCTTTTAGATCAGAGCATGTAGGTAGACCTCGCACTTTGCATCATTCTGATTATCCTGTGCGTAGACAGTCTACTTTTACTGTGCCTACTACTCGTATCACTCAGTGCTGGATGCCTCGTCATATATTCACTCACCCCAACACTGAGCGATCGAGATTCTCTTATCATCTGTAGGCGGCAGACCGAGGCTTGGAGGGCACGTGGATCATGGACTCCGGTTGTTTGCGCCATATGACTGGAGATGCAGCATGGTTCTCCAGCCTCACCACAACCAAGCAAAGGGAGCATATCACCTTCGGCAACAATCGAAGGAGTAGAGTGAAAGGTAAAGGTCACTACAAGAAAACAGAAAGTTTTTGTCGGCTATTTTATCTTCCGTCGGCTTTTTGAAAAGCCGACGGAAGTTATTTAACTTCCGTCGGCCTAGAGGAGCCGACGGAAGATAAGCTAACTTTCATCGGTTTTTTACAGTGGCCGACGGAAGATAGAGACATTTTTCCCCATCATGTAAAAATCCCTAACTTCCGTCGGCCAGCATTAAAGCCGACGGAAGTTAATCTTAACTTCTGTCGGCTTTAATGCTGGCCGACGGAAGAAGTTTCCAGCCGCACGTTTTTTTCCCAAGCCCCCGTCCTCTTTTTTCCAGCCAGCACCCTAGGTTTTTCCCCTTATCCTCTTCCCCGCCGCCTCCTCCGCGCGACTACGCCCGCCGCCTCCCTGGCCTCCCGCCGCCTCCGCCCGCCTCCCCGGCCTCCCGCCGCCTCCGCCGCCTCCGCCCGCCTCCCCGGCGTCCCGCCACCTCCAACCGCCTCCGCCCGCAGGTGATAAAGCGGCGGTCCTCCAGTAGGTTGGGGGTTGGGGCGACGAGGCTTGTGTTTCTGCCTCTCTCTCTCTCTCTGTCGCTGTCTCGCTCGTGCGCGGGGGAGAAGATCTCGAGCGGTTGGGAACCCTAGCCATGGATGTGGACTCGCGGATGACGACGGAGTCGGACTCTGACTCGGACACCGCCGCGCAGGGCGGCGGGTTCGGGAGCGAGACCTCCTCGGCGTCGCCGTCGGTGCTCGGGACGCCCACGGCTATGGGTGCTGGAGGGGGTGCTACAATCGCAGCGTCCGCAACGGCCGCGTCGGCGATGGCGGTGGTGGCGGGGCCAAGGCCTGCGCCGGGGTACACGGTGGTGAACGCGGTGATGGATAAGAAGGAAGACGGGGCAGGGTGCCGTTGTGGTCACACGCTCACCGCTGTGCCGGTTGTTGGGGAGGAGGGCTCGCCGGGGTACGTAGGCCCGCGGCTGATCCTCTTTGGCGGCGCCACTGCACTCGAGGGCAACTCCTCCACGCCGCCCTCGCCAGCTGGGAGTGCTGGAATCCGTAATGCCTTTCAACCTTCACCTGCTCTTGTTTCATATGGTTTCGTGGATGGTTTAGTGTGCTAGCACTTTGTAGTTGCTCTCCATGAGAGCCAAACATCAAGGGGGGTTGGGATAGTAGCTAGTGGTTTTCTAGTGAATCTTGCTTGGGACTTTGGAGTGATATTCTGGTATGGGTACTAACTGATTTTGTGGCAGAATTTGTTTTTGGGATAGTAACTAGAATTGATTGTACGCAGTGGTATTTCATTAACGGGTGGAATTCAGAGGATCTGCTGCTGGGTGCTGTTTGCTAGCTTAGGTTGGATTAGGTCAAAAACTAATACGGAGATGTAATTTCATGTCCTGCTTGGTTTGGGGCTTTGGGCAGTGGTATTTCAGTGTCTTATTCACAAGTGGAATTCATTGGATCCATGGCTGGGTTCTGTTGCTAGCTTACTAGCATTGCATTATTTGAAACTTGCTCCCCCTCCAACACAAAATGGACTCCTCATTGTTACATATTTTTGGTAAACTGATATTTTGTTCTCCATTTTTTGATGTTTTAGTTTAATTTGACCTGCACTTTCTAACAATTTACTGTATTGAGTATTCATGCACTGGATGTGTCTCATCACAGCATATCATCAAACAGAGAGGAATAACAAATCCAAAGTGGCCATTTGAATATGGGTTATCGGTGATCAAGAATTAACTTTGTACACTTATGTATCTTGACAATATGTTGATGAGTTTCTTCATAAGAAAGGAGAAATACATCTTGATTCTTGTATGTATTTCATTAATGCCTAATTGCCACTTTTTACTTGTTATACCAATGTAGTATCATACAAAGTTTCTTGCAAATGCACAATATGAAAGCTTCAAATGTTCGTTAACTTCCTATGCAATTCAAAACCAGGGGAAAAGGTTAGGTGACATGTTAGTTCAGTTCTTTCAACTTCAATGAAATTAAAGGCTTTTCGATGTTTTAAGTCCAAGGGGCCAAAAGTAGTTCATTTGGTCATTTGGTTGCATTTCTTAAACTCTATTATGCTAGCAATCTATTTCATTAGTTATTTGATATTTTACTTCATTATTCAGCACCTTTGTTCAGTTATAATGTAAAAGCTAGTATGCAGCCGAAGCAAATTCCTCTTTTGCAAATTTTTTTTTTTGGATTTTTTAGTTAACTTCCGTCGGCCAATATTAGCCGACGGAAGTTATTGGCCTATCGACAGGAAAAAAACAAAAAAAAGTAATTTTCGTCGGCTAGGATTTGGCCGACGGAAGTTACCGATTTCCTGGTAACTTCCGTCGGCTAGGTTTGGCCGACGGAAGTTAGCTAACTTCCGTCTACACGCTTCCGTCGGCCAAAGCCGACGGAAGTTAGCCTTTTGCCGACGGAAGTTAGCTTCTTCCGTCGGGAAAGGGCTAACTTCCGTCGGCTTTGGCCGACGGAAGTTCCCTGGATTGTTGTAGTGGGTGTGGTAAGAATCAACTCGAATTTCCCTCTCAAAGATGTTGCTTTGGTTGAGAACCTGGAATACAATTTGCTTTATGTATCTCAGTTGCTTGATGAGGGCTTCGAAGTGCGATTCCATCGCGATACTTCGCAAGTGCTCAATTCTGATGGTGTTGTGGTGTGTAAGATCTTTAGAGTTGGGAGAGTTTTTGGAGCTGATTTCTCTAAGTCTTCTGGTTCTTCTCATTGTCTTGTTGCATATTCGACTTCTGAGCTTTGGAAGTGGCATAGGAGACTAGGGCATATGAGCTTTGAGTTGCTTGCTCGTCTTAGTGCCCTAGGTCTGATCCGAGGATTGCCCAAGTTCAAGTTTGAGAAAAATTTAGTTTGCGCTCCTTGTCGACATGGAAAAATGATTACCGCTTCGCATTCGCCAGTCACCATAGTGATGACTGAACAACCCGGAGAACTTCTCCACATGGACACTGTAGGTCCTTCTCGGGTTAGTTCTTTAGGCGGCAAGTAGAATGTGTTAGTTATTGTCGACGATTTCTCTCACTACTCTTGGGTCTTCTTTCTTGCCAGTAAGGATGAAGTGTTTTCACACTTTTGGAGCTTGGCTTTGAGACTTTTCACTGAACTACCTCGTGCATTAAAATTCATTCGAAGTGATAATGACACTGAGTTCAAGAACAATCTCTTTGTTGACTTTTGCATGGAGCATGGCATAGAACATCAATTCTCTGCTCCGTGGGTTCCTCAACAGAACGGTGTTGTTGAGAGAAAGAACCGCACTTTGGTTGAGATGGCTAGGACAATGCTCGATGAGCATAGGACTCCTAGAAAATTCTGGGCTGAGGCCATGAACACTACATGTTACATCTCAAACCGAATATTCTTGCGCTCAATTTTGAACTTGACATCTTATGAGCTATGTTTTGGGAGACAGCCCAAGGTTACTCATCTTCGAGTTTTTGGTTGTCGTTGCTTTATACTAAAACATGGAAACTTAGACAAATTTGAGTCGCGTTCTTCTGACGGGATCTTTTTGGGTTACACTACACATGGTCATTCTTATCGTGTTTATAATTTGGAGACTAACACTGTCATCGAGTCATGTGATGTGACTTTTGATGAATCAACTCCCTCTATTAGTTTCACTTTTGAACAGGAAAATGAACATGACATGGAACAGACCATCTTCGAAGAAGAAGATCGCGGAGTTTTCGAGGATGAACCCCTACTACCCTCGACATCAACCCCCGAAGCTGACCCCGCTTCGACTACTTCGGCACAAGGTCCCAAAGAAACTACCTCGACATCGGTCATCTTGGACGCACAAGTTGAGGGGGAGACTGCATCTCGCCGTGAGGCTCCACACCATGTTCAAAGGATGCATCCTCCCGAGCAGATCATTGGTGAGCTTGATCAAAGGGTAACACGTTCTCATGCTCATTTCATTGATTCCACTTTTGTTGCTTCTTTCGAGCCCTTAGATGTTAGTCATGCACTTTCTGATTCTAGTTGGATCAATGCCATGCATGAAGAACTTGAAAATTTTGAGAGAAACCAAGTCTAGACTTTAGTTGATCCTCCACCAAATGTTCATTTCATTGGAACAAAATGGATTTTCAAAAACAAACAAGGGGAGGATGGGACTACAGTTAGAAACAAGGCTAGACTTGTAGCTCAGGGTTATTCTCAATTAGAAGGGATTGATTTTACTGAAACTTTTGCACCTGTTGCTCGTCTTGAGGCCATTAGGATTTTGCTTGCCTTTGCGACATCTCAGGGATTCAAACTCTATCAAATGGACTACAAAAGTGCTTTTCTTAATTGTTTCATAGGCGAAGATGTTTATGTAAAACAACCCCCTTGTTTTGAAAACCCCAAATACCCACATAAAGTCCTAAAACTTCATAAGGCTCTTTATGGACTCAAGCAGGCCCCTCGGGCATGGTATGACAGACTTAAGTCCTTTCTGCTTGAGAGGGGGTATTTGATGGGATCTGTTGATAAAACCCTGTTCACTCTCAAGCATGGCAAAGATTTCCTCCTAGTTCAGATTTATGTGGATGATATCATCTTTGGTGGCTCTTCTCATGCTTTGGTTGCCGAGTTTGCAGAAACCATGAGCAGGGAGTTCGAGATGTCCATGATGGGCGAACTCACATTTTTCCTTTGTTTGCAAATCAAGCAAAGCAAACAAGTTACATTCGTCCACCAGACAAAGTACACCAAGGACCTGCTCAAGAAGTTCGATATGGCTGATGCGAAGCCCCTTGCCACTCCAATGGCTACATCTGTAGCATTTGATCCTAACGAAGATGGAGAAGCCGTAGATCATAAGGAGTTCCGAAGCATGATCGGCTCCCTCCTCTATGATGGGGGAGTGGTCCCGATCTTCCGCTAGGTAAGGGATAAACTTGGGTTGGTGGAGAATCTCGACGTTGGCGATCCAAGGCTCCGGTCCGACGGATCAAAACCTTGCAATCGTTACACCACTGTCTCCGTTGGTTATCAACCACGCAGAACGCGATTGACCTCGCCACGAAGGCTAATTCCTGCAAGCGAACCCAAGAACACAAGCAAGAACAGGAAGGATACAAATCGAATGCCAAATCACAGACAAACGAGGATAAGGTGAGGTTTCACAAACGCCAATGCAGCAGCCAATCGGTCCGGTGCAAGAGGCGGGATCTAAACACAACAGTGTAGATGCAACAAAGCAAAACCTAACCCTAGAGGTGGCTGGCGTGAGAATATATAGGGCGGCGGCCTGTGGAAGGGAAACAGACTTGGGCTGTGGGCTAGAAGACGTACAGACTCAGATTATGGCCAACATGGCCCAGTTCTGTCACGCAGTACTGTTTTAAATACACAGGACGACTCGAGACTCCAAATGAGGTGAAACCAACGGCAAACGATCCGTCTTCTCCTCAGCTTTCCAAAAAGTCAAAGAACGCGCCAATCGGACTTCGTATGAGGAAGTTATGCCCATTTTGGTGAAAGGTGGTCGATGTAGTCCGAACCAGCGAAATCTTGACTTCAAACATCCGCGCGGCTCCGTCTTGAACTCCAATTCTTCTATTCCATTTCCCATGTTCCTAAGCAACAAAATATCACTAGTATTCAGTAGCATCCCATCCAAACAAATATTGACATAGTTGCTAAGGAAAGAATTAACCTCATGGTTCAAGCGACGGGCACGGGCGCGTGTGATTCGTCCTAGTAACTGAATTGTAGGTGGAGGCTCCATGTGTGTATCATGTGAAGTGATGTCCTCATCATCCTCCCCTTCTTGAATTGGAGTCGTCCTCGACTCAAGCTCATCGTCAGCTCCCAAATAGGGTTTTAAATCATCAGCACGGGGCATCAATTTAAGCTTTCTCAAATCAGGAAAACAATCCTTGCGCAAGTACAACCAAACAAGATCTCCTGGTTTGAAAAACATCTTCTTTCTTCCTTTATTTGCCTTTTGACCAAAAATAACTCCCTTGGTCTTCAGATGCATAGCTTTCACAAACTCTGCACGCTTAGTTGCCTCCATGTTTGCTCTCTCTTGAAAAGGAAGTGGCAGCAAATCAAGTGGTGTGATTGGCTTAAAACCATACACCACTTCAGACGGGCACAATTGTGTTGTTGAGTGGACAGCTCTATTGTATGCAAATTCAACATGTGGAAGACAGAACTCCCATTCTTTCAAGTTCTTCCTAATCATTGTTCGCAGCAACATGGAGAGTGTACGGTTTACCACCTTTGTTTGACCTTCAGTTTGCGGGTGACAAGTTGTTGAAAATAGCAATTTTGTGCCAAGCTTGTCCCTCATTGTCTTCAAAAAGTAACTCATAAACTTCACATCATGATCTGAAACAATGGCTCTAGGCATCTCGTGCAATCTCACAATTTCCCTGAAAAATAAATCAGCAATATGTGAAGCATCGTTAGTCTTGTGACAGGGAATAAAGTGTGCCATTTTAGAAAACCTATCCACTCTCAAAAATATGGAGTCTCTCCCCCTCTTTGTCCTAGGCAATCCCACAATAAAGTCCATGCTAATATCTTCCCAAGGTGCACTAGGAACAGGAAGTGGAGTATACAAACCATACGGGTTAAGTTTGGACTTAGCTTTATGGTATGTGGCACAACGCTGCACAAATCGTTCAACATCTCTCCGCATCTTGAGCCAATAAAAATAATTGGACAGCAGGGCCAAAGTCTTTTCTATCCCAAAATGTTCCATTAATCCATAGCTACGAGATTCCTGCAACAACAGCAAATGTACAGACGAGTCTGGAACACATAGCTTGTTAGCATGGGACAAGAAACCGTCATAATCATGAAATGTTTTCCAGTCTTTCCCCTCATTACATTTAGTGTATGGTTTAGCAAATTCTTTATCTACAACATACAAATCTTTCAAACTTTCCAAATCTGGAACGTTAATATCTAGTTGAGATAAAAGAACAACCATGCGAGACAATGCATCAGCAACCACATTTTCTTTGCCATTCTTGTATTTCACAATGTATGGGAAAGATTCAATAAATTCAACCCATTTAACATGTCTACGGTTCAGGTTCAGTTCAGCTTGCCCTCTCAAATATTTTAGTGCTTCATGATCAGAATGTATAATAAACTCCTTAGGCAAAAGGTAATGTTGCCAAGTTTCAAGCACACGCACTAAGGCATATAATTCCTTATCATGGGTAAAATAATTCAATTGTGGACCATGCAATTTCTCACTAGAATAGGTCACGGGTTTACCTCCTTGTAGCAGCACATCTCCTATTCCAACACCACTAGCATCACATTCTAACTCAACAGACTTACTGAAGTTGGGTAGCTGAAGTAGAGGTGCACGTGTAAGGCGATCCTTGAGTGTGGCAAAAGTTTGTTCTTGTGCTGGCTCCCAAGTAGATGTAACTCCCTTCTTGGTCAACTCAGGTAAAGGACCGGTTATGGTGCTGAACTCTCTCACAAAACGCCGGTACAAACCTGCAAGACCAAGAGAGCTACGTACTGCAAGGTTAGTTTTAGTTGCATGCATGACACGTCCTTTCAGATTAATAGCTTGAGATGAAGAAGGAAAAACAACTTTATCTTTTTGTTGCCTCGAAAGTGTTTCAGCTACTTGCTGATTTTCAGAAGGTTGTTTGCTCTTTTGTGAGTCCCTAGCACGTTTTTCTTGTTCAAATTTCACAATTTCAGCAGGAGTCATAGGAAGCAATGTAACTTTCTTTCCTTTATACATAAATGTGTACTTATTGCTCCTACCATGGTGTGTAGCATCAGTATCATATACCCAAGGTCTACCAAGTAATAGAGAACATGCTTGCATTGGTACTACATCAAAATCAGCACTTCCAAAGTATGTACCAATGGAAAATTCGATGTGAACAGTTTGTGTTACCTTGACCTTACCGCTGTCGTTGAGCCATTGCACATGGTAAGGGTGTGGATGTGCACGTGTGGGAAGTTGAAGCTTAGTTACCACGTCGAGGCTCACAAAATTGTTGCAACTACCGCTGTCGATGATGACACGCGCACGACGGTTATTGACGAGGAAGATGGTCTGAAATATATTGTTCCGTTGTGCCGGGTCGTCGTGGTCCATGTGAGTGCTCAAGTCACGTTGTACAATAAGTGCTGCCATGTTAGTGAAAAGACAACACAACAAAGAATAATCCTGATGGAAAAACAGCTAGGTGTGTGGTGGGTGTGGGGTGGAAGCAATCCGTCAAGCACCTTACCCACGCTTGCAAGTGTTCTTACCACGCCGCAGGGAGGTCACCGGCCTACAGGTGATGAACCAAGTGGAGGTGGTGTGCAATTGCAAGATTTGATCCTGTCCTGACCAAGAGAAATGTGTAGCTTGGAAGGCAAAGTGAGTAGCAAGGATTAGCGATAATAATAACAGTCAAACCAAGTTCAATAAGTGTTCCTTAGTACTCGTCAAAGTTGCTGACCTTAGTGCTCCCAAAGTGAAAGTTCAAGCAAAAGAGGGAAACTATGTGCCCAAAAATCAAAAGGAAGCAAAAATAGGTCAAAATCAGCTCTCTATAGATCGGACAAGGGATCGGACAAGAGATCGGACAAGTGATCGGACAAGGGTATGTGCAATTTTTTTTTTCTTTTTTTTTCTCTCTTTTTTTTTCTCTGCTGTTCGGATCGGACAAGAGTTCGGACAAAGGTTCAGACAAGAGATCGGACAAGCAACAAACAGCCAAAGACTGCCTCAGATTGGACAAGAGTTCGGACAAGAGTTCGGACAAGAGTTCGGACAAGAGTTCGGACAAGCAACTAACAACCCGCTTCTCTTTTTTTTTTATATTTTTTTTTCTCCTTTTTTTTCACTCTATTTTTTTTTGAAACAAGGATGACCAGAGGAGTAACCACAAAAATTGGCACCTACAACTGAGGTGGGATGTAGCTCACAAAAATTCAAACAAGTTCGCTGTCCAGCGAGCAAAAACTTTGTCCAATTTTTTTCTTTATCTTCCCGATTTTTTTTGGCAATTTTGGTGAGGGTACCCTCCAAATTGAGTCAGGAACACGCTCAAAAAATTTCAGATTTTTCTGCCAAACGAGCGAAAAGTTATGCCTGTTTTACTGAAGGGGGGTCACAAAGAGTAGATGTGGAAAACAAAGAAAGGTTGCGGAAAGGGGGGTTTTTCGGTGGGGAATTTTTTTTCTGAGACACAAGAACAACTACTACTCAAACGACACAGAGGGATGACTAAACCAGCAACAAGACTCGACCAAGAACACGAACTCAACAAAGTTAAAACTGAAATTAAAATCGCAAGGCACAAAGGGGTTCTCGGTGGGGAATTTTTTTTGGTGCGGTTTTCTGGACTCTGGGTAAAACAAAAGCAGATCGAGATTACCTAACGGGGAATCTGAGCTCTGATACCAGCTGATGGGGGAGTGGTCCCGATCTTCCGCTAGGTAAGGGATAAACTTGGGTTGGTGGAGAATCTCGACGTTGGCGATCCAAGGCTCCGGTCCGGCGGATCAAAACCTCGCAATCGTTACACCACTGTCTCCGTTGGTTATCAACCACGCAGGACGCGATTGACCTCGCCACGAAGGCTAATTCCTGCAAGCGAACCCAAGAACACAAGCAAGAACAGGAAGGATACAAATCGAATGCCAAATCACAGACAAACGAGGATAAGGTGAGGTTTCACAAACGCCAATGCAGCAGCCAATCGGTCCGGTGCAAGAGGCGGGATCTAAACACAACAGTGTAGATGCAACAAAGCAAAACCTGACCCTAGAGGTGGCTGGCGTGAGAATATATAGGGCGGCGGCCTGTGGAAGGGAAATAGACTTGGGCTGTGGGCTAGAAGACGTATAGACTCAGATTATGGCCAACATGGCCCAGTTCTGTCACGCAGTACTGTTTTAAATACACAGGACGACTCGAGACTCCAAATGAGGTGAAACCAACGGCAAACGATCCGTCTTCTCCTCAGCTTTCCAAAAAGTCAAAGAACGCGCCAATCGGACTTCGTATGAGGAAGTTATGCCCATTTTGGTGAAAGGTGGTCGATGTAGTCCGAACCAGCGAAATCTTGACTTCAAACATCCGCGCGGCTCCGTCTTGAACTCCAATTCTTCTATTCCATTTCCCATGTTCCTAAGCAACAAAATATCACTAGTATTCAGTAGCATCCCATCCAAACAAATATTGACATAGTTGCTAAGGAAAGAATTAACCTCATGGTTCAAGCGACGGGCACGGGCGCGTGTGATTCGTCCTAGTAACTGAATTGTAGGTGGAGGCTCCATGTGTGTATCATGTGAAGTGATGTCCTCATCACTCTACTTGACTGCTACGAGGCCAGACATACACTTCGCAGTGTGTCTATGTGCTCGTTTTCAGGCTTCACCATGAGCTTCGCACCGCCAAGCAGTAAAGCACATTCTCAGGTATCTCAAACATACCTTAGAATTCAACATTTTGTATTCTGCATCTTCCTCTTTGTGTCTTCGAGGATACTCCGATGCGGACTTTGCTGGGTGTAGGATTGATAGGAAAAGTACCTCTGGTACTTGTCATTTTCTGGGTACTTCTCTGATTTGCTGGTCTTCTCGCAAACAGTCTAGTGTTGCACAATCGACGGCTGAGGCCGAATATGTTGCTACAGCTAGCTGTCGCTCTCAGATTTTGTGGATGGTTTCCACTTTGCGGGATTTCGGGTTAGATTATAAGAGTGTTCCACTTTTCTGTGATAACACTAGTGCTATTTGTATTGCAAACAACCCGGTTCAGCATTCTAGAACCAAACACATTGATGTGCGATATCATTTTCTCAGAGATCATACCGAGAAGGGTGATATTGAGCTTCAATATGTTGATAACCAACACCAGCTAGCCGATATATTCACAAAACCCCTCGATGCTTCACGTTTTGCCTACTTGCGTGGGGAACTTGGTGTTTGTCACCCTTACGATATTTTGTGAGGGGGAGCAGTTTTGATTGTCTTGCATATGCTCACTGTGTGTGAAATTGCATTTACATCTTTTGCACTTATATGTCTGAATTTAATTCAAGAAATCATGTCAGCTCAGCTTTATTTAATATATCTAAAACATTATGTGCATGATTTCTCTTTCCAAAATCAAACCATGCTCACTTCTTAGTCTTGAATCTAGCATGTTTAGGCAGGACTACTTTAGCTATCTTTTATCTACTTGATAGCAAGACTCCTTTTTCTCTGGATACTAAACAATGCAACTTGAAAAATTGTTCTACTTACTCATGGATATTCATCAAGTGCTAACCAATTTGGTCACTTAATCAAGATTCCAAAAATCCATGATTTGCATGCCTCAAAGCAAAAAGATCCAGGTGGGTTTGTTTGTTGCACTACTCTATTCTAGACTGCTTACCATTGCACATTGGTTCGAACTGGGATAGTGTAGTGTATGCCAAAATCACCGCCTTAAGCTTCTGATGGCGTTCAAGCCTAGTCTTGGCTTGATTGGAAAGTATAAGGTAGGCAAACAAATAACCCCTGGCAATATGAAACAAAAAAATCATTGATCATCAAGTTTGTTGTTAATGCTCCACTTGAACTGGACTTGTCTGTCTAGAGTAGAAATTGACAAGCTTTGTGCAGTCCCTGCTATTACTTGTCTAGTTACCTTGATTGAGTGGTGATGCTTTTATTTCAAAATGATAAAATCACATGTAGTCATCATGTTTTTAGAGAATGTTAATTTGAGCTGAGCACATGAAAAATTGGTATTAATGTTGGCATATTTTTGCGTTATATGTCCTTGCAATTCTGCTCATTTCGAAGCTTTGCATCTTTTGAATGCTCCTTGATGCTTGCATTGCCAAAGGGGGAGAAATTTTGTAGTTCTCTGTAGCAAGGGGTAAAATAACTCAGGGGGAGTTTTATCTTGCAAAGGGAAGATTTGCCGAAGGGGTTTTTACTCTATTGAAAAAGGGGAAGGAAAATTCTTTTATCAAGTGACATGATTTGGCTCGTTTCTGAGTTTTTATGGTCACTTGTGTGCTGAAATTTTTCAAATTTTCTTGAACTTGAATTTGGTTGTCAATGCACTCATCAAGGGGGAGATTGAGAAACCAAGGGTTGGTTTCGGAATCTATGATGAGTGATTGACAGAGTTTTCCCTCTGATTCGAAGGGGTCCCTCTGTTGGGGGAAAATATTCCATCTTCAGGATTATCGCAGTAACAAGACAAAGACAAGAAATCAAGTCAAGAGATTCTGACATATACTTTTAGATACATGTTGAAGGCAGTTCGAAGTATGAAGACAGACCCCGGTTCGGAGTATATCTTCGAACATGGACTCTTCTGAGATCTTTTTTGCCAGCTAAGATGGAAGACTTATCTTCTTTCTCATTAGATTAGTCTTTTACCATTTTAGCCCTATTAAGGGTACCAAATAGTTTCCACTATGTCGGTTGTAATAGAGGGGTAAAAAGGTCTTTTCCTTAATGTTTGGGCCTATAAATACCCCCCGTTTTACTCTGTAATACGGACTGAATACAAGTTATTCAATACACACTTTCGAACAATTTCTAGCTATTATCCTTTCGGAGGATTGAAATAGTTTGCTTCGCAAACACTTTGTTTGTTAGTTTCTATTCTTTAGAAATCTGTTAGCGTAATCTTTTACGCCAACAGTTGGCGCCGTCCGTGGGGAACTTAGTCCAAGAAACTTCGTTCTCTACCAAATTTTCAAACCATGCCTCCTAAGCGGAGTTCAGTTGGTAATCCTACTCGGAGGTCTCCTCGGACCTTTGGAACTAGATCCTCAGATACAGTTGAGGTCGGAGGACCTTCAACTTTTCCTCCACCTCAAACCCCGGAAGGAACATCCCTTCCCCGAGTATACGGAGATCCTCCGCCAACTCAATCCATACTTCGGCCCGACGGAGTTCCTCTTCCACCTCAAGTTCCACTCCAAACCGATCCCTACAGCTCTCGAGACCCAGAAGATCCTTTCGGAGGAGATGAAGATAGACTTGGTGATATGGCTGCACAGATGGCTAGTCTGCAAGCCGAAGTAGCGAGATGGTGGCAAGAAGCTGCAAATATGCTTCACTCTCAAGCCATCCCGGTTATTCCCGAATTGTCTGAAGACGAAGAACCTATCTATCAAGAAGCCCCGAAGAACGCCTCCTTCGATACTGAGTCTCCGCTGCATCCTGAGCTGCAAAAAGTTTGCTTCGATCCAAAGTTTAAGACATCAAAGCTTTGTAAGTATGTCGGAGATGAAGGTCCTGGGGAATTTGTTCGATCTTATGCTTTGGCGATTGAAGCCAGTGGAGGAGTGCGGGATACTATGGCAAAATGTTTCCCCCTAGCTCTTCAAGGAGTGGCTTTGCGATGGTTCTAGTCTTTAAAACCAGGATCAATCAGTTCATGGGGGTAGCTAAAGAAGAAGTTCGTGAGTAATTTCCAGGGCACATTCGTGCCTCCAATGTCAATGGGAAGTCTTTTCAAGGTGAAGCAGCTCCCTGGAGAAACCTTAAGACAATACTTCAAGCGCTTCGCTCATACGAAGTCGCAATTCGAGGGTTGTCTACATCTTCGGAAGTTGACGCAGCTCGAGAGGGAGTCATTCATCCAGGCCTACTTGATAAACTCCACCGGAAAAGCATATCTTCGGTTTCTCAGCTGATGTCCTATTTTGAAGAGTATGCAAGGTCAGAAGAAGGCTGGCTTCGGAGAACTACAGCTACTCCGTCCATACTGCAGGAACTAAAATTGGAAGTAAAAACTTCAGCACAGCCGCAAGGACCTACCTTCGAAGCTCAGCATGATAGGAGAAGGGGGCAAAAGCATCCTCGTTCAGAAGTTCTGAACATTGCACCCCCGCAGAAGTTTGCCCAGAGAGCTCCGCAACCTTCGAGAAACAAAACCAGCAGTTGGAGGCCTCCAGGGAAGTCAGTTGGAAAAGGGCAAACTTTCTTTTGTTGTATCCATGGTGAAAACCGAAGTCACACAACTGATGCGTGCAAAGCTATACTTACTCTGAGAGGAGAGTATTTAGAGAGAACTTCGGGTCGAGGCACTACTGACCGAGTTCAAGCTGAAGTGCGCCCGGAGCCTGTCCAGGCTGTGGCGCGAATTGAGAACTTTGATCCGGCAAGGTGCCCTCTGGTGGTCAATGTTATGCCACCTCCGAAGCAGGAAGAAGGGCAAGATCGAGGAAAAAGAGTAGTCCTTCCAATCTCCGGAGGAGGGACACTTGGAAGCATGTCAAAGAGGCAGAGAAGGGAGTGTTGGCGTAAAAGATTACGCTAACAGGTTTCTGTAGAAAAGAAACTAACAAACGAAATGTTTGCGAAGCAAACTGTTCTAAGCCTCCGAAAGGATAATAGCTTAGAATAGTTCGAAAGTGTGTATTGAATCACTTGTAATCGGTCCCTATTACAGGGTGAAATGGGGGGTATTTATAGGCCTAAACATTAAGGAAAAGACCTATTTACCCCTCTATTACAACCGACATTAAGGAAACTATTCGGTTTCCTTAATAGGGCTAAAATGGTAAAAGACTAATCTAATAGGATAGAAGATAAGTCTTCCATCTTAGCTGGCAGAAAAGATCCTGAAGAGCTTTGGTTCGAAGACGTACTTCGAACTAGTGTCCTGTCTTCGGGCTTCGAACGAGGTTCTGGGCATCTTCGAAGATGATCTTCGGACAATCTTCGAACGTGTTGACTGCCTTTATGTTGCTTCGGCAATAACCCCGAAGATGAGATATTTTCCCCCAACAGTAGCCCCTCGAATACGCTTCTCCGTTTGACCTGTAACGTTAGGAGAGCAGTATACGGAAAGAAAAGATAACCAATCATAGGGGTTATTGGTTTTTATTTTATCTTCGAAATGCATGAAGATATGAACTTCGAATCAATCATAAGGTAATTACCTTTCGAACTATCTTAGAACTGACTCAGGAAGTTCGAAAGTCTTTTTAGACTTAGAAAAAATAGCCGTTAGTTCCTGTTTCTAACGGAAGTTATATGATGCGTTATTTCCGGAGGAAAATAACGGCGGGAATGCGAAAAGGCAGGGCCCAAACGGTAACCAACGGAACGATTAGGCTATAAATAAAGAACCCAAAATGTAGCCGATTACCTTTTCACCGCTTTCTCTCAGTTAAAAACTTTTGAGCCCTTTGAGTTCTTGAGCCCTAGCCTCTGAGTTCTTGAGCTCGAGCCTCCGTTCCTTCAGATCAATCCAGCAATCGCGATGGTGAAGACCAAGGGATTTGCGCCTCCTTCGGCCTTGGCTCGGCAACAGGCGGCCGCGGCAGCAGCAGCGGCGACAGTGGCGGCGATACCCTCGATGCAGGCGACAACTTCCATGGCGGCAGGGGGAAGAAATCCCCAAACCGCCGATGACCAAGGTCTGTGCCCTCCATCGACCAAATATTTGGATCAGTCCTTTGAATTGGGGCCTTCGACCTGCAAAAGAGAGTCCTTGACAATCGCAGTAGGAGGAAATATTGGTGCGGGAGTTATGATTCGGAAACCAGGGAAAGAAGTGATTCCAGTGCCAAGACCCGGAGAAGTAGTAGTGTTCGAAGCTTTTTTCGAAGCTGGTTTGGGTCTTCCTGCAGTGGACTTTTTGGCGGAGGTACTCGACCTGTTCCATATAACTCTCCCCCAACTATCTCCGAATGCGGTAGCTAGATTAGCTATCTTTGAGTGGGCTTTAAGAGCCGAAGGATGTGAAGGAAGGGCGGAAATCTTCGCTGCATTACATAGAGCAACCTGCCAGCCAAAAACCTTCGTAACTCCCGGAGGTGAAAAAGTAGTAACATCTTTTGGCAGTATCAACTTTAGACTTCGGGATGAGTATGCCCTTCGCTTTCCTGCTAAAGCCATCAACGCCAGATGGTACACCGATTGGATTCTAAAATGGTTCTATGCCGAAGTTGGGGCAAGCAATCCTCTGGCCGGACCCCTTAGAGAAATCCAATTCCGAAAGGAAGCTTTGGTGCGTCCCGACGAAGGCCAATTCGAAGCCCGTCTGAATCTGCTTGAAAAAGTTAGCCGAAGACTCAGTATGCGAGACTTGGCTGAAGAATTCATCGGTCTTCAAATTCCTCCACTGATGGCCAACTGGCCTATTATCTTCGAAGATGACTCCGAAGGCGGTCTTCGCAGAATTAACTTGACTTCAAGTCCTACAGGTAACTTCGAAAACAACATGCATTAAACATATTTACTTCGAAGAAAAAACTAACTTGAATTATTTATTTTGTAGTATCTTCAGCCCCTGTTACTTCAGAACAGATTATAAGGGCTTCGGAAAAGATCTTGGGTGCTCCAACTCCGACTGAGAAAGAGTGGCGAATTAAACTGGTTGGGAGTTGGGAGAGATTTAACAGAGTATGGGGAATGCTGAAACTCACTCCTCCCCCTCTGATGGATTGGGCGCCTTTGGAGAAAGGGCCTCAGAAAAGGAAAGCCGAAGCTGGAACTTCAAGTTCAGTAAAAACTCCGGTGAAGAGGGTGGCTCGGAAGCCGAAGAACCTCGCACCTTTAGATCCTGCACCTTCGAGCTCAAGAGCTTCGGTTTCCGACTCCCAAGAAGAAACAGGGAGATTGCTTGTGCACCTGATGGAAGAGAATGAAACTCAAAGGGCCGCACAAGCCGAAGTACCTGCGAACGTACCGGAGTCCAGAGAAAATGTTGATCAACCAAGGACTTCGGTAGTTCAAGAAGATGTAACTCAAGACAGAGTTCCTGTGAATGAAGGTGGGGTCGAAGTTACTATGGCTTCGATTCCCGAAGAAGCAACAAGGACTGCCCAGGACGATGCTCCTGTAGTCCAAGATTTAACGGCTGATTCAGATGAAGAATTAGCTTTCGATCCACCAAACAGTCCGACGATGACTCCTCCGCAGACTGCCGAAGGTAGACTTCGAAGAACTTTTTGTATTTATTTGAGTATTTATACTATGTATAATACTTTTCATTATTTTACAGAGCCCACTCCTATGGAAGAAGTCCGTCAGGAGGAAATAATTTCTGGTCCTTCGACGACTTCGGAGCTAGCCCTGAGAGTTACTCAAAAGGGACCTGGAAGAGGCAAAAGACAAATAGAGCCCCTGCCTGCTATAAGCTCCGAATCAACTCCGTCTGATTCAACAGACGAGAGCCAATCTTCCAGGGAAGCTCAAACTCCAGTGGCTCCGAAGACCACAGGCCAAAGCTCCGGTCCTTCGTTGAACGAAGATGACCAAGAGGCAATAAGCATGCTCCCCTTGCTGGCTCCTTTCTTAGGGCAAACAACTGGTCTTCGGACTTTGCTCGAACCTTTGGATCGAGCTAGTCGTGACATAGGGGAGACCAAATTAGTGGCCATCCTGCGCAAGGCTGACAGGACGGAGCTTAATGCCATTATTGAACGTACAGCCTATCAGGTACGAAGCAACTGCGAATTATTATAGAATTTATCTTCGAATAAATATTTACTTTAGTTTTTATTTTGACAGCAAACTGTCTTGGCCCGAGCTGCAAGTCTATGCAATGACGAAGAAATCGCTCGGCTTCGGGAAGAAAATAGCACTCTTCAAAGGAATTTTAACATCTCTGAAAGTCGAGTGACTAGAATGGACAATATAATATCAACAGAGCGAAGGGCCAGGCAAAGTTTGGAAGCTGCAAAGAAAGAGCTCGAAGCGGAAAGGATTGTGCTTCGAGCAGAGGTTGAAAAACTGCGGGCGGAGCATGCTACTGCAGGGTCTAGGCTCGTCCGACTCGAAGAGGAAGCTAGCCAATTGTTGACACAGAAAAACACTTTGACCACTGAGAATGCTAGGCTTTCTGGGGTTTTGGACGAAGTTACTTCGACGAAGGATGCGCTGAACGAAGATAAGTTGAAGTCTGAGAAGGTGGCTGCGGAGGTTATGAATCAGTTGTTAGAAGTCCTGGAGTACTTCGGTACTACCGGAATTCTCCCTTCTGATGATAATATCAGCCTTCTGCGCCGGTTAAAAAGGATCCAAGGGGTGGCGAAGCAGATGAAGACGGCGGGCATTAGATACGGAGAACTCTCCGGACAAGTGTCTGCTGTTGGTCTACTTCGCTATTACGAGGATTTGGGCCGATCAATAACTCCGGACGCAGGAAGAGGTCCAATCACCTTCGACGACGACCGACTTCTCAAACCTTCCGAAGGTGTAGCTGCTGCTTGGCGAGCCTTCCAAACTTCATGGAGAGCCGAAGGTCGTTCTGCGATCAAGGCTTGGATTGATGAAGGCCAACGCCAGAAGCAAGTTCGAAGCCAAGCTTCGAGCAGTCAACCTCCTTCGAACCCGCATGTTTAGAAATATTTTAGGATTTCTAACCATGTAAAACTTTATGCTTGTAAACATTTATCAATGAAAATCTTGTTTATCATATTTTTAGGCTTTGCCTCTTATGGAAGATATCGAAGTGTTAGAGCTTAACAGCGAACTTCGTTCATTGTGGAACACCTTCGAACTTCTAAAGAGTTATAAGCGTCCTCGATTTCTTATTCCTCGAGATGACTCCGGCGTTATTGCGCCCGAAGTAATCAAAGACATATTGTCTTATATTAAAGAGGAAGATAAAGAGATTGACGCAAACACCTCGTCTTCTGAAGACACTAATTGGTCCGAAGACGAAGGTGAAGCCCAAAATAAAAGATCTGAAGATCTTAGAAGCTGGGAAAGAAGCCCCGAGCGGCTTCGAACTTGGGCCGAGCTTCAACAAGAGCAGAAGGATTTTAGAGCTTCGAAGGGGAGGAAGAGAGTTAAACGTAAAGTTCTTAGAACTTCCGATGTTGGAACTAGTCGTTCCACCCCTAGCTCTCGAGACCGAAGAGGTCTTCGATTCCTTCTTGGTATAGATACCAATTTTTCATAGTGTAATCTGTAAACACATTTATTTCAATAATGAATGCCGATTTAAAATTGTCTCCATATTTACTAGCCCCTCTTTGGGTATAAGCAACTTCGAACTGTATTCAAAGATGGTTATACGCAAAGAAAAAACTTCGGAGTACAATTTTTTGGGGGTTCGGAGCCCCTCTGTCATTTTAAAGATCTTTTGAAATCTTATGAAATGTCTTCGACCTTTGTAGTCAGAAGAATGGTAACTTGGTACCTTTGTTTGCTTCACAAAAGAAATCAATTGAGATAACTTCTAGGACACTTTAGTGTCTTAAGAAATTTGTCACTTTGGACTTATATGAACAGACATTCGAAGTTCATGGCTTAAATGCTGTTTTGCTTTAGCCATCTTCGGCTAGTTTTGCAGAAGTCTACCAGCCGTAGCTTGGACTTCGCAGAAATTGTAGCCACCTTCGGCTATTTTTGCAGAAGTCTACCAGCCGGAGCTTGGACTTCGCAGAATTTGGCCACCTTGGGCTCTTTTTTGCAGAAGTCTACCAGTCGGAGCTTGGACTTCGCAGAATTTGGCCACCTTGGGCTCTTTTTTGCAGAAGTCTACCAGCCGGAGCTTGGACTTCGCAGAATTTGGCCACCTTGGGCTCTTTTTTGCAGAAGTCTACCAGCCGGAGCTTGGACTTCGCAGAATTTGGCCACCTTCGGCTCTTTTTACGGATGTCTGCAAGCTGCAGCTTGGACTCCGCAGATTTTGGCCACCTTCGGCTCTTTTTACGGAAGTCTACCAGCCGAAGCTTGGACTCCGTAGAATGTGGTATTGGCTGCTTTTACGGATGCCTACAAGGTATCAGCTTGGGCTCCGGATGGATTTCAGCCACCACACCGGAGGCTTCGACTTTATAGGTACGAAGTCCGGAAATACAGCCCAGCTTGATGACACTTCCCTCTCGATCGACTTCCGTCCCAGCGCGTCCGCTCGGGAAACTAGGAGTGTCAAGGGGAAGGCAAACCACAGGGTGTATGTTTTATTAATTTAGAGGTGATTACAAGCGGATTACAAGGAGCCCTTATGCGAAGTATCGCTTTAGGTGCTCCGCATGCCAAGTATGTGCTAACTCTTCACCTTCTAAATTAGCTAATTTGAATGAACCAGGGCGCCCTGAGCGGACAATTAGATATGGACCTTCTCATTTATTGCCTAACTTCCCTGGTGCTATAATGCTTCGTAGAACAAGATGACCCGGCCTTAACTCGCTGAGCTTAACCTTCGGGTCATACCAAGTCTTCGTCTGCTGATGATACTTTGATAAATTAGCTACAGCCCGAAGTCTTGTTTCTTCTGACAAATCTAACGAAGCTTGTCTTTCTTCTTCGATGTCTGGTTCGGTGCTGCGAAATGATCCCCCTTTGAGCTCCGTTGGAGTCATTGCTTCATCTCCGAATAGTAGTCTGAACGGAGTAAAACCTGTGGACCTTGTTTGCGTAGTCCGAATGGACCATAGAATCTTCGGAAGCTCTTCGGTCCACAGTCCTTTTGATAATCCTACTATTCTTCGATTTAGCCCTGATAAAATATTTCCATTGGCTCGCTCAACGGCTCCATTCGACTGAGGATGTCTCACTGCAGCAAAACATAGTTGAATGCCTAGGTCTTCGCAAAACTTCTTGAAGGATTCTGCGTCGAACTGTGTTCCATTATCAACTGTGAGATATCTAGGCACTCCGAACCGGCAAATAATGTTCTTCCAGAAGAATTTCTGTACATTATTCGAAGTGATAGCTGTTAAGGGCTCTGCTTCCACCCACTTAGAAAAATATTCAATGGCTACCACTGCGAACTTCAGATTTCCCTTTGCTAACGGAAAGGGACCAATTAGATCCATACCCCATCTGGCCATAGGCCATACCGGAGCAATGACTTGAAGAGCTGTTGGTGGGCGATGACTCCGTCGACCCATCCACTGGCATCCTTGACAAGTGCGGACCAAGCTCTCCGCATCAGCTGTTATTGTGGGCCAATAAAGCCCCTGGCGAAGTGTTTTTCCTGCCAGAGCTCTAGGGGCTAAATGACTTCCACAAAGGCCTTCGTGAATTTCTCGAAGAATTTCTTGGCCTTCGGCTTGAGATATACATCGGAGTAGAGGGGAACATACTCCGGCTTTGTATAATATACCGTTGATTAACTGATAGTTTCTTGCTCTGAGTTTTAATCTTGACAATTGGGGCTCTTCAGGCAAATTTGTTCCTCCTTGCAAGAGTTCTATGATCGAATCTTTCCAATCTGCACTAGGAATGCAGAGAATCTCTGCAGAAGCAACTTGTGGCACCGAAGGTACATTGAGCTCCTCATAGAAAGCTTCGTCAGGCACATCCACAGCTCCGGCAGCAGCCTTCGCTAAAATGTCCGCTTGCACGTTTTCAGCTCTTGGTATACTCCGAATGGAAATACCCTTGAAATGTGCTTCGATCTTGCGAATTTCTTCCAAGTACTTTGCAAGCTGTGGATGTCGGACTTGAAAACTTTTGTCTACGTGCCTTGCTACTATCTGAGAATCTGTTTTTATAATTATCCTTGTAGCCCCTAGAGCACGTGCTTTCCGGAGTCCCAATAAAATTCCTTCGTACTCCGCTATATTATTGGTAGACTTAAAGTTGAGTCTTGCGGAGTACATTGCTCTTTGTCCTGATGGTGAAATTAATACTGCCCCAATGCCTGCTCCGGATGCTTGGAAAGCCCCATCGGAGTAAACAGTCCAAACTCCGTCATCTGATTTCTCCGGAGTCAACTTCGCAGGTGGAGTCCACTCTTCTACGAAGTCTGCTAGGACTTGAGATTTGATAGCTGTCCTTGCCAGGAAAGATATGCCGAAGGGTGCTAGTTCTACTGCCCACTTTCCAATCCTTCCAGTGGAATCTTTGCTTCGGAGCATATCTCCTAAAGGATACGAAGTTGGTACAATTACATTATGAGCCAAAAAATAATGTCTTAGCTTCCTCGAAGCCATTATCAGAGCATAAACGAACTTCTCAAGTTCGGAGTATCTTGTCTTCGCTCCTGACAATGCTTCGGATACGAAATAGACAGGATTTTGGACCAACTTCCCATTGATATCCGCTTCTCTGACAAGGACTGCGCTGACAGCTGAGCCTGTAGCTGCAAGATACAGAAGTAGGGTTTCGTCCGCAATAGGCACCGTAAGTGTAGCAAGATTGCTGAGATAATCTTTAATATCCTTGAAGCTTTTCTGACACTCCGGTGTCCATGCAAAATCTTCGGACCCTTTCAAAGCTTTAAAAATTGGCAAACTCCTCTCCGCAGACCTTGATAAAAACCTGCTAAGTGCGGCCAGACGTCCAGTCAGCTTTTGCACTTGCTTTAAATTCTCCGGAGGAGCCATCTTCTGCAGCGCAGTTATTTGAGTAGGGCTAGCTTCAATTCCCCTGCTTGAAACTAAGTACCCTAACAACTTTCCAGCCTTAGCTCCGAATATACATTTTTCGGGGTTAAGACGGATCCCACATGCCCGAAGGCTATTGAATGTTTCTGCTAAGTCTAGGCTATGTTGGTGCTTTAAAGCACTCTTTATTACAATATCATCCATATAGGCCTCCACATTGCGACCTAGTTGATGACCTAGAGCTTTAGCAACTAATCTTGAAAAAGTAGCCCCGGCATTTCTTAGGCCGAAGGGCATTCTTACATAGCAGAAGACTCCCGAAGGAGTTACAAAGCTCGTCTTGATTTCATCTTCGCGCTTCAACCATATTTGATGATAACCGGAATACGCGTCGAGGAAGCTTAGTAACTCCGAACCTGCAGTGGAGTCAACTAGTTGATCAATTCGGGGCATGGGGTAGGGGTCACGTGGGCACGCTTTATTCAAAGATGTGAAATCAATGCACATGCGCCACTTTCCGGAGGACTTCTTCCTGACGAAGACTGGGTTGGCTAACCATTCTGTATGGGCCACTTCTCTGATAATCCCAGCCTTCAATAGTTTTTCAACTTCGTCCTTAGCTAGAGCAGCTCTCTCTGCAGACATCTTCCGGAGCCCTTGTCGAACAGGCCGGGCCTTCGGGTTTACAAGCAAGCTGTGTTCAATAATATCCCGATCGACTCCGGTGATATCTTCGTCAGACCAAGCGAAGACATCCAAATTTTCTTCTACGACCTTTTCCAAGGAAGTTGCAACTTCGGGAGGTAAATCTTTACCAAATTGAAAGGTGTATTCTTTACCATCTTTGACAATGACCTTCGTTGCAATCTCTCCTTCGGGACTTGGTCTTGGAAATGACTTTTTCGAAGCTTCGGAGGAGGCTGAAAAAATTTCTCCATTATCTTGGACACTGTTTACTTGCCTCGGATCAAGAGGAGGACCGTGACCATATTCTGCCCTCCGAGCCATAGCTTGATCTCCGAAGATTGTCAGAACTCCTGATTGTGTGGGCATCTTCATGCACAAGTAGTTGTGATGCGCCACAGCTCCGAACTGATTCAACATGCCTCGTCCGAAGATGACATTATAAGCATACGGGGCATCTACCACATCAAAGATAACTTCTTCAGTTCGGGCTAGTAAACCTTCTCCGAAGGTTACTTCCAGGCCTATCTGGCCAAGTGCATCTAGCGGAGGTCCTGCGAAGCCTTGCAGAGGACGAGCCGCTGGGAGGAGATGCTTCCGGGAAATGCATAACTGATCGAAGGCTTGTACAAATATGATATCTGCCGAGCTACCTCCGTCAATTAGCACCCTTCGGACTTCTGTCCCTGCAATATCAGCAGTAATAACCAATGGATCTGCATGCGGGAACTTGATACCAGCTGCATCCTCCGCAGAGAAAGATATTGGAACATGAGACCACTCCGGCATTGCAGCTGCAGATGACGAAGTCCCAATGTGGCCTACTTCTCGAACGTACTCTCTTCGCTGTCTCTTGGACATGCTTCCGAGGGTACCTCCTCCGGAGATAGGGAGAACTACTCTCTTCCCTCTATCTTGCCCTTCTTCTTGCTTCGGAGGTGGCATAACATTGGCCACCGGAGGATGCCTTGCAGCATCAAAATTTTCTATCCGTGCCACAGCCTGGACCGGCTCCGGGCGCACTGCTGGACTTCGGTCGGTACTACCTCGACCCGAAGTTCTCTCCAAGTATTCTCCCCGAAGGGTAAGAATAGCCTTGCAGGTGTCAGTTGCATGGCTTCGATTCTCTCCATGAATACAGCAAAAAAGGGTCTGGCCTTTGCCAGCCATTTTCCCTGGCGGCCTCCAGCCGCTGGACTTGTTCCCCGCAGACTGTGGAGCTCTTGGTACAAACTTCTGCGGGGGTGCAATGTTTAAGACTTCAGAGCGAGGGTGCTTTTGCCCTCTTCTTCTATCATGTTGCACTTCGGAGACTGGTTCTTGCGGCTGTGCCGAAGTCTTCACCTCTGCTTTAACTTCTGTCAATACTGTCGAAGTAGCAGTAGTCCTCCGAAGCCAACCTTCTTCCGACTTCGAGTACTCCTCGAAGTACGACATCAACTGTGATACTGTGGTGATGCTCTTCCGATGCAATTTATCCAGAAGGCCTTTATGACTGACGCCTTCTCGAGCCGCATCAACCACCGAGGATGTGGACAGCCCCCGAATTTGCGACTTCGTGTGAGCGAAGCGCTTGAAGTACTGCCTCAATGTTTCTCCGGGGAGCTGTTTCACTTGGAAAAGGCTTCCTGTCGACATGGGGGGCACGAAGGTGCCCTGAAAGTTACTTATAAACTTCTTCTTCAACTGTGACCACGAAGCGATTGATCCTGGCTTTAAAGACCAGAACCATCTCAACGCCACTCCTTGAAGTGCTAACGGGAAGCACTTCGCCATAGTTTCTCTGTCTCCGCCACTAGCCTCAATTGCTAGGGCATAAGAACGCGCAAACTCACTGGGATCTTCGTCTCCGGCATACTTGCAAAGCTTCGAAGCTTTGAACTTCGAATCAAAGCGAACCTTCTGAAGCTCGGGATGCAACGGAGATTCATTGTCGTAGGAGGCGTTCTCCGGGGCTTCGGGATAATCAAGATCGTCGTCTTCGGGCACTTCGGGGATAGCTGGGGTGGCTTGAGAGCGAAGTCTGTTCGCAGCCTCTTGTCGCCACCTCGCTACCTCGGCTTGAAGGTTGGCCATTTGAGTGGCCATATCTCCAAGGCTATCTTCATCTCCTCCGGAAGGACCTTCCGGGTCTTGAGAACTGGTGTGATCAGTTCGAATCGGAATGGAGGGTGGCGGAGTGGCTCCGGGCGGTCGGAGTATGGAAGGGGTTGGCGGAGAGGTTTCGTATCCTCGAGGGATAGAAGCCCCTTGCGGAGTTTGAGGTGGAGGGATAGTCGAAGACCCTCCGACTTCGACTGTGTCGAAGGGTATCTCTCCGGAGATCCGAGAGGACCTCCGAATGGGATTGCGAGGTGCGCTCTGCTTAGGAGGCATGATGTAAGAAGTTGGTAGAGAACGAAGTTTTTTGGACTAGGTTCCCCACGGACGGCGCCAACTGTTGGCGTAAAAGATTACGCTAACAGGTTTCTGTAGAAAAGAAACTAACAAACGAAATGTTTGCGAAGCAAACTGTTCTAAGCCTCCGAAAGGATAATAGCTTAGAATAGTTCAAAAGTGTGTATTGAATCACTTGTAATCGGTCCCTATTACAGGGTGAAATGGGGGGTATTTATAGGCCTAAACATTAAGGAAAAGACCTATTTACCCCTCTATTACAACCGACATTAAGGAAACTATTCGGTTTCCTTAATAGGGCTAAAATGGTAAAAGACTAATCTAATAGGATAGAAGATAAGTCTTCCATCTTAGCTGGCAGAAAAGATCCTGAAGAGCTTTGGTTCGAAGACGTACTTCGAACTAGTGCCTGTCTTCGGGCTTCGAACGAGGTTCTGGGCATCTTCGAAGATGATCTTCGGACAATCTTCGAACGTGTTGACTGCCTTTATGTTGCTTCGGCAATAACCCCGAAGATGAGATATTTTCCCCCAACAGGGAGTATGTCAGAGAAGTGGGGCATATTGGAACTTCCTCGTCTGCAGCTGCTATGCCGGAATGGTCCCATGTACCAATATCTTTTTCTGCGGAGGATGCAGCTGGCATTAAATTTCCACATGCAGACCCACTTGTCATTACTACCGACATTGCAGGAACTGAGGTTCGAAGAGTGCTAATTGACGGAGAGAGTTCGGCAGACATTATTTTTGTTCAAGCCTTTGATCAATTATGCATCTCCAGAAAGCACCTTCTTCCAGCGGCTCGCCCTTTGCAAGGCTTCGCAGGACCTCCGCTCGATGCCCTCGGCCAAATTGGCCTGGAGGTTACCTTCGGAGAAGGGCTGTTAGCCAGGACAGAAGAATTAATCTTCGATGTTGTGGATGCTCCATATGCATATAATGTCATCTTTGGAAGAGGCATGTTAAATCAGTTCGGAGCTGTGGCGCACCACAATTACTTGTGTATGAAGATGCCCACACAAGCGGGAGTGCTCACTATTTTCGGAGATCAAGCTACCGCCCGAAGAGCGGAGTATGGTCATGGCCCCCTCTTGATCCAAGACAAGTGAATAGTGTGCAAGATAATCAAGAAAATTTTTCTGCTCCTAGCGAATCTTCGAAGAAATCCTTCCCAAGACCAAGCCCTGAAGGAGAGATTGCAACGAAGGTTATTGTTAAAGATGGCAAAGAATATTCTTTTCATTTTGGTAAAGATTTGCCTCCAGAAGTTGCTACCTCCTTGGAGAAAGTAGTTGAGGAGAATTTAGATGTCTTTGCTTGGTCTGACGAAGACATCACCGGAGTCAGTCGGGATATCATTGAACACAATTTACTTATAAACCCGAAGGCCCGACCTATTCGGCAAGTCTTCCGAAAAATGTCTGTAGAAAGAGCTTCCCTTGCCAAATATGAAGTTGAAAAGTTGTTGAAGGCTGGGATTATCAGAGAAGTGGCTCACACAGAATGGTTAGCCAATCCAGTCTTCATTAGGAAGAAATCTTCTGGGAAGTGGCGCATTTGCATTGATTTCACATCATTGAATAAAGCATGCCCTCGTGACCCCTACCCCATGCCCCGAATTGATCAATTGGTCGACTCCACTGCAGGTTCGGAGTTATTAAGCTTCCTTGATGCGTACTCCGGCTACCATCAAATATGGTTGAACCGCGAAGATGAAATCAAGACAAGCTTCGTAACTCCTTCATGAGTTTTCTGTTATGTAAGAATGCCCTTTGGCTTGAGAAATGCCGGGGCTACCTTTTTGAGGTTAGTTGCTAAGGCTCTAGGTCATCAATTAGGTCGCAATGTAGAGGCCTACATGGATGATATTGTAATAAAGAGTGCTTTAAAGCACCAACATAGCCTAGACTTAGCAGAAACGTTTAATAGCCTTCGGGCAAGTGGGATCCGTCTTAACCCCGAAAAATGTATCTTCGGAGCTAAGGCTAGAAAGTTGTTAGGGTATTTAGTTTCAAGCAGAAGAATTGAAGCTAGCCCTACCCAGATAACTGCATTGCAGAAGATGGCTCCTCCAGAGAATTTAAAGCAAGTGCAAAAGCTGACTGGGCGTCTAGTAGCACTTAGCAGGTTTTTGGCAAGGTCTGCGGAGAGAAGTCTACCCATTTTTAAAGCTTTGAAAGGGTCCGAAGATTTTGCATGGACACCAGAGTGTCAGAAAAGCTTCGAAGATATTAAAGAGTATCTTAGTAATCTTGCTACACTCACGGTGCCTTCTACGGATGAAACCCTACTCCTTTACCTTGCAGCCACAGGCTCTGCTGTCAGCGCAGTCCTTGTTAGAGAAATGGATTTCAATGGGAAGTTGGTACAAAATCTAGTTTATTTTGTGTCCGAAGCATTGTCAGGAGCGAAGACAAGATATTTCGAGCTTGAAAAGTTCACTTATGCTCTGATAATGGCTTCGAGGAAATTAAGACATTATTTCTTGGCTCATAATGTAATTGTACAAACTTCGTATCCTTTGGGAGATATGCTCCAAAGTAAAGACTCCACTGGAAGAATTGGAAAGTGGGCAGTCAAACTAGCACCCTTCGGCATATCCTTTGTGGCAAGGACAGCAATCAAATCACAAGTCTTGGCAGACTTCGTAGCAGAATGGACTCCACCTGCAGCGTGGATTCCGGAGAAGTCAAGCGAAGGAATCTGGACTATTTATTCTGATGGGGCTTTCCAAGCATCCAGAGCAGGTGTTGGAGCAGTTTTAATTTCACCTTCAGGGCAAAGAGCAATGTACTCCGCAAGACTCAACTTTAAGTCTACCAATAATATAGCGGAGTATGAAGGAATTTTACTGGGACTCCGAAAAGCACGTGCTCTAGGGGCTACAAGAGTTGTTATAAAGACAGATTCTCAAATAGTAGCAGGGCACGTAGATAAAAGTTTTCAAGTTCGGCATCCACAGCTTGCAAAGTACTTAGAAGAAATCCGTAAGATCGAAGCACAATTCAAGGGTATTTCCATTCGGAGTATACCCAGAGCAGAAAATGTGCAAGCGGACATCTTAGCAAAAGCTGCAGCCGGAGCTGTGGATATTCCAGAAGAGGCTTTTTATGAGGAGCTCAGTACACCTTCGGTGCCACAAATTCCATCAGTAGAGATTCTTTGCATTCCAAGTGCAGATTGGAGAAATTCAATCATGGAACTTTTACAAGGAGGGACAAATTTGTCTAAAGAGCCACAACTTTCAAGATTGAAACTCAGAGCCATAAATTATCAAATAAGCAACGGTATTTTATACAAGACCGGAGTATGTTCCCCTTTACTCCGTTGTATATCCCAAACCAAAGGTCAAGATATTCTTCGAGAAATTCATGAAGGGCTTTGCGATAGCCATCTGGCCCTCCGAGCTTTGGCAGGAAAAACACTTCGCCAGGGGCTTTATTGGCCTACAATAGTAGCAGATGCGGAGAATTTAGTTCACACGTGCCAAGGATGTCAGTGGATGGGACGACGAAGTCATCGCCCACAAACAGCTATTCAAGTTATTACTCCGGTATGGCCCATGGCTAGATGGGGTATGGATTTTATTGGTCCCTTTCCAGTAGCTAAGGGAAATCTAAAGTTCGCAGTGGTAGCTATTGAATATTTTTCTAAATGGGTAGAAGCAGAACCCTTAACAGCTATCACTTCGAACAATGTACAAAATTCTTTTGGAAGAGTATCATTTGCCGGTTCGGAGTGCCTAGACAACTCACAGTTGATAATGGAACACAGTTCGATGCAGAACCTTTTAGGAAGTTTTGCGAAGATCTAGGCATCCAGTTGTGTTTAGCTACAGTGAGACATCCTCAGTCTAATGGAGCTGTAGAAAGAGCCAATGGAAATATTCTATCAGGGCTAAATCGAAGGATAGTAGGATTGGCAAAAGGACTGTGGACCGAAGAACTCCCGAAGATTTTGTGGTCCATTCAGACTACGCAAACAAGGTCCACAGGTTTCACTCCATTCAGACTCCTATTCGGGGATGAAGCTATGACTCCAACGGAGCTCAAAGGAGGATCACTTCGCAGCACCGAACCGGAGATTGAAGGAGAAAGACAAGCTTCGCTGGATTTAACAGAAGAGACAAGACTTCGAGCTGTAGCCAATTTGACGAAGTATCAACAGCAGACGAAGACTTGGTTCGACCCGAAAGTCAAGATCAATGAGCTTAGACCGGGTCATCTCGTTTTACGAAGCATCATAGCACCAGGAAAATTAGGAAATAAATGGGAAGGTCCATACCTAATTGTTCGTTCAGGACGTCCTGGCTCTTTTAAACTAGCTAATTTAGAAGGTGAAGAGTTAGCACATACTTGGCATGCGGAGCACCTAAAGCGATACTTCGCATAGGGGCTCCTTGTAAATCATTTGTAATCATCTTCTGAATTAATAAAGCATATGGTTCAGATAGTGTCCTACCCCTCATAAACTCCCAGCTTCCGAGTGGACGCACTAGAACCGTGGGGTTGACCGAGAGGGAAGTGTCATTAATTTGAATCATATTTTCGGACTTCGAACCATTGGTTCGAAGTTTCCGACGTGGGGGCTGACATAATCCGGAGTCCAAGCCACTGACTTGTAGGTATTCGTAAAAGAGCCCAAAACCACATCATACGGAGTCCAAGCCATCGGCTGGTAGACATCCGTAAAAAGAGTCCACGGAGATCAAATCATGCGGAGTCCAAGCCACTGGCTTGTAGGCATCCGTAAAAAGAGTCCGTAAAAAGAGTCCAAAGAGACCACTGCGAATTCCGAACCATTGGTTTGACAGAATTCACAAAAAGAGCCGAAGGAGGCCAAAACAGAACAGAGTTTGAGCTATGAGCTTCGAATGTCTGTTAGAAAGTCCAAAGTGACTAATTGTTTAAGACACCAAAGTGTCTGGAAAGTTATCCGCTGTGATTTGTTTCAAAACATGAGGTACTAAGCTACCAATCTTCAGACTTCGAATAGTCGAAGACATTTTATAAGATTTTAATCAATCTTTAAATCGCTAAGGGGCTCCGAACCCCCAAAATTGTACTCCTAAGTTTTTTCTTTGCACCTAACCATCTTTGAATACAGTTCGAAGTTGCTTACGCCCAAAGAGGGGCTAGTAAATATGGAGACAATTTTAAATCGATATTTATTATTCGAACAATATAATTACATTATGAAAAATCAGTATCTATACCGAGAAGGAATCGAAGACCCCTTCGGTCTCTAGAGCTAAGGTTGGAATGACTAGTTCCAAAGCCGGGAGTTCTAACAACTTTACGTTTAACTCTCTTGCCTCCCTTCGATGCTCTAAAGTCCTTTTGCTCTTGCTGAAGCTCTGCCCAAGTTCGAAGTTATTCGGGGCTCCTTTCCCAGCTTCTGAGTTCTTCAGGTTTGTTACCTTGAGCTACATCTTCATCTTCGGACCATACAATATCTTCGGAAGATGTAGTGTCCAAGTTAACCTCCTTTTCTTCCTCTTTAATATAAGATAATATATCTTTGCTTACTTTGGATGCAATTGCTCCGAAGCTATCTCGAGGAACTAGAAATCGAGGGCGCTTGTGAGGTTTTAAGATATCGAAGGTAGCCCATAATAAACGAAGTTCGTCGTTAACATCTAACACTTCGACATCTTCCATATGAGGCAAAGCCTAAAAACATGATAAGAAAATTTTCATTCATAAATGTACAAAAACATGATTCTTTACATAGATGAAGATCCTAAGATATTTCTAAACCTGCGGGTCTGGCGGAGGCTGACTGCTCGAAGCTTGAGACCGAGCTTGCTTCTGACGTTGCCCTTCGTCAATCCAAGCCTTGATTGCAGAGTGACCTTCGGCTCTCCATGAAGTCTGAAAGGCTTGCCAGGCTGCGGCCACATCTTCAGAAGGAGTAAGAAGCTGGTCGTCATCGAAGGTAATGGGACCCCCTTCTGCGCTCGAAGTTATCGAGTGGCCCAAATCTTCGTAGTAATGAAGAATGCCGATAGCAGCCACTTGACCGGAGATTTCTCCATATCGAATGCCTGCTGTCTTCATTTGCTTCGCTGCCCCTTGAATTCTCTTTAGCCGGCGCAGTAAGGAGACGTTGTCATCTGAAGGAAGCGTTCCAGTAGTAGCAAAGTACTCCAGAACACTTAACAGTTTGTTCGTGACCTCCACAGCTACCTTCTCCGATTTCAACTTGTCTTCATTCAAAGCATCCTTCACCGAAGTTAATTCTTTTACCACCTCAGAAAGCCTAGCTATCTCTGTAGTTAGAGAATTTTTATGACTGAGCAGTTGGCTAGCTTCTTCGGCAGCTTTGGCTTTTTCTTCTTGGAGCTTGACAAGCTCAGCCTTAGCAGCAGCATGCTCCGCACGCATCTTTTCAATCTCCGCTCGAAGCACAATTTGTTCTGCTTCGAGCTCTTTATTTGCAGCTTCCAAACCTTGTATGGCCCTGCGCTCTGTTGAAACCATGACGTCCAAGTGAGCCACTCGACCTTCAGAGATGGATAAATTTCGTTGAAGAGTTGCATTTTCTTCTCAAAGGCGAATGTTCCCACGCTCATTTGATATGTTTGCAGCTCGGGCCAAGACTGTTTGCTGCGAAAAGAAAAAAAACAAGGTAATAAATTATTTGTATATAAATCTGATGTTGTTTTGCAGATACTTCGTACCTGGTATGCTGCACGTTCTATAGTAGTGTTAAGCTCCGAACTCTCTGCTTCGCTCAAAATAGCCACCAAGTCCGTCTCCCTGACTTCGCGACTAGCTCGATCCAAAGGCTCGAGTAAAGTCTGAAGCCCAGTTCTTCGCTCTAAGAAAGGAGATAGAAGAGGGAGCAGGCTCAAGGCTTGCTGGTCATCTTCACTTGGCGAAGGCCCGGAGTGCTGAGCTGTGGTTTTTGGAGTCTTGGTAGATGGGTCTCCTTCATTAGATTGGCTCTCGTCTGTTGACTCAGACGGAGTTGATCCTGAGCTCGGAGCAGGGAGAGGGTCCATCTTTCCTTTGCCTTTTCCAGGCCCCATTTGAGCGGGTTCTGGAATCGACTCTGAAGCTATCGAAGGTCCAAGAATTACATCCTCGGGACGGACCTCTTCCACGGAAGTGGGTTCTGCAAAAGCAAAGGTATTATACATTGTATAATTTTGCAGAAAAGAACAAAAGAATTATGCGAAGGTTACCTTCGACATTTTGGCGACGAATAAGCATTGGACTGCTTGGCGGGTCGAAGGCTACTCCGAAGTCTTCATCGGAGTCAATGGTTAAAACTTCGACTGTTGGAGCATCTTCTTGAATAGTCGTTGCTGCTTCGCCCGGAATCGAAGCTGTAGTAACTTCGACTCCGCTGTCATCCACAGGGGCTTCGTCCTGAGGTAAAATTTCTTGAGCGGCCGGAGTTCTTGCTTGCTCAGGGTTAACTTGAGACTCCAGCACGCTCGTAGTATCTTCGACAATAGTTTCTACCTGTTCTGCATCCTTGTCGATTAGGTCAGTCAGCATCCTACCTTCATCCTCTAATGATTCAGAAGCTGAAGCTCTAGGGCTCGAAGGTACAGGGACTCTTGGCTTTTGAGCCACCTTTTTAATCCGGAGTTTTGGCGGAGCTCGAAGCTCCGACTTCAGCTTTTCTCTTTGAGGGCCCTTTCTCCGAAGGCACCCAATCCAAAAAAGGCGGTGGAGCAAGTTCGAGTAGCCCCCATACTCGGTTGGATTGCTCCCAAGTTCCAACTAATTTCTTCCTCCACTCCTTTTCGGTCGGAGTTGGGACGCCCAAAATCTTCTCCGAAGCTCGTACAATTTGCTTCGAAGTTATAGGGGCTGAAGAAGCTGGAAAATGAGTTAAGTTAATTATTTCTTCGAATAAATATGCATGACATATGTTGTTTTCGAAGTTACCTGCAGGGCTTGAATATGAAGAAATTTTATGGAGACCACCTTCCGAATCTTCCTCGAAGGTGATCGGCCAGTTGGCCATCAGGGGAGGGATTTGAAGCCCTAGAAATTCTTCGGCTAAGTCTCGCATGCTCAAGCGATGACTAATTTTCTAAAGCAAGCTCAGGCGAACTTCGAGCTGGCCCGGATCCGGGTGCACTAAGGCTTCCTTTCGGAAGTGGATTTCTTGCAAAGGCCCAGCTAGGCGACTGCTCGCTCCAACTTCGGCATAAAACCATCTCAAGATCCAATCAGTATACCATCTGGCATTGATGGCCTTGGCAGGAAACCGGAGAGCATATTCGTCCCGGAGTCTGAAATTGATGCTTCCGAAAGACACTACCATCTTCTCACCTCCGGGGCCTACGAAGGTCTTCGGCTGGCATGATGCTCTATGTAGTGAAGCGAAGATCTCCACCCTTCCTTCACAACCTTCGGCTCGCAACGCCCATTCGAAGATAGTGAGACACGCTACTGCATTCGGAGAGAGTTGGGGGAGAGTGACATGGAACAAATCTAGTACCTCTGCTAAGAAGTCAACCGCCGGAAGCCCCAAACCAGCTTCGAAGAAGGCTTCAAAAACGACCACTTCTCCGGGTCTCGGTGACAGAATAATTTCCTTCCCAGGTTTGCGAATCATAACCCCGGAATTGATCTTGCCTTCTACCGTGGCCGCCAGCGATTCTCTTTTGCAGGTTGAAGGCCCAAGTTGATATGATTGATCCAAGTACTTTGTTGACACCGGGAAGAGGTCTTGATGGCCAACATTTTGGGGATTTCCCCCTACCGCCGCCATGGCTATCACTGCGGGTGTCGGAGCTACTGTCGCCATTAACGCAGCTGCTGCTGCTGCTGCAGCCTGCTGCCGGGCCAGAGTTGAAGTCGCTCCTGGACCCTTGAAGATGGTTTTCGCCATTAGAACTAGTGGGTTGCTTTGAAGAAAGAACGGAGGCTAGGGCTCGAAGAATGGTTTGTTTGCAAGAAAGCGGTGGAAAGGTACTCAGGAAAGGTCTAGGCCCTCTATTTATAGTCTAGACTCTAAATTAATTACCGTTTGTCCATGCCGTTTCACATTCTTGCCCTTTACTTTGTTCCGGAATTAACGCATTGCGTAACTTCCGTCGGAAGGAAAAAGTTAACGGCTATTTTTTCCAAGTCTAAAAAGACTTTTTGATTTCCCGAGTTAATTCTAAAATACTTCGAACGCAATTCACTTAGGAAATATTTCGAAATTCATATCTCCATACGTTTCGGAGATGTATTAAGTCTGCTAATCCTTGTACATGGAAATGTTTCCTTGCGTATACTGCTTCCCTAATATCACAGATTTAACGGAGAAGCGTATTCGAGGGGCTACTGTTGGGGGAAAATATTCCATCTTCAGGATTATCGCAGTAACAAGACAAAGACAAGAAATCAAGTCAAGAGATTCTGACATATACTTTTAGATACATGTTGAAGGCAGTTCGAAGTATGAAGACAGACCCCGGTTCAGAGTATATCTTTGAACATGGACTCTTCTGAGATCTTTTTTGCCAGCTAAGATGGAAGACTTATCTTCTTTCTCATTAGATTAGTCTTTTACCATTTTAGCCCTATTAAGGGTACCGAATAGTTTCCACTATGTCGGTTGTAATAGAGGGGTAAAAAGTGTTTTCCTTAATGTTGGGCGTATAAATACCCCCCGTTTTACCCTGTAATACGGACCGAATACAAGTTATTCAATACACACTTTCGAACTATTTCTAGCTATTATCCTTTCGGAGGTTTGAAATAGTTTTCTTCGCAAACACTTCGTTTGTTAGTTTCTATTCTTCAGAAACATGTTAGCGTAATCTTTTACGCCAACACCCTCTGAAGGGGTTCAGAGGCTGTTTCACCGAAGGGTTCGGTGGGTTTGGTTGCTGCAGCTATTGCAGCAGAGTGTGCTTGTCGGAGGGGTCCAACAGTACACGATGACTGGGTCGTACCGAAGGCTCGGTATTTTGGGCGGTACACCAGAGTGTGTGCCAAAGGTTGCTTACCCGGAGAGGTCTCCGGAGTACTGGATACACTTGTCTGCTTGTCTGTGATGTGCAGGAGACTTCGGAGGTGACAGACGATTCGTAGCAAGTGAACCTGGGTCAAGCAGGAGGCTTGATGCCTGGAGAGCAGGGAGCTCCATCACGAAGGCTGTTAAGGGGTCGAGGTCGGACCTCGGGTCGAGGTGTGCCAGGAGAAGGTAGTAAGTGCGGAGCGTGGCTCTGGGTGAAGGTACTCCGAGACGAAGTCCTTTGAGGCGAGGCACTTCGAAGGGTACTCCGAATGGAGTGACTTCGGAGTATGGTGGATCAAGTCCTCAGCAATGAGGCAAGGTGTTCGAAGTGTGCTCCGGAGGGAGATACTCGAAGGTATACCCAACAAAGGTCTCAGAAGTCGAGGTGCATCGAAGGCATGGTCTAGGTGAGGATCGTCGAGGAGTATGCTCGGGGAGAGACACTATGACGAAGTGCTCATGGAATGCTCCATGCGGAGGCCTTGGATGAAGGAGGGACTTCGAAGGGTGGTACTCCGAAGGTGGGGCTTCAGAGTGAGGTTGGCTTTGGAGCGAGGCTGACTCTGGAGTGAGAATGACTTGAGGTACTTCGGCCATGCATGGCTTCGGTACACGGACGGACGGAGTTCGAGCTGGGAGAAGCTGCGAAGCCATGGTGGTCCACTCCGAAGGTGTTGGTGCGAAGGCCCAAGGGCTTTGACGGCTTCGGCTCAAAACCGTCACTGTATCGAAGGCTTACTTCGGTGAAGCGAAGGCCGTCGGGCTCAAGGCTTCTCACGAAAGCTACTGCACCCCTCGCGTGCGAAGGGGGGCTTCAGAAGCGTCCAAAACTGCAAAGGCTGACAATGTCTGCTCTGCAAAAGCTGGTACTATCCCCTCTGCGAAGCTGACAAAAGAAGCCTCCAAATAAAGTAGACTACCTGTTGTACCCCCCTATTCTGATGAGACAAAACCGGTGTAAACCCTAGGGATAAAGTAGTCTATTCACAGGGCTGAATAGTGCCTATAAATAGTGGAGGCTGGCTAGGTCACATCAACACTTTGAGCTTTCATTGTTGAGCTCCTGTACTAGCCCCTCATACTTTGTATTCATCCCGTGAGTTCAATTTTTGTGTTCCCTGTTCAAGCATCGAAGTCTTGATTCTGTGTTCATTTTCTGCTTGAGCTTGTATGCATACCTCGCTACATGCTTTGATCTCTTTTGTGTCACTTCTTTTGTGCTGAGTTTGTGAGAAGCCTGTTTGAGCAAAGTGTGTTTGAGCGAAGTGTGTTTTATAGTGTCTGTTCGCTCTGTGTAAACTAGAGGCTAGACCTCTCTGATTACTAGCGAAGCACTGATCGAAGCCCATTTTTCTTTCCGTGTCGAAGCCCTTAGCGAAGTATGTTTTGTCTGCGTTTAGACCTTCGAAGTACGACGCCAAGCACTAGTTGCTGTCGCCGAGTATTTGGTCGAAGCCCGTAGAGAGAAGTCTGCTCTTGCGAAGTCTGTAGTGCGAAGCCTACTCGAAGGCTCCTAGTGTGCGAAGCCTGCACTAACTTAGCTGAGCTGAGGTTTCGGGGTTGTGTGAGGAGCGAAGTCTTCTTGGGTTCGAACTTTTGCTCCTTGCGAAGCCTGTTTTCGGAGCTGTAAAATATCTCCGAACCAGAACTTTGAAGGCTGTGTTCGAAGCCTGTTCCGCAGAAGACAGAATTAAAACAAAAGGCTATTTTTAGTCTGAAATTTTAAAAGCTCCCATTCACCCCCCTCTGGTCGCCATTTCCGGTCCAACACATAGGGTTAGTCTGCAGAGGGTAACCTGACCCGGATACGTACGGGGCCCACGGGGTCCCTGCCCAGTCATACGGCGGAGGCATTGGCGGCTCTAGTGGCCTTGGGAATTGCGAGCCAAACCCGTCACCCAGAGGGGGGTTCGGCCAAGTCAAAGGTGTCTCCGACCACACCAGCGAAGGATCCCGCCAGGCCGAAGGTATGTTCGGCCAGTGCGGGCCGAAGCCTCCCATCGGAAAAGTCTACCATGGTGCGGGGTTTGGCCATTAGGGGCCAAAGCTGTCGCATGGGGGACACGACCACTAGGGTTCGAAGTTGTCGTGCGGAGAACCCGACCATTGTGGTTCGAAGTTGTTGCACAGGGGGTTCGGCCATTATGGCTCAGAACCACCGTGTAGAACACTAGGATACTTCGGTCCGAAGCTTTCATGCGGAGGGTTTGCATCCTTCGGTCCGAAGGCACCCTTCGAAGGTCTTGGCCCCTTCGGCTGCCTTAGTTGAGCGCGTGGGCCTGCTTCTTTGGCCCTCTTCTGATGTTTGTTCAACAACATGTTATATGTCACCTTCGGCCTCTTGCGATCCTTAGCCGAAGGGGTATTGATGTTCTGTTTCCACACTCCTACCTCGGGGTTCTTTGGCACGAGTGTGCGAGTACGCGGTTCTCCAACAATCACATCTTTTCCTTTAGACTCGGCCTGTTCTGGCCGAATCAACACCTTCTTCTCGCCAAGGTCAACGGCGTTGACTGGAAAAGGATCTTTATCCAACTTCATTGTAGGATCATGGTCTATCTTCAATCGTCCTTCTTCTATGGCTGATTGTATCTGTCGTCGAAAAACATTGCAATCATTAGTATTATGAGAATGTGAATCATGTCACTTACATTATGGATGCTTCTTTAACTTGTCGGCAGGTGGGATAACTTGACCCTTAGGTAACCTGAGAAGCTGACTTTTTAAGAGGAAATCAAATATTTTATCACATTTAGTCAAATCGAACGAGTACTTGACCTCATTAAGTCTATTCTTTGTGGGCGATGGTCGCAGTTCGGAGCAAGTGACAGGTTTGTTTTTAGCATTTGTAACCCATTCGGCCGCGTACATGTCGGCCAAATCCTCCTCCTCTGACTCCTCCTCATCAGAGCGTTCCATGATGTGGATTTCGGCCCTAGGCTTGCTAAACGTCTTAATAAATTTCTTATCTTTGGTTCGACCTTCTTGGACCAGAGCCTGCTGTAGAACCTTGCTAACTTCTAAAAAGTTTTGGTTATCTAACCTTTCTTTAAGCTCGGAACGCAACCCATTAAAAGTTAATTCCGCCAAGTCCCTTTCTGAAATATTAAGACTAAAGCACCAGTTCCTGGTATCCCTGAAACGCTTGATATACTCAGAAGCGCTCTCACTAGATTTTTTCTTAACCGATGTCAAATGCGAAAGCCTAAGTTCTGTTTCACCCATGTAGAAATAATCACGGAATTTACGCTCTATATCGTCCCATGTGTGGATGGAGTTCAGCGGGAGTGCCGAAAACCAAGTGAAAGCTGTGCTGGATAGCGAGAGAGAAAATAGTCTAACCTTGAGGGCATCTATCCCGCTAACCTCTCCACACTACGCCAAAAATTGACTAACATGTTCTAGTGTGGTCCTGCTACCCTCGCCATCGAATTTAGTGAACTCGGGGATCCTATAGCCGCGGGGGTAGGGTATTGTATCAAGATGATCGGGGTATGGTTTGCGGTAAACCCTAATCCATCCATTGGGCAGGAAGCTGGCACACTCCCTAAACAGTGCACGGACCCGCTCATCTAAATCATCTTGGTTGTTTGTTTGCATGCGCCTCTCATGTGGGGGCACGACACGCGGTGGGATATCGGCGTGTCGGTCATGTGCTTCTTCCCTACGCGCTATTTGTATAACGTGCTCATGTCCAGGCACCTGCGTGTGTGGTGCGGGCAGCGTGGGTATTGGCGCAGGTGTTGTGTGGTATGCGGTATTAGTTTGACCATATGTATAATGATTGGTCTCGGCCATAAGTGATGAGGCCGGAGACATGTTTGTCAGAGGCGCACTAGCTATAGGAACCAGGGGTACGGCCTCAGCGATTCCGAACCTTCTAAGAGTCACCTCTACTTGGGAGCTGACTACCGAATCTAAACGGTTGGCTAGCGAAGCGCTAACGACCTGATCTACTGATGCGGCTATTTTTTGCTCGATTTTTAAGAAGATAAACGAGGTGATACCGGTGTTACGTGGACCTGAGCGGGGTTGGGTGTGACGATGTCGCGCTTGACGAAGCCCACGTGTGTCTTGATGTAGCCCTCAAGCATCATGTCTTGGAGCGCCTTTAGCCTTGCCTCGATCTCTGCTCGGTCTTCTGTGGGGATATCTTCAAGTGTAGGTGATATTATATTGCGGTTGTCAATATCCACACCTCCTATTGTGTCCATCGGCGGTGTAGACGTAGTAGTCGAAGTAGATGTACCAGCGGCCGATGTAGACGTACTCATCGTGTTGGCATAGCTCATCCCTAGCGGAGTCGCCAAAAAGTGTATTTACACGGAAACGTGCCCCCGCACTTGGGTCAGTCCGGCGATCCAAAAGTGCATGGATACTTAGGGACGGGCCTAAGCGTGACATAGCTCCGACGCCGCGTTTCGACTACCCTTAATAGTGATAAGGGGGTGGAGTCCCCAGGCAACCAGATTAGAAGAAATAATCCAATTAGCTGAAAGAAATAGATTAAATGGGTTAAAATCAGCAAACTAGTCGGAGCCTTCCTGGTTCGAAGTCTGATGCGAAGGGTGCACTGAAGGGTACCTTCGGCGTCTGGTGCGAAGTGCTCTGCCGAAGGGTGCTTCGACGTTCGGACTGATCCGACCGAAGATAGACTCTGAACGGATCTGAATGCAGTGATCACGTCCGAACAACGGGGTTTGGCGTGCGATCTCCAATGCAGCGAATTACAGAGTAGTGACGCGAAGGCCACACGCAGGTGCAAATTCGTCTGGTGTGGAGCGTAGTCGTGGCGAAGCCTGTCACGACGAAGTAAACCAGCAAAGCCTATTGTGGAAGCGTGCGATCCTATCGAAGGGTGTCCGGGGGACTTCCGGAACTGATCTCTCAGCTCCGAACACCTCTAGCGAAGGGCCTCCGAACGTGCGAACCTGCAACAGGGATGATGCGAAGTACCAATTTGTCCTTAGGACTGAATTTGCGAGGTGTTGCACGGGTGGCGAAGGAAGCAATCTATTACGCAAATTAGCGGATACTTCACCGGTGAAGTAACAAGGCGATAGCAATCTGTTACGTAGATTAACGGTGACTTCATGGGAGAAGTACCAAGGCTTACCACTGTTCCGTAGCGGCGGACGGAGGGCTTCTAGGCAAACCCACGAAGAGGTACAGAAAAGTAAAGGTAAAAGTAAAGGTACGATCAAAGCATGGCTTTGGTTTGGTTTGTGTTGCGGGGTTCTCCATGTCGGCCAGGCCTCTCTATTTATAGAGGGTTAACTCTAATCTAATCTACTATTAATCTGGCCGGATAGAGATAAAGATTGAGCTGGAAACGCTTCCAACTCTATTTCTGCCGAGGTCGGCTTCGGCCAGGCCCACCGAGGCCTGCTCCTTGGGCCAAAGCTTCGGCAGCAGTGGGCTTAGGCCAGGCCCGTCGTGGCTAGCTACTCGGGCCGAAGCTTCGGTAGCGTGGGCTTCGGCCAGGCCCGTTGAGGCTTGCTTCTCGGGCTAAAGCTTCGACAACATGGGCTTCGGCCATGCCCGTTGAGGCTTGCTCCTCAGGCCGAAGCTTCGACAGCGTGGGCTTCAGTCAGGCCCATCGAGTCTTGCTCTTGGGCCAAAGCTTCGACGACGTGGGCTTCCAAACCTTCGATATTTTGATAATCTATCCATTAATGCCATTTTTTGCTATCAACAACTACACTATCCCAGTTCAGACCAATGTGCAATGGTAAGCAGTCTAGAATAGAGTACTGCGACAAACAAACCCACCTAGATCTTTTTGCTTGTAGCAAGCAAATCATGGATTTTTAATAAAGTTACCAAATTGTTTAGTACTTGATGGATATCCATGAGTAAGTAATAAAAGTTTCAAGTTGCAATGTTTAGCATACAGAGAGAAGGATTCTTGCTATCAAGTAGATAAAAGATAGCTAAAGCAGTTCTGCCTAAACTATGCTAGATTCAAGACTAAGTAGTGAGCATGATTTGATTTAGGAAAGAAAAATCATGCACAAAATGTTTCAGACATATTAAATAGAGCTGAGCTAACATGATTATCTGAATTAAAATCAGGCATATAAGTGCAAAGGATGGAAATGCAATTTCACACATAATGAGTATATGCAAGACAATAAAATCAGCTCCCCCTCACAAAATGCCGTAAGGGTGACAAACACCAAGTTCCCCACGCAAATAGGCAAAACGAGAAGCATCGAGGGGTTTTGTGAAAATATCGGCTAGCTGGAGTTGGGTATTAACATATTGAAGTTCAATATCACCCTTCTCATTATGATCTCTGAGAAAATGATATCGCACATCAATGTGTTTGGTTCTGGAATGCTGAACCAGGTTGTTTGCAATACAAATAGCACTAGTGTTATCACAGAAAAGTGGAACACTCTTATAATATAACCCAAAATCTCGCAGAGTGGAAACCATCCACAAAATCTGAGAGCAACAGCTAGCTGCAGCAACATACTCGACCTCAGCCGTCGATTGTGCAACACTAGACTATTTGTGGGAAGACCAGAAAACCAGCGAAGTACCCAGAAAATGACAAGTACCGGAGGTACTTTTCCTATCAATCCTACACCCAGCAAAATCCGCATCGGAATAACCTCGAATACACGAAGAGGAAGACGCAGAATACCAAATGCCAAATTCGAGGGTATGCTTGAGATAGCTAAGAATGCGCTTTACTGCTTGGCGGTGCGAAGCTCGTGGTGAAGCCTAAAAACGAGCGCACAAACACACTACGAAGTGTATGTCCAGCCTCATAGAAGTCAAGTAGAGGAGGGAGCCGATCATGCTTTGGAACTCCTTTTGATCTACGGCTTCTCCATCCTCGTCAGGATCCAATGCTATCGATGTAGCCATCGGAGTAGCGAGGGGCTTAGCATCAGCTATGTCGAACTTCTTGAGGAGGTCCTTAGTGTACTTCGTCTGGTGGACGAATGTACCGTGTTTGCTTTGCTTGATTTGCAAACCAAGGAAAAAAGTGAGTTCGCCCATCATAGACATCTCGAATTCCATGCTCATGGCATCTGCAAACTCGGCAACCAAAGCATCAGAAGAGGCACTGAAGATGATATCATCCACATAAATCTGAACTAGTAGGAAATCTTTGCCATGCTTGAGAGTGAACAAGGTTTTATCAACAGATCCCATCAAATACCCCTGCTCTAGCAGAAAAGACTTAAGTCTATCATACCATGCCTGAGAGGCCTGCTTGAGTCCATAAAGAGCCTTATGAAGTTTAAGGACTTTATGTGGGTATTTAGGATTTTCAAAGCCAGGGGGTTGTTTTACATAAACATCTTCGCTTATGAAGCCATTGAAGAAAGCACTTTTAACATCCATTTGATAAAGTGTGAAACCACGGGATGCGGTAAATGCAAGTAAAATCCTAATGGCCTCGAGACGAGCAATAGGTGCAAAAGTTTCAGTAAAATCAATCCTTTCTAATTGAGAATAACCCTGAGCTACAAGAAGATTTGGTTTTAGATGTAACAAGCAGTGTTCATGGCCTCAGCCCAGAATTTCCTAGGAGTCCTGTGCTCATTGAGCATCGTCCTAGCCATCTCAACCAAAGTGCGGTTCTTTCTCTCAACAACACTGTTCTGTTGAGGCACCCGCGGAGCAGAGAACTGATGTTCTATGTCATGCTCCATACAAAAGTAAAGAAAGAGATTGTTCTTGAACTCAGTGCCATTATCATTTCGAATGAATTTCAATGCACCAGGGAGTTCAGTGAAAAGTCTCAAAGCCAAGCTCCGAAAGTGTGAAAACACTTCATCCTTGCTGGCAAGAAAGAAGACCCAAGAGTAGCGAGAGAAATCATCGACAATTACTAACACATACTACTTGCCGCCTAAAGAACTAACCCGAGAAGGACCTACAGTGTCCATGTGGCTAAGTTCTCCAGGTTGTTCGGTCATCACCGTGGTGACTGGCGAGTGCGAAGCGGCAATCATTTTTCCATGTCGACATGGAGAACAAATTAATTTTTTCTCAAACATGAGTTGGGCAATCCTTGGATCAGACCTAGGGCACTCAGCCGAGCGAGCAACTCAAAGCTCATATGTCCTAGTCTCCTATGCCACTTCCATAGCTCAGAAGTAGAATGAGCAACAAGACAATGAGAAGAACCAGATGACTCTGAAAAATCAGCTCCAAAAACTCTCCCAACTCTAAAGATCTTACAGACCACATCTCCATCAGAATTGAGTACTTGTGAAGTATCGCGATGGAATCGCACTTCGAAGCCCTCATCAAGCGATTGAGATACAGAAAGCAAATTGTATCCCAAATTTTCAACCAAAGCAACATCTTTGAGAGTGAAATTCGAGTTGATTCTTACCACACCTTTACCTTTCCCTCTACTCCTTCGATTGTTGCCGAAGGTGATATGTTCCTTTTGCTTGGTTGTGGTGAGGCTAGAGAACCATGCTGCATCTCCAGTCATATGGCGCGAACAACCAGACTCCAAGATCCACGTGTCCTCTAAGCCTCAGTCCTGCACCTACACACGATAAGAAAATCTCAATCGCTTAGTGCTGGGGTGAGTGAAAACATGACTGGGGCATCCAACACTGAGTGATATGAGTAGTAGTGTAACACCCCAGAATTAAAAAAAATAAAAAGGAGGGAAATAAATTTTCTGAAATAAAAAGGAATTATTTAATTGAAGAAAAGGTTAAAAGAAACCAATTAAAGCAAAACAGGGAGAAATATTTCAAATTTGAACCTGAAAAATTTATGGTGGAATCTAGAGGCCAAGAAATATTTTTAGGAGTTTTTATATAATTTTAGCACCTATGAATCAAAGTCTAAACAAATAAACTAAATTCTAGAATTATTTTTATTGAAAAAGGAATTTTAAATACCTTTGGGCCGCGTCGCTTGATTTTGCCTTGGCCCAGCCCAACTCGCAGCCCCACCCACTGACCGGTGGGACCACCCTGTCGGCACGCCGGCCCTCTCTCTCCCTTGCACCGCACCCCGTCTGGCCCACCTGGTAGCCTCTCGCGCTCCCCCTCCCGTCGCTAACCACCCGGGTCCGCTTGTCAGCGCCTTTCCCTTTCTCGTTTGCCCGTCAACAGGTGGGGGCCACTTGTCGGGTCTTTCTTCCCCGATGGAAGGCGGGATCCCCTTCCATACCGGTGCCCCCACTGCCATTTTTCGCCTCCGGCCGCCAGATCCCGCCAAGCCGAGCACGGGATCACCTTCCCCTCTCATCGGCGATCACCTTCCCTCGGATCCCCACCCATTTACACCCAGTTGGAAGCTAAGCCGAGTGCATGGAAGCTCACCGATGTCAAAATGGAATCCCTTCGGGTTTCCTTCGGCTTTCATACCAATTCGATGCCACCAACGAGCCTATAAAAGCCCCAGCTTCACCGCACTACCGCCCTCACATTTTCACCCTCACCTCTCATTTCCGAGCCCACCGCTTCCTGTTGGACCGGAAACGGCGACCAGAGGGGGGTGAATGAGAGCTTTTAAAATTTCAAACCAAAAATAGCCTTCTGTTTTAATACTGTCTTCTGCGAAACAGGCTTTGAACACACCTTTTGAAGTTCTGGTTTGGAGGTATTTTACAGCTCCGAACACATGCTTCACAAGGAACAAAAGTTGGAAGCCAAGAAGACTTCGCTCCACCCACAACCCCGAAAATTCAGCTCTGCTAAGTCAGTGCAGGCTCCGCACACAGGGTGCCTTCGAGCAGGCTTCGCACTTCACCCTTCGCAAGAGCGGACTTCCCTCTGAGGACTTCGATCAACTCTGCTAAGTCAGTGTAGGCTCAGCACAATGGGTGCCTTCGGGCAGGCTTCGCACTTCACCCTTCACAAGAGCAGACTTCCCTCTAAGGACTTCGAACAAATACTCAGCGCTAGAAACTGGTACTAGGCTTCGCACTTCGGAGGTCTAAACAAACACTGAACACACTTCGCCGAGGACTTCGACAAGGGAAGAAAACGGGTTTCGAATAGTGCTTCGCTACTAATTAGAGAGGTCTAGCCTCCAGTTTACACAGAGCGAACAGACACTAAAAAACACACTTCACCCAGACAGACTTCTCACACACCTCTCTTGAAAACTCACAAGAAGATGGTGCACAGAGAAATCAAAGCATGCAGTGAAGTATGCATACAAGTTCAAGCAGTAAATGAAAACAGAATCAAAACTTCATTGCTTGAACAGGGAACACAAAATGAACTCACAAGATGAATATAGAGAGTGTGGCGGCTAGCACAGAAATTCTACAATGGCTGCTCAAAGTGTTGATGTGACCTAGCCAGCCTCCACTATTTATAGGCACAATTCAGCCCTATGAATAGACTACTTTACCCCTAGGGTTTACACCGGTTTTGTCTCATCAGAACAAGGGGGTACAACTGGTAGTCTACTTTATTTGGAGGCTTCTTTTGTCAGCTTTGCAGAGGGGACAACACCAACTTTTGCAGAGCAGACGCTGTCAGCCTTTGTAGTTTTGTACCCTTTTGAAGCCCCCCTTTGCACGCGACGAGTTCAGTAGCTTCGGTGAGAAGCTTTGAGCCTGACGGCCTTCGCTTTACCGAAGTCAGCCTTCAATACAGTGATGGTTTTGAGCCGAAGCCGTCAATGCCCTTAGTCCTTCGCACCAACACCTTCAGAGTGGACCACCACGGCTTCGCAGCTTCTCCCAGCTCGAACTCCGTTAGTCCGTGTACCGAAGCCATGCATGGCCGAAGTACCTCAAGTCAGCCTCACTTCGAAGTCAGCCTCACTCCAAAGCCTGCCTCACTCCGGAGCCAGCCTCACTCCGAAGTTAGCCTTACTCCGAAGTCAGCTTCACTCTGAAGCCAGCCTCACTCTGAAGCCCCACCTTCGGAGTACCACCCTTCGAAGTCCCTCCTTCGTCCAAGGCCTCCGCATGAAGAATTCCATGAGCACTTCATCGTAGTGTCTCTCCCCGAGCACACTCCTCGATGATCATCACCTGGTCCATGCCTTCGATGCACCTCGACTTCTGAGACCTTCGTCGGATATACCTTCGAGTGCCTCCCTCCGGAGCACACTTCGAACGCCTTGCCTCATTGCTGAGGACTTGGTCCACCATACTCCGAAGTCACTCTATTCGGATTTCCCTTCAAAGTGCCTCGCCTCCGAGGACTTTGTCTCAGAGTACCTTCACCCGGAGCCACACTCTGCACTTACTGCCTTCTCCTGGCGCACCTCGACCTGAGGTCCGACCTTGACCCCTTCGTAGCCTTCGTGACCGAGCTCCCCGCCCGCCTAGTATCAAGCCTCCTGCTTGACCCAGGTTCACTTGCTGCGAACTGCCCATCGCCTCCAAAGTCACCTACGCACCACAGACAAACAGACAAGTGTATCTAGAACCCCGAAGACCTCTCCGGGTAAGAAACCTTCGCCACACACTCCAGAAACCAACCCTTGGTTTCTCAATCTCCCCCTTGATGAGTGCATTGACAACCAAATTCAAGTTCAAGAAAATTTGAAAAATTTCAGCACAAAAGTGACCATAAAAACTCAGAAAGGAGCCAAATCATGTCACTTGACAAAAGAATTTTCCTCCACCTTTTTCAAAAGAGTAAAAGCCCCTTCGGCAAATCTTCCTTTTGCAAGATAAAACTCCCCCTTAGTTATTTTACCCCCTTGCTGCAGAGAACCCAAAAATTTCTCCCCCTTTGGGAATGCAAGCATCAAGGAGCATGTAAAAGATGCACAACCTTGAAATGGGAAGAATTGCAAAGACATATAAAGCAAAAATATGCCAACTTTAATTAAAAGCCATTTCTCTAAAAACATGATGATGGCATCTGATTTTATCATTTTTAAATAAAAGCATCACCACTCAATCAAGGTAACTAGACAAGTAAAAGCAGGGACTGCGTAAAGCTAGCCAATTTCTACTTTAGACAGACAAGTCTAGTTCAAGTGGAGCATTAAAAGCAAACTTGATGATCAATGAATTTGTTGTTCTTTTCATAATGCCAGGGGTTATTTGTTTGTCTACCTTATACTTTCCAATCAAGCCAATCCTAGGCATGAAAGCCATCAGAAGCTTAAGGCGGTGATTTTGGCATATACTACACTAGCCCAGTTCAGACCAATGTGCAATGGTAAGCAGTCTAAAATAGAGTACTGCGACAAACAAACCCACCTAGATCTTTTTCGCTTGTAACATACAAATCATGGATTTTTGAATTTTTAATTTAGTGACCAAATTTTTTAGCACTTTGATGAATATCCATGAATACAATTTTTCAAGTTGCAATGTTTAGCATCCAGAGAAAAGGTGTCTTGCTATTAAGCAAATAAAGGATAGCTAGAGCAGTCCTACCTAAATATGCTAGATTCAAGACTAAGCAGTGAGCATGATTTGATTTTAGAAAGAACAATCATGCACATAATGTTTTAGATATATTAAATAGAGCTGAGCTGACATGATTACATGAATTATAATCAGGCATATAAGTGCAAAAGATGTAAATGCAATTTCACACATGATGAGCATATGCAAGACAATCAAAATTGCTCCCCCTCACAAAATGCCTTAAGGGTGACAAACACCAAGTTCCCCACGCAAGTAGGCAAAACAAGAAGCATCTAGGGGTTTTGTGAAAATATCGGCTAGCTGGTGTTGGGTATCAACATATTGAAGTTGAATATCACCCTTCTTATTATGATCTCTGAGAAAATGATATCACACGTCAATGTGTTTGGTTCTGGAGTGCTGAACTGGGTTGTTTGCAATACAAATAGCACTAGTGTTATTACAGAAAAGTGGAACACTCTTATAATCTAACCCGAAATCCTATAAAGTGGAAACCATCCAGAAAATCTAAGAGCAACAGCTAGCTGCAGCAACATATTCGGCCTCAGCCGTCGATTGTGCAACACTAGACTGTTAGCGGGATGACCAGCAAACTAGAGAAGTACCCAGAAAATGACAAGTACCAGAGGTACTTTTCCTATTAATCGTACACCCAACAAAATCCGCATCGGAATAACCTCGAAGACACAAATAGGAATACGCTGAATACCAAATACCAAATTCGACGGTATGTTTGAGATACCTGATAATGTGCTTTACCGCTTGGCGGTGCGAAGCTCGTGGTGAAGCCTAAAAACGAGCGCACAGACACTTCGTTCTCTACCGAGTTTTCAAACCATGCCTCCTAAGAGGAGTTCAGCTGGTAATCCTACTCGGAGGTCTCCTTGGACCTTCCGAGCTAGATCCCCAGATACAGTCGAGGTCGGAGGACCTTCGATTTTTCCTCCACCTCAAACCCCGGAAGGGATGCCCCTTCCCCGAGTATACAGTGTTCCTCCGCCAACTCCATCTATACTTCGGCCCGACGGAGTCCCTCTTCCACCTCAAGTTCCACTTCAAACCGATCCCTACAGTTCTCGAGACCCGGAAGATCCTTCCGGAGGAGATAAAGACAGACTTGGTGATATGGCCGCTCACATGGCCATTCTCCAAGCCGAAGTAGCGAGATGGCGGCATGAAGCTGCAAATAGGCTTCACTCTCAAGCCATCCCAGTTATTCCTGAAGTGTCCGAAGACGACGAACCTATTTATCCCGAAGCCCCAGAGAATGCCTCTTTCGACACCGAGTCTCCGCTGCATCCTGAATTGCAATAAGTGCGCTTCGACACCAAATTTAAGACTTCGAAGCATTGCAAGTATGCCGGAGATGAAGATCCTGGAGAATTTGTCCGATCTTATGCTTTGGCGATTGAAGCCAATGGAGGAGTGCGGGACACTATGGCAAAATGTTTCCCCCTGGCTCTTCAAGGAGTGGCCTTGCGATGGTTCTGGTCTTTAAAACCAGGATCAATCAGTTCATGGGGGCAGTTGAAGAAAAAGTTCGTGAGTAATTTCTAGGGCACCTTCGTGCCTCTGATGTCAATGGGAAGTCTTTTCCAGGTGAAGCAGCTCCCTGGAGAAACTTTAAGACAGTACTTCAAGTGCTTCGCTCATACGAAGTCGCAAATTCGAGGGTTAACTACATCTTCGGTAGTTGACGCAGCTCGAGAGGGAGTTATTCATCCAGGCCTACTTGATAAACTTCACCGGAAAAGCATATCTTCTGTTTCTCAGCTGATGTCCTATTTTGAAGAGTATGCAAGGTTAGAAGAGGGCTGGCTTCGGAGAACTACAGCTACTCCGTCCATACTGCAAGAAGTGAAATTGGAAGTGAAAACTTCAGCACAGCCACAAGGACCTGCCTTCGAAGCTCAGCATGATAGGAGAGAAGGGGGCAAAAGCATCCTCGTTCAGAAGTTCTGAACATTGCACCCCCGCAAAAGTTTGCCTAGAGAGCTCCGCAACCTTCGGGAAGCAAAACCAGCAGCTGGAGGCCTCTAGGGAAATCGGTTGGAAAAGGCCAAACTTTCTTCTGCTGCATTCATGGTGAGAACCGAAGTCACGCAACTAACACGTGCAAAGCTATACTTACTCTGAGAGGAGAGTATTTAGAGAGAACTTCGGGTCGAGGTACTACTGACTGAGTTCACTTATGCTCTGATAATGGCTTCAAGGAAATTGAGACATTATTTTTTGGCTCATAATGTAATCGTACCAACTTCGTATCCTTTGGGAGATATGCTCCGAAGTAAAGACTCCACTAGAAGAATTGGAAAGTGGGCAGTTGAACTGGCACCCTTCGGCATATCCTTTGTGGCAAGGACAGCAATCAAATCACAAGTGTTGGCAGACTTCGTAGCAAAGTGGACTCCCCCTGCAACGTGGGTTCCGGAGAAGTCAAGCGAAGGAATTTGGACTGTTTATTCTGATGGAGCCTTCCAAGCATCTGGAGCAGGTGTTGGAGCAGTTTTAATTTCACCTTCAGGGCGTCCTTGCTCTTTTAAATTAGCTAATTTGGAAGGTGAAGAGTTAGCTCATACTTGGCATGCGGAGCACATAAAGCGATACTTCGCATAGGGGCTCCTTGTAATCATTTGTAATCACTTTCTGAATTAATAAAGCATATGGTTCAGATAGTGCCTACCCCTCATAAACTTCCAGCTTCCGAGTGGACGCACTGGAACCGTGGAGTTGACCGAGAGGGAAGTGTCATTAATTTGAATCATATTTTCGGACTTCGAACCATTGGTTCGAAGCTTCCGGCGTGGGGGCTGACATAATCCAGAGTCCAAGCCACCATCTTGTAGGTATCCGTAAAAGAGCCCAAAACCACATCATGCGGAGTCCAAGCCATCGGCTGGTAGACATCCGTAAAAAGAGTCCAAGGAGACCAAATCATGCAGAGTCCAAGCCTCTGGCTTGTAGGCATCCGTAAAAAGAGTCCAAAGAGACCACTGCGAACTCCAAATTATTGGTTTGACAGAATTCGCAAAAAGAGCCGAAGGAGGCCAAAACAAAACAAAGTTCAAGCTATGAGCTTCGAATGTCTGTTAGAAAGTCCAAAGTGACTAATTGTTTAAGACACCAAAGTATCCGGGAAGTTGTCCACATTGATTTCTTTCAAAACATGAGGTACTAAGTTACCAATCTTCAGACTCCGAGTAGTCGAAGACATTTTATAAGATTTTAATCAATCTTTAAATCGCTGAGGGGCTCCGAACCCCCAAAATTATACTCCTAAGTTTTTTCTTTGCGCCTAACCATCTTTGAATAGAGTTCGAAGTTGCTTACACCCAAAGAGGGGCTAGTAAATAGGGAGACAATTTTAAATCGATATTTATTATTCGAACAATATGATTACATCATGAAAAATCGGTATCTATACCGAGAAGGAATCGAAGACCCCTTCGATCTCTAGATCTAAGGTTGGAACGGCTAGTTCCAGAGTCGGGAGTTCTAACAACTTTGCGTTTAACTCTCTTGCCTCCCTTCGAAGCTCTAAAGTCTTTTTGCTCTTGTTGAAGCTCTGCCCAAGTTCGAAGTCATTCGGGGCGCCTTTCCCAGCTTCCGAGTTCTTCAGGCTTGTTACCTTGAGCTTCATCTTCGTTTTCGGACCACACAATGTCTTTGGAAGATGAAGTTTCCAAGTTAACTTCTTTTTCTTCCTCTTTAATACAAGATAATATATCTTTGCTTACTTCGGACGTAATCACTCCGGAGCTATCTCGACGAACTAGAAATCGAGGGCGCTTGTGAAGTTTTAAGATATCGAAGGTAGCCCATAATAAGCAAAGTTCATCGTTAACATCTAACACTTCGACATCTTCCATATGAGGCAAAGCCTAAAAACATGATAAGCAAATTTTCATTCATAAATGTACAAAAGCATGATTCTTTACATAGTTGAAGATCCTAAGATATTTCTAAACCTGCGGATTTGGCGGAGGCTAGCTGCTCGAAGCTTGAGACCGAGCTTGTTTCTAGCGTTGCCCTTCATCAATCCAAGCCTTGATCGCAGAGTGACCTTCGGCTCTCCATGAAGTTTGAAAGGCTTGCCAAGCAGCATCCACACCTTCGGAAGGAGTAAGAAGCTGGTCGTCATCGAAGGTAATGGGACCCCCCTCTGCGCTTAGAGTTATCGATTGGCCCAAATCTTCGTAGTAATGAAGAATGCCGATAGCAGCCACTTGACCGGAGATTTCTCCATATCGAATGCCTGTTGTCTTCATTTGCTTCGCTGCTCCTTGAATTCTCTTTAGCCGGTGCAGTAGGGAGATGTTGTCATCTGAAGGAAGCGTCCCAGTAGTACCAAAGTACTCCAGAACACTTAGCAGTTCGTTCATGACCTCCGCAGCTACCTTCTCCAATTTCAACTTGTCTTCATTCAAAGCATCTTTCACCAAAGTTAGTTCTCTTACCACCCCAGAAAGCCTAGCCGCCTCTGTAGCTAAAGAATTCTTCTAATTGAGCAGTTGGCTAGCTTCTTCGGTAGTTTTGGCTTTTTCCTCTTGGAGCTTAACAAGCTCAGCTCCCGCAGCAGCATGCTCTGCCCGCATCCTTTCAATCTCCGCTCGAAGCACAATTTGTTACGCTTCGAGCTCTTTGTTCGCAGCATCCAAACTTTGTCTGGCCCTGCGCTCCGTTGAAACCATGTTGTTCAATTGAGAAACTCGACCTTCGGAGATATTGAGATTTCTTTGAAGAGTTGCATTTTCCTCTCGAAGGCGAATGCTTCCACGTTCATTTGAGATGTTCGCAGCTCGGGCCAAGACTGTTTGCTACGAAAAGAGAAAACCAAGGTGAGAAATTATTTGTATATAAATTTGATGTTGTTTTGCAGATACTTCGTACCTGGTATGATGCACATTCCATAGCAGCGTTAAGCTCCGAACTCTCTGCCTCGCTCAAGATAGCCACCAAGTCCGTCTCCCCGACTTCGCGACTAGCTCGATCCAAAGGCTCGAGCAAAGTCCGAAGCCCAGTTCTTTGCTCCAAGAAAGGAGCTAGAAGAGGGAGCATGCTCAAGGCTTGCTGGTCATCTTCGCTTGGCGAAGGCCCAGAGTGCTGAGCTGTGGTTTTTGGAGCCCTAGTAGACTGGTCCCCATCAGTAGATTGGCTCTCGTCTGTTGACTCAGACAGAGTTGATCCTGAGCTCAGAGCAGGGAGGGGGTCCATCTTCCCTTTGCCTTTTCCAGGCCCCATTTGAGTGGCTCCTGGAATTGGCTCCGAAGCTGTCGAAGGTCCAAGAATTACATCTTCGGGACGGACCTCTTCCACGGAAGTGGATCCTGTAAAAGCAAAGGTATTATACATTGTATAATTTCGCAGGAAAAAAGAACAAAAGAATTATGCGAATTTACCTTCGACATTTTGGCGACGGGTAAGCATTGGACTGCTTGGCGAGTCAAAGGCTACTCCAAAGTCTTCGTCGGAGTCAACGGTCAAATCTTTGACTGTTGGAGCATCTTCTTGAGCAGCCGTTGTTACTTCGCCCGGAATCGAAGCTGTAGTAACTTCGACTCCACTTTCGTCCACAAGGGCTTCGTCTTGCAGTAAATGTTCTTGAGTGGCTGGAGTCCTCACTTGCTCAAGATTCTCTTGAGACTCCGGCACGTTTGTAGTATCCTCGTTATTTGTTTCTGTCTGGGCTGTATCCTTGTTGATTAGGTCAATCAACATCCTGCCTTCATCCTCCAAGGATTCAGAAGCCGAAGCTCTAGGGCTCGAAGGTGTAGGAACTCTCGGCTTTCGAGCCACTTTCTTGACCAGAGTCTTGGCAGAGCTCGAGGCTCCGACTTCAGCTTTTCTCTTTTTGGGCCCTTTCTCCGAAGGCACCCAATCCAAAAGAGGAGGCGGAGCAATTTCAAGTAGTCCCCATACTCGGTTGGATCGCTCCCAAGTACCGACCAATTTTTTCCTCCATTCCTTTTCGGTCGGAGTTGGGACGCCCAGAATCTTCTCCGAAGCTCGTACAATCTGCTCCGAAGTTATAGGGGCTGAAGAAGCTGAAAAATGTGTTAAGTTGATTATTTCTTCAAATAAATATACATGACATATGTTGTTTTCGAAGTTACCTGCAGGGCTTAAATTCGAAGAAATTTTGCGGAGACCACCCTCCGAATCTTCCTCGAAGGTGATCGGCCAGTTGGCCATCAGGGGAGAGATCTGAAGCCCAAGGAATTCTTCTGCTAGATCCCGCATGCTCAGGCGGTGACTAATTTTTTCGAGCCAGCTGAGGCGAGCTTCGAGTTGGCCTGGATCCGGGTGCACAAGGGATTCCTTTCGGAAGTTGATATCTTGCAAAGGTCCAGCTAGGCGACTGCTCACCCCAACTTCGGCGTAAAACAATCTCAAGATCCAGTCGGTGTACCATCTAGAATTGATGGCCTTGGCAGGAAACCAGAGAGCATACTCGTCCCGAAGTCTGAAGTTGATGCTTCCGAAGGCCACTACCATCTTCTCACCTTCGGGGCCTACGAAGGTCTTCGGTTGGCACGATGCTCTGTGCAGTGCTGTGAAGATCTCCGCCCTTCCTTCACAACCTTCGGCTCGCAACACCCATTCGAAGATGGCGAGACGCGCTACCGCATTCGGAGAGAGTTGGGGGAGAGTGACATGGAACAAGTCCAATACCTCCGCCAAGAAGTCGACCGCCGGAAGCCGCAAACCAGCTTCGAAGAAGGCTTCGAAAAGGACCACTTCTGCGGGTTTCAGTGACAGAATGATTTCCTTCCCAGGTTTGCGAATCATAACCCCGGAACTGATCTTGCCTTCTACTGCGGCCGCAAGCGATTCACTTTTGCAGGTTGAAGGCCCCAGTTGATAAGACTGATCCATGTACTTTGTCGACGCTGGGAAAAGATCCTGAGGGCCAACATTTTGGGGATTTCCCCCCGCTGCCGCCATTACTGCCGCAGCAGGTGTCGTAGTTGCCGTCGCCGATGACGCAGCCGCTGCTGCAGCAGCATCCTGCTGCCGAGCCAAAGTTGAAGTTGCTCCAGGACCCTTGAAACTGGTCTTCGCCATGGATCTCACGGATTGCTTCGGGAGAGAAATGGAAGCTAGGGCTTGGTTGATGGTTTGTTTGCAGGAAAGCAGTGAAAAGGTACTCAAGAAGGGTCTGGGCCCTTTATTTATAGCCTAGACCCCAATTTTTTACCGTTTGCCTATGTCGTTTCGCATTCTTAACCGTTACCTTGTTGCGGAATTAACGCATCACATAACTTCCGTTAGAAGGAAAAAGCCAACGACTATTTTTTCCAAGTCTAAAAAGACTTTCGGATTTCTCGAGTTAGTTCTAAGATACCTCGAACTTAATTCTCTTAGAAAATATTTCGAAGTTTGCATCTCTATACATTTCGGAGGTGTATTAAGTCTGCTAACCCCTGCACATGGATATGTTTTCTTGCGTATACTGCTTTCCTAACATCATAGATTTAACGGAGAAGCGTATTCGAGGGGCTACTGTTGGGGGAAAATATTCCATCTTCAGGGTTATCGCAGTAACAAGACAAAGGCAGGAAATCAAGTCAAGAGATTCCGACGTGTATTTTCAGATGTACACTGAAGGCAGTTCGAAGTATAAAGACGAACTCTAGTTCGGAGTATACCTTCGAACTTAGACTCTTCCGAGAGCTTCTTTGCCAGCTAAGATGGAAGACTTATCTTCTTTCTCATTACATTAGTCTTTTACCATTTTAGCCCTATTAAGGGTACCGAATAGTTTCTACTATGTTGGTTGTAATAGAGGGGTAAAAAGGTCTTTTCCTTAATGTTTGGGCCTATAAATACCCTCTGTTTTACCCTGTAATAAGGACAGAATACAAGTTATTCAATACACACTTTCGAACTATTTCTAGCTATTATCCTTTCGGAGGCTTGAAATAGTTTACTTCACAAACACTTCGTTTGTTAGTTTCTAATCTTCAGAAACCTGTTAGCATAATCTTTTACACCAATAGGGACGAAGCCCCCTGGATCCCTCATGTCGCCACCATGTCGGTTTTGATCGTGGCCGTCGGATACCACACGGACGGCTATGATTAGAACCCGAGATCAAGGGCCAAGATTGCCTTGACCCGAGTTGACCGGTATCGGCCAATCTGAGCCCTCCATTCTCATTTAAATCCCCCACCCCACTGCGAACCGTTGGATCTGGATCCAACAGTCCAGATCAGGCCGAACCACGCGCACAGTGCGCGGGTCCATGGTGGGCCTAGCTCACCATGGACCTAGGCCTGTTTTAGTTTAAATAAAAATTCAGAAAATATGTTTAAACTTTAAAAATTCATAACTTACTCAATTTAACTCCAAATTTGACCATTTCAATTATGGAAAATTTGTATTTTTATTCTCTACACTTTTATGCAATAAAAACAGTATGTTTATTTTGCTCATTTCATTTTTATTAAATAATAATTCAAAGGCCCTTTTAGATATGTAATTAATTCATGTAATAGAAATTCAACACTTTATAAAAATATCATAAAAACTTATATAATAACTTCAGAAGACCTAATAACTTAATTTCACTATTTTTACTGCAATAAAAACAATAGGGTTGCTTTATACCCTTTTATTGCACCTTTAAAAAAAGGAAAATAAAAACCCCTTAGGGAAAATACTTATATCAAATTATAAAATACAGAAACCTCCTTAAAAATTAATCTCAAATGATTAGGTAGTAATTTCATAGAATTTAGGGCTCCCTTCCCTTTAATTAATACAACAAAACATGTATGTTATATGGGTGATTTTGGATTGTTTATTGAATGTCGTGTTTATTTCTTTTCGTATCGGAAAACTACGATGTCGTCGAAGACCCGGAGTTTTACCCCGAGGTTCTACCTTCACCGTTTGCGGAACAAGGCAAGTCATAACCCTTATTTTGATCATCATTGAGCCCATGTTTTAATAAATTATCGCTATAACTCTTAGGATACTATCGCATTAGTCTCATCTCAAGCCTTACACTATATTTAGTTGATCCCCGTCCTTGTGTGTAAACCCAAGCCATGCTTATTGAGCCTAAACTCCTTGTCACTCTACAATATTATATTAGCTAGTGTCCAATGTACCGACACAAGTGCTATAGGATAAAATAACGAGTCATAGATAGTTGGTTTCTACTATATGATTTCCCCGTTATTCTCGTCTCTGGATTCTGTTGGAGTTGGTTATGTTATAAGTGTGGTGGCTTCCGGGTGCAAGCTAGGGCATTGGTTGGTCGCACCCGGGGCACTATAAAGACCGGTTTGCGGGATCTGTTACAAAGCACTTCCGTACTAACCACAAGTCTAGTGGGTAAGTCCTAACTGGAGGTATGGATTATACAACCTTGGAACACCATAGTGGAGGGGGCAAGGGGCAACTTTTGGGTGACTTGTACCGACGTGGCTCAAGGGGGGTATGGTGTGGCCCAAAGTGATTGGGAAATCATATGAAACCTATAAGAGGATGTTATCAAATTGGTGTGTTCCATGCTGAAGGTTTTGGCACGAGCTTCTCACGACATGAGTCATTTAACACACTGCGGTGTGTAGGAAATGAGTGCCTTGTGGGTACAGTAGTACACCTCTAACAAGAGTTTAAATCTTTTCGAAAATCCGAGCCCACGGTCAAGGGCGGGTTGTGTGACCTCTCGCAGTTAGTTTACTGTTATGTGAATGTATGTGTTATTAATGGCATGTAAGGACTGTTGAGCGAGGGTGGGCTGACTGTACCCCTCGAGTTAGAAGATGATGCATGAACTCATGTTTACTTTTCTGCAATAATAACTTGATTACATTAATTGCTTTACAAATATGCTTTTCTGCAAAAGTAAGCCACTACCTTCCTTGTTGTTACCCTGCATTATAATTGTATTCGATGGCTTGCTGAGTACGATTGTACTCACCCCCGTTGACTTACACCACCAGAGGCAGTCTACTACGAGGAGGGTGACGGTCCGGAGTAGCGACCCAGTCAAGGCACGAGACTGGAAGAAGGCGTTCATCTAGAGGATTTATTCTATTAGTTACTCTTTTATTTAACTCTTTTGTAATAATATGGTCTACGAACCATGATTGTTTGGCGTATTGTACGCAGTCGTGTGACGAACGTCTTGTATTCATTGATTTTCTATGGAATTTCAATAAATTCCCGGTTTTATTAAATCGGGGCGTTACAAGTAGGCACATTAAAAATAAACTGTCTACGTACAGGATAATCAGAGTGATGCAAAGTGCGATGTCTACCTACATGTTGTGACCCAAATGTATGGTGAGGTCTCCTAACCTGTCGAGGTACAAAGCTACTCATATGGGGTCTACCACAATATGGAACATGGTGAATACCTCGAGGAGCAAAACCTCTCCGGAAAGTACTAGGAGCCTCGAAATCAGGACGTGAGTAAAACTCAGACTCATGCAAACCTCGAGATGGGTAATGCATGTCCTGGAAACTCATCGCCTGAGACCGTCGCTCATCCTTGATGCGACGAAAACATAACCCAATAAGATGACCCAACCGCTGATAATAGGAACAATGAAACACTCTCCTAGGGGCACTCACATGTGTCTTGGGAGGAATTTTCTTTGCAGGAGGAGTGGTTTTCTTTGGAGTTCGGGTAGGCTTTTTTGCAGATGGAGTGTCTAACAGAGCTCTCTCTTTCTCCAAGGTAGTGGTGAGGTAAAGACAGTTTGGTTCTCACTATCTGGAGGAATCCTCTCAAAACCCAATCCTAGAGCTAACCCTTCCCTGTCAGCACACATCTTGGTTTTGGCCAAGAGAAAATCCATCATATTCTTCCCCTCAGTACATTTGTTAACCACAGAAAGAAGGTACTCATTCTCAATCATGAGGTGTTCAGCTCACTATCTAACAGTGCCTAGCTGATCCTTAAGGGTTATGCAAGTGTCACACACAGGTTGCACATCCTTAGAACTACCGGCCCTCTCCAATCTAGCCTCTAAATCATGAACATGGTTATCTCATAGATTAATGCTCTCTCACGTAATAAGGGGCAGTTCATGCATTCATTTATATCATGAGGACTAGAATCAACCAATAAAATCTGCTTCTGTGCAGTCTCAAGCTCAGATAGAGTTTGAGCATGTACAGAATGCAACTGAGCAAGCTCACCCATGACAACAGTGCAAGATTCACATTCAGCATCATTAACCCTAGACTTAAGCATGGCATAATCAATAGAAACAGATTCTAGCCTAAGTCTAAGGTCTTTTCTATCTCTAGCATCTTGCACAAGTAACCTATCCTGACCAAGAACTACTTCATTCAGTTCATCTAATTTACTTGAATGTTGGTCATAGGACAGTGGTACCTCAGATGAGTCATGCTCATTGCCGCTGTGATCGTTGTCGGCCATGAAGTAGAGGCCAGTGAAATCTCATCCCTTCTTGTCCTTCTTCTCTTCCTTCCTTGGAGACTCCTCCTCCTCATCAGAGCTCGACTCCTCAATTGAGGAAGTGTCGATGTCGCTGAGAGCAGCAACAAAAGCTCTCGAAATGGCTTTGGCTACCCTCTTAGCCACCTTGCCGCGCTTGCCCTTCACAAAGGGTTTCCTCTTCTTTTTGTGGTATTTGGGGCGCTCACTCTCATCTCTCTTCTTGAGTTTTGGATAGTTAGCCTTGATGTGAGAGGTGTCGACACACTCAAAACAACCACTAAAACCACCTCTCCTCTTATCCCATCTCTCATGGTAAAAACAGGTGAACCTTCTGGCAATGAGAGCAAGCTTTCATCATCCAGAGTGTCCACCTGCTACTTAGTGATGGAGACTAGGGAGGATAAAGCAAAACCACCTGCAAGAACACAAGTGCCAGATGTGCTTGGTTCTGTAGTGGTGCCACGGCTAGTGCTAGAAGCTAGTGCCAATGGTTGTGGCCAGGAGTTCCTATGCACTGCAAGAGATGCCTTGGCAATCTCTACGGACTTCAGCTTGCTAAAGAGCTCATCACAGGTCAATGTATCATAACCTGCGGACTCCTCAATGCTGGATATCTGACAAACCAAGGGTTGGTTTCAGAGTCTGTGATGAGTGATTGATAGATTTTAGACTCTGATTCGAAGGGGTCCCTCCGAAGAGGTTCGGAGGTTGTTTCACCGAAGGGTTCGGTGGGTCTAGTTGCTGCAGCTGTTGCAATGGAGTGTGCCTATCGGAGGGGTCCGATAGTACACGATGACTGGGTTGTACCGAAGGGTTCGGTACTTTGGGCGGTACACTAGAGTGTGTGCCGAAGGTTGCTTACCCGGAGAGGTCTTCGAGGTACTGGATACACTTGTCTTTTTGTTTGTGGTGCGCAGGTGACTTCGGAGGCGACAGACGGTTCACAGCTAGTGAACCTAGGTCAAGCGGGAGGCTTGATGCTAGGAGAGCGGGGAGTTCGGTGATGAAGGCTGCGAAGGGGTCGAGGTCAGACCTAGGGTTGAGGTGCGCTAGGAGAAGACAGTAAGTGTGGAGTGTGGCTCCGGGTGAAGGTACTCTGAGACGAAGTCCTCGGAGGCGAGGCACTTTGAAGGGTACTCCGAATGGAGTGACTTCGGAGTATGGTGGACCAAGTCTTCAGCAATGAGGCAAGGTGTTCGAAGTGTGCTACGGAGGGAGGCACTCGAAGGTATACCCGACGAAGGTCTCAGAAGTCGAGGTGCATCGAAGGCATGGTGCGGGTGAGAATCATCGAGGAGTGTGCTCGGGAAGAGACACTGTGATGAAGTGCTCATGGAATGCTTCATGCGGAGGCCATGGACGAAGGAGGGACTTCGAAGGGTGGTACTCCCAAGGTGGGGCATCGGAGTGAGGCTGGCTCCAGAGTGAAGCTGACTTCGGAGTAAGGCTGACTTCGGAGTGAGGCTGGCTCCGGAGTGAGGCTAACTCCGGAGTGAGGCTGACTTGAGGTACTTCGGCCATGCATGGCTTCAGTACACGGACTGACGGAGTTCGAGCTGGGAGAAGCTGCGAAGCCGTGGTGGTCCACTCCGAAGGTGTTGGTGCGAAGGCCCAAGGGCTTTGATGGCTTCGGGTCAAAACCGTCACTATATCAAAGGCTGACTTCGGTGAAGCGAAGGCCGTGAGGGTCAAGGCTTCTCACCGAAGCTACCACACCCCTCGCATGCGAAGGGGGGGGGGCTTCAGAAGGGTCCAAAACTGCAAAGGCTGAATTGTGCCTATAAATAGTGGAGGCTGGCTAGGTCAGATCAACACTTTGAGCAGCCATTGTAGAACTCCTGTGCTAGCCGCCACACTCTATGTATTCATCCTGTGAGTTCATTTTGTTTTCCCTTTTCAAGCAATGAAGTTTTGATTCTGTTTTCATTTACTGCTTGAACTTGTAAGCGTACTTCACTGCCTGCTTTGATTTCTTTGTGCACCATCTTCTTGTGAGTTTTCAAGATAGGTGTGTGAGAAGTCTGTCTGGGTGAAGTGTGTTTTTCAATGTCTGTTCGCTCTGTGTAAACTAGAGACTAGACCTCTCTGATTACTAGCGAAGCACTATTCGAAGCCCGTTTTCTTCCCTTGTCGAAGTCCTCAGCGAAGTGTGTTCAGTGTGCGTTTAGACCTCCGAAGTGCGAAGCCTAGTACCAGTTGCAGCGTTGAGTATTTGGTTGAAGTCCTTAGAGGGAAGTCTGCTCTTGTGAAGGGTGAAGTGCGAAGCCTGCTCAAAGGCACCCATTATGCTGAGCCTGCACTGACTTAGCAGAGCTGATCGAAGTCCTCAGAGGGAAGTCTGCTCTTGTGAAGGGTGAAGTGCGAAGCCTGCTCGAAGGCACCCTGTGTGCGGAGCCTGCACTGACTTAGCAGAGCTGAATTTTCGGGGTTGTGGGTGGAGCGAAGTCTTCTTGGCTTTGAACTTTTGTTCCTTGTGAAGCCTGTGTTCGGAGCTGTAAAATACCTCCGAACCAGAACTTCGAAGGGTGTGTTCGAAGCCTATTCCGCAGAAGACAGTATTAAAACAGAAGGCTATTTTTGCTCTGAAATTTTAAAAGCTCCCATTCACCCCTTCTGGTCGTCGTTTCCGGTCCAACAATTGGTATCATAACAGGTTAAGATCACCAGTTGACCTTAACCAGTTTTGTGATCTGTTGGTGACATGAAAAGAGTTAGTAAAATACCTCTGTTCGATGGGACTGATTTTGCATACTGGAAGGTGCGCATGGAGGCTTACTTGCTAAGCTAGGGAAATGCAATTTGGGAGATTGTGGACTCACAATACTCCATCCCTGAAACTCGCACCTCTTAAACAGAGAAGGATCAGTATAATGCCAGCTCCAAGGCAAGAAATATATTGTTCATTGGTTTGAGTAGAAGTGAGTTTGATAGGGTGCAGGACCTTAGGACAGCTAGGGAAATTTGGACTACACTCAGTATCTTTCATGAGGGCTCTACACAGATTAAGGACAGGCGCTAAAACACATACAATCAATAGTATCAGCTGTTTGTGTAGGCACCTAGTTAATCTATAGATGCCATGTTTTCTCGCTTTGATGCGATAGTGAGTAACTTGCGGTCCAACGGGATGCTTGCTTACAATGATCATGATAGGGCTATCAATCTTCTCTATGCTCTTGATCATAGCACATGGGAAGTGAAGATATCCAGTATTGAGGAGTCCGTAGGTTATGACACATTGACCTGTGATGAGCTCTTCAGCAAGCTGAAGTCCACAGAGATTGCCAAGGCATCTCTTGCAGTGCATAGGAACTCTTTGCCACAGCCATTGGCACTAGTTTCTAGCACTAGCCGTGGCACCACTGCAGAACCAAGCACATCTGGCACTTGTGTTTTTGCAGATGGTTTTGCTTTGTCCTCCTTGGTCTCCGTCACTAAGGAGCAGGAGGATACTCTGGATGATGATCAGCTTGCTCTCATTGCCAGAAGGTTCAACCATTTTCACCATGAGAGACGGGATCAGAGGAGAAGTGGTTTTAGTGGTTGTTTTGAGTGTGGCGACACTTCTCACATCAAGGCCAATTGTCCTAAACTAAAGAAGAGAGATGAGAGTGAGTGCCCCAAATACCACAAGAAGGAGAGGAAACCGTTTGTGAAGGGCAAGTGCGGCAAGGTGGCTAAGAGGGTATCCAAAGCCGCTTCCAGAGAATTTGTTACTGCTCTCAGCGACATCGACACTTCCTCAACTGAGGAGTCGAGCTCTGAGGAGGAGGAGTCTCCAAGGAAGGAGGAGAAGAAGGACAAGAATGGACGAGATTTCACAGGCCTTTGCTTCATGGCCGACAGCGATCACAACGGCGATGAGCTTGACTCATCTGAGGTACCGCTATCATTTGACCAGCTTTCAATTAAATTAGATGAACTGAATGAAGTAGTTCTGGGTCAGGATAGATTACTTATGCAAACCGCTAGAGAAAGAAAAGAACTTAGACTTAGGCTAGAATCTGTTTCTACTAATTATGCCATGCTTAAGTCTAGAGTTAATGATGCTGAATGTGAATCTTGCACTGTTGTCATTGGTGAGCTTGCTCAGTTGCGTTCTATGCATGCTCAAACACTTTATGAGCTTAAGACTACACAGAAGCAGCTTTTGATGGTGGATTCTTGTCCTCATGATTTAATTGAATGCATGAACTACCCCTTATTACGTGAGAGCATTAATTTACGTGATAAGAATGTTCAGGATTTAGAGGCTAGATTGGAGAGGGCTGGTAGTTCTAAGGATGTGCAGCCTGTATGTAACACTTGCATAACTCTTAAGGACCAGCTAGGCATTGTTAGAGAGCAAGCTGAGAACCTCATGACTGAAAATGAATACCTTTTTCTGTGGTTAACAAGTGCACTGAGGGAAATGGTAGGATGGACTTGCTCTTGGCCAAAACCAAGATGTGTGCTGACAGGGCAGGGTTAGCTCTGGGATTGGGTTTTGAGAGGATTCCTTCAGACAGTGAGAACAAAACTGTTTTTACCTCACCCACTACCTTAGAGAAAGAGAGAGCTTTGTTAGACACACCATCAGCCAAAAAGCCTACCCAAACCCCAAAGAAAACCACTCCTCCTACCATGAAAATTCGTCGCATCAAGGATGAGTGACGCTCTCAGGCGATGAGTTTCCAGGACATGCATTACCCATCTCGAGGTATACATGAGTCTGAGTTGTACTCACAACCTGTTTTCGAGGCTCCTCATACTTCTCGGAGAGGTTTTGCTCCTCGAGGTGTTCACCATGTTCCATATGGTGGTAGACACCGGGCGAGTAGATTTGTACCTCGTTAGAGTAGGAGACCTCATCATGCATTTGGGACACAACATGTAGGTAGACCTCGCACTTTGCATCATTCTGATTATCCTATGCGTAGACGGTCTAGTTTTACTGTGCCTACTACTCGTATCACTCAATGCTGGATGCCTCGTCATGTATTCACTCACCCCAACACTGAGCGATCGAGATTTTCTTATCATGTGTAGGTGCCAGATCGAGGCCTGGAGGGCACGTGGATCATGGACTCCGGTTGTTCGTGCCATATGACCGGAGATGCAGCATGGTTCTCCAGCCTCACCACAACCTAGCAAAAGGAACATGTCACCTTCGGCAATAATCGAAGGAGTAGAGTGAAAGGTAAAGGTGTGGTAAGAATTAACTCGAATTTCACTCTCAAAGATGTTGATTTGGTTGAGAATTTGGGATACAATTTTCTTTCTGTATCTCAATTGTTTGATGAGGGTTTCGAAGTGCGATTCCATCGCGATACTTCGCAAATACTCAATTCTAATGGCATTGTGGTCTGTAAGATCTTTAGAGTTGGGAGAGTTTTTGGAGCTGATTTTTCTAAGTCATATGGTTATTCTCATTGTCTTGTTTCACATTCTACTTCTGAGCTGTGGAAGTGGCATAGGAGACTAGGGCATATGAGCTTTGAGTTGCTCGCTCATCTGAGTGCCCTAGGTCTGATCCGAGGATTGCCCAAGCTCAAGTTTGAGAAAAATTAAGTTTGCGCTCCTTGTCGACATGGAAAAATGATTGCCGCTTTGCACTCACCAGTCACCACTGTGATGACTGAACAACCCGGTGAACTTCTCCACATGGACACTGTAGGTCCTTCTCGGGTTAGTTCTTTAGGCGGCAAGTGGTATGTGTTAGTCATTGTCGACAATTTCTCTCGCTACTCTTGGGACTTCTTTCTTGCCAGCAAGGATGAAGTATTTTCACACTTTCGGAGCTTGGCTTTGATACTTTTCACTGAACTCCCTAGTGCATTGAAATTCATTCGAAGTGATAATGGCACTGAGTTCAAGAACAGTCTCTTTGTTGACTTTTGCATGGAGCATGACATAAAACATCAATTCTCTGCTCCACGGGTTCCTCAACAGAACGGTGTTGTTGAGAGGAACAACCGCACTTTGGTTGAGATGGCTAGGACGATGCTCGATGAGCATAAGACTCCTAGAAAATTCTAGGCTGAGGCCATGAATACTCATGTTACATCTCAAACCGAATCTTCTTGCACTCAATTTTGAACTTGACATCTTATGAGCTACGTTTTGGGAGACAACCCAAAGTTACTTATCTTTGAGTTTTTGGTTGTCGTTGCTTTATCCTAAAACGTGGAAACTTAGACAAATTTGAGTCGCGTTCTTCTGACGGGATCTTTTTGAGTTACACTACACATGGTCATTCTTATCGTGTTTATAATTTGGAGACTAACACTGTCATCGAGTCATGTGATGTGACTTTTGATGAATCGACCCCCTCTGTTAGTTCTGCTCTTGCACAAGCAAATGAACACGACATGGAGCAGACCATCTTCGAAGAAGATCCTAGAGATTTCGAGGATGAACCCCTACTACCCTCGACATCAACCCCCGAAGCCGACCCCGCTTCGACCACTTCGGCACAAGGTCCCGAAGCAACTACGTCGACATCGGTCATCTTGGACCACTCGAACGCATAAGTTGAGGGGGAGACTGCATCTCGTCGCGAGGCTCCTCACCATGTTCAAAGGATGCATCCTCCCGAGCAGATCATTGGTGAGCTTGATCAAAGGGTATCACGTTCTCATGCTCATTTCATTGATTCCTCTTTTGTTGCTTCTTTTGAGCCCTTAGATGTTAGTTATGCACTTTCTGATTCTAGTTGGATCAATGACATGCATGAAGAACTTGAAAATCTTGAGAGAAACCAAGTTTGGACTTTAGTTGATCCTCCACCAAATGTTCATTTCATTGGAACAAAATGGATTTTCAAAAACAAACAAGGGGAGGATGGGACTATAGTTAGAAACAAGGCTAGATTGGTAGCTCAGGGTTATTCTCAATTAGAAGGGATTGATTTTACTAAAACTTTTGCACCTGTTGCTCGTCTTGAGGCCATTAGGATTTTACTTGCATTTGCGGCATCCCGTGGTTTCAAACTCTATCAAATAGATGTCAAAACTGCTTTTCTTAATGGCTTCAAAGGCGAAGATGTTTATGTAAAACAACCCCCTGGTTTTGAAAACCCCAAATACCCACATAAAGTCCTTAAACTTAATAAGGCTCTTTATGGACTCAAGCAGGCCCCTCGGGCATGGTATGACAGACTTAAATATTTTCTTCTTGAGCGGGGGTATTTGATGGGATATGTTGATTAAACCCTGTTCACTCTCAAGCATGGCAAAGATTTCCTTCTAGTCCAGATTTAAGTGGATGATATCTTCTTTGGTGGCTCTTCTCATGCTTTGGTTGCCGAGTTTGCAGAAACCATGAGCAGGGAGTTCGAGATGTCCATGATGGGTGAACTCACATTTTTCCTTGGTTTGCAAATCAAGCAAAGCAAACAAGGTACATTCGTCCACGAGACGAAGTACACCAAGGACCTGCTCAAAAAATTCGACATGGCTGATGCGAAGCCACTCGTCACTCCAATGGCTACATCTGTAGCATTGGATCCTGACGAAGATGGAGAAGCCGTAGATCAGAAGGAGTTCCGAAGCATAATCGACTCCCTCCTCTACTTGACTACTACGAGGCCAGACATACACTTCGCAGTGTGTCTGTGCGCTCGTTTTCAGGCTTCACCACGAGCTTCGCACGGCCAAGCGGTAAAGTGCATTCTCAGGTATCTCAAACATACCCTCGAATTTGGCATTTGGTATTCGGCGTCTTCCTCTTTGTGTCTTCGAGGTTATTCTGATGCAGATTTTGTTGGGTGTACGATTGATTGGAAAAGTACCTCCGGTAGTTGTCATTTTCTGGGTACTTCTCTGGTTTGCTGGTCTTCCTGCAAACAGTCTAGTGTTGCACAATCGACGGCTGAGGCCGAATATGTTGCTGCAGCTAGCTGTTGCTCTTAGATTTTGTGGATGGTTTCCACTTTGCGGGATTTCGGGTTAGATTATAAGAGTGTTCCACTTTTCTGTGATAACACTAGTGCTATTTTTATTGCAAACAACCCGGTTCAGCACTCCAAAACCAAACACATTGATGTGCGATATCATTTTCTCAGAGATCATAATGAGAAGGGTGATATTGAACTTCAATATGTTGATACCCAACACCAGCTAGCCGATATTTTCACAAAACCCCTCGATGCTTCTTGTTTTGCCTACTTGCGTGGGGAACTTGGTGTTTGTCAACCTTACGGCATTTCGTGAGGGGGAGCAATTTTGATTGTCTTGCATATTCTCATCATGTGTGAAATTGCATTTACATCTTTTGCACTTATATGCTTGATTAAAATTCATGTAATCATGTCAGCTCAGCTCTATTTAATATATCTGAAACATTATGTGCATGATTTTCTTTCCAAAATCAAATCATGATCACTGCTTAGTCTTGAATCTAGCATGTTTAGGCAGGACTGCTTTAGCTATCCTTTATCTGCTTAATAGCAAAACACCTTTTCTCTGGATTCTAAACATTGCAACTTGAAAAATTGTATTCATGGATATTCATCAAAGTGCTAAACAATTTGGTCACTAAATTAAAAATTAAAAAATCCATGATTTGTATGTTGTTGGCATAAAAGATTACGCTAACAGGTTTCTGTAGAAGAGAAACTAACAAACGAAGTGTTTGCGAAGCAAACTGTTCTAAGCCTCCGAAAGGATAATAGCTTAGAATAGTTCGAAAGTGTGTATTGAATAACTTGTATTCGGTCCCTATTACAGGGTGAAATGGGGGGTATTTATAGGCCCAAACATTAAGGAAAAGACCTATTTACCCCTCTATTACAACCGACATAGTGGAAACTATTCGGTTCCCTCAATAGGCTTAAAATGGTAAAAGACTAATCTAATGAGAAAGAAGATAAGTCTTCCATCTTAGCTGGCAGAAAAGATCTTGAAAAGCCTTAGTTCAAAGATGTACTCCGAACCAATGCCTATCTTCGTACTTCGAACTTGGTTCCGGGTATCTTCGAAGATAATCGTCTGGGAACCTTCGAATCCGCTGTTTGCCTTTATGTTGCTTCGGCAATAACCCCGAAGATGAGATATTTTCCCCCAACAGTAGCCCCGCGAATACGCTTCTCCGTTTAACCTGTAACGTTAGGAGAGCAGTATACGCAAGAAAAATAATCATGCGTAGGGGTTAACAGATTTAAATCATCTCCGAACTATGTGGAGATGCATACTTCAAATTGGTATTCGGAGAAGTTACATTCGAAGTAACTTAGAAATAACTTAAGAAGACCGAAAACTTTCTAGGCTTAGAAGAAATAGCCGTTAGTCTGTTTCTTCTAACGGAAGTTATACGATGCGTTATTTTCGGAGGAAAGCAACGGGCAAGAATGCGAAAAGGCAGAGTTAAATGGTAACAAACGGAATATCTAGGCTATAAATAAAAAGGCCTAGAACTTACCCGGTTACCTTTTCACCGCTTTCTCGCAATCAAAAACTTTTTAGCCCTTTGAGTTCTTTGAGCCCTAGCCTCCATTTCCTCAAAGCAATCCAGCGACCGCAATGGTGAAGACTAAGGGATCAGCACCTCCGTCGGCCTTGGCTCGGCAACAGGCGGCGGCAGCAGCAGCGGCGGCAACGTTGGCGGCGGCACCTCCGATACCGGCGGTGACATCCATGGCGGCGGGAGGGAGAAATCCCCAAATCATCGATGACCAAGGTCTGTGCCTGCCATCAACAAAGTACTTGGATCAATCTTTCTAGTTGGGGCCTTCTACCTGCAAGAGAGAGTCACTGGCAATCGCAGTAGAAGGGAAAATCAGTACTGGAGTTATGATCCGGAAGCCAGGTAAAGAGCATATTCCGTCACCAAGGCCCGGAGAAGTAGTTGTATTCGAAGCCTTCTTCGAAGCTGGCTTGGGCCTCCCTGCAGTGGACTTCCTGGCGGAGGTACTTGGTCTGTTCCATGTAACCCTCCCCCAATTATCTCCGAATGCAGTAGCTAGATTAGCTATCTTCGAATGGGCCTTGAGAGCCGAAGGGTGCGAAGGAAGAGCAGAGATCTTCGCTGCATTGCATAGAGCAACATGCCAACCAAAGACCTTCGTAGGCCCCGGAGGTGAAAAAGTAGTGGTATCCTTCGGTAGTATCAACTTTAGGCTTCGAGACGAATACGCCCTTCAGTTTCCTGCCAAGGCCATCAACGCCAGATGGTATACTGATTGGGTTTTAAGATGGTTCTATGCCGAAGTTGGGGCAAGCAATCCTCTGGCCGGGCCCCTCAAAGAAATTCAATTCCGGAAGGAAGCTTTAGTGCAGCCCAATGAAGGTCAACTCGAAGCCCGTCTAAACCTGCTTCAGAAGATTAGCCGAAGGTTAAGCATGCGAGACTTGACCGAAGAATTCATCGGCCTGCAAATTTCTCCGCTGATGGCCAACTGGCCTATCATCTTCGAGGATGATTCGGAAGGCGGTCTTTGCAAGATTAACTTGACTTCGAGCCCTGCAGGTAACTTCGAAACCAACATGCATTATACATATTTACTTCGAAGAAAGACTAACTTAAATTATTTATTTTGTAGCTTCTTCAGCCCCTATTACTTCAGAGCAAATTATAAGGGCTTCGGAGAAGATTTTGGGTGCCCCAACTCCGACTGAAAAAGAATGGCGAGTTAAATTGGTCGGGAGTTGGGAGAGGTTTAACAGAGTATGGGGAATGCTGGAGATGACTCCGCCCCCTCTGATGGACTGGGTGCCTTCAGAGAAAGGACCCAAGAAGAGGATAGCCGAAGCCGGAGCTTCGAGCTCCGCAAAGACTCCGGTGAAGAAGGTGGCTAAGAAGCCTAAAAAACCTGCACCTTCGAGCTCAAGAGTTTCAGCTTCCGAATCTCAAGAAGATGAAGGTAACCTATTAGTGAGGTTGATCGATGAAGATGCAGCTCAAACAAATACTCATATCGAAGATGCTGCAGGTATACCGGAGTCTCAGGCTAACAATGAAGAAGTGAGAGCTCCGGATGTTCAAGAGGAGCAAAACGAAGCCCCTGTGGGCGAAGATGAAGTTGAAGTTACTACAGCTTCAGTTGTGGATGAAGTGAGGACTGCTCACGGAGATACTCCGGCAGTTGAAGTTTTAACGTTGGATTCAGACAAAGACCTCACCTTTGATCCTCCGAGCAGTCCGGTGCTCGATCGCCCCCAGAATGTCGAAGGTAAACTTCGCACAATGTATAATACCTTTGCTTTTTGCAGAGCCCCCTTCTGTAGAAGTACAATGCGAAGACACAATTCAAAGGCCTTCGACAACTTCGGAGCCGCACCCGGAGGTCACTCAACAGGGGCCTGGAAGGGGTAAAAGACATATAGAGCCTCTCCCTGCTCAGGGATCAACTTCGTCTGAATCAACAGATGAAAGTGAATCAACTGAGGGGGGGCCATCTACTGAAGCTCCAAGGACCTCAGAAGAACTCTCCGGACCTTCATCAAGCAGGGCTGATCAGAGGGCTTCAGGAATGCTTCCTCTCTTAACTCCTTTTTTGGAGCAGAGAACCGGGCTTCGGACTTTGGTCAAACCTTTGGGTCAAGCCAGTCGCAAAGTCGGTGAAACAGAGCTGGTAGCCATCTTAAGCAGGGCGAAGAGTTCGGAGCTTAACGTTGCTATAGAACGAGCAGCCTACCAGGTACGGAGCACCTTCGAACCAATAACAAATTATACATGAATAATTTCTTACTTCGGTTTTTTCTTTTCTTAGCAAGCGGTTTTGGCCCGCGCTGCAACTTTATCGGGCGAAAATGAAATTGCTCAGCTTCGGGAAGAAAATGAAGCTCTTAAATGCAACTTGTCTTTCTCCGAAGCTAGAGTGGTTCAAATGGATAATGTGATTTCGACGGAGCGCAGGGCCAGATAGAGCTTGGAGGCTGTAAATAAAGAGCTCGAAGCAGAAAGAATCGTGCTTCGGGCGGAAATCGAAAAGGTGCGGCTGGAGCATGCTAATGCTGGGTCCGAACTTGCGAGGCTCCAAGAGGAAGCTGGGCAACTCCTAAATCAGAAGAATATTTTAACTACGGAGAATGCTAGGATTTCCGGAGTTCTAACAGAAACGACTTCGGCCCAGGATACACTTATTGAAGAAAAGCTTAAGTCTGAGAAGGTGGCTTCGGAGGTCATAGAGCAGATGCTAGGTGTTTTGGAGTACTTCGGTACTATCGGATCACTACCTTCAAATGACAACGTCACTCTGCTGCGCCGGTTAAAAAGGATCCAAGGAGCAGCGAAGCAGATGAAGACGGCAGGCATTCGCTACGGGGAACTCTCCGGACAAGTGTCTGCCCTCGGACTACTTCGTTACTACGAGGACTTGGGCCGAACAATCACTCCGAGCGCAGAGGGCTCTATTACCTTCGACGACGAGCGGCTTCTAGCTCCTTCCGAAGGCATAACTGCTGCCTGGCAGGCCTTTCAAGCTTCTTGGAGAGCCGAAGGTCGCACTGCGATCAAGGCTTGGATCGATGAAGGCCAACGCCAGAAGCAAGTTCGGAACCAAGCTTCGAGCAAGTCAACCTCCTCCGAACCCGCAGGTTTAGGAAACATTGAGGATTTTTGACTATGTAAAACTTCATGCTTGTAAACATTTATCAATGAAAATCTTGTTTGTCATATTTTTTAGGCTTTGCCTCTTATGGAAGACATCGAAGTGTTAGAGCTTAACGACGAACTTCGCTCATTATGGAATAACTTCGAACTTCTAAAGAGTTACAAGCGTCCTCGATTTCTAATTCCTCGAGATGACTCAAGCGTAATTGCGCCCGAAGTAATCAAAGATGTATTGTCTTATATTAAAGAGGAAGAGAAAGAGGTTAACGCAAACACCTCGTCTTTTGAAGACACTATTTGGTCTGAAGACGAAGGTGAAGCTCGAAATAAAAGATCTGAAGATCTTAGAAGCTGGGAAAGAAGCCCTGAACGACTTCGAACTTGGGCCGAGCTTCAACAAGAGCAGAAGGATTTTAGAGCTTCGAGGGGGAGGAAGAGAGTTAAACGTAAAGTTATTAGAACTTCCGATGTTGGAACTAGTCGTTCCACCCCTAGCTCTAGGGACCGAAGAGGTCTCCGATTCCTTCTTGGTATAGATACCAATTTTTCATAGTGTAATCTGTAAACACATTTGTTTCAATAATGAATGCCGATTTAAAATTGTCTCCATATTTACTAGCCCCTCTTTGGGATAAGCAACTTCGAAATGTATTCAAAGATGGTTATGCGCAAAGAAAAAACTTCGGAGTACAATTTTTGGGGGTTCGGAGCCCCTCTGTCATTTAAAGATCTTTTAAAATCTTATGAAATGTCTTCGACTTTTTGCAGTCGGAAGAATGGCAACTTAGTACCTTTGTTTTATGAAAGAAATCACTTGAGATAACTTCCAGGACACTTTAGTGTCTTAAAAAATTTGTCACTTTGGACTATGTTAACAGACATTCGAAGCTCATGGCTCAAATTCTGTTTTGCTTTAGCCACCTTCGGCTTATTTTTGCGATCTCTGTCGAACCAATGGTTCGGAGTTTGCAATGGTCTCTTTGGACTCTTTTTACGGATGTCTACCAGCCAATGGCTTGGACTCCGTATATTTTGGCCACCTTCGGCTCTTTTTGCAGAAGTCTACCAGCCAATGGCTTGGACTTCGCAGATTTTGGCCACCTTCGGCTCTTTTTGCAGAAGTCTACCAGCCAATGGCTTGGACTTCGCAGATTTTGGCCACCTTCGGCTCTTTTTACGGAAGTCTACCAGCCAATGGCTTGGACTCCATAGGGTGTGGTTTTGGGCTCTTTTACAGATGCCTACAAGCCGGTGGCCTGGGCTCCGGATTATGCCAGCCCCCACGTCGGAAGCTTCGAACTTTATGGGTTCGAAGTCCAAAAATACAATCCAGCTTCATGACACTTCCCTCTCGGTCGACCCCGCGGTTCCAGTGCGTCCACTCGGAAGCTGGAAGTCTATGAGGGGAAGGCACTATCAGGATCATATGCTTTATTGATTTAGAAGATGATTACAAGCGAATTACAAGGAGCCCTTATGCGAAGTATCGCTTTAGGTGCTCCGCATGCCAAGTATGTGCTAACTCTTCACCTTCTAAATTAGCTAATTTAAATGAACCAGGGCGCCCTGAACGGACAATTAGGTATGGACCTTCCCATTTATTCCCTAACTTCCCCGGTGCTATAATGCTTCGTAGAACAAGATGACCCGGTCTTAGTTCATTGAGCTTAACATTCGGGTCGAACCAAGTCTTCGTCTGCTGATGATACTTTGATAAATTTGCTACAGCTCGAAGTCTTGTTTCTTCTGATAAATCTAACGAAGCTTGTCTTTCTTCTTCAATATCCGGTTCGGTGCTGTGAAATGATCCCCTTTGAGCTCCGTTGGAGTCATAGCTTCATCTCCGAATAGTAGTCTGAACGGAGTAAAACCTGTGGACCTTGTTTGCGTAGTCCGAATGGACCACAAAATCTTCGGAAGCTCTTCGGTCCACAGTCCCTTTGCTAATCCTACTATTCTTCGATTTAGCCCTGATAAAATATTTCCATTGGCTCGCTCTACGGCTCCATTAGACTGAGGATGCCTTACTACAGCAAAACATAGCTGAATGCCTAGATCTTCGCAAAACTTCCTGAAGGGTTCTGCGTCGAACTGTGTTCCATTATCAACTGTGAGGTATCTAGGCACTCCGAACCGGCAAATGATGTTCTTCCAGAAGAATTTCTGTACATTGTTCGAAGTGATAGCTGTTAAGGGTTCTGCTTCTACCCACTTAGAAAAATATTCAATAGCTACCACTGCGAACTTAAGATTTCCCTTGGCTACCAGAAAGGGACCAATTAAATCCATACCCCATCTGGCCATAGGCCATACCGGAGCAATGACTTGAAGAGCTGTTGGTGGGCAATGACTCCGTCGACCCATCCACTGGCACCCTTGACAAGTGCGGACTAAGCTCTCCGCATCAGATGTGATTGTAGGCCAATAAAGCCCCTGGCGAAGTGTTTTTCCTGCCAAAGCTCTAGGGGCTAAATGGCTACCACAAAGGCCTTCGTGAATTTCTCGAAGAATTTCTTGGCCTTCGGCTTGAGATATACATCGGAGTAGAGGGGAACATACTCCGGCCTTGTATAATATATCGTTGATTATTTGATAATTCCTGGCTCTAAGCTTTAATCTTGACAGCTGAGGCTCTTCGGGCAAATTTGTTCCTCCCTGTAAAAGTTCCATGATCGAATTTTTCCAATCTGCACTAGGAATGCAAAGAATCTCCGCAGAGGGAACTTGTGGCACCGAAGGTATGTTGAGCTCCTCATAGAAAGCTTCTTCGGGCACATCCACAGCTCCGGCTGCAGCCTTCGCTAAGATGTCCGCTTGCATGTTTTCCGCTCTTGGTATACTCCGAATGGAAATACCCTTGAAGTGTGCTTCGATTTTACGGATTTCTTCTAAATACTTTGCAAGCTGTGGATGCCGAACTTGGAAACTTTTGTCTACGTGCCCTGCTACTATCTGAGAATCTGTTTTTATGATTATTCTTGTAGCCCCTAGAGCACGTGCTTTTCGAAGTCCCAATAAGATTCCTTCATACTCCGCTATATTATTGGTAGACTTAAAGTTGAGTCTTGCGGAGTACATTGCTCTTTGCCCTGAAGGTGAAATTAATACTGCTCCGATACCTGCTCCGGATGCTTGAAAAGCCCCATCGGAATATACAGTCCACAGTCCGTCACTTGATTTCTCCGGAATCAAATTCGCAGGTGGAGTCCATTCTGCTACGAAGTCTGCTAGGACTTGGGATTTGATTGCTGTCCTTGCTAGAAAAGATATGCCGAAGGGTGCTAGCTCAACTGCCCACTTCCCGATTCTTCCGGTGGAATCTTTGCTTCGGAGCATATCTCCCAAAGGATAGGAAGTTGGTACAATTACATTGTGAGCCAAAAAATAATGCCTTAATTTCCTCGAGGCCATTACCAGAGCATAAATGAACTTCTCAAGTTCGGAGTATCTTGTCTTCGCTCCTGATAATGCTTCGGATACAAAATAAACAGGATTTTGCATCAACTTCCCACTGCAATTTAATTCTCTCACAAGGACTGCACTGACAGCAGAGCCTGTAGCCGCAAGATAAAGAAGTAGGGTTTCGTCCGCAGTAGGCACCGTGAGTGTAGCAAGATTACTGAGATACTCTTTAATATCTTCGAAGCTTTTTTGACACTTCGGTGTCCATGCAAAATCTTCGGACCCTTTCAATGCTTTGAATATAGGTAAACTTCTCTCCGCAGACCTTGATAAAAACCTGCTAAGTGCGGCCAGATGCCCAGTTAGCTTTTGCACTTGCTTTAAATTTTCCGGAGGAGCCATCTTCTGCAGCGCAGTTATTTGAGTAGGGCTAGCTTCAATTCCCCTACTTGAAACTAAATACCCTAACAATTTTCCAACCTTAGCTCCGAATATACATTTTTCGGGGTTAAGACGGATCCCACATGCCCGAAGGCTATTGAATGTTTCTGCTAAGTCTAGGCTATGTTGGTGCTTTATAGCGCTCTTTATTACAATATCATCCATATATGCCTCCACATTGCGACCTAATTGATGACCTAGAGCCTTAGCAACTAATCTCGAAAAAGTAGCCCTGGCATTTCTTAGGCCGAAGGGCATTCTTACATAACAGAAGACTCCCGAAGGAGTTACGAAGCTTGTCTTGATTTCATCTTCGCGCTTCAACCATATTTGATGATAACCAGAATACGCGTCAAGGAAGCTTAATAACTCCGAACCTGCGGTGGAGTCAACCAGTTGATCAATTCGGGGCATGGGGTAGGGGTCACGTGGGCATGCTTTATTTAAGGATGTGAAATCAATGCACATGCGCCACTTTCCGGAAGACTTCTTTCTGACGAAGACTGGGTTGGCTAACCATTCTGTGTGAGCCACTTCTCTGATAATCCCAGCCTTTAATAATTTTTCAACTTCGTCCTTAGCTAGAGCAGCTCTTTCTGCGGACATCTTCCGGAGTCCTTGTCGAACAGGCCGAGTCTTCGGGTTTACAAGTAAACTGTGTTCAATGATATCCCGATCGACTCCGGTGATATCTTCGTCAGACCAAGCGAAGACATCCAAATTTTCTTCCACCGCCTTTTCCAAGGAGGTTGCAACTTCAGGAGGTAAATCTTTACCAAATTGAAAAGTGTATTCTTTACCATCTTTAACAATGACCTTTGTTGCAATCTCTCCTTCGGGACTTGGTCTCGGAAAGGACTTCTTCGAAGCTTCGGAGGAGGTTGAAAAAATTTCTTCATTATCCTGCACACTGTTTACTTGCCTCGGATCAAGAGGGGGACCATGACCATATTCCGCCCTCCGAGCAATGGCTTGATCTCCGAAGATTGTAAGGACTCCTGCTTGTGTGGGCATCTTCATGCACAAATAATTGTGATGCGCCACAGCTCCGAACTGGTTCAGCATGCCTCTTCCGAAGATGACGTTATAAGCATACGGGGCATCTACAACATCGAAGATTACTTCCTCAGTCCGGGCCAATAAACCTTCTCCGAAGGTAACTTCCAGGCCTATTTGGCCAAGTGCATCAAGCGGAGGTCCTGCGAAACCTTGCAGAGGACGAGCCGCTAGAAGGAGATGCTTCCTAGAAATGCACAATTGATCGAAGGCTTGAACAAAAATGATATCTGCCGAACTACCTCCGTCAATAAGCACCCTTCGAACTTCAGTGCCCGCAATATCAGCAGTGATAACCAATGGATCTGCGTGCGGGAACTTAATACCAACTGCATCCTCCGCAGAAAAAGATATTGGAACGTGAGACCACTCCGGCATTGCAGCTGCAGATGACGAAGACCCAATATGACCTACTTCCCGAACGTACTCTCTTCGCTGTCTCTTGGACATGCTTCCGAGGGTACCTCCTCCGGAGATAGGGAGAACTACTCTTTTTCCTCTATCTTGCCCTTCCTCTTGCTTCGGAGGTGGCATAAGATTGGCCACCGGAGGGTGTCTTGCAGCATCAAAGTTTTCTATCTGCGCCACAGCCTGGACCGGCTCTGGGCGCGTTGCAGCTGGACTTCGGTCGGTACTGCCTCGACCCGAAGTTCTCTCTAAGTACTCTCCCCTTAGGGTAAGTATAGCCTTGCAAGTATCAGTTGCATGGCTTCGATTTTCTCCATGGATGCAGCAGAAAAGGGTCTGGCCCTTACCAGCCGTTTTCCCTGGCGGCCTCCAGCCGTTGGCCTTGTTCCCCGTAGACTGTGGAGCTCTCTGTGTAAACTTCTGTGGGGGTGCAATATTCATCACTTCCGAACGAGGGTGCTTTTGCCCTCTTCTCCGATCTTGTTGCACTTCAAAGACTGGCTCTTGCGGTTGTGCCGAAGTTTTCACTTCTACTTTAACTTCTTGCAGTATGGACGAAGTAGCGACAGTCCTTCGAAGCCAACCCTCTTCTGACCTCGCATACTCCTCGAAGTATGCCATCAACTGAGAGACCGAGGAGATGCTTTTTCGATGAAGTTTATCTAGAAGGCCTTGATGAGTGACGCCTTCCCGAGCTGCATCAACTACCGAAGATGCAGACAACCCCCGGATTTGCGACTTCGTATGAGCGAAGCGCTTAAAATATTGCCTCAATGTTTCTCCGGGGAGCTGTTTCACCTGGAAAAGGCTTCCTGTTGACATGGGAGGCACGAAGGTGCCTTGAAAATTGCTTATAAACTTCCTCTTCAGCTGCGACCATGAATTAATTGATCCTGGCTTCAAGGACCAGAACCACCTTAATACCACTCCTTGAAGAGCTAAAGGGAAGCACTTCGCCATGGTGTCTCGAACTCCTCCGCTAGCTTCACTTGCTAGGGCATAAGAACGAACGAACTCTCCGGGATCTTGATCTCCAGCATACTTACAGAGCTTCGAAGTTTTGAACTTTGGATCAAAGCGGACCTTATGCACCTCAGGATGCAGCGGAGATTCATTGTCGAAGGAGGCGTTCTCCGGGGCTTCGGGATAATCGAGATCATCGTCTTCGGGCACTTCTGGGATGGCTGGGATGGAGGTAGAGCGAAGCCTGTTCGCAGCCTCCTGCCGCCATCTTGCTACTTCGGCTTGAAGATTGGCCATTTGGGCGGCCATATCTCCAAGATTGTCTTCATCTCCTCCGGAAGGACCTTCTGGGTCTTGAGAACTGTGATGATCAGTTCGGAGTGGAAACTAAGGTGGAAGAGGAACTCCTCCGGGCCGAAGTATGGATGGAGTCGGCGGAGGGTCTTCGTGTACTCGAGGAAGGGATGTTCCTTCCGGAGTCTGAGGTGGAGGAAAAGACGAAGATCCTCCGACCTCAACTGTGTTTGAAAATAACAGTCCGGAGGTCCGAGGAGACCTTCGAACTGGGTTACCAGAGGCACTCCGCTTCGGAGGCATGGTGAAGAGATTTGGTAGAGAACGAAGTTTTTCGGACTAGGTTCCCCACGGACGGCGCCAACTGTTGGCGTAAAAGATTACGCTAACAGGTTTCTATAGAAGAGAAACTAACAAACGAAGTGTTTGCGAAGCAAACTGTTCTAAGCCTCCGAAAGGATAATAGCTTAGAATAGTTCGAAAGTGTGTATTGAATAACTTGTATTCGGTCCCTATTACAGGGTGAAATGGGGGGTATTTATAGGCCCAAACATTAAGGAAAAGACCTATTTACCCCTCTATTACAACCGACACAGTGGAAACTATTCGGTTCCCTCAATAGGGTTAAAATGGTAAAAGACTAATCTAATGAGAAAGAAGATAAGTCTTCCATCTTAGCTGGCAGAAAAGATCTTGAAAAGCCTTAGTTCGAAGATGTACTCCAAACCAATGCCTATCTTCGTACTTCGAACTTGGTTCTGGGTATCTTCGAAGATAATCATCTGGGAACCTTCGAATCCGCTGTGTGCCTTTATGTTGCTTCGGCAATAACCCCGAAGATGAGATATTTTCCCCCAACATATGTTACAAGCGAAAAAGATCCAGGTGGGTTTTTTTTTGTCACACTACTCTATTTTAGACTGCTTACCATTGCACATTGGTCTGAACTGGGATAGTGTAGTATATGCCAAAATCACTGCCTTAAGCTTCTGATGGCTTTCATGCCTAGGCTTGGCTTGATTGGAAAGTATAAGGTAGACAAACAAATAACCACTGGCATTATGAAAAGAACAACAAATTCATTGATCATCAAGTTTGCTTTTGATTCTCCACTTGAACTGGACTTGTCTGTCTAAAGTAGAAATTGGCTAGCTTTGCGCAGTCCCTGCTTTTACTTGTCTAGTTACCTTGATTGAGTGGTGATGCTTTTATTTCAAAATGATAAAATCACATGCCGTCATCATGTTTTTAGAGAATGTTAAATTGAGCTAAGCACATGAAAATTGGTATTAAAGTTGGCATATTTTTGCTTTATATGTCTTTGCAATTCTGCCCATTTCAAGGTTGTGCATCTTTTACATGCTCCTTGATGCTTGCATTCCCAGAGGGGGAGAAATTTTTGGGTTCTCTGCAGCAAGGGGGTAAAATAACTAAGGGGGAGTTTTATCTTGCAAAAGGAAGATTTGCCGAATGGGCTTTTACTCAGTTGAAAAAGGGGGAGGAAAATTCTTTTGTTAAGTGACATGATTTGGCTCGTTTCTGAGTTTTTATGGTCACTTTTGTGCTGAAATTTTTCAAATTTTCTTGAACTTGAATTTAGTTGTCAATGCACTAATCAAGGGGGAGATTGAGAAACCAAGGGTTGTTTTTGGAGTCTGTGATGAGTGATTGATAGATTTTATCCTCTGATTCGAAGGGGTCCCTCTATTGGCGTAAAAGATTACGCTAACAGGTTTCTAGAGATTAGAAACTAACAAACGAAGTGTTTGCGACTTAAACTATTTCAAGCCTCCGAAAGGATAATAGCTCAAAACAATTCGAAGATGTGTATTGAATAACTTAGTATTCAATCCTCATTACAGGGCAAAACGGGGGGTATTTATAGGCCCAAACATTAAGGAAAAGACCCTTTTACCCCTATGTTACAACCGACATAGTGGAAACTATTCGGTACCCTTAATAGGGCTAAAATAGTAAAAGACTAATCTAATGAGAAAGAAGATAAGTCTTCCATCCTAGCTGGCAAAGAAGCTCTCGGAAGAGTCCATGTTCGAAGATATACTTCGAACTAGAGGTCGTCTTTATACTTCGAACTGGATCCAATATACTTCTAGAGTTGGATGCTGGAAGCCTTCGATTAAATCACGTACTTTTGTCTTGTTATAGCAATAACCCTGAAGATAAAGTATTTTCCCCCAATAGTAGCCCCTCGAATACGCTTCTCTGCTAGATCTGTAACGTTAGGAGAACAGTATACGCAAAAAAATAATCATGCGTAGGGGTTAACAGATTTAATAAATCTCCAAAATATGCAGAGATTCAAAACTTCGAATCAACTTCTAAGAAAGTTACATTCGAACTATTTTGGAATTAACTTAAGGAGCCCAAAAGCTTTTTTAGACTTAGAAGAAATAGCCGTTGGCTTTTTCCTTCCAATGGAAGTTACGCGATGCGTTAACTTCGCAAGTGGTAACGGTCAAGAATGTGAAACGGCAAACATAAACGGCAAAAAATCATGGGATTGGGCTATAAATAGAGGACCCAGACCCTTCCCGAATACCTCTCTCACGACTTTTGTGCAAACAAGCCCTAGCCTCCAAATTTCCTCTTTAGCAATCAGTGCGACTCCATGGCAAAGACAAGCTTCAAGGTTCTTGGGGCGGCATCGACCCTAGCCCGGCAGCAGGCTACGGCTGTGGCCGCGGCAGCGGCAGCGGCAGCGCCTTGAGTGGTGGTGGCTCCGTCGGCAGTAGTAGCAGCACCAGTAAGGAATCCCTAGAATGTTGGTCCTCATGATCTCCTCCCAGCATCGTCAAAGTATTCGGACCAGTATTATCAACTAGGGCCATCTTCCTGTAAAAGGGAGTCGATCGCAGCAGCAGTGGAAGGAAAAATTAGGTCGGAGGTTATAATCTATAAACCTGGAAAAGAGGCCATCCCTTCGCCAAGGCCGGGAGAAGTTGTAGTCTTCGAAGCTTTCTTCGAAGCGGGATTAGGACATCCGGCAGTCGACTTCCTATCGAAGGTACTGGATTTATTTCACGTCACCCTTCCCCAACTCTCTCCGAACGCAATAGCGCGCCTGGCCATCTTCCAATGGGCATTGCGAGCTGAGGGCTGCGAAGGAAGAGCAGAGATCTTCGCAGCACTGCACAGGGCATCCTACCAACCCAAGACTTACCTAGGCTCTAGAGGAGAAAAGATCGTGGTAGCCTTCGGGAGCATTAACTTCAGGCTTCGGGATGAGTTTGCTCTAAGATTTCCAGCGAAGGCCATCAATGCCAGATGGTACACAGATTGGATCCTCCGGTGGTTCTATGCCGAGGTTGGGGCAGGGAGTCGTCCGGCTATACCCCTGCAGGACATAAACTTCTGAAGGGAAGCCCTCGTTCACCTAGATCCCGGCCAGCTCGAAGCTCACCTCAGCCTGCTTCAAAGAATTAGTCGCTGCATGAGCATGCGGGACCTAGCGGAGGAGTTCATCGGACTTCAAATTCCTCCTCTGATGGCCAACTGGCCTATCACCTTCGAAGAAGATCCGGAGTACGGACTCTAAAAAATCTCTTCGAATTCGAGCCCTGCAGGTAACTTTGAAAATAACATGTTCTATATATATTTGTTTGATGAAATGATTAATGCTAACTTATCTTTCAGCTTCTCAAGCCCCCATGACTTCGGAGCAAGTTGTTTGAGCTTCGAAGAAGATTCTGGGAGTTCCAACTCTAGCCGAGAAGGAGTGGAGAACAAAGTTAGTAGGTAACGGGGAGCGCCTCAACCGAGTATGGGGTGTACTCGGAGCTCCTCCTCCTCCTCTTCCGGACTGGGTACCTTCAGAGCAAGGACCGAAGAAAAGGAAGGCGGAAGACCGGACTTCAGCTCCGGGCAAGACCCCCACAAAAAAGGTAGCCCAAAAACCAAAGACTGTGGCGCCTTCAAGTCATGTGGCTTCAATTTCCGATTCCTCTGAGGATGAGGGAAGAATCCTCAATGACCTGATCACTGAGGATGAAACCCGGGTGGATGCAAACACTGGTGATGCAACAAACGCGCTAGATGTTCTGAGTGGCTCCGGACAGACTGGGATTTCTACTGTCCAGCCAGACTTGCCGCGTGAAGCCCCTATGACTGAAGGCGGAGTCAAAGTTGCTGCTGAGCCAGCTTTGATTCCGGACGAAGCGGTAGCTGAAGCTCCAAGAGAGGCTTCAAGAATTAACCCTTCGGTCTTAGGCTTCAAATCCAATGAAGACTTTGGGGTTTCCTTTGACCCTCTGAGCAGCCCCATACTCACCGTCGACAAGACTTCGGAGGTAAACTTCGCATGAACCCTTTGTTCCTTTTCCCTGCAAAATTATGCAATATATAATACCTTTGTCTCAGCAGGGTCCGCTCCTATGGAAGTGGCTCCTCCCGAAGATATGACTCCTGGGACCTCAACATCTCCTGGGCCAATTCCAAAAGTTGCACAGATGGGGCCTGGAAAAGGTAAAGGCAAAATTGACCCCTTTCCTGCTCTAAATTCAGGATTAACTCCGTGGAATCAACAGACGGAGGTCAATCTACGGAGGGGGCCATTCTACCGAGGTCTCCGAAGATGCAGCATAGCGCTCCGACCCCTCGCCGAATGAAGACGATCAGAGGGCCCTGTCCATGCTCCCCCTCCAAGCTCTTTTCTTGGAGCGAAGGACCGGACTTCGGACCCTGCTCGAGACTTTGGATCGAGCTAACCGCGAAGTCGGGGAGAAAGATTTAGTGGCCATCCTTAGCGAAGCTGAGGGTTCGGATCTCAACGCCACCTTGGAACGAGCAGCATACCAGGTACGAAGTATCTGCAAAACAAGATTAATCTCAACTTACAAATAATTTCTCACCTTGCTTTTTTCTCTTCGCAGCAAATAGTTTTGGCTCGAGCTGCAGCTGTCTCGAACGAGCGCGGAAGTCTTCGTCTTCAGGAGAAGGTTACTGCTCTCCAGAGGAGTCTTAACGTCTCCGAAGTTCGAGTTTCCCGCTTAGATTAAATGGTTTCAGCAGAGCGGAGGGCCAGACAGAATTTGGAGGCTGCTAATAAAAAGCTTGAAGCTGAACAGATTGTGCTTCGGGCCGAGATAGAAAAGATGCGGGCAGAGCATGCTATGGCCGGGGCTGAGCTAGTTAAGCTCCAAGAAGAAAAAACTAAAGTTATGGAAGAGGCTAACAACTTGCTTAGCCAGAAGAGTTCTCTGGCTACGGAGGCTGCTAGGCTCTCCGCTGTAGTAGATGAAATGACTTCGGCAAGGGATGCTTTGAATGAAGATAAGGTGAAGTCAAAGAAGGTAGCTGCGGAGGTCATGAACCATCTGTTAGGTGTTCTAGAGTACTTCGGTACTACTTGGACACTACCTTCGAATGACAACGTCCTCCTGCTACGACGGTTAAAAATGATCCAAGGAGCTGCGAAGAAGATGAAGACAACAGGCATTCGGTATGGAGAGATCTCCGGCCAAGTGGCTTCTCTCGGAGTACTTCGCTACTACGACGATCTAGGGTTATCAATAAAGCCAGACTCAGGGGCAGCTCCCATTACCTTCGATGAGAACCAACTTCTTAATCCTTCTGAAGACGTGGCCGCAGCTTGGCAAGCCTTCCAAGCTTCATGGAGAGCCAAAGGTTGCACTGCGATTAAGGTTTGGATCGATCAAGGGCAACACTAAAAGCAAGCTCGGTCTCAAGGCTCGAGCAACCAGTCTCCGCCGAACCCCTAGGTTTAGCTTTATTTTAGGATCCCGACTATGTAAAAATCATGCTTTCATACATTACGAATGAAAATTTACTTATCATGTTTTTAGGCTTCTCAACCTCGTATGGATGATGTCGAAGTATTAAACGTTACCTAAGAACTCCGCCTGCTATGGGCTACCTTCGATCTTTTAAAACTTCATAAACGACCTCGATTTTTGATTCCTCGAGAGAGCTCCAGTGCAATTGCGCTCGAAATATGTAAAGATATATTATCTTATATTAAAGAGGAAGAAAAAGAAGTTAACTTGGAAACTTCGTCTTCTGAAGATGTTGCGTGGTCTGAGGACGAAGGTATTGCTGATGAACAAGGGAAGAAGCCTGAAGAACTTTGGAGCTGGGAAAGAAGCGCCGAACGACTTCGAACTTGGGCTGAACTTCAACAAGAACAAAAAGATTTTCGAGCTTCGAAGGGAGGGAAAAGAATTAAACGCAAAGTTATTAAGACTCCTGGCTCTGGAACTAGTAACTCTAGAGATCGAAGGGGTCTTCGATTCCTTCTTGGTATAGACACAGATTTTTCGTAATGTAATGTAATCTGTTCAGACAATAAAGATTAATTTAAAATTGTATCCCTACTTCCCTGCCCCTCTTTGGGCATAAGAAACTTTGCACTATACTCGAAGATGGTTAGGCGCAAAGAAAAACTTAGGAGTACAATTTTGGAGGCTCGGAGCCCCTCAGCAACTTAAGGATTGATTAAAATCTTATAAAATGTTTAACTACTTGGAGTTGTAAAACTGGTAACTTAATACCTTTTGTTTGAAAGAAGTCACTTCGGACAAACTTTCCGTACACTTTAATGTCCCAAATATTTGGTCACTTTGAACTCCTTTCACAGATATTCGAAGCTTATCAGCTCAAACTCTATTTTGTTTTGGCCTCCTTCGGCTCTTTTTGTGAATGTTATCAAACTGGTGGTTTGGAATTCGCAGTGGTCTCCTTGGACTCTTTTTATGGATGCTTTCAAGCCGGAGCTTGCAATCCGCATTATTTGGTCTCCTTTGACTCTTTTTACGGATGCTTTCAAGCCGGTGGCTTGGAATCCGTTTTTCAGTGACTTTCCCACCTCGTCGGAAGCTTCGAACCAGTGGTTCGAAGTCCGAAAAAATTGGTTCAAATTAATGACACTTCCCTCCCAGCCAACTTTGTTCTTCCAGTGCGTCCACTAGAAGTACAAAGTGTTTGAGAGGTAGGCATTATCTGAACCATGAGCTTTATTAATTCAGAATGTGTTTACAAATGATTACAAGGATCCCCTATGCGAAATATCGCTTTAAGTGCTCCGCATGCCATGTATGTGTTAAATCTTCAGCTTCTAAAGTTGCTAACTTAAAAGAACCAGGGCGTCCTGAGCGGAGAACTATATATGGACCTTCCCATTTATTCCCTAGTTTCACTGGTGCTATAACACTTCGCACAACAAGATGACCCGACTTAAGTTCATTAAGCTTGACCTTTGGGTCAAACCAAGTCTTCGTCTGCTGATGATATTTTGATAAATTGGCGACAGCTCGAAGTCTTGTTTCTTCTACTAAATCAAGCGAAGTTTGCCTTTCTGCTTCTATGTCCGGTTCGGTGCTGCGAAGGGATCCTCCTTTAAGCTCCGTTGGTGTCATAGCTTCATCTCCGAATAATAGTCTGAAAGGAGTGAAACCTGTGGACCTTGTTTGAGTGGTCCGGATGGACCATAGAATCTTCGGGAACTCCTCGGTCCACAATCCTTTTGCCAATCCCACTATTCTTCGATTCAGTCCTGACAAGATATTACCATTGGCTCTTTCAACAGCTCCGTTAGACTCAAGATGTCACTCGGCAGCGAAGCATAGTTGTATGCCGAGATCTTCACAAAACTTCCTAAAGGGCTCTGCATCAAATTGTGTCCCATTGTCAACTGTGAGTTGCCGAGGCACTCCGAACCAGCATATGATATTTTTCCAGAAATTTTTTTGTACATTATTCGAAGTGATAGCTGTTAGGGGCTCTGCTTCAACCCACTTGGAAAAATACTCAATTGCTACCACTACGAATTTATAATTTCCTTTTGCTACTGGGAAGGGGTCAATAAGGTCCATGCCCCATCTGGCCATGGGCCATACTGGAGCAATGACTTGAAGAGTTGTTGGTGGGCGATGACTTCTTCTTCCCATCCATTGACAACCTTGGCAGGTGCGGACTAAGCTCTCTGCATCAGCTACTATAGTAGGCCAATAAAGCCCCTGGCGAAGTGTTTTTCCTGCCAAAGCTCGAGGGGCCAGATGGCTACCGCAGAGTCCTTCATGAATTTCTCGAAGAATCTCTTGACCTTCGGCTTGAGATATACATCAGAGTAGAGGGGAACATACTCTCGCCTTGTACAAAATACCATTGATTATATGATAATTTCGAATTCTAAGCTTCAACCTCGAAAGTTGTTGCCCTTCAGGCAAACTCGCTTCTCCTTGCAACAATTCAATAATTGAGCTTCGCCAATCTGTACTTGGAATGCAAAGGACTTCCACAGAAGGGATCTGTGGTCCCGAAGGTGTATTGAGTTCTTCGTAAAAAGCTTCTTCTAGAATATCCATAGCTCCAGCTGCAGCTTTCACCAAGATATCAACTTGCGCATTTTCGGCTCTAGGTATGCTTCGAATAGAAATAGCTTTAAATGTTGCTTCAATCTTACGGATTTCTTCCAAATATTTTGCAAGCTGTGGATGTCGAACATGAAAACTCTTATCTACGTGCCCTGCTACAATTTGAGAATCTGTTTTAACAACAACTCTTGTAGCCCTCAAAGCACGTGCCTTTCGAAGCCCTAACAAAATTCCTTCATACTCCGTTGTATTATTGGTAGACTTAAAGTTGACTCCTGCGGAGTACATTGCCTTTTGCCCTGAAGGCGAAATTATTACTGCTCTGACACCTGCTCCAGATGCTTGAAAAGCTCCATCGGAGTATATGGTCCAAATTCCTTCGCCTGGCTTCTCCGGAGTCCATGCTGCAGGGGAGTCCACTCTTCCACAAAATCCGCAATCACTTTTGACTTAATTGTTATCCTTGCCACGAAGGAGATGCCGAAGGGTGCTAATTCAACAGCCCACTTCCCAATTCTTCCTGTGGAATCCTTACTTCGGAGCATATCTCCCAAGGGATACGAAGTTGGTACAATCACATTATGTGCTAGGAAATAATGCCTTAACTTCCTCAAAGCCATTATCAGAGCATAGGTGAACTTCTCAAGCTCGGAATATCTTGTTTTTGCTTCGGACAATGCTTCGGATACAAAATAGACTGGATTTTGCACCAACTTCCCATTGAAATCAACTTCTCTAACAAGGATTGCACTAACCGCGGAGCCAGTAGCTGCAAGGTAAAGGAGTAGGGTTTCGTCCACAACAGGCACCATGAGTGTAGCGAGGTTACTGAGATAATTTTTAATCTCGTCGAAGCTTTTTTGACACTCTGGTGTCCATGCAAAATCTTCGGACCCCTTCAATGCTTTGAAAATGGGCAAACTTCTCTCTGCAGACCTTGCCAAGAATCTGCTAAGTGCTGCAAGATGACCAGACAGCTTTTGCACTTGCTTTAAATTCTCTGAAGGAGCCATCCTTTGCAACGCAGTTATTTGAGTGGGGGTAGCTTCGATCCCTCTGCTTGAAACTAGATACCCTAACAATTTTCTAGCCTTAGCTCCGAAGATACATTTTTCGGGGTTAAGACGGAGCCCACATGCCCGAAGACTATTGAATGTTTCTGCTAAGTCTAGGCTATGTTGGTGCTTTAAAACACTCTTTATTACAATGTCATCCATATAAGCTTCTACATTGCGGCCTATTTGATGACCTAGAGCCTTAGCAATTAACCTTGAAAAAGTTGCCCCAACATTTCTCAAGCCAAAGGGCATTCTTACATAGTAGAAGACTCCCAAAGGAGTTACAAAGCTTGTTTTGATTTCATCTTCGCGCTTTAGCCAGATTTAATGATAGCCGGAATACGCGTCAAGGAAGCTTAATAACTCCGAGCCAGCAGTGGAGTCGACCAATTGATCAATTCATGGCATAGGATAGGGGTCACGGGGGCATGCTTTATTCAAAGATGTAAAATGAATACAAATGCGCCACTTCCCGGAAGACTTCTTCCTAACGAAGACTGGGTTGGCTAGCCACTCCTTATGAGCTACTTCTTTGATAATCCCAGCCTTCAGCAACTTTTCTACTTCGGCTTTAGCAAGGATAGCCCTCTCCGTAGATAGCTTTTGGAGTTCTTGCTTGACAGGTCGAACCTTCGGGTTCACAAGTAAACTATGCTCAATAATATCCCGACTGACTCCGATAATGTCCTCATCAGACCAAGCAAAGACATCTAAATTCTCTTCAACTACTTTTTCTAACGAAGTAGTGACTTCTGGAGGCAAGTCCTTGCCAAACTGAAATGAATAGTCTTTGCTGTCTTTGGCTATAACCTTCATTATAATCTCCCCTTCAGGTCTTGGCCTTGGGAAGGACTTCTTCGAAAGTTCTCCTAAAGCAGAAAAATCCTCCAGGTTGCCTTGCACACTGTTCACCTGTCTCGGGTCAAGAGGAGGGCCATGACCATATTCCGCTCTTCGTGCAGTGGCCTGATCTTTGAAAATAGTAAGCACTCCCGCTTGTGTGGGCATCTTCATGCACACATAATTATGATGCGCCACAACTCCGAATTGATTCAACATGCCCCTTTCGAAGATAACATTGTATGCATATGGGGCATCCACAACATCAAAAATCACTTCCTCCGTCCTGGCCAGTAGCCCCTCTCCGAAAGTGACTTCTAGGCCTATCTGGCCGAGGGCATTAAGAGGGGGTCCTGCAAAGCCCTGTAAAGGACAAGCTGCTGGGAGAAGATGCTTCCTGGAGATACAGAGTTGATCGAAGGCTTGGATGAAGATAATATCCGTTGAACTCCCTCCGTTGATCAGTACTCTCCGGACTTCAGTCCCTGCTATGTCGCAGTGATGATAAGTGGGTCTGCATGCGGAAACTTTATGTCAGCTGCATCATCTGCAGAAAAAGATATTGGCACATGGGACCATTCAGGCATAGAAGCTGCGAACGAAGAAGTTCCAATATGGCCCACTTCTCGGATATATTCTCTTCTCTGCCTCTTCGACATACTTCCGAGTGTCCCTCCTCCGGAAATGGGGAGGACTACTCTTTTCCCTCGATCCTGACCATCTTCCTGCTTTGGAGGTGGCATAATATTGACCACCGGAGGCCGTCTTGCAGGGTCAAAGTTATCTATACGCGCCATAGCCTGGACATGCTCCGGATGCACCTCGGTCGGAACTCGGTCGGTAGTGCCTCGACCCGAAGTTCTTTCAAGGTACTTGCCTCTTAAAGCGAGTATAGACTTACACACATCAGTTGCGTGACTTTGATTCTCACCATGGACACAACAGAAGAAGGTCTGGGCTTTGCCAGCCGGCTTCCCTGGTGGCCTCCAGCCGCTGGTCTTGCTTCCTGAAGGTTGCGAAGTCCTAGGGTCAAATTTTTGCGGAGGTGCAATGTTCAAGACTTCTGAACGAGGATGCTTTTGCCCCGATGCCTGTCATCTTGAGCTTCGAAGCTAGGCCCCTGCAACTGTGTTGAAGTATTCACTTCCAGCTTGACTTCTTGTACGATTGACGGAGTTGCGGCAGTTCTCCGAAGCCATCCCTCTTCTGACCTTGCATATTCTTCGAAATAAGACATCAACTGAGCAACAAAAGATATCTGCTTCCAGTGAAGTTTATCAAGGAGGCCCGCATGGGTAACTCCCTCTCGAGCTGCATCAACAATGGAGGATGTAGTTAACCCTCGAATATGCGACTTCGTATTAGCGAAGCGCTTGATATACTGCCTTAAAGTCTCTCTAGGGAGCTGCTTCACCTGGAAAAGACTTCCTGTTGACATTGGGGGTACAAAGGTACCCTGAAAATTGCTTATGAACTTCTTCCTTAACTGCTCCCAGGTTCTGATTAACCCTGGCTTTAGGGACCAGAACCACTGTAGAGCCACCCCCTCAAGAGCTAGAGGGAAGCACTTGGCCATGGTGTCTCGCACTCCTCCACTAGCCTCAATTGCTAATGCATAAGAACGGGAGAACTCCCCAGGGTCTTCGTCTCCAGCATATGTGCAAAGCTTCGAAGTTTTAAACTTAGGATCGAAGCGCACTTTCTGTAGCTCGGGATGCAGCGGAGACTTGGTGTCAAAGGAAGCGTTCTTGGGGGCTTCAGGATAATGAAGTTCGTCGTCTTGGGGCACTTCGGGGATGACCGGGGTTGTCTAAGGACGAAGCCTGTCTACGGTTTCTTGCCACCACCTCACTACTTTAGCTTGGAGACTGGCCATTTGAGCGGCCATATCGCCAAGGTCATCTTCATCTCCTCCGGAAGGACCTTTCGGGTCTCGAGAACTGTACGCATTAGTTCGAAGTGGAACTTGAGGTGGAAGAAGAACTCCGGTTGGCCGAAGTATGGATGGAGTTGGAGGAGGAACTCCGGTTGCTCGAGGAAGGGGAATCCCTTCCAGAGTCTGAGGTGGAGGAAATGTCGAAGGTCCTCCGACCTCAACTGTGTTTGAAGATCATGCTCTAGAGGTCCGAGGGGACCTCCGAGTAGGACTACCACCTGAACTAGAGTTCGTCTCTATACTTCGAACTAGATCCAATATACTTCTGGAGTTGGATGTTGGAAGCCTTCGATTAAATCACCTGCTTTTGTCTTGTTATAGCAATAATCCTGAAGATGAAGTATTTTCCCCCAACACCCTCCGAAGAGGTTCGGAGGTTGTTTCACCGAAGGGTTCGGTGGGTCTGGTTGCTGCAGCTGTTGCAGCAGAGTGTGCCTGTTGGAGGGGTCCGACAGTACACGATAACTGGGTTGTACCAAAGGGTTCGGTACTTTTGGCGGTACACTGGAGTGTGTGCCGAAGGTTGCTTACCTGGAGAGGTCTTTGGGGTACTAGATACACTTGTCTGTTTGTCTGTGGTGCGCAAGTGACTTCGGAGGCGACGGATGGTTCGTAGCAAGTGAACCTGGGTCAAGCGGGAGGCTTGATGCCAGGCGAGCGGAGAGCTCGGTCACGAAGGCTGCGAAGGGGTCGAGGTCGGACCTCGGGTCGAGGTGCGCCAGAAGAAGGCAGTAAGTGCGGAGTGTGGCTCCGGGTGAAGGTACTCTGAGACGAAGTCCTCGGAGGCGAGGCACTTCGAAGGGTACTCCTAATGGAGTGACTTCGGAGTATGGTGGACCAAGTCCTCAGCAATGAGGCAAGGCGTTGTAAGTGTGCTCAGGAGGGAGGCACTCGAAGCTATACCCGACGAAGGTCTTAGAAGTCGAGGTGCATCGAAGGCATGGTTCGGGTGAGGATCGTCGAGGAGTGCGCTCAGGGAGAGACACTGCGATGAAGTGCTCATGGAATGCTTCATGCGGAGGCCTTGGACGAAGGAGGGACTTCAAAGGGTGGTACTCCGAAGGTGGGGCTTCGTAGTGAGGCTGGCTTTGGAGTGAAGCTGACTTTGGAGTAAGGCTGACTTCGGAGTGAGGCTGGCTCCGGAGTGAGGCAGGCTCCGTAGTGAGGCCGACTCCGGAGTGAGGCTGACTTGAGGTAATTCGGCCATGCATGGCTTCAGTACATGGACTGACGGAGTTCGAGCTAGGAGAAGCTGTGAAGCCATGGTGGTCCACTCCGAAGGTGTTGGTGCGAAGGCCCAAGGGCTTTGACGGCTTCGGCTCAAAACCATCACTGTATCGAAGGCTGACTTCAGTGAAGCGAATGCCGTCAGGCTCAAGGCTTCTCACCGACGCTACCGCACCCCTCGCGTGCGAAGGGGGGCTTCAGAAGGGTCCAAAACTGCAAAGGCTGACAGTGTCTGCTCTGCAAAAGCTGGTGTTGTCCCCTCTGCGAAGCTGACAAAAGAAGCTTCCAAATAAAGTATACTACCAGTTGTACGCCCCTATTATGATGAGACAAAACCGGTGTAAACCCTAGGGGTAAAGTAGTCTATTCATGGGGCTGAATAGTGCCTATAAATAGTGGAGGCTGGCTAGGTCACATCAACACTTTGAGCAGCCATTGTAGAACTCATGTGCTAGCCGCCACACTCTCTGTATTCATCCTGTGAGTTCATTTTGTGTTCCCTATTCAAGCAATGAAGTTTTGATTCTGTTTTCATTTACTGCTTGAACTTGTATGCGTACTTCACTACATGCTTTGATTTCTCTGTGCACCATCTTCTTGTGATATTTCTGGAGAGGTGTGTGAGAAGTCTGTCTGGGTGAAGTGTGTTTTTCAGTGTCTGTTCGCTCTATGTAAACTGGAGGCTAGACCTCTATGATTACTAGCGAAGCACTATTCGAAGACTGTTTTCTTCCCTTATCGAAGTCCTCGGCGAAGTGTGTTCAGTGTGCGTTTAGACCTCCAAAGTGCGAAGCTTAGTACCAGTTGCTAGCGCTGAGTATTTGGTCAAAGTCCTCAAAGGGAAGTCTGCTCTTGCGAAGGGTGAAGTGCGAAGCCTGCTCGAAGGCACCCAGTGTGCTGATCCTACACTGACTTAGCATAGCTAATCAAAGTCCTTAGAGGGAAGTCCGCTCTTGCGAAGGGTGAAATGCGAAGCCTGATCGAAGGCACCCTGTGTGCGGAGCCTGCACTGACTTAGCAGAGCTGAATTTTCGGGGTTGTGGGTGGAGCGAAGCTTCTTGGCTTCGAACTTTTGTTCCTTGCGAAGCCTGTGTTCGGAGCTATAAAATACCTCCAAACCAGAACTTCGAAGGGTGTGTTCGAAGCCTGTTCCGCAGAAGACAGTATTAAAACAGAAGGCTATTTTTGTTCTAAAATTTTAAAAGCTCCCATTCACCCCCCCCCCCCTCTGGTCGCCATTTCCGGTCCAACAATTGGTATTTTTGGTCTGAAATTTTAAAAGCTCTCATTCACTCCCCCTTAAACTCTTCTCCACAAAATTTCTCCCCCTTGTTGACAATTGGACTCATCAAGCGAGACTAAATTCACTCTAAAGAGACACAAACTCCCCCTGAAATGCAACACCCCCTCAAAATATGTAGTGAATGCCACTGGGGTGCAGGTGGAGTGTCGAAAGCATGCTTCTCAGATATGATTGACTGCAATTACAACATCTAGCAGGTATAGCAAAATACATATTGTCTAACACACATGGCATGATCAGTGCAACAGATGATATCTAAAGAAAGTCATTAGCACGCATTTTTCAATTTTTGCAAGCAAAAGCATCACCACATTTTCCAGTTGACAAGCAAGGTAAAGCATGAGATACAAAAGTTAACTGATATCTACCAAGATAAGCATTGTCCAAAACAAAGTGCTTCAGCAAACTAGTTATCTCTTTAATTTTCAGGCTTTTTCTTTTTTCCTTTTTCATTTTTGCCAGGGGTTATTTGCATGTCAAACCTTATGCTAACCGACCAAGTCAAGCCTAGGCCAGAACTGGACCATCAGAAGCTTAAAACATTGGTCTTGGCATTCACTACATTGTCCTAGTTCATACAAAAGTGCTATGGTACGCAGTCCAGAACAATGTAATGCGACAAAGCAAACCCACCTGGATCTTTTCAAATTATGCTTAAAAAGGCATGGATTTTTCATTCATTTTGATTTTTATCATTGTTATAGCACATTTCCATGTTAAAGCACAAAGATGTCGAAGTTGCATATCTGCATCTAAGTGAGGAAGTAGCTACAAGGCATGTAACAGATAGCAAAAGCATTCAGCATACACATGCTAGTTACCAGAAGCAATGGTGATCATTTTTCAATTTTAAAGCATAAAAGACATGCATATGACAGATATCAGACATATCATGTGAACTGAAGGAAAGAATGATCATCGACAAGTAATCAAAAGCATGTACTAGCTAGAATAAGTAAAGCAGTTCAATCATATAACAGAAGCAAGCTCAAAGTGTGATATGTGAATATGCATGACACGAACACACACAAAAAGACTCAAGAAAAGAGTAAAGAAGAAAGAAAACTGACTCAAAATATCCTAAAAAGGATACACAACACCCAAATCCCCTCGTAAATGCTCAAAAGTAGACTGATCTAGGGGTTTGGTGAAAATGTCAGCTAACTACTGATGAGTATCAACATGAACAAGGTCAATGACACCTTTCTCATATTGATCCCTTAGAAAGTGAAAGCGCACATCAATGTGTTTGGTTTTTGAATGGATACAAGGGTTTTTCCCTACACTAATTGCACTGGTGCTATCATAAAACAGAGGAACTCTAGTAGGAAAGAACAACTCAAAATCTCACAAAGTGGAAATCATCCAAACCAATTGTGAGCAGCAGCTTGCAGCAACTACATACTCAGCCTCAGTGGTCGAAAGTGAAACTCCAGACTACTTTCGAGAAGACCAAGAGACAAGAGAAGAACCAAGAAATTGGCAAGTACCGAAAGTCGACTTGCGATCCATCCGGCACCCACCAAACTCAGCGTCCGAAAAGCCAGATAAATCAAGAGATGATGATGCTGAATAATAAAGACCTAGATCGGGCGCATAAGTAAGGTACCTGAAAATGCGCTTGATAGCCTACCGATGAGACGCATGTGGTGAAGACTGGAAGCGTCGGCACAGTACTAAGACAAACTGAATGTCTTGCCTCGTCGCCGTCAAGTACAGCACTGAACCGATCATCCCTCGAAACTCTCTCTCATTGACCTTGACGCTCCTCTCGTCCTTGTCCAGGCCCCCAGATGTACCCATTGTGTATTGAATAGGCGAGTTTTTGATACCTATTACAGGGTAAGAAGAAGGGTATTTATAGGCAAAAAGTCTAAGTAAAATACCTATTTACCCCTCAATTACAATCGACATTGCGGAAACTATTCGGTACCCCAAACAGGGTTAAAATGGTAAAATCTACCCGAAGTAGGTAGATAAGGCAAACATCTTATCAGACTTGCTGGTTTCCACCAAAGCTTCATAGCCTACGGAGGGTACCTTCGAATTATAAGTCGAAGCATCTTTCAGCTTAATAACTTCACCACCTTCGGGCATAAGCACGGGCTTCGATGCTGATAAGTTATCTTTGACAATCAATCTCTAAAGTCCTGAGGGTGAAGTATTTTCCCACAACAGTAGCCCCTCGAATACGCTTCTTCGATTCTAACCTGTATAGTAGGGAAGCAGTATACGCAAGGAATATTTTCATATTTAGAGACTAAGAGAAATTAGAAGGTGTTACATTTATTCGAAGGGCATTTAACCCTGAAGCACCCAGGCGACAGCCTCAAACCAAAACTGCAGTGTAAACGCTTCGTGAGAAAAAGAACCGTTGTGGAGTTTAAACGTCGTGAAGAGCTGTTAATCTGGAGTCGTTACTCTTCAAGTAGACGTTATGCTCTCGAAAAGGTAACGGTCGAAATTTACCGCGGACTCAAACTGTTTCGCTTCCTGGGCCCACTCGCCAGCGACAGAAGTTGAACCTGCAATGTGAATGCAATCGAAGCGCAACAGCTAACGGGGGCTATAAAGGGGAAAATTTCACCAACAACTTTTACCGTGCTTGACATCCGAAACTTACTCTCTTCAACCTCCAAATCTCCCAACTCCCCAAGCGATCGAGCCATGGCAAGGACCAGCCACACCGTGCCGGTAGTAGCAAGTACTTTGGCACAGAGGAAAGCTTGGGCGGCTTCAGCACTAGCGGCAATGGCGGGGGCTCCAGGAGATGTTTGGCCCAAGAATCCTCGAGAGCTCCGCCCTCCATCCAAGAAGAAAATCCCCCAAAGCTTCCTCATCGGTAAATCTACAAGCAGTGCGGAGTCCATCAAAGTGTCCGTGGATGGGAAGCTAGGATCCAGAATGAGGACTCGGGTCCCTGGAACAGAGTCGACCCCGAGGCCGCGAAGCGGAGAAGTTGTAGTCTTCGAAGCATTCTTCGAAACGGGTCTAGGGCTTCCTGCCATCAACTTTTTGCCAGAGGTATTAGAAATGTTTCATATTACCTTGCCTCAATTGTCCCCCAACGCCATCGCACGGCTGGCCATCTTCGAATGGGCGCTTCGAGCTAAAGGATGAGAAGGACGATCAGATGTCTTCGCCGCCACCCATGAAGCTATCTGCCAGCCGAAGCTACAAGATGGCCCCAGAGACACCAAGGTGATAACAGCCTTCGGAAGTGTTAACTTCTAGCTACGGAGGGAGCACGCTCAGCACTTTCCAGCGAAGGCCATCAACGACTGATGGTACACAAACTAGATCCTCCGGTGGTTCTACGCTGAGGTCAGAGAATATTCCCCCTTCGCAGGACCTCTTCAAGAAATCTGGTTTCGGAAGGAGGCAGTAGTCACCCCAAACCCGAGCCTGCTCTCAACACGGCTAGGTGTAGGACCGAAAGTAGCGACCAAAGAGGGGTGAATGGGTGCCTAAAAATTCTTTCGAATCAATGGCCTGCTCCCAACACCCAACGCACCTCAAAAGACTTAGCAGGAAAACGCGAACAGATTATCAAAGCCTAAAAGTATCTAGCCTATAAACGACCGGTGTCCTAGACAAAGAAACACCAACACAGTGCTAATAGGCAGAATAACAAAGTATTTAGAACATGGGCAGATCAAGGTTCACAGAAATAAACCATCACACCATTTTAATTAGAGTGCACATAAAAAGAGAAGTCTTACTGTTCAACGTCGTCTCCAGTTCGGCACTCGACGAAGCCTGCACTACCAAAGCCTACTTCGAAGCGGTTGTGCTGAAGCCAGCTTCAAAGCTGACGTGCGAAGGTTGTTGACGTGTGTAGTAAATGTGTGAAGCCTACTTCGAAACGAAGTAGCTTCGCAGGTTATAGTGCAAAAATCAAAGCTTTGCTTGCGGAGCAAAAAGGAAGTTCGAAGCCTGCCAAAGCCTATGCGAAGTATGCAGTACCAAAGGTTGTTGATGACGAGTTGAGGTGCTTCGAAGCTGTTGTGCGAAGATGTATAGGTGACAAAGCTACCGAAAAGATGCTAGCCAATCAAAACTACTCAACAGAGTACTTCGAGCGAAGCAGGCGAAGAAACAAGCTTCGAACGGAACAAGACGGGAGACTATCAGCAGCGAAGTCAAAACAAGCAACAGGCTTCGAATATGTTCAAACTTCGAACCGAAGTCTGCAGCTCAGCGAAGTTGAAATGTGGAGCTGAACTTAGGAACCGACACAAATTCGAAGCCACAAAAATCGAAGCCTCCAAACATAAAGTAATGGACCCGACAGGTACGGGGGAGCCCGATCTTTCGATGAGAGATGGAGGATGTGGTGAATTTGGTGGAAGCTGACGTTGGCTGCCCGACTACCACAACCAAGATGGTGTGGCTCCTTGAGCGACAGGTACATCGTCTCCTGATAACTACGATTTGGGGGTGGAGATCGACGTTGTGCTACCCGACTACAACAATCACAAGGATGCTGCGCGTTAGCGATAGTTACACCGACTCCAGTTGTTGCTGCTCTTGCCGTGCCAAGAACAACCTTGAACCTGCAAGCAATCAAAGAACAAGCAAGAACAAGATGACAAGAAAACACTCATGGATATGATAGAAGTTGGAGTTTTGATTCAAGTAATCGGGCGGTCTAGACGACACGCGCATTTACAAGGAAGTAGCAGCAGCTAACTTACATCAAACAAAACCCGAGTTCTTTTGTGGCTACCACTTGCTTTTAAAGGGAAAACTAGAAACTCAGGATGGAGTCACGAGTGTTCTTCGGCAGTTTCTTGATGTTTCGTTTGTCCTCTGCCATTGATTCTTGATCCGTTGGAAAGCAGACGAAGAGACCTTTCTAACAAGTACTTATTTGCATTAAACAACCTTGGGAGTTGAAAGATATGCTCCATTTAATCTTGGATTTCTGCAGTTACAAGAGTCCCTTCGGGTGCATGAATATTTATTGCATTGTTGCCTTCTCCACTCCTAGTTGGTTCAATTCCTAAGCACTTAAGGATAATAAAGGCATCACAAGGCTTTAATAGTACCCCATTGGAAAAATAATTAACTTGAACAGCTAGGAACGAGTTCACTAGGTAATTAAGTTCGCGTGCACGGGCGCGTGTCATTGGTCCTTGCTTAGGTGTAAGCGGTGAAGTGTTGGCTGTTGTTGTGGTTGTATCAATGGCAGCGATGTCCTCATCATCCTCCCCTTCTTGCAATAGAGTCGTCCTCGACTCGAACGTGTCCTCCTCACGTAAGTATGGTTTCAAATCTGCAATGTTAAAAGAGGGACTAACCCCAAAATCTGCAGGCAACTCAATTTTATATGCATTATGATTTATTTTTTGAAGCACTTTGAAGGGTCCAGCAACTCATGGTAGTAATTTAGACTTTCTTAAATCCGGAAATCTAACCTTTCTCAAATTAACCCAAACTAAATCACCAGGTTCAAAAGTAACATGCTTTCTACCCTTGCTATTGGCTTATTGATACTTAGCATTCATGGCCTCAATGTTTGCCTTAGTTTGCTCATGCATCTTAAGAATCAATTCAGCACGGCAAGAAGCATCAAAATTCAATTTTTCTGAAGGTGGAATGGCCATAAGATCAATGGGAGCACGAGGGACAAAACCATACACAATCTCAAAAGGGCATAATTTAGTAGTTGAATGTAGCGAACGATTGTAAGCAAATTCAATATGAGGCAAACATTCTTCCCACAATTTGATATTATGTTTCAGAACAGCCCTAAGCATGGTAGATAAACTACGGTTTACAACTTCTGTTTGTCCATCAGTTTGAGGGTGACAAGTAGTAGAAAAGAGTAATTTAGTTCCCAATTTATCCCATAAGGTTTTCCAAAAATGGCTAAGAAATTCGGCATCCCGATCTGAAACAATAGTGTTTGGTACCCCATGCAAACGAACAACTTCACGAAAGAACAAATCAGCAATATGGGTAGCATCATCAGTTTTGTGACATGGTATGAAGTGTGCCATTTTAGAAAACCTGTCCACAACAACAAAAATATTATCCCTCCCCTTCTTTGTTCTAGGCAGTCCTAAAACAAAGTCCATTGAAATATCCTCCCATGGAGTACTAGGAACAGGGAGAGGCATGTACAAACCATGTGGATTAAGACGGGACTTAGCTTTTTGACAGGTGGTGCAGCGAGCAACAAATCGCTCCACGTCCCTTCTCATCTTTGGCCAATAGAAATGGCTTGCTAGGATGTCTTCTGTCTTCTTCACACCAAAGTGCCCCATCAACCCACCGCTATGTGCTTCCTGCAATAGTAACAGACGCATAGAACTAGCTGGAATGCATAATTTGTTAGCCCGAAACACGAAGCCATCAGTGAGAACAAACTTGTTCCATGTTTTCCCTTCTTTACATTGTAGCAACGCATCTTTGAAATCATCATCAAAAGCATATTGTTCTTTATCATAAGTGGAATAGTTCGAACTAGGCCCATTCAGTTTCTCACTAAAATAAGCAATAGGCTTTCCATCTTGCAACAAGACACCTCCCAACCCAATACCACTAGCATCACATTCCAATTCAAAAGTTTTATTGAAATCTGGTAATTGTAGAAGGGGTGTATGAGTTAACCTATCCTTCAAAGTGTTAAATGCAACCTCTTGCGCCTTCCCCCAGGTGAACGGAGCACCCTTCTTCGTAATCTCGTGCAGTGGGCCTGCTATGGTGCTGAAGTCCTTCACAAATTGGCGATAGAATCCAGCAAGCCCAAGAAAGCTTTAGACTTGCGTGACCGTGGTAGGAACCGGCCAACTGAGTATTGCCTCCACCTTGGCTTGATCAACTTCAATTCCATGTGGTGTCACAACATAGCCAAGAAAAGAGACTCTATCTGTGCAAAAGGTGCACTTATCAATGTTACCAAATAAGCGTGCATTGCGTAAAGCATTAAAAACAGCACGTAAATGTTCAAGATGTTCTTCTAGAGATGTGCTATAGATCAAGATGTCATCAAAGTAAACTACCACAAATCTCCCAATGAAAGCACATAAAACTTCATTCATTAATCTCATGAAAGTGCTAGGTGCATTAGTGAGGCCAAAAGGCAAGACCAACCACTCATACAAACCGAACTTTGTTTTAAACGCTGTTTTCCATTCATCTCCTAGCTTCATGCGAATTTGGTGGTATCCACTATGCAAATCAATTTTAGAGAAAATAATCAAGCCACTAAGTTCATCAAGCATATCATCTAACCTAGGGATAGGATGACGATATCTGATGGTAATGTTATTAATTGCTCGGCAATCTACACACATGCGCCATGATCTATCTTTCTTTGGAACCAATAGAACAGGAATAGAGCAAGGACTAAGGGACTCACGCACATAACCTTTGTCGAGTAATTCCTGAACTTGTCGCTGAATCTCCTTGGTCTCCTCCGGGTTGGTCCTGTATGGCGCTCGATTTGGCAAGGACGCCCCAGGGATGAGGTCAATCTGATGCTCAATACCTCTGATTGGTGGTAGCCCGGGTAGCACTTCTTGTGGGAACACATCAGCATATTCCTGCAAAAGATTAGTGACAGTAGGAGGCAAAGTAGATGGTATGTCGTGAAGTGAGAACAAAGCTTCTTTGCAAACAAACACATAGCAGATCGTGGCGTCATCATTTAATTCAAGTAAATCAGATTTTGAAGCAAGGAAACAAGCACTTTTCAATTTTATGTCATTTTTCCCAACATGAGCAGATTTAGATTTGTCATTCATAGATTGAACCGATTCGTTCACAACACCACTGTCATTTTGAGCAGATTTCTTATTTTTCTCCTCGCAAGCTTGTAGGACCAAAAGTAGCGACCAGAGGGGGGGTGAATGGGCGCCTAAAAATTCTTTCGAATTAATGGCCTGCTCCCAATACCCAACGCACCTCTAAAGACTAAACAACAAAGAATGAACAGATAGCCTAAGTCTATAGGTATCTAGCCTAGAAGCAACTGTTGATAAATAGAGAAATGCCAATGCAGTGCTAATAGATAGATAAACAGAGTACACGAGACAAGGCTAGACAAACTTCACAGTAAAGCAATCTAAGTGCACTATGAATGAGAAGAGAAGTTACTGTTCAAATCTGTCTCCTGTTTGGAACTTGGCGAAGCCTGCTTTGCCGGTCGAGGTCTGCTTCGGTGGTCGAAGCCTGCTTCGCTGGTCAAAGCCTGCTTCGGAGATGGTTGTCGAAGGTTGATGGAAACGTGCCGAAGGTTGAATTGGTCTAGTCTAGCTCGAGTGGAAAAAATGAAGTATGCTTCGAAGCAACGTACGAGGGTAACGAAGCTTGCTTCGAACAGAATACTTCGAAGCACAACCTTCGAACAGAACTTCGAACATGACGCACAGAAAGACAACCTTCGAAGGAGTAGCGAAGCCTGTCACACGACAGAGAAACCAGATTCGAAGCCTACACTCTACCTTCGAAAAGCCAACCTTCGAACTAACACATTTAGATCTTTGGAACAAACAGCAGCAAACTCCGAGCGAAGTCCATCAGACAGACTAGCTTCGAAGCTAACTTCCAAACCTGTCGAAGTATTAACTTCGAACAGCTCAAGACTGTGAACACCTTCGCAAGGACTGTCGAAGTATGTGAAGCTGACAAAGAGCAAAGCGTACTTCGAAGCTAAAAACGCAGTGCACAAAGTGAAGACGAAAATGAAGCCTTCAAGGATGTCAGATCGAAGCCTGCCTCACGGAGCTGAGGGACTTCGAACAGAGAGAAGGGGCTTCGCCAGAAACAGCCAGAAAAGGTATTCAGTCCCGTCTACTTTGATCAAAAAGGCAACGCGGAAAAGGCAACGCCTGAGTACTAGTGTACTGTTGCTACAGTATAGTAGTACTACTTGCAACCAGTATGAACTAGTACTCCTTCCGTGAAGAACAGTAGCAACCGAGGCACAAATGCTCAGGAAAAATAGATGTGCACATGAAACGAAGCCATAAAAACTACTGCAAATATGCTGCGCACGATCAGAGAATAGAAGCTTCACTGCATCAGGAAAAACTGAAATAAATGCAAGGCAAAATATCAAGAGCAGGAGCCTAGCGGCGCACAACAGGAGAGAGACAAACGCAGGAACCAAGAATTGAACCAGGGAATGAATGAAAAGTGATTTCTAGAAGGGTAGTCAAACCCTAGGGATTGGGGCCCTATTTATAGGCTGCCCAATGTCCTAGAATATTCCACCAGCCCCTTAGGGTTTTTTACAGACGCAGGAATAAAAGGAAAAGACTCAACTACCCTTAGGATTTTTTACAGACTCGACTGACTGACTGTGGGCCTAGAGATACAGATGACTTATCCGGAAGCTAAGCTTTCGTAGCGACTACGGCTTCTCTTCTGGACAGTTGGATACAAGATCGACGGTTTATCAGTTTTGCGCCGAAACTGACAAAGCCTCCACCGGCCTTGCACCAGGTAACCAGATTGGGCTGGCCCAACTCCGCAGCTCTCTCAGCCCGGCCATCGCTCACCGCCCGTGTACCTGAGTAAATCCTGATCAACAGCCCAGTGGGTCTTCTGCTGCTCCTAGCCCATGTACCCGGATTGGGCCAGCCCGACTTCGCAGCCTTCTCTGCCCGACAGTCGCTTGCTGCCCGTGTACCTGAGTCACACGCGGCCCATGAAACAACAGATCTTCTCTCTTCTTCTGTCCTCTTTGACTATCGTTGACAATGACTCATCACTTCTGTAGCCATGATGCCCACGCTATTCAGCATGGCTCCTCAATCTCCCCCTTGATGAGTGCATTGTAAACACTCCTCTTCTTCAGCTCTTCAGCACCTGCGAACAAATGTGGAAACATGAAAAACAAAGCACAAGAAAGACAAAGAAGAAGAAAAATAAGGTAAAAGTTTAACCAAATGACCAAAAGCCAAACAAAAGCAAGAAGCGGTCATTATGGCTAACCAAGGGTAAAAGCTCAAAATGAGTGCAATCTCAGGAATACTAACAAGGCTATCAAAAGAGTAAGCGAGACAAAAACTCCCCCTCAAACTCTTATCCAAAATTTCTCCCCCTTGTTGACAAGTGAACTCATCAAGCACTCGAAATAGAGACAAAACTCCCCCTGAAATGCAACTCCCCCTCAAAATATGCGTTGAATGCAACTGGGGTGCAAGTGGAGTGAATAAAGCATGCTTCTCAGATATGATTGACTGCAATTACAAAATCTAATAGATACAGCAAAAGACATACTGTCTAAGATACATGGCATGATCAGTGCAATAGATGATATCTAAAGAAAGTCATTAGAACGCATTATCAATTTTTGCAAACAAAAAACATCACCACATTTTCTAGTTGACAAGCAAGGTAAAGCATGAGATGCAAAGGCTAACTGATATCTACCAAGATAAGCATTGTTCAAAACAAAGTGCGTCAGCAAACTTGTTATCAGTTCAATTTTCAAGCTTTTTCTTTTTCCTTTTTCATATTTGCCAGGGGTTATTTGCATGTCAAACCTTATGCTGACCGACCAAGTCAAGCCTAGGCCAGAACTGGACCATCAGAAGATGAAGACATTTGTCTTGGCATACATTACACTGTCCTAGTTCATACCAAAGTGCTATGGTACGCAGTCCAGAACAATGCAATGCGACAAAGCAAACCCACCTGGATCTTTTCAAATTATGCATAAAAAGGCATGGAATTTTCATTTTTCTTGATTTTTCATCATTTTTATAGCACATATCCATGTTTTAAAGCAGAAGGATGTCCAAGTTGCATATTTGCATCTAAGTCAGGAACTAACTACAAGGCATGTAACAGATAGCAAGTACATTTAGCCTACGCATGCTAGTTACCAGAAGCAGTGGTGATCATTTTTCAAGTTGAAAGCGTAAAAGCCATGCATATGAAAGATATCAGACATATCAAGTGAACTGAAATAAAGCATGATCATTGACAAGTAATCAAAAGCATGTACCAGCTAGAATAAGTAAAGAAGTTCAATCATATAACAGAAGCAAGCTCAAAAGTGTGATATGTGAATATGCGAGTTATGAACACACACAAAAAGACTCAAGAAAAGAGTAAAGAAGAAAGAAAATTGACGCAAAATATCCTAGAAAGGATACACAACACCCAAATCCCCTCGTAAACGCTCAAATGTAGACTGATCTAGGGGTTTGGTGAAAATGTCAGCCAACTGATGATAGGTATCAACATGAACAAATTCAATGACACCTTTCTCATATTGATCCCGCATAAAATGAAAGCGCACATCAATATGTTTGGTTTTTGAATGGAGACATGGGTTTTTCCCTACACTAATAACACTAGTGCTGTCGCAAAACAATGGAACCCTGGTAGGAAAGAACAACCCAAAATCTCGCAGAGTGGAAATCATCCAAACCAACTGTGAGCAGCAGCTACGTACTCAGCCTCTGTGGTCGAAATAGCAACTCCAAATTGCTTTCGAGAAGACCAAGAGACAAGAGAAGAGCCAAGAAACTGGCAAGTACCGGAAGTCGACTTGCGATCCAACTGGCACCCACCAAAGTCGGCATCCGAAAAGCTAGATAAATCAAGAGATGATGATGCTGAATAGTAAAGACCGAGATCGGGCGCATAAGTGAGATACCTGAAGATGCGCTTGACAGCCTGCCGATGAGACGCGCGTGGTGAAGACTGAAAACACGCGCAAAGTCCCACAGCGAACTGTATTTCCGGTCTTGTCACCGTCAAGTACAGCAGTGAACCGATCATCCCTCAAAACTCCCTTTCATTTACCTTGCCACTGCTCTCGTCCTTGTCCAGACCCCCAGATGTGCCCATCGGGCTCATCTGTGGCTTCAACTCCCCACCAAAGTCAAATTTCTTAAGCATATCACGAGTGTACTTACCTTGGTGGATGAAGGTGCCGTCCTTGGTCTGCTTGATCTGGACTCCTAAGAAGTACTTAAGCTCACCCATGAGGCTCATCTCAAACTCACTGTGCATCTGCTCAGAAAACTTGGACACAAGATCATTAGTAGTACCGCCAAAAATAATATCGTCCACATAAATCTGAGCGACTAGGAAATTTGAAGCATCTGTGAGCAAGAAAAGAGTTTTATCCACCGAACCCATCACAAAGCCCTTCCCCAACAAAAATTGCTTCAACCGGTCATACCAAGCCCTCGGGGCTTGCTTCAACCCATATAAAGCTTTTTGCAACTTAAAAACATGTCAAGGAAACTTAGAGTTCTCAAAACCGGGGGGTTGCCTAACATAAACTTCCTCCTCTATGAACCCGTTCAGAAAAGCACTCTTAACATCCATTTGAAAAATCTTAAAACCCTTCGAAGCGGCAAAAGCTAGGAGAATGCGAATGAACTCAAGACGAGCAATAGGGGCGAAAAGTTTCTTCAAAATCAATACCTTCTTTCTGACAAAAACCTTGGGCAACTAGTCGAGCCTTCTTGTTTGTTTTTGAACACCCACATGGTGCCTATGGGGTTGCATCCTGGTGGCGGCTCTACTAGTGTCCAAACCCGATCTTTTTGATTAGAAAAGTATTTTCAGAAAGGGTGACCTAATCCTAGGGATTGGGGCCCTATTTATAGGCAGCCCAATAGCCTAGGAATATTCCACCAGACCCTTAGGGTTTTTTACAGACGCTGAAATAAATGGAAAAGACCAAACTTCCCTTAGGATATTTTTACAAACTCGACTGACTGACTGTGGGCCTAAGGATAAAATAGTAAACTCCTATTTACAGATGACTTATCCATCAGCGGTCATCAGTTTTGCGCCAAAACTGGCAAAACGTCCACCGACTTTGCCCTAGGTACCTGGATTGGGCTGGCCCAATTCCGCAGCTCTCTCAGCACGGCAATCACTCGCCGCCCGTGTACCTGAGTCAATCCTGGTCAACAGCCCAGTGCATCCTCTGCTGTTCCTAGCCCATGTACTCGGATTGGGCCAGCCCGACTTCGCGGCCCCTCTGCCCGACAGTCGCTTGCTGCCCGTATACTTGAGTCACACGCGGCCCAGACACAGCAGGTCTTCTCCTCTTTTCAGTCCTCTTTGACTACCGTTGACAATAACTCATCACATCTGGAGCCATGAGGCCCACGCTCTTCAGCATGGCTCCTCAATCTCCCCCTTGATGAGTGCATTGTCAACACTTCTCTTCATTAGCTCCTCAGTACCTGTGAACACGTGTGGAAGCACAAAAACAAAGCACAAGAAAATAGAGAAGAAGAAAAATAAAGTAAAAGTTTAACCCTAATGACCAAAAGCCGAATAAAAGCAAGAAACGGTCATTATGGTTAACCAAAAGTAAAAGCTCAAAATGAGTGCAATCTCATAATCATCAACAAGGATATCAAAAGAGTAAGGACAAACAGGACAAAAACTCCCCCTGAAACAACTCCTAGAGAAAGCCAAAATTCCCCCTTAAACTCTTCTCCCAAAATTTCTACCCCTTGTTGATAACTGAACTCATCAAGCGAGACTAAAAGCACTCTAAAGAGACACAGACTCCCCCTGAAATGCAGCTCCCCCTCAAAATATGCAATGAATGCAACTGGGGTGCAGGTGGAGTGTAGAAAGCATGCTTCTCAGATATGATTGACTGCAGTTTACAATATCTAGCAGGTATAGCAAAAGACATACTGTCTAAGACACATGGCATGATAAGTGCAACAGATGATATCTAAAGAAAGTCATTAGCATGCATTTTTTAAATTTTCGTAGAGAAAAACATCACCACATTTTCTAGTTGGCAAGCAAGGTAAAGCATGAGATGCAAAAGCTAACTGATATCTACCAAGATAAGCTTTGTCCAAAAGAAAGTGCTTCAGCAAACTTGTTATCTTTTTAATTTTCAGGCTTTTTCATTTTCCTTTTCATTTTTGCCAGGGGTTATTTGCATGTCAAACCATATGCTAACTGACCAAGTCAAGCCTAGGCCAGAACTGGACCATCAGAAGCTTAAGACATTGGTCTTGGCATACATTGCACTGTCCTAGTTCATACCAAAGTGCTATGGTATGCAGTCCAGAACAATGCAATGCGACAAAGCAAACCCACCTGGATATTTTCAACTTAAGCATAAAAAGGCATGGAATTTTCATTTTTCTGATTTTTCATCATTTTATAGCACATTTCCATGTTTAAAGCATAAAGATGTCCAAGTTGCATATTTGCATCTAAGTAAGGAACTATCTACAAGGCATGTAACAGATAGCAAAAGCATTCAGCCTACACATGCTAGTTACCAGAAGCAATGGTGATCAATTTTCAATTTTGAAGCATAAAAGCCATGCATATGACAGATATCAGACATATCAAGTGAACTGAAGCAAAGCATGATCATTGACAAGTAATCAAAAGCATGTACCAGCTAGAATAAGTAAAGAAGATCAATCATATAACAGAAGCAGGTTCAAAGTGTGATATGTGAATATGCATGATATGAACACACACAAAAAGACTCAAGAAAAGAGTAAAGAAGAAAGAAAACTGACGCAAAATATCCTAGAAAGGATACACAACAACCAAATCCCCTTGCAAATGCTCAAAAGTAGACTAATCTAGGGGTTTTGTGAAAATGTCGGCCAACTGATGATGAGTATCAACATGAATAAGATCAATCACACCTTTCTCATACTGATCCCTCAGAAAGTGAAAGCGCACATCAATGTGTTTGGTTTTTGAATGGAGACAAGGGTTTTTCCCTACACTAATAGCACTGGTGCTGTCGCAAAACAAAGGAACTCTGGTAGGAAAGAACAACCCAAAATCTTGCAACGTGGAAATCATCGAAACCAACTATGAGCAGCAGCTAGAAACTACATACTCAACCTCAGTGGTCGAAAGAGCAACTCCAGACTGCTTTCGAGAAGACCAATAAACAAGAGACGAACCAAAAACTGGCATGTACCGGAAGTCGACTTGCGATCCAACCAGCACCCACCAAAGTCAGCGTCCGAAAAGCCAGATAAATCAAGAGATGATGATGCTGAATAATAAAAACCAAGATCGTGCGCATAGGTAAGATACCTGAAAATGCGCTTGACAGCTTGCCGATGAGACGCGCGAGTTGAAGACTAGAAGCACGCGCAAAGTCCCACGGTGAACTGTATGCCTGGCCTCGTCGTCGTCAAGTACAGCAGTGAACCGATCATCCCTCGAAACTCTCTCTCATTGACCTTGAGGCCGCTCTCGTCCTTGTCCAGGCCCCCAGATGTGCCCATTGGGGTCATCTGAGGCTTCAGCATTCCACCAAAGTCGAACTTCTTCAACATATCTCCAGTGTACTTACCCTGGTGGTTGAAGGTGTTGTCCTAGGTCCGCTTGATCTGGAGCACTAGGAAGTACTTAAGCTCACCCATGAGGCTCATCTTAAACTTACTGTGCATCTGCTCAGAAAACTTGGACACAAGAGCATCAGTAATACCGCCAAAGATAATGTCGTCCACGTAAATCTGAGCGACTAAGAAATCTGAAGCATCTTTGAGCAAGAAAAGAGTTTTATCCACAAAACCCATCACAAAGCCCTTCCCCAACAAAAACTACTTTAACTGGTCATACCAAGCCCTAGGGGCTTGCTTCAGACCGTATAAAGATTTCTTCAGCATAAAAACATGTCGAGGAAATTTAGGGTTTTCAAAACTGGGGGGCTGCCTAACATAAACCTCCTCCTCTATGTACCCGTTCAGAAAAGCACTCTTGACGTACATTTGAAAAAGCTTAAAACCCTTCGAAATGGCAAAAGCTAAAAGAATGCGAATGGACTCAAGACGGGCAATAGGGGCGAAAGTTTCTTCAAAGTCAATACCTTCCTTCCGGCAAAAACCCTGGGCCACCAATCGAGCTTTGTTACGCACCACAACCCCATCTTCACCTTGCTTGTTTTGAATACCCACTTGGTGCCTATGGGGTTGCATCCGGGTGGCAGGCTCAACCAGTGTCCAAACCCGATTGCTGACAAAATTCTAAAGCTCTTGTTGCATGGCATTAATCTAGTTTGAGTCAGAAAGAGCATGAGAAACGTCTCTGAGCTCAAAAGATGCAACAAAGCAGATTCAGCAAACACAACAAGAGAATCAGAAGAGCACAAAGTTTTCTCAAAAAGATCATCGATGATGAGCTCTGAGGGGTGATCACGCTGAACTGCTCGGGATCCCTGGTGATCTGAAGTCACCTCACCAGGAGTCAGCAGCTTGGCACCTCTTGACTCGACTGAGGGGGCTCGATCGAAGTGGAAGAAGTGATCAGAGGTCTGCCCTCATCCTCAGTCGAAGTCTCAGAAGGTGTGGGTTCTAGCAGGCGGGTGTAGATGGCCCACCCTTCATCAACAGCTGGAGTATCCTCATCTTCCTCGAAGATGGACTCTCCGAGCTCACCATCAACAGAAGGCTCAAAAGAGGAGTCAAAGAAGGCAAGGACTCATCAAATGAAACTTCGCAAGTCTCGACAAGCTGCTGGGATTCGAGTTTCCAAACACGGAAACCTCGAGAATGCAATGCATAACCAAGAAAAACACCATCCCAGCAACGAGACTCAAACTTGTCCAAATGCCCTCCCTTCTTGAGCACAAAACACTTGCAGCCAAACGCTCGCAAGTGGCTCACCTTAGGTTGTCTGCCAAACCGCAATTCATATGAAGTCTTACCAAGGTAAGCTCTAAGAAAAATGCGGTTGTCCAGATAGCAACCCGTGTTCATGGCTTCAGCCCAAAAATGCCTAGGAGTCCTGTGCTCATCGAGCATCATCCTGGCCATCTCGACTAGCATGCGGTTCTTTCGTTCAACAACGCCATTCTGTGGGGGAGTGTAAGGAGCAGAAAACTGATGATCAAGACCCTGATCACTACAAAAGCTAATGAACTAAGAGTTCTTGAACTCAGAGCCATTGTCAGAGCGAATTGCTCGCATACGACCATTGTTCTCATTCTTCAGCTTCAAAATCAGGTCATGAACAAAATGAAAAGTTTCATCCTTAGACTCCAAAAAGAAAACCCACGAAAATCGAGAAAATCGTCAACGATCACAACCGCATACCACTTCCCACCGACTGAGCATACCAGAGCTGGACCCACAGTGTCCATGTGTAACAGCTCGCCCGGATACAAAGTCATCACCTGAGTCACAGGTGAGTGAGAAGTGGCAACCATTTTCCTGTGACGACAAGGATGGCAAACTAGATCCTTCTCCATCTTAAGATTGGGCAATCCTCGGATGAGGTCCATAGAGCTCAACCTGACTAGCAGATCAAAACTCAAATGGCCCAACCTCCTATGCCACTTCTAGAGCTTAGAGGAGGATCCAGCAATCAAACATTGAGAAGGGCCAAAAGAACTAGAGAAGTCAATCCGAAAAACCTTACCAAAAGGTAAGATCTGGCAAATCAAAGACCCTCTAGAATCAAACACAGAAGAATTGCCCTTCTTAAAACGCACTTCCAAACCATCCTCAAGAAGTTGCGAAATAGAAAACAAATTGAAGTTCAAATTTTTAACCAAAGCAACATTCTTCAAAGAGAAATGATCTGAAATGCGAATTGAGCCAATGCCACTTACTTTCCCTTGACCACTGTTCCTGAATGTGAAGTACTCTTTGGAGCTCGGGGGAGTGAGACTGGAGAACCATCTGCGATGTCCCGTCATGTGGCGAGAGCATCCTGAGTCCATGATCCAAACGTCCTCCAGTCCCCGATCCTGCACAATCAGTGGTTGTAAGTGGGACAAATGGTCCAGCACCGGGTTTAGCAAAAGAGCTAAACCAGTGTCGAGCCATCTGCTCAAAAGACGGAAAGAAGAAATCATTATGCGAGTTAGGACCAAAACGCGGCTCAAAGCGCGGTCCTTGGTTCTGCCTAAAGCCTCAGCTACGAGGTCCAGGACCATAGCCAAAACGGTCTGAAGCTCTGTCGGAACAACCACCACCAAATGGAGCACGAGCAAGAAAGTCGTCTCCTCTACCACCACCTACACGACGCGGCCTGGCCTCCAGCCTCTCCCCGCGTCGAGGAACACGCAGTCTACCACCCTGCTGGTAGAACTGCTCCTGACCACCACGAGCTCTCTCTGCTCTCTCAACCCGCTTCCTTCTGAAGCAAAACTCCGCAAGATTCTCGTCTCTCTGACAGTACTCACAATGATAGGTGGGCTTCTTGGGATGTGGTTGAGGCTTGGGATTCTTGGTCTTAGTGGTGTTAGGTGAAGTCTTTTTGGGTTGAGAGGGTCTAGGAAGAGAGTCAAGAGAAGTGTGGAGGTGTTTGGGCTTTGGAACCCAGATAGGTTTCTTGGGTGGAGCTTTAGGTGGCTCATGAATCACTCCATCCTTGGGCTGACAAGCCTGGGATGACTCAGTGGAGTGAGTCTTAGGATACCTCTGCTCTGGAGTCATTTTACTCCACTCCACTACCCGGCTAATGGCACTCTCAAAGTCAGCCTTGGTGTAGGTGTATCCTACCCCAAACCCATCCTGCCTCTTGAATTGTTGGATCATCATGCCGAGTTGTGGCTCTCTGGCACTGATCCAACTCAGGATAGAATGGAGGTAAAAGTTCTCATTCTGAGAATCAGCTAGCTCCTCTCTCAAGGCACCTAGAACCTCCACCTGAGACAAGCAGGTCTCACACTCACTCTCTACATGGACAGACTTTTTGGCTTTCAGCTTGATCAATTCCATTTTAAGAGACAAACAGTTCTCACAGACAGTGGGTGGAACTGACAATGTCTCAAGCTCTAGCCTAGTCTATGCTAGCTCAGCTCTCGCTCTCTCCAAATCCCCTAAATGCTCATTGCCCTTGGCTTTCAGCTCAACTAAGACAGCTAGATGAGATGGCAATAAGCACAGGGTGCGACGACAGTGGCTTGAGCATCTTTCAGCTCCTGCTGAGCGCTTTCAAGATCAGTGGCCAAAGCGTCCCTCTCATCAACCCTTTCTATGTACGTGGACTTTAGAGTCGATAGGTCACACAGAAGCACCTCACACTTCGAGCACTCACTGCTATCACCCAAGCAAGGGGAAGAAGATAGACTCTCAATTCTGCCATTTGCTACAGCCAGCTCACTCTCTAACTCATCTATCCTCTTCTTGGCCCCCCTAAGCAGTTTTTCCCGATATTTCAACTCCTGACGATTGCTCTCAAGTAAATCAATGATTTCGTGCTCATAGGATGATACCTTTTCATTATCGTCGTCGTCGAAGTCATCGGAGGAGCTCTTTTCTTCCTTATCCCCAAGAGCCATTAAACAGAAGCTCTTGCGGGATCTTCGGCGCTGGTGTGTGCGGCTCTTCGGCTTGTCCCCAAAAGCCATGAAGCAGAGGCCCGCTGGATCGTCCTTGTCCTTCCCCTTCTTGATGGCAATCTCCTCATCGCTTGAGCTCGATGAAGAGGAAGAAGACGTGGACCGCTTGGAGTAGCTCTTCTTCATCTCAGCGAAGAAGGCCTTGTCGCGCTTCTTGTTCTCTCGCCGGTAGTCCTTCAGGGCCTTCTTGAAGAATCTGGTCTTTGGCTTGCCCTTGTTGAAGGAAGAGATGTCGTGCTTGCCAGAGTCGTGGAAGCCGCCACTGGTGCCCTTCTTGTGTCCATTGCACTTGGGGCAGTCAGTGATGAAGTGTCCTGGATCACCACACTCAAAGCATCCAGATTTTGTGCCGTGTCTTTGAACATTCTCTTGTCATAGACACGACGCACCCGGTTGTTAAAAAGACACAAATCATCATCTCCCAACAACTCAAGCTGGTCCTCAGTGATAGACATCAAAGAGAACCCAGCACAGCTCACAGAAGAGGGATCAACAGAAGGTGTAGCAAGGGCTAGAGATTTTGATCCAGAACCAGTGAGATTTGATCTACACTGGAGATCTACCTCAGTAGCCTTCAGCTTGCTAAACAACTCAGAAATGGTCAAGGTATCATAAGAAATACTCTCAATGATAGAAGATACCTTGATCTCCCAGATCTTTGGGTCCAAGGTATGGAGAACCTTGAGCGCCTGCTCGTGATCTGAGACTAACTGAGCACCCTCAGCCTTGTTGTCCCGAAGCTTGTTTATGATCGACTGAAAACGACCAAACAACGCTTCAACAGATTCACCCAGCTTCTGTGTGAAATTTTCATATTCACGCCGGTAGGTCTGATAGAGCCGAGCCTTGACCTGTGTTGTTCCCTCATGGTGTGCCTTGAGGGTAGCCCAGATCTCTCTCGCAGTGGAGAGATGGCTCACACGCTCAAACTCAGTGGGACCTAAACCAGAAAAGAGAATGTTCACAACCTTACTGTTGCTCAGATGCTGGGCAATGATACCAGTAGTACCATGCTCAGCGACTGGCAAAATGACAATGTGGTGTGAACGCAAATATCACAAATGTCCGAACCCTGGCTCATGAGATAGGCTCGCATGCGAGTCTTCCAATAGTTATAGCCATACGCTTCCAAGGACGGGATCTTGCTAGGAGACGTCATGGTCACTACTGGGGTTTCAAACCGGTTAAGGTATGGAAAAACCCTAACCTTGCTCTGATACCACTTGTAGGACCGAAAGTAGCGACCAGTGAATGGGCGCCTAAAAATTATTTCGAATTAATGGCCTGCTCCCAATACCCAACGCACCTCTAAAGACTAAACAGCAAAGAATGAACAAATAGCCTAAGTCTAAAGGTATCTAGCCTAGAAGCAACTGTTGATAAACAGAGATATGCCAATGCAGTGCTAATAGACAGATAAACAGAGTACACGAGACAAGGCTAGACTAACTTCACAGTAAAGCAATCTAAGTGCACTATGAATGAGAAGAGAAGTTACTATTCAAATCTGTCTCCTGTTTGGAACTTGGCGAAGCCTGCTTCGCCGGTCGAGGTCTGCTTCGGTGGTCGAAGCCTACTTCGCTGGTCGAAGCCTGCTTCGGAGATGGTTGTCGAAGGTTGATGGAAACGTGCCGAAGGTTGAATTGATCTAGTCTAGCTCGAGTGGAAAAAACGAAGTATGCTTCGAAGCAACGTACGAGGGTAACGAAGCTTGCTTCGAACAGAATACTTCGAAGCACACCTTCGAACAGAGCTTTGAACACGACGCACAGAAAGACAACCTTCGAAGGAGTAGCGAAGCCTGTCACACGACAGAGAAACCAGATTCGAAGCCTACACTCTACCTTCGAAAAGCCAACCTTCGAACTAACACATTTAGATCTTTGGAACAAACAGCAGCAAACTCCGAGCGAAGTCCATCAGAGAGACTAGCTTCGAAGCTAACTTCGAAAACCTGTCGAAGTATTAACTACGAACAGCTCAAGACTGTGAACACCTTCGCAAGTACTATCGAAGTATGTGAAGCTGACAGAGAGCAAAGTGTACTTCAAAGCTAAAAATGCAGTGCACAAAGTGAAGACGAAAATGAAGCCTTCAAGGATGTCAGATCGAAGCCTGCCTCACGGAGCTTAGGGACTTCGAATAGAGAGAAGGGGCTTCGCCAGAAACAGCCAGAAAAGGTATTCAGTCCTGTCTACTTCGATCAAAAAGGCAACGCAGAAGAGGCAAAGCCTGAGTACTAGTGTACTGTTGCTACAGTGTAGTAGTACTACTTACAACCAGTATGAACTAGTACTCCTTCCGTGAAGAACAGTAGCAACCGAGGCACAAATGCTCAGGAAAAATAGCTGTGCATGTGAAATGAAGCCATAAAAACTGCTGCAAATATGCTGCGCACGATCAGAGAATAGAAGCTTCACTGCATCAGGAAAAACTTAAATAAATGCAAGGCAAAATATCAAGAGCAGGAGCCTAGCGGCGCACAACAGGAGAGAGACAAACACAGGAACCAAGAATTGACCCAAGGAATGAATGAAAAGTGATTTCTAGAAGGGTAGTCCAACCCTAGGGATTGGGGCCCTATTTATAGGCTGCCCAATGACCTAGAATATTCCACCAGCCCCTTAGGGTTTTTTCAGATGCAGGAATAAAAGGAAAAGACTCAACTGCCCTTAGGATTTTTTACAGACTCGACTGACTAACTCTGGGCCTAGAGATACAGATGACTTATCCGGAAGCTAAGCTTTCGTAGCGACTACGGCTTCTCTTCTGGACAGTCGGATACAAGATCGACGGTTGTCAATTTTGTGCCGAAACTGACAAAGCCTCCACCGGCCTTGCACCAGGTACCCGGATTGGGCCGGCCCAACTCCGCAGCTCTCTCAGCCCGGCAATCGCTCACCGCCCGTGTACCTGAGTCAATCCTGGTCAACAGCCCAGTGGGTCTTCTGCTGCTCCTAGCCCATGTACCCGGATTGGGCCAGCCCGACTTCACAGCCTTCTCTTCCCGACAGTCGCTTGCTGCCCGTGTACCTGAGTCACACATGGCCCATGAAACAGCAGATCTTCTCTCTTCTTTTGTCCTCTTTGACTATCGTTGACAATGACTCATCACTTCTGGAGCCATGAGGCCCACGCTATTCAGCATGGCTCCTCAAAGCTCTAGCAACTTCATCCCTCAAAATAGCATCGGGGGACATATGGTGCAAAACAAGATTCCTCTCATTATGCATGAAAGAATATTGATTTGATTTACCATGATGCAATGTATCCTTATCAAATTGCCAAGGTCTACCAAATAACATAGAGCAAGCTTGCATAGGTACCACATCACAATCAATGTAATCATGGTATGAACCAATTGTAAATTCCACTCGGACCATACGTGTTACCTTAAGCTTACCACTATCATTGAACCATTGGATGTAGTAGGGATGTAGGTGTGGAAGTGTTTTCATCCCAAGTTTTGCTACCATGGTGGCACTCGCCAAGTTGTTGCAGCTTCCTCCATCAATAATAATGCGACACGATCGTTCCAAAACTACACACTTTGTTTGGAACAGATTGTGTCGCTGGTTCTGTTCAGCTTGAATCATTTGTGCACTCAAGATACGCCTCACAACAAGACTCTCGTAGTGTTCAGCATGTTCAGCCCCAATGTGTTCTTCATCATCATTCTTGTTTCCTGCATCTTGGGCAGCAAGCATGGCATATGTTTCATCATCTAAATCACTAGCTGATGAATACTCACCATTTTATCGTACGATCAGCACACGCTTGCTTGGACAGTCCCTTTGTATGTGCCCAAATCCTTTTCATCGGAGGCACTGGATGTCCTTCATTCTCCCGGTGGAAGCGACGGAAGAAGAAGTGTTGGCTGCAGCTTGGGTGGATCCTTTTGTTGTCTTGGTAGTACGGAAAGGTGCTGATTTTGATGTAGTTGTGGACAGCCAATTGGAAGCATCTCTCTGAAAATCATGTTTAGGGCCAGCGGCACTTGTGCGGGGCTGCCACGATGTAGTCCGACCTGCAGGAGTGTTATTTATTGTGCGGCATCCCTGCACTTCCCTTTTAGCCTTACAAGCAAGATGAAATAATCGAGTGACATTAGTGTACTCCTTGTAAGCCAATATATCCTGAATTTCTCTAGTTAAACCACCCATGAATCGAGCCATCGCAACCTCTTCATTTTCAACTAGACCACATCTCATCATGCCTATTTGTAGTTCTTGATAGTACTTCTCAACCGATTTGTTGCCTTGCCTAAACTGTTGTAATTTATGCAACAAGTCACGACCATGATAGGAAGGAACAAAATGACTACGCATGATTCTTTTTAAAGCATTCCAAGTTTGTGGTACAATAGATGGATTTTTAGTTTGATACTCATGCCACCAAACAGAAGCAAAGTCAGTGAATTCACTAGTGGCAGCTCTAACCTTTTTATCATCAGGAAATTCATGGCATGCAAATTTTTGATCTACCGACAGCTCCCAAGTCAGATATGCATCAGGATCATATTTCCCATCAAAAGATGGTATGGAGAATTTAATCCTGCGTAGGTAATCATCATTGTCACGTACCTCACATCGTGGAGCTCGGCCAACCATACCATGATAGTTGCGACGTGGTTGTCGTCGATACCTGAAAGATCCATCATCAAACTCGGTATCCGCTGAATACTCTAGCTTGTCATATCTTGCGGCGCTAGCAACGGAGGTATGTCCGTCATCATCACGTTGTTCCCTCTCTCCGAGCCCAGCTTGTTCCATCCTCTCTAATCGCACATTGATTGCTGCAAGAGATGTGTTAATAGCCCCAGCTGTTCTCTCTAATGTGGTCAGCTGGTTGTTGGCAAGAATCTGCGCCGCCTCTAATTGACCAATGCGCTCATTGGTGACTTGAACATCCTCATTGAGGGCTTCCGTGTGCAACCTTAGTTGGCGTTTGAAATGTTGAATGATGCCCCTCGTACGTGGTGAATGTGGAAACGTCTCACTCACATCAGCTGACATGGTTAGTACAAAAGAAGTACAAAAACAAGCAGATTAAACCTAGCAGTTGTTAGGCGATGGTAGGACACAGACACTTTCTCACTAGCAAGAAATCAAGCTCTTGCAAGTTCTTACCACACAATGCAGGAGGCGTCGGCAAACAGCAAGAACAACAACAAACGGTGACTGCCAGCACAACCCGGTGGTGTTGTAGATAATTTTGTGGAGCTGTAGGTGGCTGCTAAAACAATTGCACAAAGGAACAGCTAGTACCACGTTAGTCACAGCAAGTTGAATAAACGTTCCGTGATGGTACTGTGCTGGTCCTAGTCCAAACCGTGATAGAGACGTGAGCCGTCACCCAAACGTAATCACCAAAATGCTCAAAACAGCAAGCTGAATTTCGAAACTTTGAAGCGAAGGTCACACAAAATGTCTTTCTTTTTTTGTACTTGGAATCTTTATATAGAAAATTGAATTATTGCGCCTTTTTTTGTTTTTTTTTGCCTGTGGCTTGTTTCTTGCTGATCAGTGCGGTTTTTGTTTTGCACTTGCCTTTTTCTTTCTTTGCAACTTCAGCTAGAGAATGAAAATGGAGATAGAACAAGGTGCACGAACTCAAAACTCTAGTGGTAAAAAACTTAGGACCAACAACTTGACACAAAGAAGTAACCGTTAATTCAACAAGACGAGAGCTAAGTAGCAAAGCAAAGGCACAAAATGTTTTTGGAATTTTCAGATCGAAACTTATCTTTGGGCAAAAGTGGACTGTAGGAAAAAACAAAGAACAAAGGAGAAGGAGATATCTCACCAATCAACCTGAAATCTGATACCACTTAATGGACCCGACGGGTACGGGGGAGCCCGATCTTTTGATGAGAGATGGAGGATGTGGTGAATTTGGTGGAAGCCGATGTTGGCTGCCCGACTACCACAACCAAGATGGTGTGGCGCCTTGAGCGACGGGTACACCGTCTCCTGATAACTACAATTTGGGGGTGGAGATCGACGTTGTGCTACCCGACTACAACAACCACAAGGATGCTGCGCCTTAGCGATAGTTACACTGACTCCGGTTGTTGCTGCTCTTGCCGTGCCAAGAACAGCCTTGAACCTGCAAGCAATCGAAGAACAAGCAAGAACAAGATGACAAGCAAACACTCACGGATATGATAGAAGTTGGAGTTTTGATTCAAGTAATCGGGCGGTCTAGCCGGCACACGCGTTTACAAGGAAGTAGCAGCAGCTAACTTACATCAAACAAAACCCGAGTTCTTTTGTGGCTACCACTTGCTTTTAAAAGGAAAGCTAGACACTCAGGATGGAGTCACGAGTGTTCTTCGGCAGTTTCTGGATGTTTTGTCTGTCCTCTGCCATTGATTCTTGATCTGTTGGAAAGGAGACGAAGAGACCTTTCCAACAAGTACTTATTTGCATTAAACAACCTTGGGAGTTGAAAGATATGCTGCATTTAATCTTGGATTTCTACAGTTACAAGAGTCCATTCGGGTGCACGAATATTTATTGCATTGTTGCCTTCTCCACTCCTAGCTGGTTCAATTCCTAAGCACTTAAGGATAATAAAGGCATCACAAGGCTTTAATAGTACCCCATTGGAAAAATAATTAACTTGAACAGCTAGGAATGAGTTCACCAGATAATTAAGTTCACGTGCACGGGTGCGTGTCTTGGTCCTTGCTTAGGTGTAAGCGGTGAAGTGTTGGCTGCTGTTGTGGTTGTATCAATGGCAGCGATGTCCTCATCATAAAGACATGAAATCGAAGCTCTCCGTTCACACCAAAGTCTCTACCGAAGACACTACGGAGACAGACAACATTTTCGAGGTACGTGCAGCCTTCGGAAAACTAAGAACGAAGTTGTAGACTGCGTGTGAGCAATCTCCGAAGTGAGCTTCACACAAGCTTCGCAAAGCCTAGACTCTAGTTCGAAGCGTGCATTGGACGAAGCCGGGCTTCGCAGGTTACCAACTAGAAACAGACTGAAACACGCCTCTCAGCTGACACCTCTGCCAACATATCGATCAAAATGCCAAGGGATAAACAAATTGAAAATCTCATGCGGCTGATAGAGCACTACTGACACAGGCTATGAAATGAATATCTTGTAGCAAACAATAGTAGTTGCAGACACTAGCTATGATAGCTATTGGACATGAGCCTGCAATCAGAGGGATAAAGTCTACAGAAACATCAATCGAGAAACACTATCCACCAGATAAAAATCCATGGCCGAATAAAACAAACTCTCTTTCAGAGTGAAGGCATGTAGCGGCGAAGATCACAAAATAGATGAACAGACTAGGCACACAAAATGAATCAGTCAGGAAATAAATCCACAGCAAACGCACAATCGGAGAAACAAAAAGACTGATAACCAAACAAAAATTTCTCAACACATCTGAGAGCAGAAACCTGTCGTGCGTGCGATGAAAAGCGGCGGCGGTGGAGAGAATCAAGCACCAGGAAGATGAAATGCTAAAAAGTGACCCAATCTTTTTGATTGGAAAAGTATTTTCAGAAAGGGTGACCTAACCCTAGGGATTGGGGCCCTATTTATAGGCAGCCCAATAGCCTGGGAATATTCCACCAGACTCTTAGGGTTTTTACAGACACTGAAATAAATGGAAAAGACCAAACTGCCCTTAGGATATTTTTACAAACTCGACTGACTAACTGTGGGCCTAAGGATAAAATAGTAAACTCCTATTTACAGATGACTTATCCATCAGCGGTCATCAGTTTTGCGCCAAAACTGGCAAAACGTCCACCGACTTTGCCCTAGGTACCTGGATTAGGCTGGCCCAATTCCGCAGCTCTCTCAGCACGGCAATCACTCGCCGCCCGTGTACCTGAGTCAATCCTGGTCAACAACCCAGTGGATCCTCTGTTGTTCCTAGCCCATGTACCCGGATTGGGCCAGCCCGACTTCGCGGCCCCTCTGCCCGACAGTCGCATGCTGCCCGTGTACTTGAGTCACACGCGGCCCAGACACAGCAGGTCTTCTCCTCTTTTCAGTCCTCTTTGACTACCGTTGACAATAACTCATCACATCTGGAGCCATGAGGCCCACGCTCTTCAGCATGGCTCCTCAATCTCCCCCTTGATGAGTGCATTGTCAACACTTCTCTTCATTAGCTCCTCAGTACCTGTGAACACGTGTGGAAGCACAAAAACAAAGCACAAGAAAATAGAGAAGAAGAAAAATAAAGTAAAAGTTTAACCCTAATGACCAAAAGCCGAATAAAAGCAAGAAACGGTCATTATGGTTAACCAAAAGTAAAAGCTCAAAATGAGTGCAATCTCATAATCATCAACAAGGATATCAAAAGAGTAAGGACAAACAGGACAAAAACTCCCCCTGAAACAACTCCTAGAGAAAGCCAAAATTCCCCCTTAAACTCTTCTCCCAAAATTTCTACCCCTTGTTGATAACTGAACTCATCAAGCGAGACTAAAAGCACTCTAAAGAGACACAGACTCCCCCTGAAATGCAGCTCCCCCTCAAAATATGCAATGAATGCAACTGGGGTGCAGGTGGAGTGTAGAAAGCATGCTTCTCAGATATGATTGACTGCAGTTTACAATATCTAGCAGGTATAGCAAAAGACATACTGTCTAAGACACATGGCATGATAAGTGCAACAGATGATATCTAAAGAAAGTCATTAGCATGCATTTTTTAAATTTTCGTAGAGAAAAACATCACCACATTTTCTAGTTGGCAAGCAAGGTAAAGCATGAGATGCAAAAGCTAACTGATATCTACCAAGATAAGCTTTGTCCAAAAGAAAGTGCTTCAGCAAACTTGTTATCTTTTTAATTTTCAGGCTTTTTCATTTTCCTTTTCATTTTTGCCAGGGGTTATTTGCATGTCAAACCATATGCTAACTGACCAAGTCAAGCCTAGGCCAGAACTGGACCATCAGAAGCTTAAGACATTGGTCTTGGCATACATTGCACTGTCCTAGTTCATACCAAAGTGCTATGGTATGCAGTCCAGAACAATGCAATGCGACAAAGCAAACCCACCTGGATATTTTCAACTTAAGCATAAAAAGGCATGGAATTTTCATTTTTCTGATTTTTCATCATTTTATAGCACATTTCCATGTTTAAAGCATAAAGATGTCCAAGTTGCATATTTGCATCTAAGTAAGGAACTATCTACAAGGCATGTAACAGATAGCAAAAGCATTCAGCCTACACATGCTAGTTACCAGAAGCAATGGTGATCAATTTTCAATTTTGAAGCATAAAAGCCATGCATATGACAGATATCAGACATATCAAGTGAATTGAAGCAAAGCATGATCATTGACAAGTAATCAAAAGCATGTACCAGCTAGAATAAGTAAAGAAGATCAATCATATAACAGAAGCAGGTTCAAAGTGTGATATGTGAATATGCATGATATGAACACACACAAAAAGACTCAAGCAAAGAGTAAAGAAGAAAGAAAACTGACACAAAATATCCTAGAAAGGATACACAACAACCAAATCCCCTTGCAAATGCTCAAAAGTAGACTAATCTAGGGGTTTTGTGAAAATGTCGGCCAACTGATGATGAGTATCAACATGAATAAGATCAATCACACCTTTCTCATACTGATCCCTCAGAAAGTGAAAGCGCACATCAATGTGTTTGGTTTTTGAATGGAGACAAGGGTTTTTCCCTACACTAATAGCACTGGTGCTGTCGCAAAACAAAGGAACTCTGGTAGGAAAGAACAACCCAAAATCTTGCAACGTGGAAATCATCGAAACCAACTATGAGCAGCTAGAAACTACATACTCAACCTCAGTGGTCGAAAGAGCAACTCCAGACTGCTTTCGAGAAGACCAATAAACAAGAGACGAACCAAAAAACTGGCATGTACCGGAAGTCGACTTGCGATCCAACCAGCACCCACCAAAGTCAGCGTCCGAAAAGCCAGATAAATCAAGAGATGATGATGCTGAATAATAAAAACCAAGATCGTGCGCATAGGTAAGATACCTGAAAATGCGCTTGACAGCTTGCCGATGAGACGCGCGAGTTGAAGACTAGAAGCACGCGCAAAGTCCCACGGTGAACTGTATGCCTGGCCTCGTCGTCGTCAAGTACAGCAATGAACCGATCATCCCTCGAAACTCTCTCTCATTGACCTTGAGGCCGCTCTCGTCCTTGTCCAGGCCCCCAGATGTGCCCATTGGGGTCATCTGAGGCTTCAGCATTCCACCAAAGTCGAACTTCTTCAACATATCTCCAGTGTACTTACCCTGGTGGTTGAAGGTGTTGTCCTTGGTCCGCTTGATCTGGAGCACTAGGAAGTACTTAAGCTCACCCATGAGGCTCATCTTAAACTTACTGTGCATCTGCTCAGAAAACTTGGACACAAGAGCATCAGTAATACCGCCAAAGATAATGTCATCAACGTAAATCTGAGCGACTAAGAAATCTGAAGCATCTTTGAGCAAGAAAAGAGTTTTATCCACAAAACCCATCACAAAGCCCTTCCCCAACAAAAACTACTTTAACTGGTCATACCAAGCCCTAGGGGCTTGCTTCAGACCGTATAAGATTTCTTCAGCATAAAAACATGTCGAGGAAATGTAGGGTTTTCAAAACTGGGGGGCTGCCTAACATAAACCTCCTCCTCTATGTACCCGTTCAGAAAAGCACTCTTGACGTACATTTGAAAAAGCTTAAAACCCTTCGAAATGGCAAAAGCTAAAAGAATGCGAATGGACTCAAGACGGGCAATAGGGGCGAAAGTTTCTTCAAAGTCAATACCTTCCTTCCGGCAAAAACCCTGGGCCACCAATCGAGCTTTGTTGCGCACCACAACCCCATCTTCACCTTGCTTGTTTTTGAATACCCACTTGGTGCCTATGGGGTTGCATCCGGGTGGCAGCTCAACCAGTGTCCAAACCCGATTGCTGACAAAATTCTAAAGCTCTTCTTGCATGGCATTAATCTAGTTTGAGTCAGAAAGAGCATGAGAAACGTCTCTGAGCTCAAAAGATGCAACAAAAGCAGATTCAGCAAACACAACAAGAGAATCAGAAGAGCACAAAGTTTTCTCAAAAAGATCACCGATGATGAGCTCTGAGGGGTGATCACGCTAAACTGCTCGGGATCCCTGGTGATCTGAAGTCACCTCACCAGAGTCAGCAGTTGGCACCTCTTGACTCGACTGAGGGGGCTCGATCGAAGTGGAAGAAGTGATCAGAGGTCTGCCCTCGTCCTCAGTCGAAGTCTCAGAAGGTGTGGGTTCTGCAGGCTGTGTAGATGGCCCACCCTCATAAACAGCTGGAGTGTCATCATCTTCCTCGAATATGGACTCTCTGAGCTCACCATCAACAGAAAGCTCAAAAGGAGTCAAAGAAGGCAAGGACTCATTAAATGAAACCTCGCAAGTCTCGACAAGCTGCTGGGAGTCGAGGTTCCAAACACGGAAGCCTCGAGAATGCAACGCATAGCCAAGAAAAACTCCATATCAGCAATGAGACTTAAACTTGTCCAAATGCCCTCCCTTCTTGAGCACAAAGCACTTGCAACCAAACGCTCGCATGTGGCTCACCTTGGGATATCCGCCAAACCACAACTCATATGAAGTCTTACCAAGGTAAGCTCTAAGAAAAATGCGGTTGGCCAAATAGCAAGCAGTGTTCATGGCTTCAGCCCAAAAGTGCCTAGGAGTCCTGTGCTCATCGAGCATCGTCCTGGCCATCTCGACTAGCGTGTGGTTCTTTCGTTCCACAACGTCGTTCTGTGGGGGAGTGTAAGGAGCAGAAAACTGATGGTCAAGACCCTGATCACTACAAAAGCTAATGAACTAAGAGTTCTTGAACTCAGAGCCATTGTCAGAGCGAATTGCTCGCATACGACCATTGTTCTCATTCTTCAGCTTCAAAATCAGGTCATGAACAAAATGAAAAGTTTCATCCTTAGACTCCAAAAAGAAAACCCACGAAAATCGAGAAAAATCGTCAACGATCACAACCGCATACCACTTCCCACCGACTGAGCATACCAGAGCTGGACCCACAGTGTCCATGTGTAACAGCTCGCCCGGATACAAAGTCATCACCTGAGTCACAGGTGAGTGAGAAGTGGCAACCATTTTCCTGTGACGACAAGGATGGCAAACTAGATCCTTCTCCATCTTAAGATTGGGCAATCCTCGGATGAGGTCCATAGAGCTCAACCTGACTAGCAGATCAAAACTCAAATGGCCCAACCTCCTATGCCACTTCTAGAGCTTAGAGGAGGATCCAGCAATCAAACATTGAGAAGGGCCAAAAGAACTAGAGAAGTCAATCCGAAAAACCTTACCAAAAGGTAAGATCTGGCAAATCAAAGACCCTCTAGAATCAACCACAGAAGAACTGCCCTTCTTAAAACAAACCTCCAAACCATCCTCAAGAAGATGCGAAACAGAAATCAAATTGAAGTTCAAATTTCCAACCAAAGCAACGTTCTTCAAAGAGAAATGGTCTGAGATGCGAATTGAGCCAATGTGGTGTACCTTCCCTTGACCACTGTTCCCGAAGGTTATGTATTCCTTGGAGCTCGGGGGAGAGAGACTGGAGAACCATCTGCGATGTCCCGTCATGTGGCGAGAACATCTTGAGTCCATGATCCAAACATCCTCCAGTCCACGATCCTGCACAATCAGTGGTTGTAAGGGGGAGCAAATAGTCTGGCACCAGGTTTAGCAAAAGAACTAAACCAGTGTCGTGCCATCTGCTCAAAAGACAGAAAGCAAGAACCATAAGAACAGTTTGGACCAAAACACGGCTCAAAGTGCAATCCATGGTTCTGCCTAAAACCTCGACCACGAGGTCTAGGACCGTGACCAAAATGGCCTGGAGCTCTACCGGAACGAACACTACCATCTGGAGCACGGGCATGAAAGTCGTCTCCTCTACCACCACCTACATGACGCGGCCTGGCCTTCAGCCTCTCCCCGCGTCGAGGAACTCTCAGTCTACCACCCTGTTGGTAGAACTGCTCCTGGCCACCACGAGCTCTCTCTGCTCTCTCAACCCGCTTCCTCTTGAAGCAAAACTCCGCAAGATGCTCGTCTCTCTGACAGTACTCACAATGATAGGTGGGCTTCTTGGGATGTGGTTGAGGCTTGGGGTTCTTGGGCTTAGTGGTGTTTGGTGTAGTCTTCTTGGTGTGAGAGGGTCCAGGAAGAGAGTCTAGAGAAGTGTAGAGGTGTTTGGGCTTTGGAACCCAGATGGGCTTCTTGGGTGGAGCTTTAGGCTATTCTTGGAATACTCCATCCTTGGGCTGACTAGCCTGAAAAGACTCAGTGGAGTGAGTCTTGGGCTATCTCTGCTCAGGAGTCATTTTACTGCACTCCAGTACCCAGCTAATAGCACTCTCAAAGTCAGCCTTGGTGTAGGTGTAGCCTACCCCAAACCCATCTTGCCTCTTAAACTGCTGGATCATCATGCCGAGCTGTGGCTCTTTGGCACCGATCCAACTCAGGATTGAATGGAGGTAAAAGTTTGCATTCTAGGCATCAGCTAGCTCCTCTCTCAAGGAAGCTAGTACCTCCACCTGAGACAAGCAGATCTCACACTCTCTATCGACTTGGACAGACTTCTCGGCTTTCAGCTTAATCAACTTCAGTCTAAGAGACAAAAAGTTCTCACAGACAGTGGGTGGAACTAACAGTGTCTCAAGCTCTAGCCTAGCCTGCCCCAACTCAGTTATAACTCTCTCCAACTCACTCAAATGATCATCACCCTTGGCTTTTAGCTCAGCTAGACTGGCTAGATGGGATGGGCAATCAGCACAGGGCACGATGACAGTGGCATGAGCATCTTTCAGCTCCAGCTGAGCACTTTCAAGATCAGTGGCCAAAGTGTCCCTCTCATCAACCCTTTCTGTGTACCTGGACTTCAGAGTCGACAGGTCACACAGAAGCACCTCACACTTTGGGCACTCACTGCTATCACCCAAGCAAGGGGAAGAAGATAGACTCTCAATTCTGCCGTTGGCCACGTCGAGCTCACTCTCCAATTCATCTATCCTCTTATTAGCACCTCTAAGCAGTTTTTCCCGATATTTTAACTCCTGATGATTACTTTCAAGTAAATCAACGATTTCTCGTTCTTAAGATGATACCTTTTCATTGGCGTCGTCGTCGGAGTCATTGGAGGAGCCCTTCTCTTCCTTATCTCCAAGATCCATTGAGCAGAAGCTCTTGCTGGATCTTCGGCGTTGATGTGAACGGCTCTTCGGCCTGTCCCCGAAGGCCATGAAGCAAAGGCCCGCCGGATCGTCCTTGTCCTTCCCCTTTATGATGACAATCTCCTTATCGCTTGAGCTCGATGAAGAGGAAGAAGACGTGGACTGCTTGGAGTAACTCTTCTCCATCTCGGTGAAGAAGGCCTTGTCGCGCTTCTTGTTCTCACGCCGGTAGTCCTTCAGGGCCTTTCTGAAGAATCTAGTCTTTGGCTTACCCTTGGTGAAGGAAGAGTTGTCGTGCTTGCCGGAGTCATCAAAGCCACCACCGGTGCCCTTCTTGTGACCATTGCGCTTGGGGCAGTCGGCGATGAAGTTTCCTGGGTCACCACACTCAAAGCACCTGGATTTCGTGTCGTGTCTTTTGAACATTCTCTTGTCATAAACACGACGCACCCGGTTGTTAAAAAGACACAGGTCATCATCTCCTAATGACTCGAGCTGGTCCTCAGTGATAGACATCAAAGAGAACCCAGCACAGCTCACAGAGTAGGGGTTAGTGGATGGTGTAGCAAGGGCCAGGGTCTTTGTTCCATAGCCAGTGAGATTTGATCTAACTGGGTATCAACCTCAGTGGCCTTCAGCTTGCTAAACAACTCAGAAATTGTCAAGGTATCATAAGATGTGCTCTCAATGATAGAGGATACCTTGATCTCCAAGATCTTAGGGTCCATGGTATGGAGAACCTTGAGCGCCTGCTCATGATCTGAGACTAACTGAACACCCTCAGCCTTGTTGGCCCAAAGCTTGTTTATGATCGATTGAAAACGACCAAACAACGCTTCAACAAATTCACCCAGCTTCTATGTGAAATTCTCATATTCACGCCTATAGGTATCATAGAGCCGAGCCTTGACCTGGGTTGTCCCCTCTTGGTGTGCCTGAAGGGTAGCCCAGATCTCTTTCGCAGTGGTGAGATGGCTCACACGCTCAAATTCAGTGGGACCTAAGCCAGAAAATAAAATATTCACTGCTTTGTTGTTGTTCTGATGCTGGGCAACAATATCTGGAGTAGTGCGCTTAGCAACAGGCAATACTGTGAAAGTAGCGTGAATACAAATGTCCCAGATGTCCGAGCTTTGGCTCATGAGATAGGCTCGCATGCGAGTATTCCAATAGTTATAGCCATAAGCTTCCAAGGACGGGACCTTTCCAGGAGACATCATCATCACTACTGGGTTTTAGAACCGGTTAAGGTATGGAAAAACCCTAACCAGGCTCTGATACCACTTGTAGGACCAAAAGTAGCGACCAGAGGGGGGGTGAATGGGCGCCTAAAAATTCTTTTGAATCAATGGCCTGCTCCCAACACCCAACGCACCTCAAAAGACTTAGCAGGAAAACGCGAACAGATCGTCAAAGCCTAAAAGTATCTAGCCTATAAACGATTGGTGTCCTAGACAAAGAAACACCAACACAGTGCTAACAGGAAGAATAACAAAGTATTTAGAACATGGGCAGATCAAGGTTCACAGAAATAAACCATCACAGCATTTTAATTAGAGTGCACGTAAAAAGAGAAGTCTTACTGTTCAACGTTGTCTCAAGTTTGGTACTTGATGAAGCTTGCACTGCCGAAGCCTACTTCGAAGCAGTTGTGCCGATGCCAGCTTCGAAGCTGACGTGCGAAGGTTGTTGATGTGTGTAGTAAATATGCGAAGCCTACTTCAGAACGAAGTAGCTTTGCAGGTTACAGTGCAAAAATCGAAGCTTCGCTTGTGGAGCAAAAAGGAAGTTCGAAGCATGCCGAAGCCTATGCGAAGTATGCAGTACCAAAGGTTGTTGATGACGAGATGAGGTGCTTCGAAGCTATTGTGCGAAGATGTATAGGTGCCGAAGCTACCGAAAAGACGCTAGCCAATCAAAACTACTCAACAGAGTACTTCGAGCGCAGCAGGCGGAGAAACAAGCTTCGAACAGAACAAGACAGGAGACTATCAGCAGCGAAGTCAAAACAAGCAACAGGCTTCGAATATGTTCAAACTTTGAACCGAAGTCTGAAGCTCGGTGAAGTTGAAATGCGGAGCTGAACTCAGGAACCGACACAAATTTGAAGCCACAAAAATCGAAGCCTCTGAAGAGAAAGACACGAAATCGAAGCTCTCCGTTCACAGCGAAGTCTCTGCCGAAGACACTACGGAGACAGACAACATTTTCGAGGTAAGTGCAGCCTTTGGAAAACTGAGAACGAAGTTGTAGACTTCGTGTGAGCAATCTTCGAAGTGAGCTTCGCACAAGCTTCGCAAAGCCTAGACTCTAGTTCGAAGCGTGCAATGGACGAAGCATGGCTTCGCAAGTTACCAACTAGAAACATACTGAAACATGCCTCTCAGTTACACCTCTGGCAACATATCGATCAAAATGCCAAGGGATAAACAAATTGAAAATCTCATGCGGCTGACAGAGCACTACTAACACAGGCTATGAAATGAATATCCTTCAGCAAACAATAGTAGCTGCAGACACTAGCTATGATAGCTATTGGACATGAGCCTACAATCAGATGGATAAAGTCTGTAGAAACATCAATCAAGAAATACTATACACCAGATAAAAATCCATGGTCGAATAAAACAAACTCTCTCTCAGAGTGAAGGCATGTAGCGGCGAAGATCACAGAATAGATGAACAGACTAGGCACGCAATATGAATCAGTCAGGAAATAAATCCACAGCAAACGCACGATCGGAGAAACAAAAAGACTGATAACCAAACAAAAAATTTTCAACACATCTGAGAGCAGAAACCTGTTGTGCGTGCGATGAATAGCGGCGACGGTAGAGAGGATCAAGCACCAGGAAGATGAAATGCTAAAAAGTGACCCAATCGTTTTTATTAGAAAAGTAGTTTCAGAAAGGGTGACCTAACCCTAGGGATTGGGGCCCTATTTATAGGCAGCCCAATAGCCTAGGGATATTCTACCAGACCCTTAAGGTTTTTTACAGATGCTGAAATAAATGGAAAAGACCAAACTGCCTTTAGGATATTTTTACAGACTCGACTAACTGATTGTGGGCCTAAGGATAAAATAGTAAACTCCTATTTACAGATGACTTATCCGGAAGTGGAGCTTTCGTAGTGACTACGGCTTCGCTCTAGGATGGTCTGATCCAAGATCAGCGGTCGTCAGTTTTGCGCCGAAACTGACAAATTGTCCACCGACTTCCCCTAGGTACCCGGATTGGGCCGGCCCGATTCCGCAGCTCTCTCAGCCCGGACAATCGCTCGCCGCCCGTGTACCTGAGTCAATCCTGGTCAACAGCCTAGTGGATCCTCTGTTGTTCCTAGCCCATGTACCTGGATTGGCCAGCCTGACTTCACGGCCCCTCTGCCTGACAATCGCTTGCTGTCCGTGTACCTGAGTCACACGCGGCCCAGACACAGCAGGTCTTCTCCTATTTTCAGTCCTCTTTGACTACCGTTGACAATGACTCATCACATTTGGAGTCATGAGGCCCACGATCTTCAGCATGGCTCCTCACCAGGGTTACTAACTTCAATAGCCAGCCGCATGAGCATGCGGGACCTGGTCGTAGAGTTTATCGCGCTCCGAATTCCACCTCTTAGAGCTGACTGGCCGATAGTGTTCCAACACGCTTCACAGGGTGAGCTTCGAAGTCTAGGTAAGCCTTCGATTTTCCTACAATAATATGTTAGAAGAAAAATAACGATATGTTATAATATGCTACCTTTTTTCAGCGCCTCCACTAGCGTTAGCTCCGGAGCAGATAACGAGAGCCACCGAACGGGTGCTCGGAGCCCCTATGGTGGCTGAAAGGCAAAAAAGAATAGAGCTAGTGGGAAGCTGGGAACGCTCCAACAGAGTGTGGGGGGCCCTCAGAATGGTGCCTCCTCTGCCAGACTTCAATCTGACCGGAGCGGCCCCTCGGAAAAGAAAAGTCGTCGCTGAGCCATCGAAGAAAGCCGGCAAGACCCCCATCATGAAAGGGAAAAAAGTAGTAAAACTTCCTACTCAGCTGACCCTGAAATCCTCTGCTTTATCCCTAGGCATTCGGAGCTCAGCTTCGGAAGACTCTGGGAACAAAGGTTCCGAAAGCAAGGGCTCCAAAGTCCAAATGGCAAAAGACTTTGAAAACTTTCTTGATGTCAACAAAGATGAAGTAGTGGACACAACTGGAGCTCCTGCTCGAGAGACTGCGGAGGCGGACACGGCGCGCACTCCTACACTCATCGCCGTGAGTTCAGAGTTGGAAGCAGTTATCCCCAACTCACCCGTGGCTAGGGTGATAACAACGGAGGTAGAGCCACTGGCAGCAACTACACCGGAGAGGACTTCGGGGGACTACCTCGATGAATATCTCCGATTGTACGAAGTCCTGGAGGACCCTACAATTTTACCTCAAGGCGCCACCGAAGGTAGACTTCGAAACTTTTACCTTTGTCATTTCCTGTAACAGTTATTACCCGCAAATGTTCATCAAGTACCTTAATGTTGTAGGTGCATCGAAGGGTAACATAGCTCTCGCCACAGACGAAGCTCCAGCTTCTCCAGGAGTTGTGGCTCCGATGGATACCACGGCTCCAGCAACTGGAGCCTCCTCTGTCGAAGTGGTTCCGGCTGAAGGGACACCGGTCGAAGGAGGATCTACCTCCACTGAAGTCGCTCCTCCAGCCTTCGTACTAGGAAGGGGAAAAAGCATGACAAGTCTTGGACTCCCTCCTGCCCCAATGACAACGCCTTCTTCCAATGATCCTTCAGCGAGTAACTCAGAAGAAGAGGCGACCGTAGATGACCGCCAAGCTTTGTCCTGGCTCCCTTTGTTGGCTCCCTTCTTGGAGTAACGAACGGGCCTCCGGGCGCTTTTGGAGCCCTTGGCAAAGAGAGGCCAAGAAGTCACAAACTCTGACTTGGTCTCCGTCTTGAGAAAAGCCAGAGCCCCGGAGCTTAATCTAGCCCTCGAAAGGGCTACCATTCAGGTATACAAAGTACCACAAATACCTTTAATTAACAAATAGAACTACTTAGTACTTACTTGCTCTTCTTGTAGCAATTTGTCCTTGCTAGTGCGGCAGTGACTTCCAACGAAGTCGAAACCAACCGGATCAAGAGGAAGGTTACTACCCTCTAGTCGGTACTCAAAAGCTCCAAAGACAAAACACTTAGGCTGGAGGAAGAGCTCCTTGAAGAATAGAGGGCTAGGGCCACCACCAACGAAGCCCTCCGGCTCAAACAGCAGAGCAGCAGTACACATCGAACTTCGGCCCAAGAAGCCGAAGCCAAATGCGTGGTGCTCCGAGCGAATGTGGAGAAGATCCGACAGGTGGCAGCTACTTCAAGCGCTCAACTTGTAGAACTCCAAGGCTCACTCAAACAGGCGATGGCTCAAAAGAGCACCTTGATATTCAAAATGGTTGAGGTATCTGCTGTTGCTGTGGGGCTGGAGGTGGTAGAGACGAAGTATACTGCAATAGCGGAGCATACCTTGGATGCCCTTCAGGGTACCTTGTAATACTTTTGGCACCATGTGCCCTTCATCTTCTACTGTGGCGAGCGAGCCCCTCGACCGGAAGCTAAAGATGATTCAAGTGGCGACGAAGCTGATGATGAGCTCCGGCGTCCAGTATGGAGAGATCTCCGGACAAGTTGCTGGAATCGGAGTCCTCCGTCACCTCGAAGCTCTTGGGATTTTCGTCGCTCCGGTTGGGGGTTCGACACCCGCAGGCTTTGCTGACGAGGGCTTGTTATGTCCTTCGCAGGATGTAGCCTCGGCTTGGGAAGCTTTCCGGTCAATCTAGAAAACAGACCACAAGACTGCAGCCAAAGCCTAGATCGACGAGGCCCGTCGGCAAAAGCAGGCGCAAACAAGGCCTCTACTTCTAGCTTCGCCAGCTCCGACACCTCCTGCTCCGCCGACCGACCCACAGGTCTAGTCCTATAGGGCGCTTAAATATGTATAAGAAATCTTGTAAAGCCCTTGCATTAATGAACGAAAAATTTATAAACGAGGAACTTGTTTGGATGTTTATTCTTTTAGGTTTTGCCATGTCCTTCAGAGCCTGACTTCGAAATACTGGAAATTAACGAAGGGCTCCATCGGTAGTGGTCAGTCCTTGAAAGCTTAAGGCCTTACCGCCGTTCATGCTTCTCTGTTCCTCGCGGGGATCAAGGGGAGATAGCACCCGAATTTCACCACGAAGTTTTAACTTATATCAAAGAAGAGGAAAAGGAGAAAACATCTTCATCTTCCGAGTACGTAGATTGGTCTGAATCGGAGTACTAGGCCAAAGAGGAGCAGAAAAAACTGCAAGCTTCGAAGAAGAAAAGAAGCACTCGAACTAAAAAGACAGTCTCGACGGCTTCGAGCTCCGGAGGCCGAAGTAGCCTTAGAAGTAGTTCTAGAGGTCGGATGGGTCTCCGATTTTATCTAGGCTTAGACCAAAATTTCTCTTGATGTAAAAGTATGACTATTCAATTAATATGAATTGCTTTGAAAGCATCTTGTTGTTCCTTACTCTCCTACCCCTCCTTGTGGGCGGGGGACCGTACGCATTGCGATAGGGTCCGTTGGACACAATGATTTGCACAACAATCTGATGCTTCGCACAACACTTAGTAATCATACTTTACTTTTTCGTAGAGTTCTTTGAACTATACGTTCGTATTACGATGTTTGTAGGTTTCGGAGCTGAATTTATACTTGTAAGCTCCCATACTAGTCGCTTATGACTTTAAAAGTGTCTCATTGGCTGGAGCCTTGAAACCTTATTGCTTGTTCACCTTCAACTCTTTTACAGATGCTTCGAACCTGGAGGCCGAAAATCTGTTCTTTTAAAGTCCTTAGACTCTTCTATGGATCCTAACAAGCCGGAGCCTGGAATCCGCAGGCTGGCCACCTTCGGCTCTTTTACAGATGATTCGAACCCGAAGGCCGGAAATCTGTTCTTTTAAACTCCTTAGACTCTTCTACGAATCCTAACAAGCCGGAGCCTGGAATCCGCAGGCTGGCCACCTTCGGCTCTTTTACAGATGCTTCGAACTCGGAGGCCGGAAATCTGTTCTTTTAAAGTCCTTAGACTCTTATACGGATCCTAACAAGCCGGAGCCTAGAATCCGCGGGCTGGCCACCTTCGGCTCTTTTACAGATGCTTCAAACCCGGAGGCCGAAAATCTGTTATTTTAAAGTCCTTAGACTCTTCTACGGATCCTAACAAGCTGGAGCCTGGAATCCGCAGGCTGGCAACAGAGTCCTTGAACCAATGGTTCGAAGGTCAATTCCTAGGTTCTTGGAAATATGCTTGACTCCGCAAGCATCTCCGTTGTCCTAATGCGTCCACCAGGAGTAAGGGATATTTGAAGAGCAAACAAGATTCGAACCTCCACTTTTATTTAGAAAGGAACTTTTACAATTGATTACAAGGAGCCCCTAAGCGTAATAACGCTTAAGGTGCTCCACATGCCATGCATGCTTTAATTCTTCCCCTTCTAAATTAGCTAATTTAAACGAGCCAGGGCGCCCTGAGCGTAGGATAATATATGGTCATTCCCATTTATTTCCTAGCTTCCCCGGGGCTATTAAACTTCGCAAAACTAAATGACCTGGCTTAAGCTCGCTCAGCTTTATCTTCGGGTTATACCATGTTTTTTTTGGTCTTGATACTTCGTCAAATTGGCGATAGCTCGAAGCCTTGTTTCTTCTGACAAGTCCAGCGAAGTGTTTCTCTCATCTTCATCTCCAGGCTCTACTACGCGAAGGGATCCACCATTGAGCTCCGTAGGAGTCATGGCCTCATCTCTGAATAGCAGCCTGAATGGGGTAAAGCCTGCGGACCTGGCTTGAGTGGTTTGAATGGACCATAAAATCTTAGGGAGTTCTTCGGTCCACAACCCCTTGGCCAACCTGACAATCCTTCGATTCAGGCCGGAGAGAATATTCTCGTTGGCTCGCTTGACGGCTCCGTTGTATTCTGGGTGGCGAACTGTTGCAAAGCATAACTTGATGCCTAGTTCTTCGCAAAATTCTTTAAATGATACAACTTCGAACTGGGTTCCATTATCCACAGTTAGCTCCCTTGGCACTCCGAACCTACATATGATATTTTGCTAGAAAAATTTTTGCACATTTCTTGAAGTGATAGCAGTTTGGGGTCTTGCTTCGACCCACTTAGAAAAATATTCAATTGCTACCACTGCAAACTTCAAGCTGCCTTTTGCCATTAGAAAAGGGCCGATGAGATCCATTCCCCATCGTGCCATTGGCCACACCGGGGCAATAACTTGAAGTGGTACTGGTGGACGATGGCTTCGTCTTCCCATACACTAGCATCCTTGGCAGGTTCGAACCAATTCCTCCGCATCTCTTACAATTGTCGGCTAGTAGAGCCCCTGCCAAAGTCTCTTTCCTGCTACAGCACGGGGGGCTAGGTGGCTTCCACATAAACCTTCGTGAATGTCCCGAAGTATATCTTGGTCTTCGGGTTGTGAGATGCACCGGAGTAGAGGAGAACAAACTCCGGCTTTGTATAACACTCCATTGACAAGCTTATAATTTTGAGCCCTTGCTTGCAACCTTCGGAAATCTAGACCTTCTGATGAATCTGCGCTATTTTGCAAGACATCCATTATCGGAGCCCGCCAATCTGTAGCTGGGATGCAAAGGACTTATGTGGAGGGTAATTGATTTACTGTAGGCTTGACTAGTACTTCATAGAAAGCACCCTCCGGGAGGTACAATGCTCTAGCTGCAGCCTTCGCTAGAATGTCTGCAAGTTGATTATCTGCTCGAAGGATACTTCGAACAGAAAATCCTTTGAATATTGCTTCTATCTTGCGGATTTCTTCCAGATACTTTGTCAGATGTGGGTTTCTTGCTTGAAAGCTTTTGTTAACATGCCCTGTGATGACTTGGGAATCTGTTTTAATTATTATCCTTGCTGCTCCAAGTGCCTTTGCCTTTCGGAGGCCTAGTAGGATTCCTTCGTACTCTGCGATATTATTGGTGGTCTTAAAGTTGGGCCTCGCAGAATACATGGCCTTTTGCCCTGACGGCGATATTATTACAGCTCCAGCTCCGGACTAGATGCCTGATAAGCTCCGTTAGAAAAAAATTGTCCATAGACCTTCGGAGGGTTCTTCCGGAGCCCAAACTGCAGATGGAGTCCAATGTGCTATGAAGTCAGCTATGATTTGGGATTTGATAGCTATTCTCGCCGTGAAGGAAATTCCAAATGGGGCTAGCTCGACAGCCCATTTCCTGATCCTACCCGTAGAATCTTTGCTCCGAAGCATATCACAAAGAGGATACGAGGTAGGAACAATTAGGTTATGTGCTAGAAAGTAATGCCTCAGCTTCCGCGAGGCCATTACTAAAGCATAAGCAAATTTCTCGAGCTCAGAGTATCTTGTCTTTTCTCCGGACAAAGCTTCTGAAACAAAATAAACTATGTTTTGCAACAGCTTTCCCTTAAGCTCAACTTCTCTGACCAATACTGCACTTACTGTGGAGCCCGTTACTGCAAGATAAAGGAGAGTTTCTTCCAGGAGGGGCACAGTAAGTGTCGACAGGCTTCTAAGATATTCTTTGATATCATCGAAGCTCTTCTAGCACTTCGGCGTCCAGTTGAAACTTTTGGACCCCTTTAGGGCTTTGAAAATTGGAAGGCTTCGTTCGGATGATCTGGCCAGGAATCTGCTAAGAGCTGCGAGTCGTCCTGTTAGCTTCTGGACTTGCTTCAAATTTTCTGGTGGAGCCATTCTTTGCAATGCACTTATCTGCGTTGGGCTAGCTTCGATTCCCCTACTCGAAACTAAGTACCCTAGCAATTTTACTGCTTGCGCCCTGAATATACATTTTTCAGGGTTGAGGTGGATTCCACATGCTCAGAGGCTCTCAAACGTTTCAACTAAGTCTAGACTACGCTCGTGCTTTACAGCACTCTTTATTACAATGTCATCCATATAGGCTTCGACATTTCTGCCTATTTGGTGACCTAGAGCCTTAGCTATCAAACGTGAGAATGTGGCTCCAGCATTCCGCAAGCCAAAAGGCATTCTTACATAACAAAATACTCCAGATGGGGTTATGAAACTTGTCTTGGCTTTGTCTTCGCACTTTAGCCAGACTTGATGATAACCGTAGTAAGTATCGAGGAAACTCAATAATTCGGAGCCAGCCATAGAATCCACCAGCTGGTCTATTCGGGGATAAGGGTAGGGGTCTCGCGGGCATGCTTTATTTAATGATGTAAAAAATATGCTCATGCGCCATTTGCTGGAGCCCTTTTTCTTGACAAAAATAGGGTTAGCCAACCACTCCGTGTGGGCTACTTCCCTAATGATGCCAGCCCTTAACAATTTTTCCACTTCTATCTTGGCGAGGTCTGCCCTCTCTGCAGACAGCTTACGGAGCCCCTGGCGCACTGGCCTAGCCTTCGGGTTGACGAGCAGGCTATGCTCGATGATACTCCGGTCAACCCCGGTGATGTCTTCGTCAATCCAAGCAAAGATGTCCAAATTTTGCTTGACTACTTCTTCCAACGAGGCAGCTATCTCCGGATATAGTCCCTTGCCGAACTGTATTGGGTACTCTTTGCCATCCTTCAGAATTATTTTCGTGACGACATCACCTTCTAGGCATGGCTTGAGGGAAAGGCCCTTCGAAGAGTTCGAAGACTCTAGAACCTCCTCCGTGTGCTCCGTCACACTGTGTACTTACCGAGGGTCCAACGGCTGGCCGTGACAATACTCCGTTCTTCGGGCTACAGCTTGGTCTCCTAAAATAGTGAGAACTCCACCTTGCGTGGGCATCTTGAGACATAGATAGTTGTGATGTGCTATAGACCCAAACTGATTCAGCATCCCCCATCCGAAAATTGCATTGTAGGCATATGGGGCATCGACGACGTCGAAGATCACCTCTTCCACCCTGGCCAAGGACCCCTCTCCGAAGGCAACCTCGAGGCCTATTTGGCCGAGGGCATCGAGAGGCGGACCTGCGAAACCTTGAAGTGGTTGGGCCACCGGAAGTAAATGCCTCCGAGGTATGCACATCTGATCAAAGGCATGGACAAAAAGTATGTCTGCGTAGCTCCCGCCATCCACTAGGATCCTTTGAACTTCCACCCCAGCTATATCTCCTGAAGTCGCGCTACTTGAGTAGCCTCATCCTCAGGAAGGTCTTCGTCTCCTTCGGAGGGGAGCTCCGGGTCTCGGGAACTGGCATAATCGGTTTGGAGCACCGTAGGAGCAGCCCGAGGGCCTTTGGGTGCTCGACGTCCAGCAACGCCTTCGGGGGTTGTTGGGACAGCTGAAGGTCTTGCTCCGTTGGTCCGAGGGGACCTTCGGGAAGGATCCAAGGCTAGGCTCCACTTGGGAGGCATAGCTAATGAAAAAGAGGTCCGAAGACCGAGGACTTTGATTTGTTTGGGAAAGCGAGGAAAGGCCTTCGAACTGTACTAAGAAGCCCCTTACCGAAGGGTGCGCGGAATCTTGAGACTCCGAAGCTCCCTCCGCAAGTGCTCTTCGAAGTACAGTCAATAGTAGAGAACTAGCTTTTAGAACTAGGATCCCCACGGACGGCGCCAACTATTGGTGTAAAAGATTGCACTAACAGGTTCTCTAAGATTAAGAACTCACAAACAATAAATTTATGTTGAGAACTATCTCAAGCCTCCGAATTGGATAATAGCTTAAGTAGTCCGAAATTGTGTATTGAATAGCTAAGTATTTGATGCCTATTACAGGGTAAGAAGAAGGGTATTTATAGGCAAAAAGTCTAAGGAAAAGACCTATTTACCCCTCAATTACAACCGACATTGTGGAAACTATTTGGTACCCCGAACAGGGTTAAAATGGTAAAATCTACCCGAAGTAGGTAGATAAGGCAAACATCTTATCAGACTTGCTGGTTTCCACCAAAGCTTCATAGCTTGCAGAGGGTACCTTTGAATTGTAAGTCGAAGCACCTTTCGGCTTAATAACTTCACCACCTTCGAGCATAAGCACGGGCTTCGATGCTGATAAGTTATCTCTGATAGTCAATCTCTAAAGTCCTGAGGGTGAAGTATTTTCCCCCAACAAACGGTCATACCAAGCCCTGGGGGCTAACTTCAGACCGTATAAAGCTTTTTGCAGCTTAAAAACATGTCGAGGAAACTTTGGGTTCCCAAAACCGGGGGGCTGCCTAACATAGACCTCCTCCTCTATGTACCCGTTTAGAAAAGCACTCTTGACATCCATTTGAAAAAGCTTAAAACCCTTCGAAGCGGCAAAAGCTAAAAGAATGCGAATGGACTCAAGACGGGCAACAGGGGCGAAAGTCTCCTCAAAGTCAATACCCTCCTTTTGGCAAAAACCCTTGGCAACTAGTCGAACTTTATTGCGCACCACAACCCCATCTTCACCTTGATTGTTTTTGAACACCCACTTGGTGCCTATGGGGTTGCATCCGGGTGGTAGCTCAACTAGTGTCCAAACCTGATTGTGGACAAAATTCTCAAGCTCTTCTTGCATGGCATTAATCCAATTTGAATCAGAAAGAGCATGAGAAACGTCTCTGGGCTCAAAAGATGATGAGTCAACAGAAGATCGCAAAGTCCTCTCAAACAGATCACCGATGATGAGTTCTAAGGGGTGATCACGCTGAACTGCTTGGGATCCCTGGTGATTTGAAGTCACCTCACTGGAGTCAGCAGCTGGCACCTCTGGACTCGACTGAGGGGGATCGATCGAAGTGGAAAAAGTGATCAGAGGTCCTCCCTCATCCTCAGTCGAAGTCTCATAAGGTGTGGGTTCTACAAGCTGTGCAGAAAGCCCACCCTCATCAACAGCTGGAGCGTCATCATCTTCCTCGAAGATGGACTCTCCGAGCTCATCATCTCCTAGAAAGCTCAAAAGAAAGAGTCAAAGAAGGCAAGGACTCATCAAAGGAAACCTCACAAGTCTCGACAAGCTGCAAGGAGTCGAGGTTCCAAACACGGAATCCTCGAGAATGCAAAGCATAACCAAGAAAGACTCCATCCCAGCAACGAGACTCAAACTTGTCCAAATGCCCTCCCTTCTTGAGCACAAAGCACTTGCAGCCAAACGCTCGCAAGTGGCTCACCTTGGGCTGTCTACCAAACCGCAACTCATATGAAGTCTTACCTAGGTAAGCTGTAAGAAAAATGCGGTTGGCCAGATAGAAAGTTGTGTTCATGGCTTCAGCCCAAAAGCGCCTAGGAGTCTTGTGCTCATCGAGCATCATCCTGGCCATCTCGACTAGCATGTGTTTCTTTCGTTCCACAACGTCGTTCTGTGGGGGAGTGTAAGGAGCAGAAAACTGATGATCAAGACCCTGATCACTACAGATGTTGACGAACTGAGAGTTCTTGAACTCAGAGCCATTGTTAGAGTGAATCGCTTGCATCCGACCATTGTTCTCATTTTTCAGCTTCAAAATCAAGTCATGAACAAAATGAAAAGTCTCATCCTTAGAATCCAAGAAGAAAACCCAAGAGAATCGAGAAAAATCGTCCACGATCACAAGCGTGTACCACTTCCCACCGACTGAGCGTACCCGAGCTGGACCAATAGTGTCCATGTGTAACAGCTCTCCCGGGTACGAAGTCATCACCTGAGTCACAAGTGAGTGAGAAGCGGCAACATTTTCCCATGATGACAGGGATGTCAAACTAAATCCTTCTCCATCTTAAGCTTGGGCAATCCTCAGATGAGGTCCATAGAGCTCAATCTGACTAGCAGATAAAAACTCAAATGGCCTAACCTCCTATGCCACTTCCAAAGCTCACAGGAGGATCCAGCAATCAAACACCGAGAAGGGCCAAAAGAACTAGAGAAGTCAATCTGAAAAACCTTACTGAAGGGTAAGATCTGGCAAATCAAAGACCCTCTAGAATCAACCACAGAAGACATGTCCTTCTTAAAATGAACCTCCAAACCATCCTCTAGAAGTTGCGAAACAGAAATCAAATTGAAGTTCAAATTTCCAACCAAAGCAACATTCGTCAAAAAGAAATGGTCTGAGATGCGAATTGAGCCAATGTTGTGTACCTTCCCTTGACCATTGTTCCCGAATGTGATGTATTCCTTGGAGCTCGAGGGAGAGAGACTGGAGAACCATCTGCGATGTCCCATCATGTGACGAGAGCATCCTGAGTCCATGATCCATACGTCCTCCAGTCCCCGATCCTTTTCATTGTCGTTGTCGTCAGAGTCGTCGGAGGAGCCCTTCTCATCCTTATCCCCAAAAGCCATTGAGTAGAAGCTCTTACGGGATCTTCGGCGTTGATCTGAGTGGCTCTTCGGCCTGTCCCCGAAGGCCATGAAGTAGAGGCTCGCCGAATCGTCCTTGTCCTTCCCCTTTCTGATCACGATCTCCTCATCGCTTGAGCTTGATGAAGAGGAAGAAGACGAAGACCGCTTGGAGTAGCTTTTCTCCATCTCGGCGAAGAAGGCCTTGTCTCGCTTCTTGTTCTCACGCCGGTAGTCCTTCAGGTCTTTTCTAAAGAATCTAGTCTTTGGCTTGCCCTTTGTGTGGGAGGAGCTGTCGTGCTTACCAGAGTCGTAGAAGACACCACCGGTACCCTTCTTGTGACCATTGCGTTTGGGGCAGTCGGTGATGAAGTGACCTGGATCACCACACTCAAAGCATCTAGATTTTGTGCTGTGTCTTCTGAACGTTCGCTTATCATAGACACGACACACCCGGTTGTTAAACAAACACAGGTCATCATTTCCTAGTGACTCAAGCTGGTCCTTAGTGATAGACATCAAGGAGAAACCAACACAACTCACAGAGGAGGGGTCAGCAAAAGGTGTAGCAAGGGCTAGGGTTTTTGATCCAGAGCCAGTGAGATTTGATCTCAACTGGGTATCAACCTCAGTGGCCTTCAGCTTGTTGAACAACTCAGAAATTGTCAAGGTATCATAAGAGGTGCTCTCAATGATAGAGGATACCTTGATCTACCAGATCTTAGGGTCCAAGGTATGGAGAACCTTGAGTGCCTGCTCATGATCTGAGACCACCTGAACTCCCTCGGCCTTGTTGGCCCGAAGCTTGTTGATGATCAATTGAAAACGACCAAACAAGGCTTCAACAGATTCACCCAGCATTTGTGTGAAATTTTCATATTCACGCCGGTAGGTCTGATAGAGCCGAGCCTTGACCTGGGCTGTCCCCTCATGGTGTGCCTAGAGAGTAGCCCAGATCTCTCTAGCAGTGGTGAGATGGCTCACACGCTCAAATTCAGTGGGACCTAAACCAGAAAACAAAATGTTCACTGCTTTGTTGTTGTTCTGATGCTGGGCAATAATATCAGGAGAATTACGCTCAGCAAAAGGCATTATGGTGAAAGTAGTGTGAACACAAATGTCCCAAATGTCCGAGCTTTGGCTCATGAGATAGGCTCGCATGAGAGTCTTCCAATAATTATAGCCATAAGCTTCCAAGGACGGGACCTTTCTAGGAGAAGTCATGATCAGTACCTGGGTTTAGAACAGGTTAAGGTATGAAAAACCCTAACTAGGCTCTGATACCACTTGTAGGACCGAAAGTAGCGACCAGAGGGGGGTGAATGGGCGCCTAAAAAATTCTTTCGAATCAATGGCCTGTTCCCAACACCCAACGCACCCCAACACACAAACAGTGAAAAGGAAATAGATCAACAAAGCCAAAAATAATCTAGCCTAAAAAGACCAGTGTCCTCATCGAAAAGACACCAACACAGTGCTTAAAGGCAGATTAACAGGTCATTCAAGACATGTGTATTCAATCTTCATATAAATAAATCATCACAGGCAATTAATCTAAATGCACATGAAACGAGAGAAGATCTTACTGTTCACAGTTGTCTCTAGTTAGATACTTGTCGAAGCCTGTTCGAAGTCCTCGTGCGAAGGCTGCAAGTGTGGATGTAGATGTTTGACCAAAAGCTGATCGAGGCCTGATCGAAGTCTACTTCGGCTTCGTCACACTTTGGAGCCCACCGAAGATAGCTCCGACTTCAACACGCTTCGGAGCTTCGGAGCATGACACAGAAAAAAAGCAACTTTGAAGCCAACAAAAAAAATCAAAGGCTGAAAACGTGGACTTCACTTGGAACAGCACACAGCCGAGCTACGTGAGGCTTCGGAGTACCAAGTACGAAGCTAAGCTACAGCGAAGATTGCAAGCGTGGAAGTCTGCTGGCTCGGACGAAGGGACTTCGCATGGAGGTTACACACAGACTTTGAACCCGTGCACAAACCAGGGAAAAGTGTATTATGCTGTGGGGCCCATGATCTGAACTCCGAACAGACACTTCGAATCATGAAGAAGTACAGAAAAAACTTCGGCCGAGCACACAACTTCGAGAAACGTACAAGCTTTCACCTCTCGATCAAAACGCCATGCTGCAAAAAGAAAACAAATGCTAGATGACGAAGCTATAAACTAGGCTGCGCTATAGACCTGTTGCTGCAGCTGCAGAGCATCAGAAACCGAGCTTCGCATGTCACTGGCCAAAAGAAAAATCACGCACGCCATAGAAAAACTCAATTAAAAACACCATGCTGCATAGCCTTTGACACGGGTTCTCAAGATAGCTACACAACGTAGCCTGCTGCTAGGATGCAAGGCTAAGCTGCTGTGTTTCAGTACTGCTACCGACAAGTCACGATAGGAAGCACTACTGAGTGCTACTAGCCTCTAGGCAGAAACACAAGTGACTGACAGCTGCAAATACTACTCACACAAAATCCTGCACACACACCAATCGAACCTGAATTCCTCTAAAAAGAACACACACAACAAGAGAACACACCGAGACAACCAAGATTCAATACGGCTCAAAACAACATAGTCGAGAACACCATGAACAGTAGCGCGAGATTCAAGAGCCTGATTGAAAGACAAGAAGTAATAAAACCTGGTTGAAAGATGGCTTGGCGATTGGTCAAAGAGGATCATGGAATCACGTGAAGAACAAGATGAATAGAAAAAATATGAATGTGGAAGCTCACAGAACAGGAAACCAGCATGGGGAAAGTGAACTCAAATTTGTCATTAAGTGAGTTAACCCTAACCCTAGGGATTGGGGCCCTATTTATAGGCAGCCAAATAGCCTAGGAAAATACCAAAAGACCTTTAGGGTTTTTACAAACGCTGAAATAAAATGGAAAAGATCAAAATGCACTTAGGATATTTTTACAGAGTCAACTGACTGACTGTGGGCCTAAAGGCAAAATAGTAAACTCCTAATTAGAGATGACTTATCCTGAAGCGGAGCTTTCGTAGCGACTACGGCTTTGCCTCAGAATGGTCAGATCCGAGATCAGCATTTGTCAGTTTTGCGCCGAAAATGACAAAGTGTCCACCGACTTTGCACCAGGTACCCAGATTGGGTCGGCCCGATTCCGCAGCTCTCTCAGCCCAGCAATCGCTCGCCACCCGTGTACCTGAGTCAATCCTGGTCAATTGCCTAGTGGATTCTCTGCTGCTCCTAGCCCATGTACCCAGATTGGGCCAGCCCAACTTCGCGGCCCCTCTGCCCGACAGTCGCTCGTTGCCCGTGTACCTGAGTCACATGCGGCCCAGACACAGCAGGTCTTCTCTTCTCTTCAGGCCTCTTTGACTTCCATTGACAATCACTCATCACATCTAGAGCCATGAGGCCCATACTCTTCAGCATGGCTCCTCAGCTACTCCCAGCTCGAACACCGTCAGTCCGTGTACCGAAGCCATGCATGGCTGAAGTACTTCAAGACAACCACACTCCGAACCCCCACCTTCGGAGTACCACCCTTCAAAGTCCCTCCTTCATCCAGGGCCTCCGCATGAAGCATTCCATGAGCACTTCGTCATAGTGTCTCTCCCCGAGCACACTCCTCGACAAACCTCATCCGGACCATGCCTTCGATGCACCTCGACTTCTGAGACCTTCGTTGGGTAAACCTTTGAGTGCCTCCCTCCAGAGCACACTTCGAACACCATGCCTCATTGCTGAGGACTTTGTCCACCTTACTTCGAAGTCACTCCTTCCGGAGTGCCCTTCGAAGTGCCTCGCCTCTGAGGACTTCATCTCGGAGTACCTTCAGCCGGAGCCACGCTCCGCACTCTCTGCCTTCGCCTAGCGTACCTTGACTCGAGGACCAACCTCGACCCCTCGCAGCCTTCGTGACTGAGCTCCCCGCTCACCCGGCATCAAGCCTCCCGCTTGACCCAGGTTCACTTGCTGTGAACCGTCTTTCGCCTCTGAAGTCACCTGCGCACCACAGACAAACAGACAAGTATATCCAGTACCCCGGAGACCTCTTTGGGTAAACAACCTCTGGCACACACTCTGGTGTACCGCCCAAAATACCGAACACTCTGGTACAATCAAGTCATCGTGTACTATCGGACCCCTCCGACAGGCACACTCCACTGCAACAGCTGCAGCAAATAGAACCCACCGAACCCTTCGGTGAAACAACCTCCGAACCCCTTCGGAAGCACCCCTTCGAATCAAAGGATAAAATCTGTCAATCACTCATCACAGACTCTGAAAACAAATCTTGGTTTCTTAGTCACTAATTAGGGTGATCCGTCTGTAGTGACAGGTTCTATTGCAACCCCAAATAATAATACAACATTACTGACATGTGTAAAATAGTCTGTCACTATAAGTGTATTACTAACGCATGGCTTTTATTCGTCACTAAATCTTCATCGGTAAAGACTATTTATGCGGTAGTGTTTGGGCCTCTCGGCGGAAAATAATTATACTCTCGTGTGCATTACGAGCTTCTAGGCATGAAAACAGCCTTAAGCGTATTAGGATGCGTCAAAAATGTTCTAAAAGAACGTGTAGGGAAGTGTCCCAATGTGCCTTTTGCAGGCTCCTTCTGATCCATTTATATAAGAGGGATCGGGGGTTATAAATGGTGATTAAAGTTTCCCAATAATGATCAATTAAGAGGTTAATAATGATCAGTTCATGGGAGAGAAACCAAGTAGAGTTGTACCTTAGTTTTATCTAACTGATGAAGATTGACAAGTTTGTATGGTTCATATTTTGGATTTTTGCATGTTTGATTGAGTTCACTAACGGGGTCGGTGCGTGTATGGAGAAATGTGTATGTTTGTCTCATAGTATACAGGATTGGGATGCTACTCAACTGTCAACGACAGGTGATTAGGGTCAAGCAGGGAGCTTGATACCAAATGATCAAGGAGGCTGGGAGAAGTTGAAGATGGTCTCAGAAATACATGGATAGATGAAGCTAGACATGGATGGAAGATTGATCGAGATAGTGTATTGATCAAGTCAAGTGAAAGGGATGTCAGTGCAAGTAACAAGGCGGCTCGAAGGATCTAGAGTGGGAGAGACTTGCTGGTAGTTGAGATCATGAGATTGGTAGACACATGTCAAGATCTGGATAGGCTTTGTCGGTTTCGACTCAAAACCATTAGATCAAGATTTAAATGTCATGATGAGAATAGGGATGGCAACTTGATCCGATTACCTGTGGGTAAAAACCCTATTAGGGTCAGGTATGTTCCTAATATCATACCAGATAGGTAAACGGGTACGGGTATGGGTATTAACTACCCATATCCGTTTACCCGATGACCATAAGTATAAAACTCAATCCCAAACCCTAGCCATTTTCCCACTTCTCCTCCCTCCACCCGACCACTCTTATCGTCAGCCGCCACTTCTCCCTCTCTCTTTGTCCTTCTCTCCCTCTCCCTCTCCCTCTCCCTCACCGGCGGTCTCACGTTGTCACGCCCCGATTTAATAAATCAGGACCTTTATTGAAATTCCATAGAAAATCAATAAACCAAGACGTTCATCATGCGACCACGTACAAATACGAGCAATCATTCACAGTTCATAGACCGTATTAGTACAAAAGTGAATAAAGATGAAGAGAAACTAATAAATCAAAGGGTCCTAGATGAACTCCTCCTTCCAGTCTCGCCTCGACTGGGTCGCTACTCCAGACCTTCATCCTCCTCGTAGTACAGAGGCTCTGGTGGTGTAAGTCAATGGGGGTGAGTACAAACGTACTCAGCAAGCCACCGGATGCAAATATAATGCAGAGTAATAACAAGGGAGATAGTGGCTAATTTTGCGGAAAAGCGTAATTGTAAAGCATTAAATATGATCAAGTTATTAGTACTAAAATGTAAACATGTGTATGCATCATCATCTTCTAACTCGAGGGGTACAGTCAGCCCCACCTCGCTCAACAGTCCTTACATGCCATGAATAACTCAACCATTCCAACAATAGTAAACTAACTGCGAGTAGTTACACAACCCGCCCTCGAAAAGATTAAATACTCATCACTCACACCAAAGTGTAACGAGATGACCCATACCACGGGAACTCGTGCCAAAACCTTCCATATGGTCCGCCTCGACCCGACAGCACCCTCTTATGGGTTTCATATGGTGTCCCGACGCATCGAGCCTCACCATACCCCCCCTTGAGCCACGTCGGTACAAGTCACCCGTAGGTTGCCTCTTGCCCCCTCCACTATGGTGCATCAAGTCGGATTGTTCCATACCTGCGATGGTGCCATGGGTGTGGTGGCGATGGTGCCGGAAAGGACGTCCGACCATACCTGCGACAGCGAAGAAGGACGTCCGAAGGCGACCAGCATTGAGGGTAGACGGTGAGGGTGTTCGAGTGCTCGACGGCGACAGCAATCCGACGGGTTCCACGGCCAACCAAGGGGTGGCTGAGGACAGGTGAGCTCCGGCAGTCACGACGGTGGCGACGGCTAGGACAGAGGGGGTCCGAGGTGGCGGCGAGTGGTCGCCGGAGGTGAAGAAGGAGAGGAGACGGAAAAATGGAGCAGGGTGCTCTGGTTTGCTTCGGCTCAGGCTACGGCGGTGTGAGCATAGGGCGGCGACTAGGAGGGGTATTTATAGGGGTCGCCGGTGTCGAGGATGAAAGGTTAAACCGAGGAGACCCGAAGGTTCCTTTCCATCTCCAACGAGGTTTTCCAAACTCACGGGTAGGCTTCCATAAACATGAAACCGCGTCGGCTTTAGATGGAATGGGGTCGCCGGCGATCGGGGGAAACAAATCCGGGGTCGAATCGGTGGATACGGGCGGCCGGTGGTGTGGAAACAAAAGGGGGTCGTCGGATAAGGAAGGGGGGATCCCCTTCCTACGAAGAAGACGAAACTGACAGGTGGGATCCACCTGTCAGCGAGCGGACGGAAAAAAGAGCGCCGATAGGCGGGCCCTAGTGACCAGAGAGCGAGGGACGGGCACGGGTGGCTAACGGGTGGGCCAGGCGGGGGACGGGCATGGGGAGGAGAGAGGGGATGCGAGCGCCGACAGGTTGGTCCCACCTGTCGGTGGCTGGCGGTCAGACTGGGCCAGGCTCGGGGCAGATTGACGGTTGAGGCCCATTTAGGTTTATAAATGTTTTCTGATTTAAAATAAATCCAATAATTCATTTATTTGATTAAGCATTGAATCAATGTTGGTAAAAATTTGTAAAAATTCCTGAAATTATGTTTTGGCCTCTAGTTTATTCCATAAATTTTTCAAGTCCAAATTTTGAATATTTTCTCTGTTTGGCTTTAATAGGGCTCTTTAAGGGTTTTCTTTAATAATAAAATCCAGAAATTCTTTTAATAATATATTTCTTTTTAAATCTTGGGGTGTTACAATCCTATCCCCCTTACAGAGAATCTCGTCCTCAAGATTCGGATCAATCCTCTAATAGCTCAGGGTGCTGTGCTTTGAGTTCTTCCTCTTTTTCCCAAGTAGCTTCCTCTACTGGATGGTTGCTCCACTAAACTTTATAGAAGCGGATGACTCGACTCCTAGTGATCCTTTCTTTGACTTCCAAGATCTTGACGGGCTTCTCCACATAGGTCAGATCCTCCTAAACATCCAACTATTGTAGGTTCACTTTCTCTGTGGGGACTCGAAGGCACTTCTTTAGTTGAGACACATGAAATACGTCATGTACCCTAGCCAGTGAGGGTGGCAGTTCCAACTGATAAGCGGCTTCACCTTGGCGTCGAATAATGGGAAAAGGTCCAACATACCGAGGTGCCAACTTTCCTCTCATGTTAAACCGTTGAGTACCACGGAGAGGTGTGCCTCGAAGGTAGACGTGGTCTCCCTCTTCAAAGGCTAGATCTCGAGGACGATTGTCTGCATAGCTCTTTTGTCGAGATTGGGCTGTCTTGAGTTAGTCTCTGATAATTCGTACCTTCTCTTCAGCTTCCCGAAGGATGTCTGTTCCAAACACTTGGGATTCACCGATTTGATCCCAAAGTAGAGGCGTGCTACACTAATATCCATATAGGGCTTTGAACGGGGACATCTAAAGGCTCGCTTGATAACTGTTGTTGTACGAAAACTCGGCGTACGGTAAACTCTTGTCCCAATTTCCTCCAAAATCCAAGACGCATGCCCGAAGCATATCCTTCAATATCTGATTTACTCGTTCTGTTTGTCCATCTGTCTGGGGGTGGTAAGCAGTGCTGAAGTTCAGTCTCGTTCCCATATCCTCTTGAAGGTTCTTCTAGAATTGAGACATAAACTGACTTCCTCTGTCGGATACTATCTTCTTGGGTACTCCATGAAGGCACACAATGCGGGCCATGTACAATTCTGTGAGCTTAGGGCCACTGAATGTCATTTTAACGGCTATGAAGTGTGCTACTTTGGTTAGCCGGTCAATGATTACCCAAATAGAATCATGTCCAAGCTGGGTCTTTGGGAGTCCGGTGATGAAGTCCATACCGATATCTTTCCATTTCCATTTAGGCACTTTTAGTGGCTATAGCAGCCCTGCGGGTCTCTGATGTTCTGCTTTTACTCGTCGGCAGGTGTCACATTCCACGACAAACTGAGCAATCTCTTTCTTCATGCTAACCCACCAATAGTGTTCTTTTAGGTCCTGGTACATCTTGGTACTCCCGGGATGGATGGAGTATAGAGTATCATGGGCTTCCCTTAGAATAAGGGTTTTTATTTATGGTTTATCTGGCACACAAATCCTGGTTCCAAACCATATGGTGCCATTATCATCTTCTGAAAATCCTTGGGCCTTACCCTATCTCATGTTCTTCTTGATGGCGGCTATATCCAGGTCTTCTAACTGAGCTTCTCGGATCTGCTCGAACAAGACTGGTTGGGTTTCCAAGGTGGCTAGATATGCTCCTGTGGTTAACCCAAGGTTTAACTTTTCCATCTCCTTATAGAGCAAAGGCCCGTGATCCTAAATCACGATGGCGGTGCAGTATCCCTTACGACTTAATGCATCAGCTACCACATTTGCTTTTCCGGGATGGTAGTGAATACCCAAGTCGTAGTCCTTTATTAATTCCAACCATCGCATTTGCCTAAGGTTGAGATCAGGCTGCGTGAAGATATACTTCAAACTCTTGTGATTCGTAAAGACTTCGCAACGATTTCCGACCAAATAATGCCTCCATATCTTAAGGGCGTGCACAACAGCGGCCAATTCCAAGTCATGGGTCGGGTAGTTTAACTCATGAGGTCTCAACTGACGAGAGGCGTATGAAATAACCTTCCTGTCTTGCATAAGAACACATCCCAATCCTTGGCAAGATGTGTCGCAATAAACATGGAAGTCCTTCCTGATATCTGGTAGGGTCAGTATGGGCGCTGACACCAGCCGGGTCTTGAGGGTGTGAAAGCTTTCCTCACACTCGGGAGTCCATTCAAACTTCTCTCCCTTCTGCAATAACTTGGTCATAGGCTTAGCTATCTTGGAAAAATTCTCGATAAAACGACGATAGTAACCTGCCAAACCAAGAAAACTTTGTATCTCTGATACGTTGGTGGGTGGCAGCCAATCCATAACTGCTTTCATGGTGGCAAGATCCACTGCGATACCTTGCGCAGAAATGATGTGTCCAAGGAACTTTACTTCTGCCATCCAAAACTTGCACTTGCTGTACTTGGCGTATAACTGATGTTCCATTAGCTTCCCTAAGGTCAACCGGATGTGAGTCTCGTGCTCCTTTTGGTCCTTGGAGTAGATGAGAATGTCATCTATAAATACCACGATAAATTTGTCCAAATACTCCATGAACACTTTATTCATCATATTAATGAAGAAGGCTGGGGCGTTGGTTAATCCAAACGACATAACAGTGCACTCATATAATCCATAGCGAGAGGTGAAAGCTGTCTTGGGTATATCCTCCTCTCGAATCCTCAGCTGATGATATCTGGATCACAGGTCGATCTTGGAAAATACCGTAGCTCCTTTCAGCTGGTCAAATAGATCATTGATCCTCGGTAACGGGTATTTGTTCTTGATGGTTACCTCATTCAAGGCTCGGTAATCCACACACATACGCTTAGCCTTGTCTTCTTTCTTCTCAACGAAGATGATGGGGGCTCCCCACGGGGATGTGCTCGGTCTGATGTGGCCTTTTTTTTCAAGGTCCTCTAGCTGCTGTTTCATCTCAGCTAGCTCATTGGCGGCCATCCGGTATGGTCGCTTGTAGATGGGAGTGGTTTCGGGGTCCAAATCAATCCGGAACTCGATGTCCCTCTTAGGTGGCATCCCTGGTAAATCCTCCGGAAATACGTCCGGGTATTCACAGACTACGGGTATCTCCTCCAAAGTGATCTGGTGTAGCCTCGGTCTTCTGGACTTTAGGCTCGGCATCTGGAATGTGACGGCAGTCCCTTCTTCACTGGTCACGGTTACTTGCCTCCGGGCACATCTTATCACTCCTTGGTGTTTATTGAGCCAATCCATTCCTAGAATGAGATCCAAGCCTTGGCATTCTATTAGGATGGGGTCAGCCCAGAATATTGTGCCTTGGATATCTACCCATACCCTTGGACTATAGGAATGGGCTAGAGTTTATTTGCCAGGGGTGGCTATCAGTACGGGTCTTGGTAGTTCACTTATGTTCAGATTGTTCTTTTCAACAAAAGCCATTGATATGAAGGAATGCGTAGCTCCAGTGTCAAATAAAACCACTGCGAGGGCCGAATGTACCGTGAACTTACCCATGACGATCTCGGGTGCGGCCTGGGCTTCTTCGGCGGTGACGTGGTTGACGCGGGCGCGGATGGCAGGGTTTGTCGTGACTCATTGAGCGTGCTTAGGGTGAGGGCACTGGTGGGAGTAATGCCCCTCCTGACAGCAGTTGAAGCATATCACGGGCTTGCCTTACTTGTCGCGCAGAACCTCTGCCTTCTTGGCAGGGGTGGGTAGGGCAGCTGGTGCGGCAGGAGCGGGGCGAGGATGTCCGGCTCCGGCGTTGGCGGCGGGTGGCGTCGGACGATATACTGGGCGTGGATGGTATTGGGGCGCCGGTGGGGGAGGTGTGAAGCGGGGCCTCTGCGCCATGCCTTGATTCTGTCGGAAGGCGATCATTCTCTTTTTCTTCAGGTCGACCTTGTTTTGCTGGGTCTCCTGAATAATAGCTTTGTTTACCAACTTTTGGAAGTTGGCATAATCTCCAGAGATAAGCTGAAGGGACAGCTCATCCTGCAGTCCCCGGAGGAACTTCGACTGCCTGGCCGTATCGGTACGGACCTCCTCGGGTGCATACCGGGCCAACTGGTTGAACTCGTGCAGGTACTCAGTTACGGACCTGCTTCCTTGTTGCAGGTCCCGAAACTCCTACTGCTTCTAGGCGATGATACCGTCGAGGATGTGGGCTGCGCGGAAGGCGGCAGAGAACTCAGCCCAAGTGTGGACATGTCCCTCGGGCAGAGTCTCACGCAGGTTGTCCCACCATTCCGCGGCAGGACCCTGGAGCTGGTGGGCAGCGAATGCCACCCTCTCCTGCTTAGTACAAGTTAGGAGGTCCAACTTCTTTCCAATCGTTCTCAGCCAGTCACCAGCCTCCATAGGGTTGGTGGTGCTCGAGAACGTGGGAGGGCGGACTCGGAGGAACTCTGAGAGCTGAGAGGCGGGGATGGGAGCAGGAGTGGTAGGGCAAGGCAGCTCTGGCTGTTGGTGGAGGCGGAAGAATTAGGCCTGTTGCTCCTGCATCTGCTGCTGCTGTTGTTGCATCTGGTTCAACAGTGTAGCGACCAACTGATTTTGATTGGCCATCATTTCGGCCAATGTGGGGTGGTTGGCGACTGGGGCTTGCCTCTGCCCGGTCGCTCCCCATTTGGGAAAATTGCCATTGTCCCCTCCATTGTGGGGAACATCGGAACCCTGAGTGTTCGTCATCCTGAAGTTCCAAAATAGACAACACTTTCTTAGGGGAAATGATACTAAGCTTTATTTCAAAATGTCGTGATTACATCCATTGTCTTTTATTTAATCTTCACTCATGCCTTATGTTTGACATGAGTGGAAATACAATCCAAAACAAGTAAAAGAAAACAATCAACCGTAAAAACTACGTCTATGGTAGCTCAGGGGACGACTCGACCATGGGCTCAATGGAGACAGTCGGGGTGGTGGAACTGGAGGGTTTGGCAGGAGGTGCGCTGCGAGAAATTCTCTTAGGCCTCACGGTGGGGATCCGAAGCGATTTCCACTTGCGGGGCAGAAGGGGTGCGACCTAATCGAGATCCTTCTTCAACTCCTTGAGTTGATGGTGAAGATGGGTATTGTCGGCGACGCGCTGTCGTAGGAGCTCATTCTGGCACCTCAGCTCTTCTGCCTCGGCAGTCAATCGGTGTCCCTACTGGATACGGTGATGAAGTTATCTGTTCTCGTGGTTCAGATCCTCGGAAGAGTGACAATAGAACTCGATCGTGTCACGCTGTCCGTTGGCATCCTGCAGTGCCTCATGGTGGAGCTCGTCTATCGCCTCCAACAAGCGTATGGTGTGCCCAACCGCGGAGTGGCGTTGGGAGAGCGTGCTGACGTAGATGTTGTGGGGACTCCCTAGGGTGCGTAGAGGCACAAAACGATAATCCGTGTCGTAGAGCTCACTGTCGTAGATCATCCAAAGCTCGGTGAGGGCCTGGAGGGCGGTGCGCTGGCTAGCAACCAAGAAGGTGGGTCCTTCGCCTCGATAGGTGTGGGTTGTCTGCGGAATGGGCTGGATGATGATGGTGACCTCGCAATAGCTTTCTTCCTAGTCGGGGAAGACTCCATGGAACATTGGCTCGTGCTCGAATCCGTGGAAACCGACGAGCATGCGCAACTCGCGGATGAATCCGGCCTCGTCACGAATATTCCCGCTCATGGTACGGACTGACATCTACAAAAGAGAGAAAATTTTTGTGAAAACCTTAGAAGATGAGAGGGTAAGTAATTTTGTAAGAAAATATGGTTAATATAAGTCCCAGGGTCAGGTCTGTTTGGCTTCCTACAGTCAAGTCGGCTCTGATACCATCTTGTCATGCCCCGATTTAATAAATCAGGACCATTATTGAAATTCCATAGAAAATAAATAAACCAAGACGTTCATCATGCGACCACATACAAACACGAGCAATCATTCACGGTTCATAGACCGTATTAGTACAAAAGTGAATAAAGATGAAGAGAAACTAATAAATCAAAGGGTTCTAAATGAACGCCTCCTTCTAGTCTCGCCTTGACTGGGTCACTACTCCAGACCTTTATCCTCCTCGTAGTACACCGGATCTAGTGGTGTAAGTCAACGAGGGTGAGTGCAAACGTACTCAGCAAGCCACCGGATGCAAATATAATGCAGAGTAATAACAAGGGAGATAGTGGCTAATTTTGTGGAAAAGCGTAATTGTAAAGCATTAAATGTGATCAAGTTATTAGTACTGAAATGTAAACATGTGTATGCATCATCATCTTCTAACTCGAGGGGTACAGTCGGCCCCACCTCGCTCAACAGTCCTTACATGCCATGAATAACTCAACCATTCCAACAATAGTAAACTAACTGCGAGTAGTTACACAACCCACCCTTGACCGTGGGCTCGATTTTTTGAAAAGATTAAATACTCTGATCAGAGATGTATCACTATACCCACAAGGCACACACTCATCACTCACACCAAAGTGTAACGAGATGACCCATACCACGGGAACTCATGCCAAAACCTTCCATATGGTCCGCCTCGACCCGACAGCACCCTCTTATGGGTTTCATATGGTGTCCCGACGCGTCGAGCCTCACCATACCCCCCTTGAGCCACGTCAGTACAAGTCACCCGCAGGTTGCCTCTTGCCCCCTCCACTATGGTGCATTGAGTCGGATTGTTCCATACTTTCAGTTTGGACTTACCCATTAGACTTGTGGTTGGTACGGAAGTGCTTTGCAACAGATCCCACAGACCGGTCCTTATAGTGCCCCGGGTGCGACCAACCAATGCCCTAGCTTGCACCTGGAACCCATCATACTTATAACATAGCCAACTCCAACAGAGTCCAGAGACGAGAATAACAGGGAAATACATATAGTAGAATCCATTTATCTACGACTCATTCGTTTTATCCTATAGCAGTTGTGTCGGTACATTGGACACTAGCTAATATAATATTTGTAGAGTGACAAGGAGTATTGGCTCAATAAGCATGGCTTGGGTTTGCACACAAGGACAGGGATCTAATAAATATAGTGTAGGGCTTGATATTTGACTAATGCCATAATATCCTATGAGTTCTAGCGATAATTTATTAAAACATGGTCCCAATGATGATCAAAAATGGGGGTTGTGACTTGCCTTGATCAGCAAAGTGTGAAGGTGAAACCTCGGGATAGAACTCTGGCTCCTCGACGAACTCGTAGTCTTCTCGATACGGAAAAAGTAAATAAAACATTCAATAAAGCATCACAAAACATTAGCATACAAGTTTTATGACTTAAATATGTGAATTGAGCTTTATTATACTGAAGTTATATTTAATAACATTAAAGGTTAAAGTTTTGGGGTTTTTCCTAATTTATTTCATGAATTAGTAATTTCTCCCTAAGGGGTTTTTATTTATTTAATTCATAAGATTATTTTGGGCAATAGTGGCATACTGTTTTTATGGTATTAATGTGTACAGAATAAAATGCTGAGTTTAATAAAATTAGAATGGTGAAATTTGGACTTAGAATGAGCAAGTTATGAATTTTCAAAGTTTAAATCAATTTCTGGAATTTTATTTAAACAGGAAATGGGTTTTAGTCCACGGTGAGCCAGGCCCACGGTGGACAGGCACACTGTGCGCGTGGATCGATCGATCCAGAGCCATTGGATCTGGATCTAGAGGCCAGGCGCGAGGCGGGAGGGCCTAAGTGAAAACAGACGGCCCAGATTAGATCGCACCGAACTGGTACGCGTGGACACCTAAGATTAAGTCAAGTTTTTAAATAGCGATCAACGACCCAGATGGCCTGGTACCCCTTTGACCGGATCAAGGGTGGAGATTAAATCCCTACGAGATTTAATCAGAGCGCTCTGATCGCGATCGTGCGGCCAGGATTAAATCTAGCACGGCACGCGCTAAGGGGTTCGTACCCCCCTTCGTCTCTGGCGACGGCGGGGCACGGGTGCGGTGGCGACGACGCTGGCGAGGGGGCTAAGCCCTAGTTCTATGCGAAAATGGATAGAGGAGACAACGACGGTCATGACCATACCTGCGATGGCGAAGAAGAACGTCTGAAGGCGACCAGCGGCGAGGGTAGACGGCGAGGGTGTTCGGGTGCTTGACGGCGACGGCGATCCGACGGGTTCCACGACCAACCGAGGGGTGTCCGAGGACAGGTGAGCTCCGGCGGTCACGACGGTGGCGATAGTTAGGACGGAGGGGGTCCGAGACGGCGGCGAGCGGTGGCCGGTGGTGAAGCAGGAGAGGAGACCGAAAAATGGAGCAAGGCACTCTGGTTTGCTTCGGCTCAGGCTACGGCGGTGTGAGCAGAGGGCGGCAACTAGGAGGGGTATTTATAGGGGTCACTGGTGTCGAGGATGGAAGGTTAAACCGAGGAAACTCGAAGGTTCCTTTCCATCTCCGGCAAGGTTTTCCAAACTCATGGGTAGGCTTCCATAAACACGAAACCGCGTCGGCTTTAGATGGAATGGGGTCGTCGGCGATCGGGGGAAATGAATCCGGGGTCAGATCGGTGGATACGGGCGGCCGGCGGCGTGGAAACAGAAGGGGGTCGCCGGATAAGGAAGGGGGGATCCCCTTCCAACGAAGAAGACAAAACTGACAGGTGGGCTCCACCTGTCAGTGGGCGGACGGAAAAGAGAGCGCCGACAGGCGGGTCCTGGTAACCAGAGAGCGAGGGACGGGCACGGGTGGCTGACGGGTGGGCCAGGCGGGGGACGGACGTGGGGAGGAGAGAGGGGACGTGAGCGCCGATAGGTTGGTCCCACCTGTCGGTGGCTGGTGGTCGGACTGGGCCGGGCTCGGGGCAGATTGAGGGTTGAGGCCCATTTAGGTTTATAAATGTTTTCTGATTTAAAATAAATCCAGTAATTCATTTATTTGATTAAGGGTTGAATCACTATTGGTAAAAATTTGTAAAAATTCCTGAAATTATGTTTTGGCCTCTAGTTTATTCCATAAATTTTTCAAGTCCAAATTTTGAATATGTATCTCTGTTTGGCTTTAATCGGGCTCTTTAAGGGTTTTGTTTAATAATAAAATCCAGAAATTCTTTTAATAATATATTTCTTTTATTTTATTTCTTTTTAAATCTTGGGGTGTTACACATGTGGTCACGCTGCTCCTCACATGTGGTCCCGCCCTCTCCTCACCAACGATCCCACACGGCTGCGCCTCTCCTCGCCGGTGGTCCCACGTGGCCACGCCTCTCCTCGTCGGTAGTCCCACACGACCGCACCTCTCCTCACCGTGGTCCCGCGTCTCTCTTCCCCTTACCAGCGCCAAACCTCGCTGATGGTCTCGCGTGGTCGTACCTCTCCTCGCCGGTGGTGCCACACGGCCACACCTATCCTCGTAGTGGTCCCACGCCCACCTTGTCGACGTATCTCCACGCACTGCCTCGCCTAGCGACGTGGTCACGCTTGCGCCGCCTTGTATGCAGCATTTCGCGCGGCCCCGTCCGTCACTTGCATGGCCACGCATGCCACCTCTCGTGTGGCCCCACACTTCACCGCTGCGCGTTGTGCTCTATGGCACTTGCTCCAACGGCCCTCTCCTTCCTCTCCCTTTGGATGGGCTCACTGGTAAACGGGTATACCCGTGGGTAGACGGCACCCGCAGGTAACGGCTATGGGCATGTGTTTTACCCGTTGAGAAATGGGTATGGGTATGGGTATACACTACCCGTACCCACCATACCCGATTGCCATCTCTAGATGAGAAGCCTAGAAATAGGATTTTATTTTTTTAGCACTATGGATATGGTATTTTAGTATTTTTTTTGTTTTTATTTTTAGTCAGAAAAAATACTTTAAAAGTATTTTAGGAATTCTCTATTGTTTTAATTGCATTTGTAAAAATATCCTAAGGGTATTATAGAAAGTTTTGGGGGTTATTTTTTGTTATCTTCTTCCTCTGTATTTGCATTTGGTTTTGTCCTATTTTTTCAGTACCGCCGCCGGCTTGTTCCATTTGCCGCTTCCGTTGTGTCCCTGGTAGGGATGGATATGGATGTCAGAATATCGAATTATCCGTAATTGTATTTGAATTACTGTAAATATGGATATCTGTATTCGTATCCGAATTAAATATGGATGACATTCGAAAATATCCGAATTCGTTTTACAAATGTGGATATAGAAACAGATATCCGAATTATGCTGAATGTGGATATGAAAATGGATACATCCGTATTCGTTTAGGATTTCACACAGATTAAACTTAGACTCAAGATAATATATTATCACTATATTAATGGTTTATTTATTATTTATATAATTATGGAATACTTAAGTTAATGAATATTAATAAGTTATGGTTTAAAGTAAATTGATGGTTAAATATTTGTTTGAACTTGAATTTTTTTATATAATCAAAATACAACATATCTCATACCATATAATTTTTTTGTATTCTTTTAGATCCATTTGCTATTTTTAACTCATTAATTGTGTTTCTAGTATTTAAATTGGAATATGTGAAATTTGAATTGTAAGTACCTAAAATAATGCACTAAAATTTATCAAAAAATCACATTCACTATTTTGTGTCCATTTTTAGTTCTTATCCACTAAACTTAAAGAAATGTTAAAAAAATTATGTTATGACACTTCATCGGTAACGTGGAGCTTAAGGGTTTTTTAATTATAAAAAAATCAAATAAAGTCTGAAAAATACGAGACTTATCACGGTGTTATAATATTATACGTATATACCATGATAAAATTTTGAAAATGTTTCAATAAATTTATCATATAGAATATTGATAAATCTCAGATTCTCTTGAGAGTAAATAGAGTTTCGAGAAGGAATAGTCTATGGTTTAAAATAAATTGATGGTTAAATATTTGTTTGAACTTGAATTTTTTTATATAATCAACATACAACATATCTCATACCATATAAATTTTATGTATTTTTCTAGATGCATTTGCTATTTTTAACTCATTAATTGTGTTTCTAGTATTTAAATTGGAATATGTGAAATTTGAACTGCAAGTACCTAAAATAATGCACTAAAATTTTTCGAAAAATCACATTCACTGTTTTGCGTCCATTTTTAGTTCTTTTCCTGTAAATTAAAAGAAATGTTAAAAAATTTATGTTACGAGGTAACGTGGAGCTTAAGGTTTTTAATTATAAAAAATTAAATAAAGTCTGAAAAATATGAGACTTATCACGGTTTTATAATATTATACGTATATAGTATATACCATGATAAAATTTTGAAAATGTATCGAGAAATTTATCATATAAAATGTTAAAAAATCTGAGATTCTCTTGAGAGTAAATAGAGTTTTGAGAAAAAATAGGCTATGGTTTAAAGTAAATTGATGGTTAAATATTTATTTGAACTTGAATTTTTTTTATATAATCAAAATACAACATATCTCATACCATATAAATTTTATGTATTTTTCTAGATCCATTTGCTATTTTTAACTCATTAATTGTGTTTCTAGTATTTAAATTGGAATATGTGAAATTTGAACTGCAAGTACCTAAAATAATGCACTAAAATTTATAGAAAAATTACATTCACTATTTGTGTCCATTTTTAGTTCTTATCCACTAAATTTAAAGAAATGTTAAAAAAATTATGTTACGCGGTAATGTGGAGCTTAAAAGTTTTTTAATTATAAAAAATTAAATAAAGTCTGAAAAATACGATACTTGTCACGGTGTTATAATATTATATGTAGATAACATGATAAATTTTTTAAAATGTTTCGAGAAATTTATCATATAGGATGTTAATAAATTTTTAAAAATGTTTAATTTTTAAAAATAATAAAAGTCAGCCAATTCTTTACAAATTGCCGCCTATTTTTTCTGCATTGGTGCACCTGAACTCAATTTTTGTGTTCTTGTTGGTTGAAATATATGATGAATTTTAGTCCAAGAATGTAGTTCTTGTTGGTTATTGTGTATGATGAATTTTAGCTAGTATTGTTTAAAAATTTAGCTTGTGCATGGTTTATTGTGTATCATTGTTTCTTATTAATTATTATTCTAATTTGGTATATTGAACCCTTTGGACTTTTGGAAAATTTGTGAAACAACGAACATGTGGAGTTAAACCGAGTAAACATCCGAATACATATTCGTATTCAAAACATCCATTTTATATTCATATTCGAGAAGATCTGAATCTATATTCATATTCGAATTAAAATGTGGTAAATAATACTATCCGAATTCGTTTCCATCCATATCCGATCAAATCCATCCTAATCCCTCACGACCAGAGCCGACCGGATACTGTCCACGCGCCTGCCATCCGCGCGTGAGAACTGCCGCCCGCATGGCTCCAGGTATTTCTCTGCCAGAGCTCGCCGCGTGTGTGTTTTTGCAGCATGTGTGTCCCATCTAAGGTTGCTGGTCGCGTTGTTTACCTTGCAATTTTCCGCGTGTATTCGTTTTTTTTAGTCCATTGCTGTTGTGATTCACATCATTGATTGTCTATAATATTTTCTGTCGTACTGTTCCCTCGATTCGTGTGCATGGCTGGTTCACTTTTTCTCCGATGAACTCCATTAGCACCCGTGTTTTTCATAGTACTGGTCCTTGTTCTGCGCATTTGCCATCTGCCCGAGGACCGACTGTTTTATTTTTGCTTCTAAATGATCCAAGGGAAAAATGATTAAAATTTTAGTTAACTCTTGTTTAGATTTAAGAGCTAAAAAAGGGCTAAAATATTGTGAATAATGACTGAAATATCTCTCATTTATTATTGCTCTTGCTTTTCATGCATGCATAGTGAGGATATGGGCGGAAAAGGGGTATTTTACTAAAAACGTTTATCCCTTTTTTAGCTTTGGTGTTTGAATTTTTAACCTCTAAAAGAGCTAAATTTTAGCTTTTGCTTTAGCCCTTGCATCCAAACATCGTTAAGAAACTGCGTGCATGCAGTTAATCTATGGTCCGCTGTTTCATTTTTTCTGCGGTAATTTGCAGTGTGTGTCAACTGCTGCCAGGGTTCTTTACTGAATACTGCCGCACTGCTACCGCCGCCGAGTGGGGTTTCTTCTGAGCGCCGCTGCTGATGAGGACATCAGTACATCTACACCAGATGCACCTTCTTCAGCGTCATCTCCTTCTGGGATAATCACGAGGGCCCGTGCAAGAGAGCTGAACTTTGTCATACTACTAAAGAATGAAGGCCCAGAAGAATAAACGCATGCCTGCCTGGAGTAGGCCTTCCTAGGGGCGCCCCCCCTCTTTGGTCGTCCACATTAGGGGGCTGCACCCACCTTTCCCCCCCTCTATTTAAATAGAGTCTTGTCATTCCTATAGACTCGAGTTTTGATTTACAATTAGCTTTTGCTACTTTCGACACGCGCCAAACAGCGCTTTTCTCGTGTGATTCAGAACTCCACCTCGAGTGATATTCATATTGCTCGCATCTCTTTCTTGTTCGTTCTTCGATTGCGAACAGGAAACGATCTTCGTGATCAGGCTGATCTTGCATCAACAAGGTTGGTAACCACAGGGAGTTGGTTCAGCGATTGCATTGGCGCTTCGGGTTCGCTCGTCGTAGTCGGATCGTGAGGGTCTTCTTCCCCCAAATCGAAGTTATCTCCACTCACCGAAAGATCGGGCACTTCAGCTCTATCAAGTGGTATCAGAGCTTCCGGGTTGATCGGTGAGTTTATCGGAGTGATATCACGCATACCCCCCTGGCCGTGCGCCTCTTCCTTCCCTGCCTTGTGTGTCATTTGGAAAGCTACAAAAAAAATATAGGTTGCCTCATTCTGCTCAACATCATTTGAGAAAGTTTTTGTTGCCTTCCATACAAAGGGTAGTCAATTATTGCTGGTTGCCTAATATTGATCATACTCATTTGAGAAAGTTTTGGTTGCCTTCCATACAAAAGGCAGTCAATTATTGCTGGTTGCCTAATATTGATCACACTCATTTAAGAAAGTTTTGGTCGCCTACCATACAAAAGGCAGATTGCTTCATTTCCGAAATTCTTGATCACCTACCATACAAAGGGCCGTCCATTATTGCTGGTTGCCTATTTTTTTTACTTGCAAGTTTCTCCGGATAAAAAAAACGAAAAAAAAAAAAGAAAAAAAAGAAAAGAAAGAAAGGAGAAAAACAGCAAGGAGGCATCCCCCTGGCCGTGCGCCCTCCCCCCCCCATTCCATCCCTGCTCACCTCTTCGGTTTTCCCTTTTTGTGTGCCGCCTTTTGCACTTTGTTTCCAGCAGCTTTTGGTTACGTCTTTGGCACTATAATTCAACCTCGCATTATTGTTTGATTGTGCTAATCCTTGTTTTGAGTGCAGCCTACCTAGAACCCCACATAGTTCTACAACGAGCAGATTTTGTTTCTCCAAGCAATCGCTGCTCCAATCTTTCGCCGGTTCCACCTGTTGGTTGCAGGTCACCCCTGTGTGCTTGGTAAGAATGGATAAGAATTTGATAACAGCACGTCTGTGAGCGCCCAATACACATCCGTGTTGTCGTAGGTTTTTGCTTTGTGTTGCACTAACTATGGCAGGCAACGACGAACCGAAGGATGCACAGCTGCTAGACGTACGGGCACAGGTTGATGGCCTTGCTGCGGACATGACAACGATGCATGAGCAGTTTGATTCTACAATCACTTCGTCGACCGAGCGGTTCGACCAGATCGACCTCGCTCAGACGGCCATGGTGACCACGCTCGACACCATCATGTCACGACTCGATGCGTTAACTACGTCGCTCACCGAATTACAAAAGGATTATGGCGGCGATACAGAGCAGGATGATGGACCGCGCCACGGTCGTGCACGTCGCGTGGTACGTCATTCCCCTCATGATTCATTTGCTAAGATTAAATTTAAAATCCCATCTTTTAATGGCAAATATGATCCTGCTGCTTATCTTGATTGGGAACTAGAGGTCGATCAGAAATTTTCATGCCATGATATTCCTGCTCATTCTCAAGTTAAAGCTGCTATTAGTGAATTTACTGATTTTGCTTTAATATGGTGGCGTGAATATAAACTAACACATCCTACTGCCACACCTATCACTTGGACTCAATTAAAAGCTGCTATGCGACACAGATTTGTTCCTTCATATTTTGCGCGAGATTTGCTAAAGAAAATGCAGAGTTTTCGACAAGGACAGCAATCTGTCGAGGACTACTATCAAGAGCTCCAAAAAGGTATGATTCGTTGTGGTTTGTTTGAGACAGATGAAGCTGCGATGGCCCGTTTTCATGGTGGTTTGAATAGAGAAATTCAGGACATCCTTGACTATAAGGAATATTTTGATATGGCCACATTGTTTGCATACGCTTGCAAAGCTGAACGTGAAGTGCAGGGACGCCGCTCGAAGATATATCCTAACTCTTTTGCAGGTAGAGGCGCAGCAATCAATTCAGCGTCTACTCCGCCTACACCATCCACGATCAGCACTCCATCGCGCGAAACGACGGCCAAGCCTACCGCATCCTCGTCCCCAAGCGCTGCTCCTTCCACAGGACGTACACGGGATATTCGGTGCTATCGTTGCCATGGACTTGGACACGTGAGTCGGGACTGTCCAAACAAGCGTATTTTGCTCATACGTGACAATGGTGAGTATTCATCCGCTAGTGATTCCGAGGAAACCCAACATACTATGCTTGCCACTGACCATGCAGCTAAAACGGAGGTACATGTCGATCCCGGTGATGCCGATAAGTATGAGAGTCTTGTTGTGCAGCGTGTTCTTAGCACACAGGTCACCACGTCTGAGAAAAACCAACGGCACACACTTTTCCACACCAAAGGTGTTGTACAAGAACGGTCGATTCGCATCATCATCGACAGTGGCAGCTGCAACAACTTGGCAAGCACAGCTTTGGTCGAGAAGTTGTCCTTGCCCACTCGTAAGCACCCAAACCCGTATCACATTCAATGGCTTAATGATGGTGGAAAAATTAGAATCACACGTTCGGTACGCGTTCCTTTTTCATTGGGCTCTTATTCTGATTATGCTGATTGTGATGTTGTTCCAATGGAAGCATGCTCTTTGTTACTTGGTAGACCTTGGTAATATGATACTGATAGTGTACATCATGGTCGTTCGAATCATTATTCCTTCATGTTTAAAGGTCAGAAAATAATTATACATCCAATGACCCCCGACCAAATTTTTAAAGATGATCTTGCTAGGGCTACTAAAGTGGCAAAACCACTAGCACCCCAACCAGCCGCCAATGTTACTTCTGAAATCAAGTTGAATGCGCCTGTCTTGCTTGCTACACGTGCTGATTTTGAGGATTTACGCCATGATCATTTGCCCTGCTATGCACTTGTTTGTTCTAGTATGCTCGCTGCCCTTGATGCTCCCCCATCTTTGGATATTCCCCCCGCTGTTTCTAACCTTTTCCAGGAGTACGCTGATGTGTTTCCCACAGACATACCCTCGGGTCTCCCTCCACTCCGTGGTATTGAGCACCAGATTGACCTCATCCCCGGCGCCCAACTACCTAACCGCGCCCCATACCGCACGAATCCGGATGAGACGAAGGAGATCCAGCGCCAGGTGCAGGTGTTGCTTGATAAGGGGTACATTCGTGAATCTCTTAGCCCTTGCTCGGTTCCTGTTTTACTTGTGCCGAAGAAAAATGGGTCATGGCGTATGTGTGTAGACTGTCGCGCTATTAATAACATCACCATTCGTTATCGATATCCTATACCACGCCTTTATGATATGCTAGATGAACTTAGTGGTGCCATGATTTTCACTAAGATTGATTTACGTAGTGGCTACCATCAGATTCGCATGAAATTAGGATATGAATGGAAAACGGCTTTTAAAACGAAATTTGGGTTATATGAATGGTTGGTTATGCCGTTTGGATTGACTAATGCTCCTAGCACCTTTATGCGCTTGATGAATGAAGTTCTTAGACCCTTCATAGGACTGTTTGTTGTTGTCTACTTCGATGATATCCTTATTTGTAGCAAGACTATGGAAGAGCAGTTAGAACATTTGAGTGCTGTTTTTGATGCCTTGCGTGCTGCCCGCTTGTTTGCTAATATGGAAAAATGCATCTTTTGCACACAACGCGTCTCGTTTCTTGGTTATGTTGTTACCCCACAGGGCATCGAGGTGGATAGCAGCAAGGTTGATGCAATTCGGGAATGGCCCACGCCGACGACGGTCACACAGATTCGGAGTTTTCTTGGACTTGCAGGTTTTTACCGTCGGTTCGTACGTGATTTTAGCTCCATTGCAGCACCTCTACATGAGCTTACAAAGAAAGGTGTGCCATTTGCTTGGGGCGACTCGCAGGAGGTAGCGTTCAGCACTTTGAAAGATAAGTTAACACATGCCCCCCTCTTGCAATTGCCTGATTTTACTAAAGTATTTGAGCTTGAATGCGATGCTAGCGGGATTGGATTAGGTGCTGTTTTGTTACAAGAGGGCAAACCGGTTGCGTATTTCAGTGAAAAATTAAGCGGTGCTAGCTTGCGATATTCTACTTATGATAAGGAGCTTTATGCTTTAGTCCGCACTTTGCACACATGGCAGCACTATCTTTGGCATCACGAGTTCATAATTCATTCTGATCATGAGGCCTTGAAACATATTCGTACCCAAACAAATCTGAACCGTCGTCATGCTAGTTGGGTAGAATTCATCGAGTCTTTTCCTTATATTATTAAACACAAGAACGGGAAGGAGAATGTCATTGCTGATGCGTTGTCTCGTAGATATACCATGCTTTCACAGCTCGATTTTCAAATTTTTGGTTTGCAAACTGTGAAGGATCAATATGTCAACGATGCTGATTTTAAAGATGTTCTAACTCATTGCACGCCTGGCAAACCTTGGGGTCAATTCCACATGCAGGATGGGTTCCTATTTCACGCTAACAAGTTGTGTATTCCAGCAAGCTCGGTTTGTCTTTTGTTGTTACAGGAGGCACATGGTGGTGGTCTCATGGGACATTTTGGTGTCCACAAGACGCACGAGGTGCTGGCCGCACATTTCTTTTGGCCCCGGATGCGCCGTGATGTCAAGCGCCTTGTTGCACGCTGCACTACATGTCAAAAAGCTAAGTCCCGGTTGAACAACCATGGTTTGTATATGCCTTTGCCTGTTCCTACTTCCCCTTGGCTTGATATTTCTATGGACTTTGTTTTGGGATTGCCTAGAACTAAGAAGGGGAGGGATAGCATTTTTGTGGTTGTTGATAGATTTTCTAAAATGGCGCATTTTATACCTTGTCATAAAACTGATGATGCTCGCACTGTTGCTGAATTGTTCTTTCGGGAGATTATTCGTTTGCATGGCATTCCAAATACAATAGTCTCAGATCGTGATGCTAAGTTTCTCAGTCATTTTTGGAGATCTCTGTGGAATAAAGTGGGAACTAAATTGCTGTTTAGCACAACTTGTCATCCTCAAACTGATGGGCAAACTGAGGTAGTTAATAGAACCTTGTCAACCATGCTTAGGGCTGTTTTGGATAAAAATCTGCGACGTTGGGAGGATTGCTTGCCTCATATTGAATTTGCTTATAATCATGCCACACACTCTTCTACAAAGATGTGCCCTTTTCAGATTGTTTATGGTTACATTCCTCGAGCACCTATTGATTTGTTCGCCCTTGATGCTGCGGAAGCTCCACATCTCGATGCAGTTGCCCATGTTGAACAAATGATTGACCTTCATGCACAAACACACCAAAACATTGCTGCTGCTAATGCTAAAAATCAGGTTGCTGGTAGTAAAGGAAGAAAACATGTTACTTTTGCACCTGGTGATTTGGTTTGGTTGCATTTACGAAAGGATCGTTTCCCTAGTTTGCGCCGTTCTAAATTGATGCCTCGTGCTGCTGGTCCTTTTAAAGTGCTAACCAAGATTAATGATAATGCTTATATCCTTGACCTACCTGCGGAGTTTGGTGTTTCCACTAGTTTTAATGTTGCAGATTTGACACCATATGCGGGCGAGGATGAGGAGTTGCCGTCGAGGACGACTTTGATTCTAGAAGGGGAGGATGATGAGGACATCAGTACATCTACACCAGCTGCACCTTCTTCAGCGCCATCTCCTTTTGGGATAATCACGAGGGCCCGTGCAAGAGAGCTGAACTTTGTCATACTACTAAAGAATGAAGGCCCAGAAGAATAAACGCAGGCCTGCCTAGAGTAGGCCTTCCTAGGGGCGCCCCCCCTCTTTGGTCGTCCACATTAGGGGGCTGCACCCACCTTTCCCCCCCTCTATTTAAATAGAGTCTTGTCATTCCTATAGACTCGAGTTTTGATTTACAATTTGCTTTTGCTACTTTCGACACGCGCCAAACAGTGCTGTCCTCGTGTGATTCAGAACTCCACCTCGAGTGATATTCATATTGCTCGCATCTCTTTCTTGTTCGTTCTTCGATTGCGAATAGGAAACGATCTTCGTGATCAGGCTGATCTTACATCAACAAGGTTGGTAACCACAGGGAGTTGGTTCAGCGATTGCATTGGCGCTTCGGGTTCGTCGTAGTCGGATCGTGAGGGTCTTCTTCCACCAAATCGAAGTTATCTCCACTCACCGAAAGATCGGGCACTTCAGCTCTATCAGCTGTCGTGCTTTCTGCACGATTTTCCGTGCATTGAGGCTATCCGCTATCGGCAGGAAACCACTGCTCGTGTTTTTTTCTTGACTTGTGCCTGTGCAGTACTGTCGCCCACTGTGATCCTTTGGAATCTGTGCTGGCGTGTGAATCACCGTTCACCGAGTATAAGGATGGATTTGGATGAGATATCGATGGAAATGAATCCGGATAGCACTATTTACCATATTTTATTTTGAATACGAATATAGATTTGAATGTTTTCGGATACGAATACAAAACAGATATTTCGAATACGAATATATATTCGGATGTTTATTCAGCTTTCACTCGAAATATTCATCGTTTCACAAAATATCCAAAAGTTCAAAGTGTCCAATATCATGACAAGTCTCATATTTTTTAGAGTTTATTTGATTTTTTAGAATTAAAAAAACCTTAATCTTCACATTAACGACGGAGTGTCCTAACATAGATTTTTTAGACTTTATTTGATTTTAGTGCATTATTTTAGGTACTTGCAGTTCAAATTTCACATATTCCAATTTAAATCCTAAAAACGCAATTAATGAATTAAAAATAGCAAATGGATATAGAAAAATACAAAAGTTTTATATGGAATGATATATGTTGTATTTTGTGATGAGGACATCGCTGCCATTGATACAACCACAACAGCAGCCAACACTTCACCACTTACACCTAAGCAAGGACCAATGACACGCGCCCGTGCACGTGAACTTAATTATCTGGTGAACTCGTTCTTAGCTGTTCAAGTTAATTATTTTTCCAATGGGGTACTATTAAAGCCTTGTGATGACTTTATTATCCTTAAGTGCTTAGGAATTGAACCAGCTAGGAGTGGAGAAGGCAACAATGCAATAAATATTCGTACTCCCGAATGGACTCTTGTAACTGCAGAAATCCAAGATTAAATGGAGCATATCTTTTAACTCCCAAGGTTGTTTAATGCAAATAAGTACTTGTTGGAAAGGTCTCTTCGTCTGCTTTCCAACGGATCAAGAATCAATGGCAGAGGACAGACGAAACGTCCAGAAACTGCCGAAGAACACTCATGACTCCATTCTGAGTTTCTAGTTTTCCCTTTAAAAGGAAGTGGTAGCCACAAAAAACTCGGGTTTTGTTTGATGTAAGTTAGCTGCTGCTACTTCCTTATAACGCGCATGTCGGCTAGACCGCCCGATTACTTGAATCAAAACTCCAACTTCTATCATATCCGTGAGTGTTTGCTTGTCATCTTGTTCTTGCTTGTTCTTCGATTGCTTGCAGGTTCAAGGATGTTCTTGGCACGGCAAGAGCAGCAACAACCGGAGACGGTGTAACTATCACTAAGGCGTAGCATCCTTGTGATTGTTGTAGTCGGGTAGCACAACGTCGATCTCCACCCCCAAATCATAGTTATCAGGAGACAGTGTACCTGTCGCTCAAGGCGCTACACCATCTTGGTTGTGGTAGTCGGGCAGCCGACGTCGGCTTCCACCAAATTCACCACATCCTCCATATCTCATCGAAAGGTCGGGCTCCCCGTACCCGTCGGGTCCATTATTTTGATTATAAAAAAAGTTTCAAATTCAAAAAGCATTTTGCAATCAATTTATTTTAAAACATAACCTATTTCTTAAAACTTTAATTCATCTCAAGGGAATCTCACGTTTCTTAACATCCTATATGATAAATTTCTTGAAACATTTTCAAAATTTTATCATAGTATCTACGTATAATATTATAACACCATAAAAAGTCTCATATTTTTAAGACTTTATTTGATTTTTTATAATTCAAAAATCCTTAAGCTCTACATTACCAATGAAGTGTCGTAACATAATTTTTTTAATATTTTTTTAAATTTATTAGATAGGAACTAAAAATAGACACAAAATATTGAATATGATATTTCTGTAAATTTTAGTGCATTATTTTAGGTACTTGCAGTTCAAATTTCACATATTCCAATTTTAATCCTAGAAACACAATTAATGAATTAAAAATAGAAAATGGATGTAGAAAAATACAAGAAAATTATATGGAATAAGATAAGTTGTATTTTGATTATAAAAAAAATTTGAAGTTCAAATAAACATTTAAACATCAATTTACTTTAAACCATAGCCTATTACATCTCAAAACTCTAATTCATCTCAAGAGAATCTTAGGTTTCATAACATCTTATATGATAAATTTCTTGAAACATTTTCAAAATTTTATAATAGTATCTATGTATAATATTATAACATCATGACAAGTCTCGTATTTTTCAGACTTTATTTGATTTTTTTATAATTAAAAAACCCTTAATCACCACATTACCGATGAAGTGTCGTGACATAATTTTTTTAACATTTCTTTAAATTTAGTTCATAAGAATTAAAAATGGACACAAAATAGTGAATATGATTTTTCTATAAATTTTAGTGCATTATTTTAGGTACTTGCAGTTCAAATTTCACATATTCCAATTTAAATCCTAGAAACACAATTAATAAATTAAAAATAGCAAATGGATCTAGAAAAATACAAAAAAATTACATGGAATGAGATATGTTATATTTTGATTATAAAAATAGTTTCAAGTTCAAACAAACATTTAACTATCAATTTACTTTAAACCATAGCTTATTAATATTCACTAACTTAAGTATTTCATAATTATATAAATAATAAATAAACCATTAATATAGTGATAATATATCATCTTGATTCTAAGTTAATCTGTATAAAATCCTAAAACGAATACTGATGTATCCATTTTCATATTCACATTCAGCAGAATTCGGATATCCGTTTCCATATCCCATTTGTAAAACGAATTCCGATGTTTTCGAATGTCATCCATATTTAATTCGGATACGAATACGAATATTCATATTTACAGTTATTTGAATACGAATACGGATAATTCGGATATTCTGACATCCATATCCATCCCTAACGGAGTATGGAGATTAAATCATGTTTTCCAATCAATTAGTGCATGTGATTCGGTATTCTTCGTACAAGTTTTTCTACATCATCACTGCAGGGATGGATTCAGATCGGATATGGATAGAAACGAATCCGGATAGCATTATTTACCACATTTTATTTCGAATATGAATACGGATTCGGATGTTTTCAGATACGAATACAAAACGGATATTTCGAATACGAATACATATTTGAATGTTTAGTCGATTTTAACTCGAAATGTTCATCGTTTCACAAAATATCCAAAAGTTCAAAGTGTCCAATATCATGACAAGTCTCATATTTTTTAGAGTTTATTTGATTTTTTAGAATTAAAAAAACCTTAATCTTCACATTAACGACGGAGTGTCGTAACATAGATTTTTTAGACTTTATTTGATTTTAGTGCATTATTTTTGGTACTTGTAGTTCAAATTTCACATATTCCAATTTAAATCCTAAAAACGCAATTAATGAATTAAAAATAGCAAATGGATATAGAAAAATACAAAAGTTTTATATGGAATGAGATATGTTGTATTTTGATTATAAAAAAATTTCAAATTCAAATAAGCATTTAGCAATCAATTTTTTTTAAAACATAACCTATTTCTTAAAACTTTAATTCATCTCAATGGAATCTCACGTTTCTTAACATCCTATATGATAAATTTCTTGAAACATTTTCAAAATTTTATCATAGTATCTACGTATAATATTACTAGTAAGGTGCACGTGCGTTGCAACGGATTTATAATTTTAATAGAAATATATTTAGAGCATGACATATTTATTGAACATATGTTTAGTAATATAGTAGTCAGATGTCTGTGCTTTGCAATGGAATCTTGTTTTTAATGTCACATACCTATTTAGAGTAATAATATACTCAAAGCAAACTTTATCTATCTATTTGTTTTGCTTGTTGGTTCGGTGATCAAGGTGCACTACATGAATTTGAAGCAACAAGTTTCTGGCTGCTTCTCATAATTATCTCACTTATACCTACAAAGCATTTTGAAGAAATTAGTTTAAAAAGATATATCTGGGATAATGTTTTTTTGGTTATAATATATCATTTTGAAGAAATTTATAAGGAAAACATGCATTGATTTGCTGTTAACATAAAACTAAGCTCTCAGCAGCATCCGTAACACTTTCAATGAACAACCTACAAATATGGTTAGTTTGTGTGAAAGTTGAGTCGATGAATTAAATGACAGAAAAGATAATTTGATTACTATTGAACAATGCAAAAGTTGGGTCAACATATCGGCATCCATGTACCAACAAGAATTTCAGCCCCAGCTACAACAACAATCTTCACAATTGGCCAGCCGTAGCCATTATCATCAGCAACTTCAACAATGAATAGCCTTTTACCTAAAAGATCATAAATACATAAGAATTCTACTCCAACAATGAGGGCAGAACTGACATCAATCATATGCTTGCAACAACATGAGGTCTGAATTAATAAATTTAGAATCATTCCCATGAAGATACGTGACAATCTATGATGAAATGGATAGCTCAAAAAGGTTCAAACATTAATAATAAGTTATGCATCAGAACTATGGGATAAATAGTCAAGCTTTGTAAATATGTGTACCCAGCACATGACAATGTACTCTACTTATATAGACAAAGTTACTGAATAAACGTCATTATTGAGCAAAATCAACATTGTTTGCACATACATCTTCTCAATATTCTCATTGAGGTTTGCAATCTACAATAAATTGACTGATAGTAAATTACTAAGCAGGAGAACAATTCCCACCATATAAATAATGTCAAAAGATTAGTACATAAAACATGTGTCACCTCTGTCAATTTGAACATCAATTTGCACAACTTCTTCATGATTCCACCAATAGCACGCTGTCACGAGAAATCACTTATTTAGATCATTGTCTGCTCTCTGATGGCCAAACGCTCAATGTCTTTAATAATGTTCAACTTGGGCAGACTTGCCCCGGCAGGAGCAATCTTCATTATATTGAAAAATAAGTTGTTGAGGGTCTCCGCTTCTACTCGTACCTGCATTTCATAGAAGCAAATTAGGACTTACTTCCCAGCTGCACCAGCAACTCAACATGGATTCACGGAATTACACCTTGCGATAGTTTATTATATTCTTAACTCAACATGTTTTTTCAGTAATACAGAAATACCAAGCCTCTTATATATTTTAAGGACAATATATATTTTAATGACAATATATTTAGAACATGATATATTTGTTGAACACATTTGTTTAGTAATATTGCGATAATAAGAAACAAAGTAATATATTATTGTTCAAAACAATACATAGAAGTATCCTTTCTATATAAAGTGTCATTGCATATTTATAATTACAGATCTGGTATGAAATTATACAATATACTATACAATGAGTACATATTCTTTTATCTACTCAGTGAGCACTTCCTTGTAAATGATATTCTTCGTTAGCGTGCTTGTTGAATTGATACCCCTATTTGTTTCCGAAGTGGCGAGTATTTTGATATTGCTACGAGAAATTGCTCGTGACAGAGCTACATTGGAGAGATGAAGATTATAGGGTCATTATTCTATATTCTTCGATCTCCAGAAAGGATAAGAAAACAGTTCAATGTCATTTGTCAAGCAAGACCTTAACAAAGAACCATGTTGACCATTCTTTCCATCAAAACCACAGTTAACAAATTGGATTTTTAAAGAAGCAATCCTTTCTAGCTTTCTTTACAGAATAAAACCTCTTGAAAAATAAACACCGGTTGCATCACAATAAGCCATTGCAACATTGACAATAGTCAATCCACTCTCTCTTGTTATACTCAGCAAGCAAAGGTATGCCATATGTGACCAATTGTTTTCTACTTTATATGCAAGCTCTGGGCATATCAGGCATAGTTCAAAACAAGAAAGGCATTGACAATTTCACAAAAACATCTGCTCATACATTAGCAGAATTCAGTGTCATTACGAAGATTCATTCAGACTTTCAGAGATAAATTCCCACATAGAAATCATTCAGACATTCAGAGATAAATTTCCACAGGCATATCAAGTACTTCTATTACAAACGAACACACACAACTGAAGCATCACATGTTTTCTTCTACTTCTGCTATTCCCCAAAACACACGTTTATACTGAATTATTCAATAGATTTCACATCACACGTTCATGTTATACTTCTTTTAACAGTAAATCTTGTCACGGCGACTGAATATATTCAACAGAAATTTTCAAAGTCGGAACATCGATCCAGAACAATATAAATAAAACAGTAGATCTGTGGCTACGGATTACATAATGAGGAACCGGAGAAAAATGTGTGACAGTTACAACAAGATCAGATCCGGACCAATTCAAGCTTAATGATGCGAACCTCACGAGCCAAAGAAGCCTACCAGATCTCGTCGCGAGCCGCATCAAACCCTAGATCCGGGTGCCCCGAGGAAGGAGAGGAGACCCTGCGCCGTCGCTGTTGCCGCTAGTGGCGTCAGCGTCATCGAGGAAGAGGTCCTCGGGCATGCGGAACGCGCCGTGCGCCGCGACGATGGCTCCGTCGACGAGCAACCCGGAGATGATGAGCGACGCGACGGACGTGAAGAAGAATGCCACGAACGACACGACGACGAGCCCGAGCAGCGTCTCGCGGTCGGAGAAGCTGCGCCCGAAAAGAACCACGGGCTGGTCAGAGCCGCGGAAGAGGTAGAGGAAGCACCAACCGGTGAGGAGACCCAGGAGGATGATCCTTCTGTGAGCTGATCCTTGCTACCTGGTCCTAGAATGCGTCGAGTCCCTCAAGTCCCTCTCAGGTTTAGAAATGTGGATCCGGCCTAAAACCTGACCAACTGGTGCACGCTGATTATTTCTGCTACTGCTCGAACCATGCTGCTCCGCTTCACTGGTGCTCGAGCGGGCTCGAGCGGCGTTTATGGCCTGAGGCAGAGTTCTTTGTTGACGGGGCAGCAGTGTCACTTGCACTGCCTCTAGGATTTGAAAACGACATGGCGCTGCGGCGGGGTGGGAGACTTGGCGGGGGAGGAGGCCGTCGGCGAGAAGAGCTTAGGGTTGTGGAGCGAGGGGAGGCGGCGCGCGGAGCGGGTTCGCTTGGAGGAGGGCGGCGAGGAGGCGTTGGAGAAGAAGAAGAATGGTTGATGGCAGTGGGGGCGAGCACGGATGCGGCAGGGAGGAGAGGGAGGGGAGCGGCAGTTGCGCGGAGAGGGAGGGGGACTGGGGGAGCGGTGTGTCTGCTGCGCGCGTGTGTGGAGGAGGCAGTTGCCAGAGCAGCGCGCATGCGGAGGTGGTTGCCGGGGCTGTGGATGGAATTTGCGTGATGTGCGCTTCACGCTGGGTCGGCACGTTGTCCGTGCGGACGGACGAGTAAGTCCCGGCTTTATTATAGTTAAGATATAACACCATGAAAAGTCTCATATTTTTAAGACTTTATTTGATTTTTATAATTCAAAAATCCTTAAGCTCTACATTACCAATGAAGTGTCATAACATAATTTTTTAACATTTCTTTAAATTTATTAGATAGGAACTAAAAATAGACACAAAATATTGAATATGATATTTTTGTAAATTTTAGTGCATTATTTTAGGTACTTGCAGTTCAAATTTCACATATTCCAATTTTAATCCTAGAAACACAATTAATGAATTAAAAATAGAAAATGGATCTTGAAAAATACAAAAAAATTATATGGAATAAGATATGTCGTATTTTGATTATAAAAAATTTGAAGTTCAAATAAACATTTAAACATCAATTTACTTTAAACCATAGCCTATTACTTCTCACAACTCTAATTCATCTCAAGAGAATCTTAGGTTTCATAACATCCTATATGATAAATTTCTTGAAACATTTTCAAAATTTTATAATAGTATCTATGTATAATATTATAACATCATGACAAGTATCGTATTTTTCAGACTTTATTTGATTTTTTTATAATTAAAAAACCCATAATCTCCACATTACCAATGAAGTGTCGTGACATAATTTTTTTAACATTTCTTTAAATTTAGTTGATAAGAATTAAAAATGGACACAAAATAGTGAATATGATTTTTCTATAAATTTTAGTGCATTATTTTAGGTACTTGCAGTTTAAATTTCACATATTCCAATTTAAATCCTAGAAAAACAATTAATGAATTAAAAATAGCAAATGGATCTAGAAAAATACAAAAAAACTACATGGAATGAGATATGTTATATTTTGATTATAAAAACAGTTTCAAGTTCAAACAAACATTTAACCATCAATTTACTTTAAACCATAGCTTATTAATATTCACTAACTTAAGTATTTCATAATTATATAAATAATAAATAAACCATTAATATAGTGATAATATATCATCTTGATTCTAAGTTTAATCTGTATGAAATCCTAAAATGAATACTGATGTATCCATTTTCATATTCACATTCAGCAGAATTCGGATATCCGTTTCCATATCCACATTTGTAAAACGAATCCGGATGTTTTCGAATGTCATCCATATTTAATTTGGATACGAATACGGATATTCATATTTACAGTTATTCGAATACGAATACGAATTATTCGGATATTCTGACATCCATATCCATCCCTAACGGAGTATGGAGATTAAATCATGTTTTCCAATCAATTAGTGCATGTGATTCGGTATTCTTCATACAAGTTTTTCTACATCATCACTGCAGGGATGGATTCAGATTGGATATGGATGGAAACGAATCCGGATAGCATTATTTACCACATTTTATTTCGAATATGAATACGGATTCGGATGTTTTCAGATACGAATACAAAATGGATATTTCGAATACGAATACATATTTGAATGTTTACTCGATTTTAACTCGAAATGTTCATCGTTTCACAAAATATCCAAAAGTTCAAAGTGTCCAATATTATGACAATTCTCATATTTTTTAGAATTAAAAAAACCTTAATCTTCACATTAACGACGGAGTGTCGTAACATAAATTTTTTAGACTTTATTTGATTTTAGTGCATTATTTTAGGTACTTGCAGTTCAAATTTCACATATTCCAATTTAAATCCTAAAAACGCAATTAATGAATTAAAAATAGCAAATGGATATAGAAAAATACAAAAGTTTTATATGGAATGAGATATGTTGTATTTTGATTATAAAAAAATTTCAAATTCAAATAAGCATTTAGCAATCAATTTATTTTAAAACATAACCTATTTCTTAAAACTTTAATTCATCTCAAGGGAATCTCACGTTTCTTAACATCTTATATGATAAATTTCTTGAAACATTTTCAAACATTTATCATAGTATCTACATATAATATTATAACACCATGAAAAGTCTCATATTTTTAAGACTTTAGTTTGATTTTTTATAATTCAAAAATCCTTAAGCTCTATATTACTAATGAAGTGTCAGTAACATAATTTTTTTAGCATTTCTTTAAATTTAGTAGATAGGAACTAAAAATAGACACAAAATAGTTAATATGTTTTTTCTATAAATTTTAGTGCATTATTTTAGGTACTTGCAGTTCAAATTTCACATATTCCAATTTAAATCCTAGAAACACAATTAATGAATTAAAAATAGCAAATGGATCTAGAAAAATACAAAAAAATTATATGGAATGAGATATGTTGTATTTTGATTATGAAAAAAATTTCAAGTTCAAATAAACATTTAACCATCAATTTACTTTAAACCATAGGCCTATTACTTCTCAAAACTCTAATTCATCTCAAGAGAATCTGAGGTTTCGTAACATCCTATATGATAAATTTCTTGAAATCATTTCAAAATTTTATCATAGTATATACGTATAATATTATAACACCATGACAAGTCTCGTATTTTCAGACTTTATTTGATTTTTTATATTTAAAAAACTCCTTAAACTCCACATTACCGATGAAGTGTCAGTAACATATTTTTTTAACATTTCTTTAAATTTAGTTGATAAGAATTAAAAATAGACACAAAATAGTGAATATGATTTTTCTATAAATTTTAGTGCATTATTTTATGTACTTGCAGTTCAAATTTCACATATTCCAATTTAAATCCTAGAAACACAATTAATGAATTAAAAATAGAAAATGCATCTATAAAAATAAAAACAATTATATGGAATGAAATATGTTGTATTTTGATTATAAAAAAATTCAAGTTCAAATAAACATTTAACGATCAATTTACTTTAAACCATAGTCTATTACTTCTCAACACTATAATTCATCTCAAGACAATCTCACATTTCGTAACATCCTATATGATAAATTTCTTGAAACAATTTCAAATTTTTATCATAGTATCTATGTATAATATTATAACATCATGACAAGTATCGTATTTTTCAGACTTTATTTGATTTTTTTATAATTAAAAAACCCATAATCTCCACATTACCGATGAAGTGTCGTGACATAATTTTTTTAACATTTCTTTAAATTTAGTTGATAAGAATTAAAAATGGACACAAAATAGTGAATATGATTTTTCTATAAATTTTAGTGCATTATTTTAGGTACTTGCAGTTTAAATTTCACATATTCCAATTTAAATCCTAGAAAAACAATTAATGAATTAAAAATAGCAAATGGATCTAGAAAAATACAAAAAAACTACATGGAATGAGATATGTTATATTTTGATTATAAAAACAGTTTCAAGTTCAAACAAACATTTAACCATCAATTTACTTTAAACCATATCTTATTAATATTCACTAACTTAAGTATTTCATGATTATATAAATAATAAATAAACCATTAATATAGTGATAATATATCATCTTGATTCTAAGTTTAATCTGTATGAAATCCTAAAATGAATACTGATGTATCCATTTTCATATTCACATTCAGCAGAATTCGGATATCCGTTTCCATATCCACATTTGTAAAACGAATCCGGATGTTTTCGAATGTCATCCATATTTAATTTGGATACGAATACGGATATTCATATTTACAGTTATTCGAATACGAATACGGATTATTCGGATATTCTGACATCCATATCCATCCCTAACGGAGTATGGAGATTAAATCATGTTTTCCAATCAATTAGTGCATGTGATTCGGTATTCTTCATACAAGGTTTTCTACATCATCACTGGAGGGATGGATTCAGATCGGATATGGATGGAAACGAATCCGGATAGCATTATTTACCACATTTTATTTTGAATATGAATACGGATTCGGATGTTTTCAGATACGAATACAAAATGGATATTTCGAATACGAATACATATTTGAATGTTTACTCGATTTTAACTCGAAATGTTCATCGTTTCACAAAATATCCAAAAGTTCAAAGTGTCCAATATTATGACAATTCTCATATTTTTTAGAGTTTATTTGATTTTTTAGAATTAAAAAAACCTTAATCTTCACATTAACGACGGAGTGTCGTAACATAAATTTTTTAGACTTTATTTGATTTTAGTGCATTATTTTAGGTACTTGCAGTTCAAATTTCACATATTCCAATTTAAATCCTAAAAACGCAATTAATGAATTAAAAATAGCAAATGGATATAGAAAAATACAAAAGTTTTATATGGAATGAGATATGTTGTATTTTGATTATAAAAAATTTCAAATTCAAATAAGCATTTAGCAATCAATTTATTTAAAACATAACCTATTTCTTAAACTTAATTCATCTCAAGGGAATCTCACGTTTCTTAACATTTATATGATAAATTTCTTGAAACATTTTCAAAAATTTATCATAGTATCTACGTATAATATTATAACACCATGAAAAGTCTCATATTTTTAAGACTTTATTTGATTTTTTATAATTCAAAAATCTTAAGCTCTATATTACTAATGAAGTGTCAGTAACATAATTTTTTAACATTTCTTTAAATTTAGTAGATAGGAACTAAAAATAGACACAAAATAGTTAATATGTTTTTTCTATTAATTTTAGTATCATTATGTTAGGTACGTGCAGTTCAAATTTCACATATTCCAATTTAAATCCTAAAACACAATAATGAATTAAAAATAGCAACATGGATATTGAAAAATACAAAAGTTTATATGGAATGAGATATGTTGTATTTTGATTATAAACAGTTTCAACTTCAAATAAGCATTTAACCATCAATTTAATTTAAACCATAACCTATACTTCTTAAAAACCTTTATTTCATCTCAAGAAAATCTCAGATTTCTTACATCCTATATGATAAATTTTTTAAACATTTTCAAAATTTTATCATTGTATCTACGTATAATATTATAACACCATGTAAAGTCTCATATTTTTCAGACTTTATTTGATTTTTTATATTTAAAAACCCCTTAAGCCACATTACCGATGAAGTGTCGTAACATAATTTTTTTAACATTTCTTTAAATTTAGTAGATAGGAACTAAAAATATACACAAATAGTGAATATGATTTTTCTATAAATTTTAGTGCATTATTTATGTACTTGCAGTTCAAATTTCACATATTCCAATTTAAATCCTAGAAACACAATTAATGAATTAAAAATAGAAAATGCATCTATAAAAATAAAAACAATTATATGGAATGAAATATGTTGTATTTTGATTATAAAAAAATTCAAGTTCAAATAAACATTTAACGATCAATTTACTTTAAACCATAGTCTATTACTTCTCAACACTATAATTCATCTCAAGACAATCTCACATTTCGTAACATCCTATATGATAAATTTCTTGAAACAATTTCAAATTTTTATCATAGTATCTACGTATAATATTATAATAACATGACAAGTCTCGTATTTTTCAGACTTTATTCGATTTTTTATAATTAAAAAACCCTTAAGCTCCACATTACCGATGAAGTGTCGTAATATAATTTTTTAACATTTCTTTAAATTTAGTAGATAATAACTAAAAATGCACATAAATTTGATAATATGATTTTTTATAAATTTTAGTGCATTATTTTAGGTACTTGCAGTTCAAATTTACATATTCCAATTTAAATCCTAGAAACACAATTAATGAATTAAAAATAGCAAATGGATCTAGAAAATACAAATAAATTATATGGAATGAGATATGTTGTATTTTGATTATAAAAAAATTTCAAGTTCAAATAAACATTTATCCATCAATTTACTTTAAACCATAGCCTATTACATCTCAAAACTATAATTCATCTCTACAAAATCGCACGTTTTGTAACATATTATATGATAAATTTCTTGAAACAATTCCAAAATTTGATCATAGTATCTACGTTTAATATTATAATACCATGACAAGTCTCGTATTTTTCAGACTTTATTTGATTTTTTATAATTAAAAAACCCTTAAGATCCACATTACCGATGAAGTGTCGTAACATAATTTTTTAACATTTCTTTAAATTTAGTGGATAATAAATGAAAATGTACATAAAATTGAGAATATGATTTTTCTATAAATTTAGTGCATTATTTTAGGTATTTGCAGTTCAAATTTCACATATTCCAATTTAAATCTTAGAAACACAATTAATGAATTAAAAATAGAAAATGCATCTATAAAAATAAAAACAATTATATGGAATGAGATATGTTGTATTTTGATTATAAAAAAATTCAAGTTCAAATAAACATTTAACCATCAATTTACTTTAAACCATAGTCCTATTACTTCTCAAAACTATAATTCATCTCAAGAGAATCTCACAGTTTCGTAACATCCTATATGATAAATTTCTTGAAACAATTTCAAATTTTATCATAGTATCTACGTATAATATTATAATACCATGACAAGTCTCGTATTTTCAGACTTTATTTGATTTTTTTATAATTAAAAACCCTTAAGCTCCACATTACCGATGAAGTGTCGTAACATAATTTTTTTAACATTTCTTTAAATTTAGTAGATAATAACTAAAAATGCACATAAATTGATAATATGATTTTTTATAAATTTTAGTGCATTATTTTAGGTACTTGCAGTTCAAATTTACATATTCCAATTTAAATCCTAGAAACACAATTAATGAATTAAAAATAGCAAATGGATCTAGAAAAATACAAAAAATATATGGAATGAGATATGTTGTATTTTGATTATAAAAAAATTTCAAGTTCAAATAAACATTTATCCATCAATTTACTTTAAACCATAGCCTATTACTTCTCAAAACTATAATTCATCTCTACAGAATCGCACGTTTCGTAACATATTATATGATAAATTTCTTGAAACAATTCAAAATTTGATCATAGTATCTACGTATAATATTATAATACCATGACAAGTCTCGTATTTTTCAGACTTTATTTGATTTTTATAATTAAAAAACCTTAAGATCCACATTACCGATGAAGTGTCGTAACATAATTTTTTAACATTTCTTTAAATTTAGTGGATAATAAATGAAAATAGTACATAAAATTGAGAATATGATTTTTCTATAAATTTAGTGCATTATTTTAGGTATTTGCAGTTCAAATTTCACATATTCCAATTTAAATCTTAGAAACACAATTAATGAATTAAAAATAGCAAATGGATCTAGAAAAATACAAATAAATTATATGGAATGAGATATGTTGTATTTTGATTATAAAAATTTCAAGTTCAAATAAACATTTAACCATCAATTTACTTTAAACCATAGCCTATTACTTCTCAAAACTATAATTCATCTCAAGAGAATCTCACGTTTCGTAACATCCTATATGATAAATTTCTTGAAATAATTTCAAAATTTTATCATAGTATCTACGTATAATATTATAATACCATGACAAGTCTCGTATTTTTCAACTTTATTTGATTTTTTATAATTAAAAAACCCTTAAGCTCCACATTACCGATGAAGTGTCGTAACATAATTTTTTTAACATTTCTTTAAATTTAGTAGATAAGAAATAAAAATAGACACAAAATAGTGAATATGATTTTCTATAAATTTTAGTGCATTATTTTAGGTACTTGCAGTTCAAATTTCACATATTCCAATTTAATCCTAGAAACACAATTAATGAATTAAAAATAGCAAATGGATCTAGAAAAATACAAAAAATTATATGGAATGAGATATGTTGTATTTTGATTATAAAAAAATTGAAGTTTAAATAAACCTTTAAACATCAATTTACTTTAAACCATAGCCTATTACTTCTCAAAACTCTAATTCATCTCAAGAGAATCTTAGGTTTCATAACATCCTATATGATAAATTTCTTGAAACATTTTCAAAATTTTATCATAGTATCTATGTATAATATTATAATATCATGACAAGTCTCGTATTTTTCAGACTTTATTTGAATTTTTTATAATTAAAAAACCCTTAATCTCCACATTACTAATGAAGTGTCGTGCCATAATTTTTTTAACATTTCTTTAAATTTAGTTGGTAAGAATTAAAAATGGACACAAAATAGTGAATATGATTTTTCTATAAATTTTAGTGCATTATTTTAGGTACTTGTAGTTCAAATTTCACATATTCCAATTTAAATACTAGAAACACAATTAATGAATTAAAAATAGGAAATGGATCTAGAAAAATACAAAACAATTGTATGGAATGAGATATGTTATATTTTGTTTATAAAAAAAGTTTCAAGTTCAAACAAACATTTAACTATCAATTTACTTTAAACCATAGCTTATTAATATTCACTAACTTAAGTATTCCATAATTATATAAATAATAAATAAACCATTAATATAATGATAATATATCATCTTGAGTCTAAGTTTAATTTGTATGAAATCCTAAAATGAATACGGATGTATCCATTTTTATATCCACATTCAACAGAATTCGGAGATCTGTTTCCATATCCACATTTGTAAAACGAATCTGGATGTTTCCGAATATCATCCATATTAAATTCGTATACAAATACGGGTATCCATATTTACAGTTATTCGAATACGAATACGGATAATTCGGATATTCTAACGTCCATATCCCTATCACTGCTGTTTAGAACACATATATTTTTCACAGACACTGCTCAGGTCTTTGGTTCATTAATTTTTTGCTTCTTGGAAATTCATGCCGATTCACTATTGATTGTAAGCATTTCAATCAGATGTTTCTTGTTTTCTTTATGAGAAATCTGTGAGGAGATTAGCTTGCATTTCAAGTTTTTGATATATTATTCTTGAGAGCTCTATGTATATCTGCTGGCGCAAAATATTACACTAACATGTTTTAGTAAACTCAAAGATTTGACAAACGAAGTGTTGGTTATGCGGACTGTTCTAAGTCTCTGAATTGGATAATACGTTAAGACAGTTTGAAGTGTGTATTGAATACCTTAATATTCAATGCCTCTTACAAAATCAAAGAGGGGTATTTATAGAGAAGATACATTAGGAAAAGACCTCTTTACCCTCTAATTACAATCGACCTAGAAGATACTGTTTAACATTATTCGTAGGGTTAAAAGGGGAAAAAACTAGGTCAACAATGAGAAAGTAATTCTTCCGTCCTTGCTAGCAGTATCCCTCCGGCAAAAGAGGCTCCGAGATTATTTGTCATGCCAAAGCTTTAGCGGAGACCTCCGTCGTAGAATGCTTCAAATGTAGCGAAGCCTTGATGCTGTTAGGACCTTCGGAGATCAGGTCTTTTAGCTTCCTTTTATCTTCTGATAACGTTGACGTAGAGATTTTAAATAATGCTGAGGATGAAGTATTTTCCCCCAAAAGTAGCCCCTCGAATACGTCTCTCCGAATGACCTGTGCAATGAAGAGAGTAGTATACGCAAGAAATATTTTCATGCTCCAGACTTAGAAAAAATCGAAAGTCCTTACAACCATTTGCCATAATGTCTTCAGAAATAAGGAATCTCTGGACCCAGGATCCGGTCAGAGGTGTCCAGAGGGAAGCTTCGGAATCAGGAGCCCTTTGGACCCAAAATAGTTGTTAGCTCTCAGAGTTGTTAGACCCAAATTAGAGTCGTTACTCTTCAAGGAGGCTAACAGTCACACGATTTCACGGCAGTTTTAAGTCTTCATTGTAGTGGTCCTGCATGTCATAATGGCATCAAAACCGAAACAAAGCAACTCAAATGTTGCTTCGTAACGTACAACACAAAGGACATCAGAGGCTATAAAAGGAGGAAAGTAGTGATTTTGAGGCACGTTACCAACTGCTCCGTAGACTCACTACTCCCCTTCTCTAGTTTCCATTCTCAACTTTTCCAGCTTTCTTCAATGGCGAGGACTAGTTCCAATGTGCCTGTGCCAGCCTGGACATTGGCCTGGCAGTAGGCCATAGCGGCAGCGGCAACAACGGTGGTGGGGTCCTCGGAGAACCCTCGGCCCATCGGCCCTCGCGATCTTTGACCGGCTTCCACCAAGTATACAAACCAGTCGTATTGTCTTGGGGCGTCGACCTGCTCAAAGAAGATGATAGCCGAAGCAGTTGTTGGAAGGCTGAGGCTTGGGGTGAAGGTGCGAGCCCCTGGGAATGAAGTTATTCCAGTACTACAAGCGGGAGAAGTCATAGTTTTTGAAGCTTTTGTAGAAGCCGGACTCGGGCTCCCTTCTGTGGACTTCTTAGCGGAGGTACTAGATTTGTTCCATGTAAAGCTTCCTCGGCTTTCTCCGAACACCATCGCTCGCTTGGCCATATTCGAATGGGCCTTGCGAGCTGAAGGGTATGTGGGGAGAGCGGAGATCTTTGCAGCTCTACACAAAACTTCCTGCAAGCCAAAGACATATATCGGACCTAGGCAGAGAGAAGATGGTGGTGGCCTTTAGAAGCATAAATTTTCAGCTTCGGGATGAGTTTCAAGAAAGGTTTCTAGCGAAGGCCATTAATGATCGATGGTACTCAAATTGGATCCTCTGCTAGTTTTATGTGGAGGTAGGCGTGACTTCCATCTTGGCGGGGCCCCTAGAATAAATCATGTACCGGAGGGAAGCAGACATTAGCCTGGAGCCAAGCTAACTTCAGGTATGCCTCGGGCTGCTGTACACCATAAGTCGACGCATGAGTATGCGCGACTTGGCGGAGGAATTCATAGCCCTCCGAATTCCTTCTCTAATGGCCAACTAGCCTATCAACTTTCAAGAAAACCTGAAGGGGGGACTTCGAGAAATCTCTTCAAACTCCGTAGGTAAGCTTCCCACATATCCTGCATCAAATTGTTTCATTCATACATTGATTTAATTTTATTGAACTAACAGACGATATCTTACCTTTTTAGCTCCGCGGATGACGCCGACTCCAGAACAAATAGTCCGAGCAACGGAGAAGGTTCTCAGAGCTCCTTCGCTCGTGGAGAAGGAGCGAAGGGTGAAGCTGGTCGGGAACTAGGAGCGGTTCAACCGAGTATGGAGTGTACTCGAAGTCGAGCCCCCAACCCTTCCAAACTGGTCCTGCGGTAGATCCAGCACCGAGAAAGAGGAAGGCCGAGGCCACGGCCTCCTGTCCGGTGAATACACCGATGAAGGAGGTGGCCCACAAGCCAAAGGTTCGTACTCCTTCGAAGTCTCCAATTTCATCGCCAGAGCGGTCCGAAAAGGAAGAGGATGCGGATGTGCATATGGCGGAGGAGTTCGAGGCTTTGCTTGTGGGGGATGATGAAGGAGGTTCTCGGATGGAAACTGAGACTCTCGTTCGAGATGGCGCGGAGGTGGCGCCGAACGAAGAGGGGGGCGATCTCGAGCAGGTGGATGCCGAGGTCGCTCCATGGAGTCGTACGGAGGTCCTGGTTCGTGATGAAGGTGGAGTCGAGGCCGAAGGGGTTCAAACCCTAGGAAGCGGAGGGTCCCACCCTGGATGAAGTGGTAGTTGCCGTAGCTGAGTGGACTTCTGTGACCATTGCTTTGGTCTAGTCTCCTGAGTCCGACGAGGACTTCACTCAGATGTTCGAACATCCGAGTAGTCCGTTGCTTGTTCAGTAGCAGGATGGTGGAGGTACACCTTTACTAACCGAGCTCTACTTCATTTTTTACCTGCAATATTTAAATAACAGTATATACCTTTGTGTTTACTGAATCAACTCCAGTGGAGGTGGCTCCGGTGCAAGAGATAGCTCCGGTGAAGAGGTGGTTCCGGAGCTAGAGACAACTCCGGTGCAGGTGAAGGCTCCGGCGTAGGTGATGGCTCCTGGTGAAGGTGATGGCTCCTGGGAAGGGAAAAGGAAAATCCTGGCCCATGCCTTTTCCCATAGCGGGGTTGACTCCATCCGAGTCAATCGATGGGGGGCAATCTATGGAGGATTCTGAGGATGCTTCCCTTCGCTCAGGGCCTTCTCCTACAGATGACGACCGGAGTGCCTTGGCGAGGCTTCCTCTCTTGGCCCCTTTTCTCAAGCAGAGGACAGGGCTTCGGCCTTTATTGGAGCCCCTAGCTCGGGTTAGCTGAAAGGTAGGTGAGACCGAACTGGTCTCCACGATAAGCGAGGCCGAAGTGTCGGAGCTAGGTGAGGAGCCATTCTGAAGAGCGTGGGCCTCATGGCTCCAGATGTGATGAGTCATTATCAACGGAAGTCAAAGAGGACAAAAGAGAGGAGAAGAGCTGTTGCGTTTGGGCCGCGTGTGACTCAGGTACACGGGCAGTGAGCGACTGTCGGGCAGAGGGGCCATGAAGTCGGGCTGGCCCAATCCGGGTACATGGGCTAGGAGCAGCAGAGGATCCACTGGGCTATTGACCAGGATTGACTCAGGTACATGGGCAGCGAGTGATTGCCGGGCTGAGAGAGCTGTGGAATCGGGCCGGCCCAATCCAGGTACCTGGTGCAAAGTCGGTGGACGCTTTGTCAGTTTTGGTGCAAAACTGATGACCACTGATCTTGGATTGGACCGTCCTGAAGTGAAGCCGTAGTCGCTATGAAAGCTCCGCTTCCGGATAAGTCATCTGTAAATAGGAGTTTACTATTTTGTCCTTAGGCCCACAGTCAATCAGTTGTGTCTGTAAAAATATCCTAAGGACAGTTTGGTCTTTTCCATTTATTTCAGCGTCTGTAAAAAACCCTAAGGGTCTGGTGGAATAATCCTAGGCTATTGGGCTACCTATAAATAGGGCCCCGATCCCTAGGGTTAGGTTACCCATTCTGAAATCAAGTTTATTTTCACTAAAGTTTGGGTCACTTTTGGCTTTATTCTATTCGTTCTCTTCCTGTTCCGTGAGAGCGCCGCCACCAGTTTCTGCCTATATTCTTCACTGGTTCATCTGTTTCGTGATTTGTTTCTCAACGAATCTCAGAACATCACGCTGCGATTTTATTCTTCTCGTTTTGCGTGCCTATCCAGTTCTTCTATCGCACGGGATTTTTTTCTTCTACCGATCGATTTCTTCCTGGATATTTTAAACTATGGCATGTCTTGTTTCGTAAAGTAGTACATAGTCATTGGTTCTGGTTCTAGCTATATGCTAGGCACTTGAGTACTGCTTTGAACAAGAGGAGATCACCGTAGCAAAAGTTCGTGCATCTGTTTTATGGCGTGATTTTTTGTTGTGTGTACACTGTGCATTTCTTGCTGTTTTGTCTTGTCTCACAGTTGCAGCAGGCCTATGAACAGCCTGCTTTACTAGCGGTAGAGTTCAAAGGCTAGCTAGCCTGTGCTAGTAGTGTGCGGAAGGTTTTTCATCCACATCCTTCACCAGGTGTCTTTCCCTTCGATTGTTCCTATCGAAGCAGGCATCACTCCACATTGGCTCTATCAAGGCAGACTACTTTGTATTTGTCTTGTTCGAAGTCCAATGCGAAGTTTTTCCTGAGTTATGCGAAGGTCTATTTTCTAGTCCCCATGCGAAGGCACTTCGACTTCGAAGTCTCCTGTTTCGAAGCATACTTCAATTCTTGTTTTCCGCCTTTGTGAACTTCGGTCTGAAGCTGTCATTGCGAAGGTTCTTCGAAATACAAGCTTCGATAGTGCTTTCGTGGCTTTTCTGTGCAAGCTTCGCTACAGGTTTCGAACTTCCTTTGCTCCGCAAGCAAAGTACTGGTTGAGTCGAAGTTCTCAGCTTTCACGTGTTCGAAGAAAATCTTAGAAAGCGAAGCCTGTGTTGCTGTAGGTCTAACAGCTTCGGTAATTCTTGAGTAACTTCGATTTTTGTGCTTTTCGGTTTGGAGTGTGGGTTGGTTCGAAGGTGTTTGTTTAATTGCTGACTTCGCCTGAGCACTCTTCGCTATCATTACGTTTCTGCTCTTCGGAGTATACACTTCGAAGAGGCGGGCTTCGCATAACCACTTTCGAACTAGCTTCGACTCCGTCAGCCTTTGCACGTCAACTTCAAAGCAGGCTTCGGGTCGTTCAATACAAGCTTCAATACTGCATACTTCGCACAGGCTTTGACATCTACTACTCAGGCTTTGCATGACTCCTCCGAACAGGCTTCGACTTCGTCAGCCTTCGACAAAGGACTTCGAAGTAGACTTCAGCACAACCCTCACAGGCTTCGACTCTGCAGGCTTTGACAAGTACCGAATAGGAGACAAATGTTTGAACAGTAAGACTCATCACTTTTTATGTATACTCAGATTAATTGTTGTGATGAGTTATTTTTGTGAACCTTGATCTGCCTAGTTTTTTAAATGCTTTGCTAATCTGCCTTTAAGCACTGTGTTGGTGTTTCTTTGACTAGGACACCGGTTGTTTATAGGCTAGATACGTTTAGACTTTGACAATCTATTTACATTTTCCTGCTAAGTCTTTTGAGGTGCGTTGGGTATTGGGAGCAAGCCATTGATTCGAAAGAATTTTTTTAGGTGCCCATTCACCCCCTCTCTGGTCGCTACTTTCGGTCCTACACTAGGGACCACCCTTTAATGGGCAACCTATCAGGTATGATACACCTGCATAAGTTAGTTTATTTAAAAGTACATACCATATTCACCTTTCCCTTTTGACAGCACATTGTTCTTGCTCGTGCGGCTACGACTTCCAATGAGCGCGAATGTAACCGGCTCAAAGAGAAGGTGACGGCCCTCCAAGAGAGCCTTGCCGACTCTGAGGGCAGGGCTTCGGACTTGGAGGAGATAGTCCGTGTTGAGCGGAGCACTGAAGGCAAAGCTGGAGGCTGCAAACGAAGAGCTTCTGGATGAGTGGGTGGTACTCCGGGCCGAAGTTGAAAGGCTTCGAGAGGCGCAAGAAATCTCCGGAGCTGAAGCCGTACGACATCAAGAAGAGCGTCAACGCTCAGCCAACGAGGTACGACAACTGCTTGCTCAGAAGAATGTCCTCATGACGAAGACAACCGAGCTTAGCACTCCGATCCGTGACATGCGAGCTTCGTCAAAGGCCTTGGTTGCGGAAAGGTCAAAGTGCAGCAGTACAGCCTCCTGAGACCATGGACGTCCTTCGGGGCATCTTGGAATATTTCGGGACGTCTTGTGCCTCTTCCTCGTCGGTGAATGAGCCTTTGGCCTGGAAGCTGAAGATGATCCAAGTAGTTGCGAAAGACCATGAAGAATTCGGGGACTCGGTATGGAGAGATCTCTGGACAAGTAGCCGCACTCTGAGTACTTCGCCACTTCGAGGACATTGGAATTTCCATTGCACCGGACGTGGGCGTGGCACCCACCAGTTTTGAGGGCGACCGCTGTTGGCCCATTCGCCCGATGTCGCCACATCTTGGGAGGCTTTTAAAGCATCCTGGAAAGCTGAAGGTCAGACAACGGTGAAGGAATGGAACGATGAAGGCCATCATCAAAAGTAGGCACGGATGCTGAGTCGAACAGCGGTAAAGGAATGGAACAACGAAGGCCATCATCAAAAGTAGGCACGGACACTACCTCCAGCAATGCCTTCGAAAAGCATGCCTCTCCTAGACCCGAAGGTCTAGCTCTCTTTAGGACCCTATTATGTAAAAACTTGTATTCCTATCTTTCTTTGAATGAAAAAGACTTATTTGGAATGCTTTTAGGATTTTTCGTACTTTTTGTATGATGACCTTGAAGTACTAGAGGTTAACGAAGGGCTCCGCCAGCAATGGGCTACCTTCGAAGCCCTAAGGCCTCACAGGTATCCTAGATTTTCCATTTCTCGAAGGAGTCACGGATAGGTTGCACATGATATTTGTAGCGAAATACTTTCTTATAATAAGGAAGAAAAGGAGGAAGTTGTAAATTTAACATCCTCATCTTCGGAGGACATCGATTGGTCCAAAGAGGAGTGGTCTGACGAAGACCCAGCAGAGACTAGCTCTAAAAGACTTCGGACCTGGGTCAAACTTCAATAAGAGCAGAAGGACTTCGGGGCTTCGCAAAGAGGGAAGCGGATTAAATGAAAAGTTCTGAAGACTCCAGGCTCATGAGCGAGTCATCCTCGAGGTCAGGCGATCACTGAAGCTAGCCTTAGGGATCGAAGGGGCCATCGTTTCCTTCTTGGTTTAGACACTAATTTTTCATGATGTAATATAATTGATTGAGTAATATAAATTGAAATGCATTTAAATTGTGACATTACCTCCTAGCCCCTCTTTGTGGGTGGGTGCCTTAGATTATCAAACCAAGTCGGTCACGCACAACGCCTGGCATGCTTATCCATGCTTAATGCACAATTTTCATAGAGTTTTTTGACCTTACACGATCAGAGCCCCTATTGTACTGATAATTCGAACCAATGATTTAAATCTGAATAGATGGTCGTTATGGACCTCGTAGGACTCTTCGAACCTAATTGCTCGGAATCCATAAATGGTAGCTTAGTACTCTTTTTTGAATGTTTTGAAATCCGGTAATTTTGGTCGCCTTCGACTCTTTTACGGATGCTTTCAAGCCAATGGCTCAGAATCCATTTTTCATGGTCACCTTCGACTCTTTTATGGACACTTTCAAGCCAATGGCTTAGAATCTATTTTTCATTGTCACCTTCGACTCTTTTCCAGATGCTTTCAAGCCAATGGTTCGGAATCTATTTTTCATGGTCACCTTCAAGTCTTTTTCAAATGCTTTCAAGCTAATGGCTCAGAATCCATTTTTATGGGCACATTCGACTTTTTTCTAGATGCTTTCAAGCTAATGGCTCATAATCCATTTTTCATGGTCATCTTCGACTCTTTTCCGGATGCTTTCAAGCCAATGGCTCGGAATCCGTTTTTTATGGTCACCTTTGACTCTTTTCTGGATGCTTTGAGCCAGTGGCTCGAAGTCCGTTGATTGGGTTCGTATGAATGATGCTTACCTCCACAATTAGCTTCATTCCCCTAGTGCGTCCACCAAGGGTAGGAATCATTTTGAGAGGTATGCATAATTTGAACCATAATCTTTATTTATTTTGAAAAGTGTTTACAACCCATTAAAAGGAGTCCCTAAGAAAAATAACGTTTAAGGTGTTCTGCATGCCATGCATGTTTTAATTCTTCCCCTTCTAAATTGGCTAATTTGAAAGACCTGGGGCGTCCTGAACGCAATATGATGTATGGTCCTTCCCATTTGTTTCCCAATTTTCCCGGAGCAATTATGCTTCACAGTACCAAATGACCCGGCTTAAGTTCATTAAGCTTTACCTTCGGGTCATACCATGTCTTTGTCTGGTGTTGCTACTTCATCAAATTGGCAACAGCTCGAAGCCTTGTGTAGCGCCCCGATTTAACAAAATCGAGACATTATTGAATTTCCATAGAAAAACAATAATACAAGAGGTTCATCATGCGACAACATACATACGGTAAAATCCATGGTACGCAGACCATATTTATTACAACATTGTTTTAATAAAAACAGTAATAAGATAAATAAACAGCGGCATGACGAACGTCTTCTTCAGGATTTTTCTTCTTGACTGGGTCGCTACTCCAGACCGTCTTCAAGATAAGCATCCTCTGTGGGGTCCAACGGGTATGAGTACAAAAAGTACTCAACAAGCCACCGCAAATGCAAATAATAATGCAGGATAATAAACGAGGAAGGATAAAGGCTAACAATGCGGAATAAAGCAGTTGCAGTTATGGCATTTAGTGTAATCATATTTTAATCATGCGGAAAGTAAATATGAACATCATCAACATCAACTAACTCGAGGAGTACGTTTTACCTCCTCGCACAACAGTCCTTACATGTCAATCCATCATGCACAATCATATCCAAAGTAAACTAACTGGGGGATGTCACGCAACCCGCCCTTGACCGTGGGCTCGGCTTTTCGAAAAGATTTAAGACTCTGATCAGAGATGTACTACTGTACCCACAAGGCACGCACTCATCTCAACGAGATGACCCATTTCACGGGAACTCGTGCCAAAACCTCAATATGAGATGTTCCAAGCGATAACCACCCGCTCTAGGTTTCGCCGGCGCGCCGGGCCGCATCCCGGCTAACGTCGCACCCCCTTTTGCGCCACATTGGTACAAGTCACCCGCAGGTGCAACTTGACCCATCTCCAAATGGTGGCCTCGGTTTGGAACAACCCATACCTTAGTTAGGACTTACCCACTAGACTTGTGGTTAGTACGTAAGTGTATTGCAACGGATCCCTCAGACCGGTCCTTATAGTGCCTCGGGTGCGACTGACCAATGCCCTAGCTTGCACCCGGAACCCATCATGCATACACTCACAACCATGACTCATCACCAACAGAATTTCCAAGGATAAGAAGCAACGGGGATCATATAATAGAACCATTTTGCTACGACTCATTTTTATCCTATAGCGGCCGTGTCAATACTTTGGACACTAGCTAATATCATTAATCATATGGTGACAAGGAGGTTAGGCGAGATAGCATGGCTTGGGTTGCACATCAAGGTCGGGGGATCCTAAATAAATATAATGTAAGGGTTCATTTGACTAATGCATATATAACCTATGTGTTATAGCGATAGTCAATTCAAACATGGGTTCAATATGTTCAAGAGAATTGTTTGGTGACTTGCCTTGTTCAGCAAAGGGAGAGGGAGGGACTTCGGGGAAGTACTCCGGCTCCTCGGCGACGTCGTAGTCTTTTTAATATAAAGTAAAATAAAAAGAGTACCACATTCAATCAAACCATATAACATTACATTGCAAGCATATAAGTTAAAGTGGGTTTGATTATAAATAAATAAACTCAAAGGTTAAGGTTCTAAATTTTATAAATAATTTTAAAGGGATTAAAATGAAGGGTTGTCCTTTTTTGAAAACAAATGTTTAAATGTGATTATTGTCATATTAAATTCTCAAATAAGTGTGAAATGAAAAGTTCATGTCAACTTGGTGGTTTTCAGTGAATGGACAGAAAGGAAATTAATATAAATCTTTCTGAAGTTTAAATATTTTAATCCATATTTTAATCCTAAAGGCTTTTGAATAATTATTTGAATAAACATAAAAATGTCAAAATAAACCTACTGTTTTTATTGCATAAACATGTGGAGAATAATTTCATGAATTTTCTAAAATTGGAATGGTAATTTTTAGAGTCCAAATGCATTAGATATGAATTTTACAAGTTTAAAAGCATTTCTGGAATTTATTTTCAAATTTTAAACCTCTCGGGTCCACGGTGAGCCAGGCCCACGGTGAACCCGCGCACTGTGCGCATGCGCCGGGTCGATCTGGACCGTCGGATCCAGATCCGACGCGCGAGAGCGAGGCGGGACGCGTAAGTCGCGATGGACGGCTAGGATTAAAACATTCGAACCGGTACCACGTGGACGCACGGGATTAAACGCGGGTTTTAAATACAGATGGACGCACGAGATCGCACCGTACCGTTTCGCTCAGATCCGACGGCCAGGATTAAACCGAACAGATGATTTAACCCAAGCGTTGGATCTGGATCGCACGGCCAGGATTGAATCCGGCACAGTGCGTGTCGGGGGGGTAAAGTACCCCTTCTTCCCCGACTCCGGTGGTACGACGGCGAGCAATTCCGGCGAGGTTGAGGGCTATCTAGTCTAGCTAGGGCTAAAAACGGAAAGGGGGTACCGAGGGGAACAAAAGGGTACCGTTGCGGTGGTCCGGGGTCGACGGAGCGAGGCCGGCGACGAGCGTAGGCGGTGGAGGCATTCGGGTCCTTGGCGGCGACGACGATCCGGCGGGGTTCGACGTCGGCGGAGGGGTGGCCGAGGTCGGGGTCGTTCTCGCGGTCACGTTGGTGGCGGAGGCACGGGCGGAGGTGGTCCGGTGCGACGGTGAGCGGTGGCCGGAGGTGAATCAGAGGGTGTGCGCTAAAAAGTGAAATGCGAGTGCTCTGTTCGTTCTCGAGGCGATTAAGCGTGGGGGTCGGACGCGGCTCAGGCTGGGGCTTAAATAGGACGCCGGGGAGGGCTCGCATGCAAGGAAACCGGCCGAGGGCCTTTACTCGCCGGCGATGGCTCGGCCATGCACGCGGAGCGGCGATCCCGTGGCATAAACGCGAGGGTTAAAGCGGGGAAACGGTCGGCGCGACGCGGGGGACCGAGTTATGGCGGCAATTTAATGGGGGACGCGCCGGCGAGGCGAATCCGAGGGCGAGGTCGTCGGCCGGCGCGATTTGGGGGCGGTGGCGCGAGGTTGACGACGGGACTGACGAGTGGGGTCCACTGGCCAGTGAGCGCGAGCGAGCGAACGGGAAGACTGACGGGTGGGGCCGCGGTGTCGGGTGCGCGCGCGAGGGGAAAGTTTTGGCGCCGACAGGTGGGACCGGGCTGTCAGCCAGAGGCGGGCGCGGTAACGGGCTGGGCCGGCCAGGAGAGAGAGAAGGGAGGGAGAGGAGCCCATTACTGTTCTAATACTTTTCTGAATAAAAATAATTCCAGAAAATAGATTAGAATATTAGGGCTACTTCCAAGGCTGGTAAAAATTTATAAAAATTCTCAAAATTATATCTTGGTCTTAGGATCATATACAAAAAGTTTCACCTCCTGATTTGGTCATCTACTCTATGTTGTAGTTCAAAAGGGTATAAAAGGGATTTAAAAGTATTTTCTGAAATAATAATTCCAATAAATTGAATTTAATAATATTTTTATTGTTTTGAAAAATTGGGGTGTTACAAACCTATCCCCCTTACAAGAATCTCGTCCTCGAGATTGGAACGCTACTCGAATAGCTCAGGGTATTGGGTTTTCAGCTCGTCTTCTTTTTCCCAAGTGGCTTCTTCGGCGGGATGGTTGTTCCATTGGACTTTGCAGAAGCGGACGACGCGACTTCTGGTTACTCTCTCTTTTGTTTCTAAGATCTTGACGGGTCTCTCTATGTAGGTCAAGTCTTCTTGGACATTAAGTTGCTGAAGGTCGGCTTGCTCGGTGGGCACACGGAGACACTTCTTCAGCTGCGAGACATGGAACACATCATGAACGCCTGCCAAGGATGGAGGCAGTTCAAGTTGATATGCCACTTCTCCTTGTCGACGGAGGATCTGGAAAGGTCCGACATAGCGGGGTGCTAGTTTGCCTTTCATGTTGAACCTTTGAGTGCCACGGAGGGGAGTGACTCGGAGGTAGACATAATCGCCCTCCTCAAAGGCTAGATCTCTTCGACGGTTATCGGCGTAGCTCTTTTGCCTGGATTGGGCTGCCTTCAGTCGGTCTCTTATGATCTTAACTTTCTCTTCGGCTTCTCTCAATAAATCAGTCCCAAACAGTTGTGATTCTCCAGTTTGATCCCAGAGCAATGGCGTTCTGCACTTACGCCCATAGAGTGCTTCGAACGGGGACATTTGCAGGCTGGCTTGATAGCTGTTGTTGTAGGAGAACTCTGCATAAGGTAAGTTCTTGTCCCACATTCCGCCAAAGTCTAGAGCACAAGCTCTAAGCATATCCTCCAATATCTGGTTGACCCTTTCGGTTTGACCGTCGGTCTGCGGATGATAGGCGGTGCTAAAGTTCAGCCGGGTGCCGAGTTCCTCTTGAAGGTTCTTCCAAAACTTGGAGGTAAACTGACTCCCACGGTCAGATACAATCTTCTTAGGAACTCCGTGAAGGCACACGATCCGGGTCATATACAACTCAGCCAACTTGGCGACGGTGTACATTGTCTTGACCGGGACGAAGTGAGCTACCTTGGTGAGTCGATCAACGATCACCCAGATAGAATCATGACCAGCTTGGGTCCTGGGCAGTCCCGTGATGAAGTCCATTCCTATCTCTTCCCACTTCCATTCAGGGACTTTGAGGGGTTGAAGAAGTCCGACAGGTCTCTGATGCTCTGCCTTGACTCGCCGGCATGTGTTGCACTTGGCCACATACTCAGCTATTTCTCTCTTCATGCTGACCCACCAATTTTCTCCTTCAGGTCTTGGTACATCTTTGTACTCCCAGGATGAATGGAGTATAGAGTATCGTGGGCTTCTTGAAGGATGAGAGTCTTCAACTCAGGTAGGTTGGGTACGCATACTCGGTTTCCGAACCAGATGGTACCATGTTCGTCCTCGGAGAATCCGGGGGCTTTACCCTTCCTCATGTTTTGCTGGATCTCCAGGATGTCCGGGTCTTCCTTCTGCTTCTCTCGGATCTGGTCTATTAAGATAGGCCGAGACTCCAAGGCAGCGAGGTACTCTCGAGTGGTGATCCCCAGGTTTAGCCTTTCCATCTCCTTGTAAAGTAAAGGAGCTTGGTCCTGAATCATGATGGCATTGCAGTACCCTTTTCGACTAAGGGCGTCTGCCACCACGTTCGCTTTGCCCGGATGATAATGGATGCCCAAGTCGTAATCCTTGATCAGTTCCAACCATCTCCTTTGCCTGAGATTCAGATCTGGTTGGGTGAATATGTACTTGAGGCTCTTGTGGTTGGTGAAGACCTCACACCGATTCCCCACAAGGTAATGTCTCCATATCTTCAAGGCATGAACCACGGCTGCTAGTTCCAGGTCGTGGGTTGGGTAGTTCAGCTCATGTGGTCTCAACTGCCGGGAGGCGTAGGATATCACCTTCCCTTCTTGCATTAAGACGCATCCCAATCCTTGGCGAGAGGCATCACAGTAGACGTGGAAGTCTTTTCGGATGTCTGGCAGAGTCAGAATGGGAGCTGACACTAGCTTCTTCTTGAGGGTCTGGAAGCTTTCTTCGCAGTCAGGGGTCCATTCAAACTTTACTTCCTTCTGCAGAAGTCTGGTCATAGGCTTGGCGATCTTGGAAAAATTCTCGATGAACCGGCGGTAGTATCCGGCCAATCCGAGGAAACTCCGGATCTCGGTCACGGTCGTGGGCTGCAGCCAGTTGGTTACCGCTTCAACGGTGGTTGGGTCCACTGCTATTCCTCCGGCAGATATAACATGACCGAGGAACTTCACCTCAGACGACCAAAATTCGCACTTGCTGTATTTGGCGTACAGTTGCTGCTCCCTTAGCTTTCCGAGGGTCAGACGGAGGTGAGTCTCGTGTTCTTCCTTGGTCTTAGAGTAAACGAGGATATCGTCGATGAATACCACGATGAACTTGTCCAAGAACTCCATGAATACGTTGTTCATCATGTTCATGAAAAAGGCCGGGGCATTCGTGAGTCCGAACGACATCACAGTATACTCGTAGAGTCCATAGCGGGAGGTGAAAGCAGTCTTGGGTATATCTTCCTCCCTGATCCTTAACTGGTGATAACCTGACCTGAGGTCAATCTTGGAAAACACCGAGGATCCTTTCAGCTGATCGAACAGGTCGTCGATCCGAGGCAATGGGTATTTGTTCTTGATGGTTACGTCGTTCAAGGCTCTATAGTCCACGCACATCCTCTTGGTCTTGTCCTTCTTCATGGCAAATATGACCGGTGCACCCCAAGGTGAGGTACTCGGTCGGATGTAACCTTTCTGCTCTAGGTCTTCGATGTTGCTCTTGACTTCGGCTAGTTCATTGGCGGCCATTCGGTATGGGCGCTTGGAGATTGGAGTGGTCCCGGGGACAAGTTTGATTCTGAATTCGATGTCCCGCTTGGGAGGCATTCCGGGCAGATCTTCGGGGAAAACATCTGCAAACTCCTTGACTATTGGCACCTCTTCAAGAGCTATTGAGCGAAGGGATGCTCCGAGTGGTTTGCGACTAGTCATCCGGAAGGTGACAGTTACGCCTTCAGGACTGGTCACCGTGACGGACTTGTTGGCACAGTCGATCACTCCCTTGTGCTTCATCAACCAATCCATACCTAGTATAAGGTCAAGTCCGGTGCATCGGATGAGGACAGGCTCGGCCCGAAACAGCACTCCTTGGATGTCAAGTTGAACCTTAGGGCTGTAGAAGCGAGCTGAGGTCCTATTGCCGGGGGTGGCAATCACCAGGGGAATGGGTAGAGGGAGCACGTCCAGATTGTTTGTTTTTGCAAAATCTTCCGAGACGAAAGAGTGGGTTGCTCCAGAGTCAAATAATATGACGGCCGGTACGGAATTCATAGTAAACGTACCGAGTACGACTTCAGGAGCCTCCTGAGCTTCCTCCGCGCTGATGTGGTTGACGCGGGCGCGAACGGCCTGGTGGGGTGCTGCGCCTTGGTTCTGCTTGGGGTGAGGACACTGGTGCGAATAGTGCCCTTCCTTGCGGCAGTTGAAGCAGACGACCGGCCTTCCTTGGCGATCCCTCAATATCGGGGCCTTGGCGGCCGGTGCCGGCTGAGCGGCCGGAGCTGGTGGAGCGGGGCGAGGATGCCCGGCGTTGGATCCACCGGCTGCGTGAGGTGGCCTGTAGGCGGGCCGAGGATGGTAGGCGGGCGCTGGTGGCGGAGGGACGAAGCGGGGCCTCTGAGTGTTCGCCTGCTGGTGCTTGAAGGCGATCATCTTCCTCTTCTTGAGGTCCAGCTTGTTCTGCTCAGTCTCCTGGATGAGCGCTTTGTTGACCAGCCGCTGGAAGTCGGCGATGTCGGCGGCGACGAGCTGGATGGACAGCTCATCCTTGAGTCCCCTGAGGAACTTGGCTTGGCGGAGGGCGTCGGTGCGCACTTCCTCCGGTGCGTAGCGTGCGAGGCGGTTGAACTCATGGAGGTACTCCATGACAGTCCGGTTGCCTTGTTGCAGGTCGCGGAACTCCTGCTGCTTCACCGCGATGACACCGGCGGGGACGTGGGCGGCACGAAAGGCGATGGTGAACTCCGCCCAAGTCACCATGTGGCCCTCTGGCTGGGACGCACGGTAGTTGTCCCACCATTCAGCGGCGGGACCCTGGAGCTGGTGAGTGGCAAAGGCCACCCGCTCCCGGTCGGTGCAGGGGAGGAGGTCGAGCTTCTTCTCGATGGTGCGGAGCCAATCTCCGGCCTCCATCGGGTTGGTTGTGCTCGAGAAGATGGGCGGACGCACGCGCAAGAACTCGGAGAGTTGCGGAGCGGCCGCGGGTGCTGGTGCGCGAGGGGCGGGCTCCCCGTTCTGCAGACGGTCCAACTGAGCCTGTTGGTGCTGCATTTGGGTGAGGAGGGCGGTGATCAGATGATTCTGATTCGCCATCATTTCCGCCAAGGTGGGGTGATTGGCGGAAGGCGACCCAGACTGACGTGGGCCCGTTGCACCCCAGTTGGGTACAACACCCTCAGGCGCATCTCGGCTCCCTCCTGCTCCGTTGTTAGAGCCGGTGTTCTGGTGGTCGGCCATCTTCTGAATATCCAAAGTGTGGAAACAAAAGATGACGAAACAATAATACAACCAAAAATTAACATATAGCATTCAAGCACACAAATATATCAAGTGGTATAAATAGTTCATTACAATTAAGTTCTTATTCCATCTACAACCCAACTCGTTGCAGACTTCACCACATACAAAATTAAGATCTTTATTTGAATTTGCGTCTCCTAACGCCTACTCGCCACCGGAGGCGGTCTCCGTGCTCTCGGAACCACGAGTACGCTGCTCCAGAGAGATGGTGGGCTCGAGAAAATTCTCGATGATGGAGTCGGAGACGAGGCCAGGGCGTGGTGTAGGGGCGCTGGTGGAAGGCCTGGCGGGGGAGGGTCGTGGCGGGATCCTCTTGGGGCGAGGGAGGGGTTCACGGATGGGCTTCTTCTTCTTTGGAAGAAGAGGAACCATCTCCGCGATGTCCTTCTGCAGCTGCATGATCTTGCGCTGCAGCTCGCCGTTCTGTTGGATCAGGTTCTTCATTTCTTCACGAAGAAATGCAACCGCCTCATGGTGCTCGTCGGCGTCGAGCACCGCCTCAGTGTGGAGATCATCCATGGCCTGCAGAAGACGCGACTGCCGGGCCATGACCGGATCACGCACGGAGTGAACTCCGAGGTAGATGCTACGGTGGGCTCCGGGAGTACGCTTCGGTACAAGCCGGAAGGATGAGTTCTGAAGACGATCGTCGTAGATCATCCTCAGCTCCATGAGGGCCTGAAGGGCGACTCGTTGGCACGCGACGTCGAAAGTCGGGCCTCCAAGTGCGGTGGTGTAGGGCGGCAGGTGTTCTCCAGAGCCATGGACGGTGAGGGAGACGTCACAAGGCCCGGCGAACTCGTCGGGGTAGACTCCTTGAAATTCGGGTTCGAAGAGGAACCCGAGGAAGGTGAGCATCATGCGGAGCTCCCGGACGAAGCCCTCGTAGTGACGGCAGTAGCTGTGGACTTGGTAGACAGGCATCTACAAAACAGTAAGTTGAATAAAAGTGAGGAGAGGAACAAAGTTATGAAGTAGATTTTCAAGAAATAATTTCCTATGGCTAATGGCTAGGCGGGTCTGTTTGGCTTCCTACAGTCAAGTCGGCTCTGATACCATCTTGTAGCGCCCCGATTTAACAAAATCGAGACATTATTGAATTTCCATAGAAAAACAATAATACAAGAGGTTCATCATGCGACAACATACATACGGTAAAATCCATGGTACGCAGACCATATTTATTACAACATTGTTTTAATAAAACAGTAATAAGATAAATAAACAGCGGCATGACGAACGTCTTCTTCAGGATTTTTCTTCTTGACTGGGTCGCTACTCCAGACCGTCTTCAAGATAAGCATCCTCTGTGGGGTCCAACGGGTATGAGTACAAAAAGTACTCAACAAGCCACCGCAAATGCAAATAATAATGCAGGATAATAAACGAGGAAGGATAAAGGCTAACAATGCGGAATAAAGCAGTTGCAGTTATGGCATTTAGTGTAATCATATTTTAATCACGCGGAAAGTAAATATGAACATCATCAACATCAACTAACTCGAGGAGTACGTTTTACCTCCTCGCACAACAGTCCTTACATGTCAATCCATCATGCACAATCATATCCAAAGTAAACTAACTGGGGGATGTCACGCAACCCGCCCTTGACCGTGGGCTCGGCTTTTCGAAAAGATTTAAGACTCTGATCAGAGATGTACTACTGTACCCACAAGGCACGCACTCATCTCAACGAGATGACCCATTTCACGGGAACTCGTGCCAAAACCTCAATATGAGATGTTCCAAGCGATAACCACCCGCTCTAGGTTTCGCCGGCGCGCCGGGCCGCATCCCGGCTAACGTCGCACCCCCTTTTGCGCCACATTGGTACAAGTCACCCGCAGGTGCAACTTGACCCATCTCCAAATGGTGGCCTCGGTTTGGAACAACCCATACCTTAGTTAGGACTTACCCACTAGACTTGTGGTTAGTACGTAAGTGTATTGCAACGGATCCCTCAGACCGGTCCTTATAGTGCCTCGGGTGCGACTGACCAATGCCCTAGCTTGCACCCGGAACCCACCATGCATACACTCACAACCATGACTCATCACCAATAGAATTTCCAAGGATAAGAAGCAACGGGGATCATATAATAGAACCATTTTGCTACGACTCATTTTTATCCTATAGCGGCCGTGTCAATACTTTGGACACTAGCTAATATCATTAATCATATGGTGACAAGGAGGTTAGGCGAGATAGCATGGCTTGGGTTGCACATCAAGGTCGGTGGATCCTAAATAAATATAATGTAAGGGTTCATTTGACTAATGCATATATAACCTATGTGTTATAGCGATAGTCAATTCAAACATGGGTTCAATATGTTCAAGAGAATTGTTTGGTGACTTGCCTTGTTCAGCAAAGGGAGAGGGAGGGACTTCGGGGAAGTACTCCGGCTCCTCGGCGACGTCGTAGTCTTTTTAATATAAAGTAAAATAAAAAGAGTACCACAATCAATCAAACCATATAACATTACATTCCAAGCATATAAGTTAAAGTGGGTTTGATTATAAATAAATAAACTCAAAGGTTAAGGTTCTAAATTTTATAAATAATTTTAAAGGGATTAAAATGAAGGGTTGTCCTTTTTTGAAAACAAATGTTTAAATGTGATTATTGTCATATTAAATTCTCAAATAAGTGTGAAATGAAAAGTTCATGTCAACTTGGTGGTTTTCAGTGAATGGACAGAAAGGAAATTAATATAAATCTTTCTGAAGTTTAAATATTTTAATCCATATTTTAATCCTAAAGGCTTTTGAATAATTATTTGAATAAACATAAAAATGTCAAAATAAACCTACTGTTTTTATTGCATAAACATGTGGAGAATAATTTCATGAATTTTCTAAAATTGGAATGGTAATTTTTAGAGTCCAAATGCATTAGATATGAAATTTACAAGTTTAAAAGCATTTCTGGAATTTATTTTCAAATTTTAAACCTCTCGGGTCCACGGTGAGCCAGGCCCACGGTGAACCCACGCACTGTGCGCGTGCGCCGGGTCGATCTGGACCGTCGGATCCAGATCCGACGCGCGAGAGCGAGGCGGGACGCGTAAGTCACGATGGACGGCTAGGATTAAAACATTCGAACCGGTACCACGTGGACGCACGGGATTAAACGCGGGTTTTAAATACAGATGGACGCACGAGATCGCACCGTACCGTTTCGCTCAGATCCGACGGCCAGGATTAAACCGAACAGATGATTTAACCCAAGCGTTGGATCTGGATCGCACGGCCAGGATTGAATCCGGCACAGTGCGTGTCGGGGGGGGGGGGGGGTAAAGTACCCCTTCTTCCCCGACTCCGGTGGTACGACGGCGAGCGATTCCGGCGAGGTCGAGGGCTATCTAGTCTAGCTAGGGCTAAAAACGGAAAGGGGGTACCGAGGGGAACAAAAGGGTACCGTTGCGGTGGTCCGGGGTCGACGGAGCGAGGCCGGCGACGAGCGTAGGCGGTGGAGGCGTTCGGGTCCTTGGCGGCGACGACGATCCGGCGGGGTTCGACGTCGGCGGAGGGGTGGCCGAGGTCGGGGTCGTTCTCGCGGTCACGTTGGTGGCGGAGGCACGGGCGGAGGTGGTCCGGTGCGACGGTGAGCGGTGGCCGGAGGTGAATCAGAGGGTGTGCGCTAAAAAGTGAAATGCGAGTGCTCTGTTCGTTCTCGAGGCGATTAAGCATGGGGGTCGGACGCGGCTCAGGCTGGGGCTTAAATAGGACGCCGGGGAGGGCTCGCATGCAAGGAAACCGGCCGAGGGCCTTTACTCGCCGGCGATGGCTCGGCCATGCACGCGGAGCGGCGATCCCGTGGCATAAACGCGAGGGTTAAAGCGGGGAAACGGTCGGCGCGACGCGGGGGACCGAGTTATGGAGGCAATTTAATGGGGGACACGCCGGCGAGGCGAATCCGAGGGCGAGGTCGTCGGCCGGCGCGATTTGGGGGCGGTGGCGCGAGGTTGACGACGGGACTGACGAGTGGGGTCCACTGGCCAGTGAGCGCGAGCGAGCGAACGGGAAGACTGACGGGTGGGGCCGCGGTGTCGGGTGCGCGCGCGAGGGGAAAGTTTTGGTGCCGACAGGTGGGACCGGGCTGTCAGCCAGAGGCGGGCGCGGTAACGGGCTGGGCCGGCCGGGAGAGAGAGAAGGGAGGGAGAGGAGCCCATTACTGTTCTAATACTTTTCTGAATAAAAATAATTCCAGAAAATAGATTAGAATATTAGGGCTACTTCCAAGGCTGGTAAAAATTTATAAAAATTCTCAAAATTATATCTTGGTCTTAGGATCATATACAAAAAGTTTCACCTCCTGATTTGGTCATCTACTCTATGTTGTAGTTCAAAAGGGTATAAAAGGGATTTAAAAGTATTTTCTGAAATAATAATTCCAATAAATTGAATTTAATAATATTTTTATTGTTTTGAAAAATTGGGGTGTTACACCTTGTTTCTTCGGTCAAGTCAAGCGAAGTTTGCCTTTCATTGTCAACTTATGGTTCCGTGGTGTAGAGAGAACCTCCTTTTAGCTCCATTGGTGTCATGGCTTCATCTCCAAACAATAACCGGAATGGAGTAAAACCTGTAGACCTGGCTTGAGGGGTTCGGATGGACCACAAAATCTTCGGGAGTTCCTCAGTCCACATCCCCCTTGCCAACCCTACTATCCTTCGATTTAAGCCTAACAAAATATTACCATTGGCTCACTCGACAGCTCCGTTGGATTGGGGATGATGGACAGCTGCAAAGCACATTTGGATACTAAGGCCTTCATAGAATTCTTTAAAAGGCCCGGCATCGAATTGGGTGCCATTGTCAATTGTAAGTTGCCTAGGTACTCCGAATCTACAAATAATATTTTGCCAAAAAAACTTTTGTACATTTTTAGAAGTGATAGCAGTGAGGGGCTCAGCTTCGACCCATTTAGAAAAATATTCAATTGCTACCACTGCAAATTTCAAACTGCCTTTTGCCATCGAGAAGGACCCATTAAGATCCATTCCCCACAGAGCCATTGGCCATACCAGAGTGATAACCTGAAGAGGTGTCGGAGGACGATGGCTCCATCTTCCCATCCACTGACATCCCTGACAAGTGCGGACTGATGACTCAGCACCAACTACTATAGTAGGCTAATAAAGCCACAGGCAACTTTGCCTGTTAGAGCTCAAGGGGCTAGATGACTACCACATAATCCTTCGTGAATTTCTCGAAGTATATCTTGTCCTTTGGATTGTGAGATACATCGAATTAGGGGAGAGCAGATTCCAGCCTTGTATAATATACTGTTGAAATATGATAATTTCGCACCCTCAATTGTAATATTACCAACTCTGGGCCTTCGGGCAACTTAGCTTCGTCTTGCAACAATTTCATTATTAGACTCCACCAATCACTTCTCGATATGCAAAGTACCTCAATAGGAGGGAGTTGTGGCACCGAAGGGGAGACAAGTTCTTCATAAAAAGCCCCTTCTAGGATATCTAGGGCTCCAGATGCAGCTTTGGCCAAGGCATCCGCTTGCTGGCTGTCGGCTCGTGGAATGCTCCAGATAGAAATCCCTTTAAATACTACTTCAGTCTTAAGAATTTCTTCCAAATATTTAGCAAGATGTGGATGCTGATCTTGAAAACTTTTATCAACGTGTCCTGAAACAACCTGAGAGTCTGTTTTTATGACCCTCACGGCACCAAGCGCGTTCGCTTTGCGAAGGCCAAGCAGGATCCCTTCATACTCCGCAATATTGTTGGTGTACTTAAAGTTGAGCCTTGCGGAGTACATCGCTTTTTGCCCTGAAGGCGAGATTATGACTGCTCCAGCGCTTGCTCTGGATGCCTAGAAAGCCACGTCAGAGTACACGGTCCACACACCTTCATTTGATTCTTCAGGAGCCCATACTGCGGACGGGGTCCACTCCGCTATGATGTCAGCCACAACTTGTGATTTAATGGTTGTTCTTGCTGAGAAAGAAATGCCAAAAGGAGCTAGCTCGATAACCTATTTCCCAATTCTTCCTGTGGAATCTTTGCTTTGAAGCATATCTCCAAGGGGGTATGCGGTTGGAACAATTACATTGTGCGCCAAAAAATAATGCCGCAGCTTCCACGAGGCCATTACCAAGGCGTAAGTGAATTTCTCGAGCTCAGAGTATCGTGTTTTGGTTCTGGACAAAGCTTCTGATACAAAGTATATTAGATTCTGCACCAGCTTTCCATTGAAGTCCACTTCTCAAACAAGTATTGCACTGACAGCAGAGCCTATTGCCGCAAGATAAAGGAGAGTTTCGCCTGCTAGGGGCCCAGTAAGTGTTGCAAGATTGTCGAGGTAGTCCTTAATTTCATCAAAGCTCTTTCGACACTCTAGTGTCCAGGCAAAACTTTCGGACCCCTTCAAGGCTTTGAATATCGGGAGGCTCCGCACTACGAACCTTGCCAAAAATCGGCTAAGGGCTGCGAGGCATCCGACAAGCTTCTAGACTTGCTTCAAATTTTCTAGCGGAGCCATCCTTTGCAGTGCACTTATCTATGTTAGGCTAGCTTCAATTTCGCTGCTCGAAACTAAATACCCTAACAATTTTCCTGCTTGAGCCCCGAAGATACATTTCTTGGGGTTGAGGCGAACTCCACATGCTCGGAGGCTCTCAAAAGTTTCTGCTAAGTCTAGACTATGTTGGTGCTTCAAAGCACTCTTTATTACAATGTCATCCATATAGCCCTCGGCATTGCGGCCTATCTAGTGACCTAGAGCCTTAGCAATTAATCTTGAAAAAGTTGCCCCGACATTCCTTAAGCCGAAGGGCATTTTGACGTAACAAAAGACTCCCGAAGGAGTTATGAAGCTTGTCTTGGCTTCGTCTTCGCGTTTTAACCATATTTGATGGTATCCGGAGTACGCGTCAAGGAAACTCAAGAGTTCGGAGCTTGGTATAGAATCAACGAGCTGATCAATGCGGGGCATGGGGTAGGGGTCACGTGGGCATGATTTATTCAGAGACATGTAGTCGATGCACATGCGCCACTTGCTAGAGGCCTTTTTCTTGACGAAGATGGGGTTGGCTAACCACTCTGTGTGGGCCACTTCCCTGATGATCCCAGCTTTTAGTAACTTTTCTACATCTGCCTTGGCGAGATCTGCTCTTTCTGTTGACAACTTACAGAACCCCTGGTTAACACGTCGAACCCTAGGGTTAACGAGCAGACTGTGCTCGATAATGCTCTAGTCGACTCCGGTGATATCTTCGTCTGACCAGGCAAAGACATCTAGATTATCTCGAACCACTTCTTCCAGTGAAGTGGCAATTTACAGGGGCAACTCCTTGCTGAATTGGATGGGATAGTGCATGCCCTCCTTGACAATGATCTTCGTTACAACTTTGTCTTCTAGGCTTGGCTTGAGGGAGGGGATCTTCAAAGGTTCTCTCGACACCGAAGCATCCTCCGAATGCTCCTACACATTATTTACTTGCCTGGTGTTGGCGTAAAAGATTACGCTAACAGGTTTCTGTAGAAAAGAAACTAACAAACGAAGTGTTTGCGAAGCAAACTGTTCTAAGCCTCCGAAAGGATAATAGCTTAGAATAGTTCGAAAGTGTGTATTGAATCACTTGTAATCGGTCCCTATTACAGGGTGAAATGGGGGGTATTTATAGGCCTAAACATTAAGGAAAAGACCTATTTACCCCTCTATTACAACCGACATTAAGGAAACTATTCGGTTTCCTTAATAGGGCTAAAATGGTAAAAGACTAATCTAATAGGATAGAAGATAAGTCTTCCATCTTAGTTGGCAGAAAAGATCCTGAAGGGCTTTGGTTCGAAGACATACTTCGAACTAGTGCCTGTCTTCGGGCTTCGAACCAGGTTCCGAGCATCTTCGAAGAAAGTCTTCGAACAATCTTCGAACTAGTTGGCTGTCTTCATGCTGCTTTAGCAATAACCCCGAAGATGAGATATTTTCCCCCAACAGTAGCCCCTCGAATACGCTTCTCCGTTCGACCTGTAACGTTAGGAGAGCAGTATACGGAAAGAAAAGATAACCAATCATAGGAGTTATTGATTTTCGTTTTATCTCCGAAATGCATGAAGATACGAACTTCGAATCAGTCATAAAGTAATTACCTTTCGAACCATCTTAGAACTGACTCAGGAAGTTCGAAAGTCTTTTCAGACTTAGAAAAAATAGCCGTTAGTTTCTGTTTCTAACGGAAGCTATACGAGGCGTTATTTTCGGAGGAAAATAACAGGCGGGAATGCGAAAGGGCAGAACCCAAACGGTAACAAACGGAAAGATTAGGCTATAAATAAAGAGCCCCAAAACTTACCCGATTACCTTTTTACCGCTTCTTCCTAGTCAAAAGCTTTTTGAGCCCTTCAAGTTCTTGAGCCCTAGCCTTCGAGTTCTTGAGCCCTAATCTCCATTTCCTCAGATCAATCCGGCAATCGCGATGGTGAAGACCAAGGGATCTGCGCCTCCTTCGGCCTTGGCTCGGCAGCAGGCAGCTGCAGCAGCAGCGGCGGCGACATTGGCGGCGGCACCCTCGACGCGGGCGACGATTTCCATGGCAGCAGGGGGGAGAAATCCCCAAATCTCCGACGACCAAGGTCTGTGCCCACCCTCAACCAAGTACTTGGATCAATCTTTTGAGTTGGGGCCGTCTACCTGCAAGAAAGAGTCTTTGGCAATCACAGCGGGGGGAAAGATTAGTGATGGGGTTATGATTCGGAAGCCGGGCAAAGAATCGATTCCATCACCGAGACCCGGAGAAGTTGTAGTGTTCGAAGCTTTTTCGAAGCGGGCTTGGGCCTCCCTGCTGTGGATTTCTTGGCCGAAGTACTTGACTTGTTTCATGTAACCCTCCCCCAACTGTCTCCGAATGCTGTAGCCAGATTAGCTATCTTCGAGTGGGCACTGAGAGCCGAAGGTTGTGAGGGGAGGGCTGAAATCTTCGCTGCGCTTCATAGAGCAACTTGTCAGCCAAAGACCTTCGTAGGCTCCGGAGGTGAAAAGGTGGTGGTTTCCTTCGGAAGCATTAATTTTAGGCTTCGTGATGAATATGCTCTGCAATTCCCTGCTAAGGCCATCAATGCTAGATGGTACACCGATTGGGTTCTGAGGTGGTTTTATGCCGAAGTTGGAGTGAGCAGTCCTCTGGCCGGTCCTCTCAAAGAAATCCAGTTCCGGAAGGAAGCCTTAGTGCAACCTGACGAAGGCCAACTCGAAGCTCGCCTCAACTTGCTTCAGAAAATTAGCAGAAGGTTGAGCATGCGGGACTTAGCCGAAGAGTTCCTCGGACTTCAAATTCCTCCATTGATGGCCAACTGGCCTATCGCCTTCGAGGATGACTCGGAAGGCGGTCTTCGCAAGATTAACTATACTTCGAGCCCTGCAGGTAACTTCGAAACCAACATGCATAGTACATATTTACTTCGAAGAAAGATTAACTTGAATTATTTTTTAGCTTCTTCAGCCCCTATTACCTCAGAGCAAATTGTAAGGGCTTCGGAGAAGATTCTGGGTGCTCCAACTCCGTCGGAAAAAGAATGGCGAATCAAATTAGTCGGAAGTTGGGAGCGATTTAACAGAGTATGGGGAATGCTGGAGTTGACTCCACCCCCTATGATGGATTGGGTGCCTCAGGAGAAAGGCCCCAAGAAAAGAGTAGCTGAAGCCGGAGCTTCAGGTTCAGCAAAGACTCCGGTGAAGAAGGTGGCTCGAAAACCTAAGAATCTCGCACCTTTGGATCCTGCTCCTTCAAGCTCAAGAACCTCACTTTCTGGTTCTAAAGAGGACGAAGGTATTTTATTAGTAAAATTAATTGATGAAGATGCAACTCAACGAAGTATTCACATTGAAGATACTGCAGGTATTCCGGAGCCTCAAGCCAACATCGAAGAAGTAAGAGCTCCGGATACACAGGAAGAACAAATCGAAGCCCCTATGGGTGTAGATGAGGCCGAAGTGCCTGCGAACGTACCGGGGTCTGGAGATAATGTTGATCAACCAATGACTTCGGTAGTTCAAGAAGATACAACTCAGGCTGGAGTTCCTGTGGATGAAGGTGGAGTCGAAGTCACTATGGCTTCGATTCTCGAAGAAGTAACGAGGACTCTTCAGGACGATGCTCCTGCAGTCCAAGATTTAGCGGCTGATTCAGATGAGGACTACACTTTTGATCCTCCGATCAGTCCGGTGCTCGATATTCCAGAGAATGTCGAAGGTAAATTTTGCTTAATTCTTATCAATTTTTGCAAAATTATACAATGTGTAATACTTTTGTTTTTTCAGAGCCTCCTGTTGTCGAAGTATCCCTCGAAGATACAATTCAAAGACCTTCGACAACTTCGGAGCCACAACCGGGGGTTACTCTACCGGGGCCTGGAAGAGGAAAAAGACACATAGAGCCTCTCCCAGCTCAAGGATCGACTTCGTCTGAGTCAACAGATGAAAGCGAATCAACTGAGGGGGGGCCATCTTCAGAAGTTCCAAGGGCCTCGGAAGAACCCTCCGGACCCTCGCTAAGCAGAGCTGATCAGAAGGCTTTAGCACTGCTTCCTCTCATAACTCCATTTTTGGAGGAGAAAACCGGACTTGGGACTTTGGTTAAACCTTTGGGTGAGGCCAGTCGCAAAGTCGGGGAAACAGAACTGGTAGCCCTTTTAAGCAGAGCGAAGGGTTCGGAGCTTAATATTGCTGTGGAAAGAGCAGCTTATCAGGTATAAAGCATCTTCGAACCAAATAATGAATTATATATGAATAATTTCTTATTCCAGTTTTTCTTTTTTCTTAGCAAGCAGTCTTAGCCCGCGCTGCAGCTTTATCGAGCGAAAACGAAATTGCTCAACTTCGGGAAGAGAACGAAACTCTTCAAAGAAATTTTAACTTCTCCGAAGGTCGAGTAGCTCAAATGGACAATGTAATACTAGCAGAGCGAAGGGCTAGGCAAAGCTTGGAAGCTGCGAAGAAGGAGCTCGAAGCAGAAAGAATTGTGCTTCGAGCAGAGATTGAAAGACTGCGGACGGAGGATGCTGCCAAAGGGACTGAACTTGTAAGGCTGCAAGAAGAAGCTGGCCAACTCCGGACTCAGAAGAATGCTTTGACTACGGCGAATGCTAGAATCTCCGGAGTTTTAGCAGAAACGACTTCGGTCAAGGATGCACTTAATGCAGAAAAACTCAAGTCTGAGAAGGTGGCTTCGGAGGTCATCGAACAGATGCTAGGTGTCTTGGAGTACTTCGGTACTACTGGATCACTACCTTCGGATGACAATGTAACTCTACTGCGCCGGCTAAAGAGGATCCAAGGAGCAGCGAAGCAAATGAAGACGGCAGGCATACGTTATGGAGAACTCTCCGGACAAGTGTCTGCCCTTGGAATACTTCGCTACTACGAGGATTTGGGCCGAACAATCACTCCGAGCGCAGAGGGCTCCATCATCTTCGACGACGCGAGACTTTTGACTCCTTCCGAAGGCGTAGCTACTGCTTGGCGAGCCTTCCAGACTTCGTGGAGAGCCGAAGGTCGATCTGCGATCAAGGCTTGGATTGATGAAGGCCAACGCCAAAAGCAAGTTCGGAGTCAAGCTTCGAGCAGTCAGCCTCCTCCGAACCCGCAGGTTTAGGATTATTTAGGATTTTTTGATTATGTAAAGCTGATGCTTGTAAATATTTATCAATGAAAATCTTGTTTGTCATATTTTTAGGCTTTGCCTCCTATGGAAGATATCGAAGTGTTAGAGCTTAACAGCGAACTTCGCTCACTGTGGAACACCTTCGAACTTCTAAAGAGTTATAAACGTCCTCGATTCCTTATCCCTCGAGATGACTCCGGCGTTATTGCGCCCGAAGTAATCAAAGACGTATTGTCTTATATTAAAGAGGAAGATAAAGAGATCGACGCAAACACCTCGTCTTCTGAAGACACTAATTGGTTCGAAGACGAAGGTGAAGCCCAAAATAAAAGATCTGAAGATCTTAGAAGCTGGGAGAGAAGCCCCGAGCGGCTTCGAACTTGGGCCGAGCTTCAACAAGAACAGAAGGATTTTAGAGCTTCGAAGGGGAGGAAGAGAGTTAAACGCAAAGTTCTTAGAACTTCCGATGTTGGAACTAGTCGTTCCACCCATAGCTCTCGGGACCGAAGAGGTCTCCGATTCCTTCTTGGTATAGATACCAATTTTTCATAATGTAATCTGTAAACACATTTATTTCAATAATGAATGCCGATTTAAAATTGTCTCCATATTACTAGCCCCTCTTTGGGTATAAGCAACTTCGAACTGTATTCAAAGATGGTTATGCGCAAAAAAAAAACTTCGGAGTACAATTTTTTGGGGGTTCGGAGCCCCTCTGTCATTTAAAGATCTTTTGAAATCTTATAAAATGTCTTTGACCTTTGTAGTCAGAAGAATGGTTAGCTTGGTACCTTTGTTTATCTCATGAAAGAAATCAATTGAGATAACTTCCAGGACACTTTAGTGTCTTAAAAAATTTGTCACTTTGGACGCATATGAACAGACATTCGAAGCTCATGGCTTAAATGCTGTTTTGCTTTAGCCACCTTCGGCTGTTTTTTTTGCAGAAATCTACCAGCCGGAGCTTGGATTTCGCAGAAATTGTAGCCACCTTCGGCTATTTTTGCAGAAGTCTACCAGCCGGAGCTTGGACTTCGCAGAATTTGTAGCCACCTTCGGCTCTTTTTTGCAGAAGTCTACCAGCCGGAGCTTGGACTTCGCAGAATTTGGCCACCTTCGGCTCTTTTTTACGGATGTCTGCAAGCTGCAGCTTGGACTCCGCAGATTTTGGCCACCTTCGGCTCTTTTTACGGAAGTCTACCAGCCGAAGCTTGGACTCCGTAGAATGTGGTATTGGCTCTTTTACGGATGCCTACAAGGTATCAACTTGGGCTCCGGATGGATTTCAGCCACCACACCGGAAGCTTCGACTTTATAAGTACGAAGTCCAGAAATACAGCCCAGCTTGATGACACTTCCCTCTCAATCGACTTCCGTCCCAGCGCGTCCGCTCGGGAAACTAGGAGTGTCAAGGGGAAGGCAAACAGAAGGGTGTATGCTTTATTAATTTAGAGGTGATTACAAGCGAATTACAAGGAGCCCTTATGCGAAGTATCGCTTTAGGTGCTCCGCATGCCAAGTATGTGCTAACTCTTCACCTTCTAAATTAGCTAATTTGAATGAACCAGGGCGCCCTGAGCGGACAATTAAATATGGACCTTCCCATTTATTGCCTAACTTCCCTGGTGCTATAATGCTTCGTAGAACAAGATGACCCGGCCTTAACTCGCTGAGCTTAACCTTCGGGTCATACCAAGTCTTCGTCTGCTGATGATACTTTGATAAATTAGCTACAGCCCGAAGTCTTGTTTCTTCTGACAAATCTAACGAAGCTTGTCTTTCTTCTTCGATGTCCGGTTCGGTGCTGCGAAACGACCCCCCTTTGAGCTCTGTCGGAGTCATAGCTTCATCTCCGAATAGTAGTCTGAACGGAGTAAAACCTGTAGACCTTGTTTGCGTAGTCCGAATGGACCATAGAATCTTTGGAAGCTCTTCGGTCCACAGTCCCTTTGACAACCCTACTATTCTTCGATTTAGGCCTGATAAGATATTTCCATTGGCTCGCTCAACGGCTCCATTTGACTGAGGATGACTCACTGCAGCAAAACATAATTGAATGCCTAGGTCTTCGCAAAACTTCCTGAAGGGTTCTGCGTCGAACTGTGTTCCATTATCAACTGTGAGATATCTAGGCACTCCGAACCGGCAAATAATATTCTTCCAGAAGAATTTCTGTACATTATTCGAAGTGATAGCTGTTAAGGGCTCTGCTTCCACCCACTTAGAAAAATATTCGATAGCTACCACTGCGAACTTCAGATTTCCCTTTGCTAACGGAAAGGGACCAATTAGATCCATACCCCATCTGGCCATAGGCCATACCGGAGCAATGACTTGAAGAGTTGTTGGTGGGCGATGACTCCGTCGACCCATCCACTGGCATCCTTGACAAGTGCGGACCAAGCTCTCCGCATCAGCTGTTATTGTGGGCCAGTAAAGCCCCTAGCGAAGTGTTTTTCCTGCCAGAGCTCTAGGGGCTAAATGACTTCCACAAAGGCCTTCGTGAATTTCTCGAAGAATTTCTTGGCCTTCGGCTTGAGATATACATCGGAGTAGAGGGGAACATACTCCGGCCTTGTATAATATACCGTTGATTAACTGATAGTTTCTTGCTCTGAGCTTTAATCTTGACAATTGGGGCTCTTCGGGCAAATTTGTTCCTCCTTGCAAGAGTTCTATGATTGAATCTTTCCAATCTGTACTAGGAATGCAGAGAATCTCTGCAGAAGCAACTTGTGGCACCGAAGGTATATTGAGTTCCTCATAGAAAGCTTCGTCAGGCACATCCACAGCTCCGGCAGCAGCCTTCGCTAAAATGTCCGCTTGCATGTTTTCAGCTCTTGGTATACTCCGAATGGAAATACCCTTGAAATGTGCTTCGATCTTGCGAATTTCTTCCACGTATTTTGCAAGCTGTGGATGTCGGACTTGAAAACTTTTGTCTACGTGCCCTGCTACTATCTGAGAATCTGTTTTTATAATTATTCTTGTAGCCCCTAGAGCGCGTGCTTTCCGGAGTCCCAATAATATTCCTTCGTACTCCGCTATATTATTGGTAGACTTAAAGTTGAGTCTTGCGGAGTACATTGCTCTTTGCCCTGATGGTGAAATCAATACTGCCCCAATGCCTGCTCCGGATGCTTGGAAAGCCCCATCGGAGTAAATAGTCCAAACTCCGTCATCTGACTTCTCCGGGGTTAACTTCGCAGGTGGAGTCCACTCTGCTACGAAGTCTGCTAGGACTTGAGATTTGATAGCTGTCCTTGCCAGGAAAAATATGCCGAAGGGTGCTAGTTCTACTGCCCACTTTCCAATTCTTCCCGTGGAATCTTTGCTTCGGAGCATATCTCCTAAAGGATATGAAGTTGGTACAATTACATTATGAGCCAAAAAATAATGTCTTAGCTTCCTCGAAGCCATTATCAGAGCATAAACGAACTTCTCAAGTTCGGAGTATCTTGTCTTCGCTCCTGACAACGCTTCGGATACAAAATAGACAGGATTTTGGACCAACTTCCCATTGATATCAGCTTCTCTGACAAGGACTGCGCTGACAGCTGAGCCTGTGGCTGCAAGATACAGAAGTAGGGTTTCGTCCGCAACAGGCACCGTAAGTGTAGCAAGATTGCTGAGATAATCTTTAATATCTTCGAAGCTTTTCTGACACTCCGGTGTCCATGCAAAATCTTCGGACCCTTTCAAAGCTTTAAAGATTGGCAAACTCCTCTCCGCAGACCTTGATAAAAACCTGCTAAGTGCGGCCAGACGTCCAGTCAGCTTTTGCACTTGCTTTAAATTCTCCGGAGGAGCCATCTTCTGCAGCGCAGTTATTTGAGTAGGGCTAGCTTCAATTCCCCTGCTTGAAACTAAGTACCCTAACAACTTTCCGGCCTTAGCTCCGAATATACATTTTTCGGGGTTAAGACGGATCCCACATGCCCGAAGGCTATTGAATGTTTCTGCTAAGTCTAGGCTATGTTGGTGCTTTAAAGCACTCTTTATTACAATATCATCCATATAGGCCTCCACATTGCGGCCTAATTGATGACCTAGAGCCTTAGCAACTAATCTTGAAAAAGTAGCCCCGGCATTTCTTAGGCCGAAGGGCATTCTTACATAGCAGAAGACTCCTGAAGGAGTTACAAAGCTCGTCTTGATTTCATCTTCGCGCTTCAACCATATTTGATGATAACCGGAATACGCGTCGAGGAAGCTTAGTAACTCCGAACCTGCAGTGGAGTCAACTAGTTGATCAATTCGGGGCATGGGGTAGGGGTCACGTGGGCACGCTTTATTCAAAGATGTGAAATCAATGCACATGCGCCACTTTCCGGAGGACTTTTTCCTGACGAAGACAGGGTTGGCTAACCATTCTGTATGGGCCACTTCCCTGATAATCCCAGCCTTCAACAGCTTTTCAACTTCGTCCTTAGCTAGAGCAGCTCTCTCTGCGGACATCTTCCAGAGCCCTTGTCGAACAGGCCGGGCCTTCGGGTTTACAAGCAAACTACGCTCAATAATATCCCGATCGACTCCGGTGATATCTTCGTCAGACCAAGCGAAGACATCCAAATTTTCTTCTACGACCTTTTCCAAGGAAGTTGCAACTTCGGGAGGTAAATCTTTACCAAATTGAAAAGTGTATTCTTTACCATCTTTGACAATGACCTTCGTTGCAATCTCTCCTTCGGGACTTGGTCTTGGAAATGACTTCTTCGAAGCTTCGGAGGAGGCTGAAAAAATTTCTCCATTATCCTGGACACTGTTTACTTGCCTCGGATCAAGAGGAGGACCATGACCATATTCTGCCCTCCGAGCTATGGCTTGATCTCCGAAGATTGTCAGAACTCCTGATTGTGTGGGCATCTTCATGCACAAGTAGTTGTGATGCGCCACAGCTCCGAACTGATTCAACATGCCTTGCCCGAAGATGACATTATACGCATACGGGGCATCCACCACATCAAAGATAACTTCTTCAGTTCGGGCTAGTAAACCTTCTCCGAAGGTTACTTCCAGGCCTATCTGGCCAAGTGCATCTAGCGGAGGTCCTGCAAAGCCTTGCAGAGGACGAGCCGCTGGGAGGAGATGCTTCCGGGAAATGCATAACTGATCGAAGGCTTGTACAAATATGATATCTGCCGAGCTACCTCCGTCAATTAGCACCCTTCGGACTTCTGTCCCTGCAATATCGGCAGTAATAACCAATGGATCTGCATGCGGGAACTTGATACCAGCTGCATCCTCCGCAGAGAAAGATATTGGAACATGAGACCACTCCGGCATTGCAGCTGCAGATGACGAAGTCCCAATGTGGCCTACTTCTCGAACGTACTCTCTTCGCTGTCTCTTGGACATGCTTCCGAGGGTACCTCCTCCGGAGATAGGGAGAACTACTCTCTTCCCTCTATCTTGCCCTTCTTCCTGCTTCGGAGGTGGCATAACATTGGCCACCGGCGGATGCCTTGCAGCATCAAAATTTTCTAACCGCGCCACGGCCTGGACCGGCTCCGAGCGCACTGCTGCTGCTGGACTTCGGTCGGTACTACCTCGACCCGAAGTTCTCTCCAAGTATTCTCCCCGAAGGGTAAGAATAGCCTTGCAGGTGTCAGTTGCATGGCTTCGATTCTCTCCATGAATACAGCAAAAAAGGGTTTGGCCCTTGCCAACCGTTTTCCCTGGCGGCCTCCAGCCACTGGACTTGTTCCCCGCAGACTGTGGAGCTCTTGGTACAAACTTTTGCGGGGGTGCAATGTTTAAGACTTCAGAGCGAGGGTGCTTTTGCCCTCTTCTTCTATCATGTTGCACTTCGAAGACTGGTTCTTGCGGCTGTGCCGAAGTCTTCAACTCTGCTTTAACTTCCGTCAATACTGTCGAAGTAGCAGTAGTCCTCCGAAGCCAACCTTCTTCCGACTTCGAGTACTCCTCGAAGTACGACATCAACTGTGATACTGTGGTGATGCTCTTCCGATGCAATTTATCCAGAAGGCCTTTATGACTAACGCCTTCCCGAGCCGCATCAACCACTGAAGATGTAGACAGCCCCCGGATTTGCGACTTCGTGTGAGCGAAGCGCTTGAAGTACTGTCTCAATGTTTCTCCGGGGAGCTGCTTCACTTGGAAAAGGCTCCCTGTTGACATGGGGGGCACGAAGGTGCCCTGAAAGTTACTTATGAACTTCCTCTTCAACTGTGACCAGGAAATGATTGATCCTGGCTTTAAAGACCAGAACCATCGCAACGCCACTCCTTGAAGAGCTAATGGGAAGCACTTCGCCATAGTCTCTCTGTCTCCGCCGCTAGCCTCAATCGCTAGGGCATAAGAACGCACAAACTCACTGGGATCTTCGTCTCCAGCATACTTGCAGAGCTTCGAAGTTTTGAACTTCGGATTGAAGCGAATCTTCTGAAGCTCAGGATGCAATGGAGATTCATTGTCGTAAGAAGCGTTCTCCGGGGCTTCGGGATAATCAAGATCGTCGTCTTCGTGCACTTCGGGGATAGCTGGGGTGGCTTGAGGGCGAAGCCTGTTCGCAGCCTCTTGCCGCCACCTCGCTACTTCGGCTTGAAGATTGGCCATTTGAGTGGCCATGTCTCCAAGGCTATCTTCATCTCCTCCGGAAGGACCTTCCGGGTCTTGAGAGCTGGTATGATCAGTTCGAATCGGAATGGAGGGTGGCAGAGTGGCTCCGGGCGGTCGAAGTGTGGAAGGGGTTGGTGGAGAGGTTTCGTATCCTCGAGGGATAGAAGCCCCTTGCGGAGTTTGAGGTGGAGGGATAGTCGAAGACCCTCCGACTTCGACTGTGTCGAAGGGTATCTCTCCGGAGATCCGAAAGGACCTCCGAGTGGGATTGCGAGGTGCGCTCCGCTTAGGAGGCATGATGCAAAAGGTTGGTAGAGAACGAAGTTTTTTGGACTAGGTTCCCCACGGACGGCGCCAACTGTTGGCGTAAAAGATTACGCTAACAGGTTTCTGTAGAAAAGAAACTAACAAACGAAGTGTTTGCGAAGCAAACTGTTCTAAGCCTCCGAAAGGATAATAGCTTAGAATAGTTCGAAAGTGTGTATTGAATCACTTGTAATCGGTCCCTATTACAGGGTGAAATGGGGGGTATTTATAGGCCTAAACATTAAGGAAAAGACCTATTTACCCCTCTATTACAACCGACATTAAGGAAACTATTCGGTTTCCTTAATAGGGCTAAAATGGTAAAAGACTAATCTAATAGGATAGAAGATAAGTCTTCCATCTTAGCTGGCAGAAAAGATCCTGAAGGGCTTTGGTTCGAAGACATACTTCGAACTAGTGCCTGTCTTCGGGCTTCGAACCAGGTTCCGAGCATCTTCGAAGAAAGTCTTCGAACAATCTTCGAACTAGTTGGCTGTCTTCATGCTGCTTTAGCAATAACCCCGAAGATGAGATATTTTCCCCCAACACCTGGAATCAAGGGGTGGGTTGTGGCTGTACTCCGCCCTCCGCGCTGTAGCTTGGTCGCCGAGGATCGCAAGTACTCCTCCTTGCGTGGGCATTTTTAAGCATTAATAATTATGATGTGCTACAGCCCCAAACTGGTTCAACATTCCCATTCTAAAGATAACATTGTAAGCATAAGGGACATCAATGACGTCGAAGATAACTTCCTCCGATCTGGCCAGGTGCCCTTCTTCGAAAGCGACTTAGAGGCCTATTTGACTGAGGGCATCGAGAGGAGGGCCTGTGAAACCTTATAGCGGAAGGGCCGCTGGGAGTAAATACTTCCGCGGGATGCATAATTGATCAAAGGCTTGGATGAAGATGATGTCCGCGGAGCTTCCACCATCGACCAATACTCGTAGGACCTCGGTTCCTGCAATGTCAGTTGTAATAAAAGAGGATCTGCATGAGGGAACTTAATTCCAGTCGCATCAACTGTAGAGAAGGTTATGGGCACATGAGATCACTCGGGCATTTTTGCCATTGATGACGAGGTCCCAATGTACCCCACTTCGCGTACATATTCCCTCCACTGACGCTTCGACATGCCGCTCAGGGCCCCCTCCGAGATGGGAAGGACTACCCGTTTCCCATGATCTTGGGTGTCTTCTTGCTTCGGTGGTGGCATAACATTGGCCACTGGAGGCTGTCTTGGGGCTTCGAAACTGTCCACACACCCGACAACTTGCACTTGCTCCGGACGTGTCGCGGGAGGGGCTCGGTCAGTAGTGCCTCGACCAAACCTCCTCTCGAGATATTCGCTCCACTGAGCTAATATGTACTTGCATGCATCAGTAGTATGGTTTCAATTTTCACCATGCACGCAGCAGAAGAAGGTATGGCCTGGACCAACTGGCTTCCTTGGCAGCCTTGAGCCACTAGCCTTGTTGCCCTGAGCCTGCTGATATTTAGGAGGCAATTTCGAAGTAGAAGGGGCAATATTTAGAACATCAGAGCGGGGATGTTTTCGTCCTCTTCGTCCATCATGCTAATGATTTTCGAAGAGAGACGCTTGTGGTGTACTTGAGGCCTTCGGTTCAGCTTTGACTTCTTGGAGGAAGGTCGATGAAGATGAAGCAATCCTTCGAAGCCATCCTTCTTCTGACTTGGCATATTGCTCAACATAGGCCATTAATTGTGCCACTAAGGAAATATGTTTCCGATGAATCTTGTTGAGGAGGCCCGAGTTCGTGACACCTTCGCGTGCTACGTCGATGATGGATGATGTAGACAATCCCTTTATTTGTGACTCCGTATGAGCGAAGCGCTTGAAGAATTGTCGCAGAGTTTCTCCGCGCTGCTACTTCACCTAAAAAGACTTCCTGTAGAAATTGGGGCCACAAAGGTCCATTAAAAATTACTCACGAACCTTCTCTTTAGATGCTCCTAAGACTTAATCGATCCTGGTTTTAGGGACCAGAACCAACAGAGAGCCACCCCTTTAGCGCAAGGGGGAAACACTTGGCCATCGTGTCTCAAAGCCCTCCGCTAGCTTCGATTGCAAGAGCATAGGAGCGGGAGAATTCTCCGGGGTCGGCCTCTCTGGAGTATTTGCACAGCTTGGAAGCTCGAAACTTGGGGTCGAAGAGCACCTTCTGCAGGTCAGGGTGCAATGGAGATTCGTCATCGAAGGAGGCATTCTCGGTGCCTCTTTGGACCTCAGAAGCTTCGAGATAGTAGATAGGGTCATCATCTTGAGGCGTCTCTAGGATGATGGAGCTAGCTTTAGGACGAAGCCGATCCATCTGGGTTGCCACGTCATCTGGATGACTTTCATTTCCTCTGGAGGGGCCCTCCGGGTCTTGAGAACTAACGTAATCAGTTCAAAGCATAGACGGAGCCACAGGAGGGGCTCCGTATGCTCGAGGGTTAATGGTTACTTTGGGAGTTTGAGGTGGGGGGACCACAGAGGGTCCTACGACCTCGGGGGTGTTCGAAGATCCTAATCCGAAGGTCCAAGAAGACCTTTGGAGGGGACTAGTGCCTAGGCTCTGCTTAGGAGGCATGGCTTCAGGAAAGGATTGGTAGAGAACGAAGTTTTTGTACTAGATTCCCCAAGGATGGCGCCAACTGTTGGCGCAAAAGATTACGCTAACATATTTTAGTAAACTCAAAGATTTGACAATAACGAAGTGTTGGTTATGTGGACTGCTCTAAGCCTCCGAATTGGATAATAGCTCAAGACAGTTCGAAGTGTGTATTGAATACCTGAATATTCGATGCCTCTTACAGAATGGAAGAGAGGTATTTATAGAGAAGATATATTAGGAAAATACCTCTTTACCCTCTAATTACAACTGACCTAGAAGATACTGTTTAACATTCTTTGTAGGGTTAAAAGGGGAAAAGATTAGGTCAACAGTGAGAAAGTAATTCTTCCATCCTTACTGGCAGTACCCCTCCGGGTAAAGAGGCTCCAAGATTCTTTATCATGCCGAAGCTTTAGCAGAGACCTCCGTCGTGGAATGCTTCGAATGTAGCAAAGCCTTGATGCTGTTAGGACCTTTGGAGATCAGGTCTTCTAGCTTCCTTTTATCTTTTGATAACGTTGATGTAGAGATTTTAAATGATGTTGGGATGAAGTATTTTCCCCTAACAATATCTAAGTCCATAGAACACTCATTTATTTGGAGGAGCGTTGGGTGTTAGGAAAAGATCATCTATTTGAATGAATTTGTTGAGGCGCCTATTACGCCCCTCTAGTTGCATGTTTCGGTTCTACAATGGACAATGACTCGAAGGTTATGATGCTAATAAATGTGGTATATAGAGGCTTGATGACGACCTGACTCTTAAAGGAGATCGTCTGAATACTGCTAGTAGGGAGGACCCTTTCCCAAGTGCTCGACTCAGGAGTGTCTAGGCCCTTGACCATTGACCGTATGGAGGACGTTGATCGTTGACTAGTCAGCTTAAAACCACTCGAAAAATAACCCAGGATCATATTCCCAATAGAGGCAGAGCCGTGGTACGTTGCGAGGAAAGTAGATCTAGTTGTCCGTAAACCGGCCCATTGCCTCACCACGTCACCGGGGAAGTCACAGTCCTACGGCACGGACAGCGCATACTGGGGTAAACGTCAGTAGAGAAAGAAAACAAAAGGCTTCCTCGAAAGAACATGATGAACTCCCAAAGGTGAGTGGTAGTGGAAGAACTAGAGCGACTCTAAAGCGCAGTTAAAATATGGAGAGAGAAAAATAGACTATGGACTGATGAATGTCAATATGTTGCATTGAGCGTAGAAGTCGATATATATAGGAGTACATATATATAGGAGTACATGATCTAGCTATAAGGAACGATTAGATTATACTCTATCATATACTCTTAACAGGTTTTTTCGCCGTGTTCTTGTTCTGTTTTCTTGCCAAATTTGAAATAATAGTGCTTTGTGAGATAGAGGGATAGTTCTGAGCAAAAAGAGGAAGCGACCCAGCCTCGCGGAGTCCGGCCGTTAATTACCGGTGTTAACTCCCGCCACTTCACCGGAGTCGGCGTCGGTGTCGTCGCGGTGCCTAAATAAAGCAAATTAAACGCTGCATGCATGCATGCGAGCGCGGGACCGGAATTATCAGAGGCTCGGAGCCACGTACGCGCAAAACACTCGAGCGCCCGTGAGATTGGTGCGAGGCAAGAAAGAGGTCGAAGGATCTTAACTGCAACGGTCGCCGCGACCGCCGGCGAAAACGACAACGAGCGATGGCGACGAAGAGCAGTCCGTGGGTCGGCGGAGACACCGGAGGCGGGGAGGGCCTGGCGCTTGAGCTTTCGCCGACACACGTCAGCCCCAGGTTCAGCTTCTCGAGCGGCATCCTGCCGTCGCTGGGGGCGCGCAGCGACCGCCATGTCCCTCTCCGGAGGTTCATCGTGTCCCCCTACGACCGGCGTTACCGTCTGTGGGAGAACTCCCTCGTGATCCTCGTGGTCTACTCCGCGTGGGTCACACCGTTCGAATTCGGCTTCCTTCAGAACCCCACCGGCGCGCTCGCCATCGCGGACAACGTCGTCAACGCCTTCTTCGCCGTCGACATAGTCCTCATCTTCTTCGTCGCCTACACCGACAAGAAGACGCACCTCCTCCAGGACGACCCCGGCAAAATCGCCTGGCGCTACGCCACCACTTGGCTCGCCCTCGACGTCGCCTCCACCATCCCCACCGAGGTCGCCCGCCGCATGCTCCCGCCGGAGCTCCACTCCTACGGCTTCTTCGGCATACTACGCCTCTGGCGTCTCCGCCGCGTCGGAGCCCTCTTTTCTCAGTACGTACGTCAAACCTCTGTCCCCTCTATCCCCTAATCAACTAATCAATTACCGCTTTATTAGTCAATCGATCTCCACACTTGCATAATCATTTCAAATTTAATTATCTCCGTACAATTAACCGGCCTTAACAAAATTCTAATGTCAATTTCCAGTCTTGAGAAGGACAGGAAGTTTAGCTACTTCTGGGTGCGATGCGTCAAGCTCATCAGCGTAAGTTCATCACGGACTCAAGGTCTCTAATGGTCGTAGAGATGATCTAGGCCTATCTTGCGAAGCAACGTGGTCATCTGTCTTGTTTCGTGGCGACGACGACGCATGCAGGTAACCATCTTCGCGGTGCACTGCGCGGGGTGTTTCTACTACTTCCTTGCCGACAGGTACCCTGACCCGACGAACACCTGGATCAGCGCCTACATGCCAGACTTCCACAGCAAGAGCCTGTGGAGCCGGTACGTCACGTCCATCTACTGGTCGATCACCACGCTCTCCACCGTCGGCTATGGCGACTTGCACGCAATGAACCCCAGGGAGATGGTCTTCACCAGTCTGTACATGCTCTTCAACCTCGGCCTCACCGCCTACCTCATCGGCAACATGACCAACCTCATCGTCCATGGAACCAGCCGCACCAGGAAATATGTCAGTCAGCTAGTTTTCTTGGTGTTCGTTTATTATCAGAAACTTAGAGTATGTTTTGATTGCTTCCTAACTTTCTCAAACTTTGTCACACCTAATTTAGTAAAGCGTTTGAAATCGAGGCAGTTACATTTTGTGTCATTTGTCATTGACTTATTTTTTAACAAATCTAGTCTAAGGTGTGACAAACAAATTGTTAATAACCACATCTTTAATAATGTTTGATTAAGAAGTGTGACAATTTGTGAGAGTGAACCAAACGTATCCTTAGTCATTCAGTTTAGCGTTTTGATCCGGTTTGATGTTTGTCTTGGGTGGTTGATTAATTTGAAGAGGGACACGATCCAAGGGGCGACGAGCTTCGCGCTGCGGCATCAGCTACCGGAGAGGTTGCAGGAGCAGATGATCTCTCATCTCAGCCTCAAGTTCAGGACATACTCAGAGGGGCTTCAGCAGCAGGAGATACTTGAGGCGTTGCCCAAGGCCATGAGATCAAGCATCTCTCACCACCTGTTCTTTGGCCTTGTTCAGAATACCTACCTGTTCCATGGAGTCTCCAATGATCTCATATTTCAGCTGGTAATTGATGTGATCTTGTCTTTTTCCATTCTGAAGAATGATTGCTGTATATCATCCATGGATAGCCTGTGATGTTTTTAGCTGTGTATTTTGACTGAAGGTTTCCGAGATGAACGCCGAATACTTTGCGCCGCGAGAGGACATCATACTGCAGAATGAAACACCTGCAGATTTCTACATTATAGTGACTGGTAGTGTGGTAAAATCACTATCTGGACTTTATTCGTCTTTGTCTGTGTCCAATCTAACTGGCGATTTAGTAACGAAGAAAGTTGCCCTTTTGTCTTTGAGGTTGTTCGCTGATGCATGTAACTGATGTATCTACAGGAGCTGATGCAGCTGCAGAACAGTCTAGAGCAGGCAAGCCCCTTCCACGATTCACAAAAACTTCCACCAGGTGTGAGTTCACGGACAATGCATCAGATGCTGATTCACAGTTTTATTTGTGTAATCTTCAGCTGGTAGGGATGGCCAAGTCAGGAGACGTGATCGGCGAGATCGGGGTTCTTTGCTACAGGCCTCAGCTCTTCACAGCAAGAACAAGATCCCTGTGCCAGCTTGTGCGATTGGACCGCACTGCCTTCCTCAGGATCATTCAGTCCTACATTGCAGATGGAACAATAATCATGAACAATCTTATTCAGGTAAAATATTGGATCCTGACCCGCTACACAATGGAATTGTTTGTCCAGCTTGTATTGATGTTGGAGTACTAGACAATTACGAGATTATTTTCTGAAATAGATAAATCATGGTATCCATGAACTCATTAATCATAATTTTACAAAACATGATCATTAATTGTACAAAAAAATAGCGCATGTACTGTACAGTTATTGAAGACGAATCCATGGTCGGTGCAGAGGTTTTTCTGTTGGAGTCAGATTGTAGTACCCGACGGTGACTAACGGTAAAAATGGACAGAAGACACGTCTTGATGACGAACTTGAGTACGCGGAGTGCTTTTTAAAAACCTTATTCGTCATCTCCCATTGTAAGATCACAAGGACGAGTGGTTCCGGAGACCTGCTCTCCTGTTCCTGATGCACGCCGGTGAACGAAATAGAGTAACCTATAGCGGCAACATGGTAGAGAGAAGACAACCAAAACCCTAGCTTGGTTCTAGTATAATCTATTTTTCGCATCCATCAGAATCTGCTAGATTAACGAGTATTTATATGGGAGTAACCAGAACTCGTGTCACGATCACAATCTCAATCAAGTCGTCTTCCATATAATTGTATCCTGCAAACTTCTCCACAAGGCAAGGAGTCCGTTTTTGGGAACACATGGTCAGGATCGACAAGCCGACCCCAACCCTCGAGTCCCGACTCGGATCAATCACTTGAGAATATTGACCCCCGACCTTCGAGTCTTAGCTCGAATCTGGCACTTGGGTGTGCCGACTCTCCAGTCTGACTCCGAACTCCTCGGTATTCCTTTCCATGACATTGTCCTTTTAGATTTATTTTATAGATTCTGAAATATTCATATGGATCTATCTCAAAATTCCAGTAATCCCCCACCAGATCTCAAATACCCATTTAGAGATTTGTTTAATTCTCACAATTGTTTGAGATACTAGCGTTTCAATGAATCTATTAAGTTGAACTTCCGCCTAGATCTTCAAGCTACATTCATCCACAACTTGAACAATGGACTATGCTTTGAATTGCAAGTTTTCTGCGAACGAGTTTCACTCAAAGTCATAACTAGTACCTGGCTGTCAGTATCCAGTGGGTGAAGCATATGTGTCGTCCTCCTTGGTCTCATAATGAGCTTACTAGAGATCGTCTGAGTCTCGTGGACTGCGACATTAAACAGCCGGGCTCATATAGATGTATTATTTCAAGAATGTTATGTAGGATAGCATCTTCGCTAATTAAAGCCAACATAATACATTAAAACATAAAGTCAACCTGCCTTACAACATTTGAGAGTATTGTATCATCACTTCAATAGGGTTAGGTATTAGTAATTACTCTCCTTGGTTAATCAATAGCTTGTTTTTCCTAGATCCTAATTCACGGTATCTTCAATCACATAGGATAGGTTACCACAATGACAACTCATATGAGTCTCACACCCATCTTCCTCGATGCATTTTCTATCACATTTCATGATAGCCTTTTTGTATAGGGATCTGCTAGGTTTTTGTCTATTTGAATATAAGTCACACTTATTACTCTAGAGTTTCTCAACTTCCTGACAGACTTCAATCGTCTTTTAACGTCTCTTGATGATTTCACATTATCCTTAGCACTGTTCACTTTAACTATCATAGTTTAATTGTCACAGTTCATAGACAAGTCCATCAATAGTTCACGCAACCACTCTGCCTCTGTAGTTGCAGTGTCTAAAGCAGTAAGTTTTGCTTTCAGGGTTGACCTCATCAAAATGGTCTATTTGCAAGACCTCCATGATATTACACCACTTTCAAGGGTAAAAACATATCCAATCGTGGCGTAAAACTCATCAGCACCAGATATCTAGTTTGAATCATTATATTCCTCAAGCACAACAATGTACTCGGAATAGTGAATCTCATAACTCATAGTACCTACCAGGTAGCACGTAACCCTTTCGAGTGCATGCTAGTGATCACAACCCGGGTTGGACATGAACCTGCTTAATTTGTTCATAGCAAATGATATGTCAGGCCTCGTTGTGCTATCTAGGTACATAAGTGAACCAATTATCTGAGAGTATCTCAGTTGATCTTTGGTCAATTTTTTTGTTCTTTCGAAGTATCACACTAAAATCATAAGGTATTGGAGAAGCCTTGTTGTCTTTAGAGCTAAAAGAACTCAAGACCTTCTCCACATAAAGATATTGTGAAAGTGTAATTTCATTCTCGTCCTTAAACAATTTGATGTTGAGAATAACATCAACTTCTCCTAGATCTTTCATATCAAAACTCTTTGATAGAAAATACTTGATTTCATTGATCACATCAATGTTCGTGCCAAAGATCAATATGTCATTGACATATAAACATAATATAACTCCTTCACCCCTACCATGTCAATAGTATATACATCTATCAACCTAATTTATGACAAAGCCTGCAAAAGTTGGAGTTCTGTCGAACTTCTCATGCCATTGCTTAGGTGCTTATTTTAGTCCATACAAAGACTTTAATAGTTTACACACCTTGTTCTCTTGACCATTCACTATAAACCAATCAGGATGATCCATATAGATCTCCTTATCCAACTCTCTATTTAGGAAAGTTGTATTTACATCCATTTAATTAATGATAAGACCATACGAGGTAATCAAGGAAAATAATGATCTGATTGTGGTCACTCTAGAGACATGTGAATAAGTATCGAAAAATTATTCGCATTCTTTTTGTGTGTAACCTTTGGTCACAAGCCGAGCCTTGTACTTCCCAATAGTACCATCAAGTCTAATCTTCTTATTCTATACCCACTTACAACCAACGGTTTTACAACCATATGGTCATTTAGTCAGTTCCCATGTACCATTGGATAGAATCGAGTCCATCTTAATATGGACAACTTCTTTCCAATCATCTGCATCCAAAGATGCAAATGCCCCCACAATGGTAGTGGGAATGTCATTGTTGGCGTAAAAGTTTACACCAACAGATTCTCTGAGATCAAGAACGAATAAACAGAGAGTTTGTGCTTAGGACTGCCTCAAGCCTCCGAGTTGAATAATAGCTCGAGCAGTTCAAATATGTGTATTCAATAACTTGTTCTGGATCCTTGTTACAGGATATAGAGGGGGGTATTTATAGGTAAAAATGTATAAGGAAAAGACCTAATTACCCCTAGATTACAACCGACATAGTGGAAACTATTCGGTGCCAGGAACAAGGTTATAAAAGGTAAAGCACTATAAGATAGATGGATAAGCCAAACATCTCATCAATCTTGTCACTCAGCTTCGGAGCCTTTATCTTCCCTTCGGAGGGTTCATCAGGGCTTCGCATCGATGCACCCTTCGGCTTGACGCCTCCTACTTCGAACAAGTGCCCACCAGCTTCGGAGCTCTTTAGAGCCCTCGAAGTATTAATCTTTAAGTCCTGAAAATGAAGTAATTTCCCCCAACAGTAGCCCCTCGAATACACCTTTCTGTAGTTAACCTGTTTAGAAAGAAGGCAGTATACGGAAGGAATATTTTCATATTTTGAGGCTTAAAGGGAATTCGGACATGTTATAGTTCTGCAGAGGACTTTGGATCCAAAGGATTCGAACCCCTCCTTCGGGCTCCTTATGCGATGGGAACGCACGCTGGGAAGAGAACTGCTTTGGAGCGCAGACGTCGTGAAGAGCCGTTTGATTATAGTCGTTACAACGCAAGTAACCGTTACACTGTGTAAAAGGTAACGGTCGATTTTTACAGCGGTCGCTCGCCGTTCCACTTACTAGACCCATTCGTCAGTGATAGAAGCTGAACCTGCAGTGTGAATGCAATCGAAGAGTAGCACCCAGCGAATGGTTATAAAAGGAAGTACAGGGATTACCCAAGACTTTTTACCGCTTCCAGCGCTAGCGATTCACTTCCTTCAATCCTTCAATTTCTTGATCATCTGAGTGAATGGCGAGAACTAGCCACACTGCTCCAGCGGCAACAAGCACTCTCGCACAGAGGCAAGCGTGGGCCACTTCGGCAGCAACGGCAATGGCGGGGGCTTCAGGCGGCGCCGGGCCCAAGAATCCTCGGGAGCTCCGTCCACCTTCCAAGAAGAAAATCCCCCAAAGCTTCCTCATCGGCCAATCTGTGAGCACCGCCGAGTCCATTAAAGAGGCTGTGGAAGAGAAATTGGGCGCCGGATTGAGGACTCGGGTCCCTCGACCAGAATAAACTCCAAGGCCACGAAGCGGAGAGGTGGTAGTCTTCGAAGCATTCTTCGAAGCAGGCTTGGGGCTTCTAGCCATAGACTTCTTGGCGGAGGTACTAGACCCGTTCCACATAACCTTACCTTAGCTGTCTCCCAACGCCGTCGCCCGCCTAGCCATCTTCGAATGGGCACTCCGGGCGGAGGGGTGCGAAGGACGCTCAGAGATCTTCGCTGTGACCCACGAAGCCATCTGTCAGCCGAAGCCACAGGACAGGCCTGGGGATTCTAAGGTGACCATAGCCTTCGGCAGCGTCAACTTCCAGCTACGAAGGGAGCATGCTCTTCACTTCCCTGCGAAGGCCATCAACGACAGATGGTACACCAACTGGATTCTTCGGTGGTTTTACGCCGAAGTCGGAGAGGACTCCCCCCTCGCAGGTCCTCTCCAGGAAATTTGGTTTTGGAAGGAGGCGGAGATCTCCCCAAACCCTAGCCTGCTCTCCACGAGGCTCGGGTTGTTGACTTCAGTGGCTCGCCGCATGAGCATGCGCGACCTGGCCGAAGAGTTTATTGCCCTTCGGACCCTTCGCTCGGAGCTAACTGGCCGATCGTGTTTCAACAGGCCTCGGAGGGAGATCTCCGAAACCTAGGTAAGACTTCTTTTCCTGCAGTATTGTATTAGATGAAGGAAACAATTATACTTATGATATCATACCCTTTTCTTTCAGCGGCTCCTTTGGCGTTGGATCCAGAGGACATAGCTCGAGCCACCGAACGAGTTCTCAGAGCCCCTTTGGTGGCTGAAAAGCAAAAGAGACTAGAGCTAGTGGGAAGCTGGGAGCGCTCCAACAAAGTGTGGGGAGCTCTCGGGATGGAGCCCCCTCCTCTTCCCGATTTCACCTCGACCAGAGCAGCCGCTCAAAAACGGAAGGTTGCTGCTGAACCGCCCAAAAAAGCTAGCAAGCAGCCATCCAAGAAGAAGAAAATAGTGAAGCCCCCTCCGCGGCTGGCCCCTGCTTCGCCGGCTTTGTCACTGGATGCTCGGTGCTCAGCCTCCGAAGAGTCAGAGGACTCCAATGCTCAGATAGCGTCGACCTTCGAGAACTACCTCCTGGATGACGACGAAGACCTAGGGGAGGTCCCCCTTGGAACTTCTGTTAGGGAGGTAGCAGAAGTAGCTCTGACGGTTCCTCCTGCGCCCGTTGTTGTACACTTGGAGTCGGGCTCCGCCACTCCCAACTCACCCACACCCAAGGTGGTTATGGCGGAAGTCGTGGCTCCGGCAGGAAATGTAGAGGAGAGGGCCTCGAGAGATGACTTCGCTGACATCCTCCAGATGTACGAAGTCCTGGAGGATCCGACAATCCTACCCCACGAGGCCTCCGAAGGTACTCCTCGAAGCTCCTGCTTTGACTAATACCTGCAAATTGTTCCTTGTAATATGCTTATTAATATTGTTGACAAAATAGGTACCTCTAAGAGCGTCGATGCTCCGGTGGCGCCCGAAGTCCCAACGTCTTCGGGGGTCATGGCTCGGGTGGATCCCCCTGCACCTTCAGACGCTCCATGCTTGGTAGTGGAGGATGCGCCCGTCGGAGCGGAAGATGCGCCCGTCGGAGCGGACTTGGCGACGAAGGTTGCTCCTGCGGTGGCGGCTCCGACGGTCGAAGCTGCCTCTGCTGCCGCGGCTTTGGTCGAAGGGGTAGCCACCGACGACCGGGGTACTCCTGCTTCGCCCGCCGCGCCTGCCTTCGTGCCAGGGAGAGGCAAGAGCTTATCTAGCCTCGACCTTCTTCCTGGCCTTGCAACGACCTCTGTCGGCAATTCGGAGGATGAGGCCGCAGCATATGACCACCAAGCCTTATCTTGGCTTCCTCTGCTGGCTCCGTTCTTGGAGCAGCAGAAAGGCCTTCGAAGACTCATGGAGCCCCTGGCAGAGAAGAGCCAGGATATCGCCAATTCGAACTTGGTCTCTGTCTTGAGCGAGGCCAGGGCTCCGACGCTCAACACAGCCCTCGAAAGGGCTGCCCTTCAGGTATGAAAAAACACCATAGCCACTCCGCATTAGTGATCATAAACACTTCGGTACTTACTTGTTCTTTTTGCGGCAATTTGTCCTTGCTAGAGCGGCAGCGACTTCCAATGAGGTCGAAATTAACCGACTCAAAAGGAAGGTCACCACCCTCCAGACTGCTCTTAACGACTCCAACGAGAGATCCATCAGGCTGGAGGAAGAAACCGTAGTAGAGCGGAGGGCTAGGGCAGTAGCCGATGAAGCTCTTCGAATGGCAAGACAAGACAGCGATGCGCTCTGCTCCTCGGCCCAAGAGGTCAAAGCTGAGCGTGTCGTCCTTCGGGCGGAGGTCGAAAGGCTCCGTCAAGCGGCGGCCGCTTCGAGTGCTCAGCTGGTGGAGCTCCAAGGAGCTCTTAATCAGGCGATGGCCCAGAAGAGCTCCTTGATGCTCCAGGTGGCCGAGGTATCTGCAACTGCTGCGGGGCTGGAAGCAGCGGAGAAGAAGAATGCCAGCATGGCGGAACGTACCTTGGAAGCCCTTCAGGGTACCTTGGAGTACATCGACACTATGTGCCCTTCATCTTCTGCTGCGACCCACGAACCTCTCGACCGAAAGCTGAAAAGGATCCAAGTGGCTTCGTCGTTGATGATGAACTCTGGCGTCCGGTACGGAGAAATCTCTGGGCAGTGCATTGGCATCAGGGTTCTTCGTCACCTCGAGTCTCTTTAGATCCCCCTTAGCTCAGTCGGAGGTTCGACCCCTGGAAGCTTCGCCTCCGACGACTTGCTACGCCCATCTTCGGGTGTAGCCACGACCTGGGAAGCCTTCCGATCTACTTGGAAGATGGACCATAAGGTCGCGGCCAAGGCTTGGATCGACGAGGCCCGCCGACAGAAGCAGGCACAAACAAGGCCACCACTTCCAGCCTCACCAGCTCCGGTCATTCCTGCTCCACCAACTGACCCACAGGTCTAGCTTTTTAAGGTTAATATGTACACGAAGTCTTGTAAAGCCTCTTTTATTAATGGAAAAGCTATAAACAAGAAACTTGTCTTGGGTGTTCTGTTCTTTTTAGGTTTTGTCGTGCCCTTCGAGCCCTAACCTCGAAATACTGGAAATTACCGACGAGCTTCAAAAGGAGTGGGCAAGCCTCGAGAGTTTAAGGCCTTACTGCCGCTCTCGCTTCTCTGTTCCTCGCGGAGATAGGGGGGAGATAACCCTTGAAATTTCTCAAGAGGTCTTAGCTTATATTAAAGCAGAGGAGGAGGCGAAGGCATCCTCATCTTCTGAACACATGGACTGGTCCGACTCGGAGTACCGGACTGAAGATCCTGCGGAGGCTAACTCTAAAAGGCTCCTGACGTGGGCCAAGCTTCAAGAAGAGCGAAAGAAACTACGAGCCTCCAAGAAGAAGAGAAGCGTTCGAACGAAGAGGGCCAAGCCAACAACTTTGAACTCTAACGGGCAGAGTAGCCGGAGGGGTAGCTCTAGAAGCCGACAGGGTCTTCGATTTTTCCTAGGCTTGGATCAAAACTTTTCTTGATGTAAAAGTACGATGACTTAATGTGAAATGCTTCGAAAGTATCTTGTGTGGTTCCTATCCTCCGACCCTTCCTTGTGGGTGGTGGATCCTTTACTGTGGAAAAGGGTTCGCCAAGCACAATGATGTACCGAACAACCTGATGCTTCACATTACACTTATCATTTGTACTTTGGTATCACTACCTCACGACTCCTATTATTTTTTTATTTTTTATTTTTTTTAGTTCTTGCACGGATCTAGACGAAGCCGAAGCATGAAATCCATAGATTGGCCACCTTCGGCTCTTTTATAGATACTTCGTACCCAGAGGCTGAAAATCTGTTTATTTTTAAAGTCCTTAGACTCTTCCATGGATCCTAACAAGCCGGAGCCCGGAATCCGTAGGATGGCCACCTTCGGCTCTTTTATAGATACTTCGTACCCAGAGGCCAGAAATCAGTTTCTTTTTAAAGTCCTTAACTCTTCTATGGATCCTAAGAAGCTAGAGCCTGGAATCCGTAGGATGGCCACCTTCGGCTCTTTTACAGATACTTCGTACCCGGAGGCCGGAAATCTGTTTCTTTTTAAAGTCCTTAGACTCTTCTACGGATCCTAACAAGCCTGAGCCTAGAATCCGTAGGGTGGCCACCTTCGGCTCTTTTACAGATACTTCGTACCCGGAGGCCAGAAATCTGTTTCTTTTTAAAGTCCTTAGACTCTTCTACGGATCCTAACAAGCCGGAGCCTGGAATCCGTAGGATGGTAGCGGAGCCCCTGAACCGATGGTTCGCAGGCAGCTACCTAGGTCTTGAGAAAAATGCTTGACTCTGCAAGCATCTCTGTCCTCCCGATGCGTCCATCAGGAGTAAGGGATATTCGAAGAGCAAACAAAATTCAACCCTTCTCTTTATTTCATAGAAAGGAAAATTTTACAAGTGATTACAAGGAAGCCCCTAAGCGTAATAACGCTTAAGGTGCTCTGCATGCCATGCGTGCTTTAACTCTTCCCCCTCTAAATTAGCTAATTTAAATGATCCGGGGCGCCCTGAGTGTAAGATAACATATGACCCTTCCCATTTGTTTCCTAGCTTCCCCAGAGCTATTACACTTCGCAAAACTAGGTGACCAGGTTTAAGCTCATTTAGCTTTATCTTCGGGTCATACCATGTCTTTGTTTGGCCCTAGTACTTAGTCAGATTGGCGACAGCTCGAAGCCTTGTTTCTTCTGATAAGTCTAGCGAAGTGTTCCTGTCATCTTTGTCTTCTAGTTGAACTACACGAAGGGATCCACCTCTGAGCTCCGTAGGAGTCATGGCCTCATCTCCGAATAGTAGTCTAAATGGGGTAAAACCTTTGGACCTGGTTTGAGTGGTTCGAATGGACCACAAGATTTTAGGGAGCTCTTCGACCCACAGCCCCTTGGCCAAGCCAACGATTCGGCGATTTAGCCCGGAGAGGATGTTCTCGTTGGCTCGCTCAACGGCTCCGTTGGACTGTGGATGGCGCATCGCAGCGAAGCACAACTTAATGCCCAGATCTTCGCAAAATGCTTGGAAAGTGTCAGCTTCGAACTGGGTTCCATTATCCACCATCAACTCCCTTGGCACTCTGAACCTGCATATAATGGTCTGCCAGAAAATTTTTTGGACATTCTTCGAGGTGATAGCGGTTAATGGCTCTGCTTCAACCCACTTTGAAAATATTCGATTGCTACTACCGCAAACTTCAAGCCACCTTTTGCCATTGGAAAAGGACCTATAAGGTCCATGCCCCATCGGGCCATTGGCCAGACTGGGGTGATGACTTGAAGCTGGACTGGCAGACGGTGGCTTCATCTGCCCATCCACTGGCAGCCTTGGCATGTTCGAACCAGCTCCTCCGCATCTCTTACTATTGTTGGCCAGTACAGCCCTTGCCGGAGTGTTTTGCCAGCTAGTGCACGAGGGGCTAGGTGACTTCCACATAATCCTTCGTGAATTTCTCGAAGTATGTCTTGACCCTCGGGTTGGGAGATGCATTGAAGCAGAGGGGAACACACGCCAGCTTTGTATAATACTCCGTTGACAAGCTTGTAATTTCGGGCTCTTGCTTGGAACCTTCGGGTTTCCGGACCTTCTAAAGGGTCTATGCCACTTTGCAAGATGTTCATAATCGGGGCCCGCCAGTCTGTAATTGGAATGCACAGTACTTCCAAGGAGGGTAGTTGAACAGCTACGGGCTGCGCTAGTTCTTCGTAGAAAGCACCCTCTGGGAGGTCCACCGCTCCTGCTGCAGCTTTTGCAAGAATATCTGCGAGTTGATTCTCTACTCGAGGGATACTCCGAACCGTAAATCCTCTGAATGCTGCTTCGGCCTTGCGGATTTCTTCAAGGTATTGTGCTAGATGTGGATTCTTTGCTTGAAAGATTTTATCAACATGCCCTACGACGACTTGGGAATCTGTCTTAATCACTATCCTTGCGGCTCCAAGTGCTTTAGCCTTTCGGAGGCCTAGTAGGATTCCTTCGTATTCGGCGATGTTAATGGTGGTTCTGAAGTTGAGCCTCGCAGAATACATGGCCTTCTGTCCTGATGGTGATATGATGACGGCCCCTGCTCCGGCACTGGATGCTTGATAAGCTTCATCAGAAAATATTGTCCATAAACCTTCGGAGGTTTCTTCCGGGGCCCAAATAGCAGATGGAGTCCACTCTGCTACGAAGTTGGCTATGATTTGGGATTTAATAGTTGTTCTCGCCGTAAAGGAGATTCCGAAGGGTGCTAGCTCGACCGCCCATTTTCCAATCCTACCCGTAGAATCTTTGTTTCGGAGCATATCTCCAAGAGGATACGATGTAGGGACGATCAGGTTATGCGCCAAGAAATAATGCCTTAGCTTTCGCGAGGCCATTACTAGGGCATAAGCAAACTTCTCGAGCTCGGAGTATCTGATTTTAGCTCTGGACAAAGCCTCTGACACAAAATAAACTGGGTTCTATACCAGCTTTCCTTTAAGCTCAACTTCCCGGACCAATACTGCACTTACTGCCGAGCCTGTTGCTGCAAGATAAAGGAGCAGTGTCTCTTCTGGAAGGGGAACAGTCAGTGTTGATAATCTTTCGAGGTATGCTTTTATATCATCGAAGCTCTTCTAGCACTCCGGTGTCCAACTGAAGCTTTCGGACCCCTTTAGTGCTTTGAAAATTGGGAGGCTTCGCTCTGCTGACCTGGCCAGGAACCTGCTAAGGGCTGCGAGCCTTCCTGCTAGCTTCTGTACCTGCTTCAAATTCTCTGGTGGAGCCATTCTTTGTAATGCACTTATCTGCGTTGGGCTAGCTTCGATTCCCCTGCTCGAAACTAAGTAACCTAGCAACTTCCCTGCTTGTGCTCCGAATATACATTTTTCTGGGTTGAGGCGTACTCCACATGCTCAGAGGCTCTCAAATGTTTCAGCTAGGTCTAGGCTATGCTGGTGCTTTTGAGCACTTTTTATTACAATATCATCCATATAGGCCTCGACATTCCGGCCTATTTGATGACCTAGAGCCTTAGCTATTAAACTTGAAAAGGTGGCTCTGGCATTCCGCAAACAAAAAGGCATTCTTACATAACAAAATACTCCCGAAGGAGTTATAAAGCTTGTCTTGGCTTCGTCTTCGCGTTTCAGCCATACTTGATGATACCCGGAATAAGCGTCGAGGAAACTTAGCAATTCGGAGCCGGCTGTGGAATCCACCAGCTGATCTATTCGGGGCATCGGGTAGGGGTCTCGCGGGCATGCTTTATTTAATGAAGTAAAGTCAATACACATGCGCCATTTGTTCGAGTCCTTCTTCCTTACAAAAACAGGGTTAGCCAACCACTCGGTATGGGCTACCTCCCTGATGATGCCAGCTTTTAATAATTTTTCTACTTCGGCTTTGGCGAGGCTTGCTCTTTCTGCTGACAGCTTGCGGAGCCCCTGGCGTACTGGCCTGGCTTTCGGGTTGACGAGCAGGCTATGCTCGATGATGCTTCGATCGACCCTGGTGATGTCTTCGTCGGTCCAAGCAAAGACGTCCAGATTTTGCCTGACGACTTCTTCCAATGAGGCAGCTATCTCCGGGGATAGCCCTTTGCCGAACTGCACTGGATACTCTTTGCCATCTTTTGAAATTATTCTTGTCTCAACATCACCTTCCGGGCTTGGCTTGAGAGAGGGCCCCTTCAAAGGGTTCGAGGCCTCTAGCACCTCTTCGGTGCTTTTCGCCATGTTGTGTACTTGCCGGGGATCCAACGGCTGCCCATGGCCATACTCCGTCCTTCGGGCTACAGCTTGGTCTCCTGAAATAGTAAGCACTCCATCTTGTGTGGGCATTTTGAGACAAAGGTAATTATGGTGTGCTATAGCCCTGAACTAGTTCAGCATCCCTCAGCCGAAGATTGCATTGTAAGCATATGGGGCGTCGACAACGTCGAAGATCACCTCTTCTATTCTGGCCAAAGGCCCCTCTCCGAAGGCAACCTCGAGGCCTATCTGGCCGAGGGCATCGAGAGGCAGTCCTGAGAACCCTTGAAGTGGCCGGGCCACTGGAGGTAGATGCTTTCGGGGTATGCACATCTGATCGAAGGCCTGGACGAAGAGTATGTCCGCGGAGCTCCCACCATCTACTAGGATCCTTCGGACCTCCACCCCTACTATATCGACAGAAATGACCAAGGGGTCTGCATAGGGGAACTTCACCACCGTGGCATCGCTGGCTGTAAACGAGATGGGCACATGGGACCATTCTGGCATCCCTTCGGTGGAACTCGAGGTCCCAATGTGCCCGACCTCGCGAACGTATTCGCGCCGCTGCCTTTTGGACATGCTCCCGAGGGTCCCCCCTCTGGAGATGGGCAGGACCATCCGTTTGCCACGGTCTTACGGGTCTTCCTGCTTCGTTGGTGGCATAATGTTGGCCACCAGTAGTCGCATGGGGGCTTCAAGGGCACCGGCTCGGGCCACAGTTTGCACAGGCTCTGACCGTGCCACTGGAGGGGTTCGGTCCGAAGTACCCCGCCCCGTACTTCGTCCTAGGTATTCACCCTGAAGGGTTAACACCGACTTGCAGTCCTTCGTGTCATGGCTTCTATTATCGCCATGCACGCAGCAGAAAAAACTCTGGTGCCTGCCAGGTGCTCTCTCTTGAGGCTTCGGTGCTCCAGCCTTGAAGTTCTGCGCCTTGCTGGAAATTGGTAGGTGCCTTCGGAACGGAAGGTGCAATGCTTAGCACCTCCGAACGGAAATGCTTCTTCCCCCACTTGTACTCATTGAAGCCGTTGTCTTGAGGAGGTTGTAGGGGAGCTGAGGCTTCAGGCTCTTTCTTGACTTCTCGGAGGGTGGGCGATGGCGCTTCAGCTCGCCGAAGACAGCCTTCCTCTGCCTTGGCATACTGTTCGAAGTATGCCATCAGCTGCGCCACAGACGTCACCGGCTTCTGATAGAGTTTGCTGAGGTGGTCGGGGTTTAGCACCCCTTCGCGGGCGGCGTCAACTACCGAAGAGGTAGACAGGCCCTTAATCTGTGATTTGGTGTGGGCGAAGCGCGTAAAGTACTCCCGGAGTGTTTCTCCCGCCCGCTGTTTCACCTGGAACAAACTCCCTGTGGACATCGGGGCCACGAAGGTACCCTGTAAGTTACTCACAAACTTCTTCTTCAGCTGCTCCCAGGAGCTGATTGACCCTGGCTTCAGGGACCAGAACCATCGGAGCGCCACGCCTTCGAGAGCGAGGGGGAAGCATTTTGCCATAGTGCTTCGCACCCCTCCGCTTGCTTCTATTGCCAGGGCATATGAGCAGGCGAATTCTCTGGGGTCTGACCCACCGGAGTACTTGTGCAACTTCGAGGCCTTGAATCTGGGATCGAAGGGCACCCTTTGCAAGTCCGAATGTAGCGGAGACTCATCATCGAAAGATGCATTCTCAGCCTCCTCCGGGACTTGGGTAGCTTCTGGGAGATTGCGAGCATCACCGTCTTGAGGCCCTTCTGGAGTCTCGGTGGAGGCTTGAGTGCGGAGGCGATAGGCGGCCTCTTGCCTCCACCTGGCCACTTCCTCCTGAAACCTTGCTAGTTGAGTAGCCTCGGTTCCAGGAAGGTCTTCGTCTTCGTCGGAGGGCCCCTCTGGGTCTTGGGAGCTGACGTAATCAGTCTGAAGCACCGTAGGAGGAAGCTCGAGGACCCCTGGGTACTCGACGCCTAGCGGCCCCTGCGGGAATCGCCGGGGCAGTTGAGGGTCCGGCTCCTGCGGTCTGAGGGGACCTTCGGAGAGGACCCGAAGTTTGACTTCGCTTCAGAGGCATAGCTAGCCACGAAGAGGTCTGAAGATGGAGGACTTCGAACGACTTGGGAAGTCGAGTGAAGGCCTTCAGGCTGCACTAAGAAGCCCTTAACTGAAGGGTGCGCGGAATCTTGAGACTCCGAGGCTCCCTCCGTAAGTGCTCTTCGAAGTGCAGTCAGCAGCAGAGAACAAGCTTCTAGAACTTGGTTCCCCACGGACGGCGCCAACTGTTGGCGTAAAAGTTTACACCAATAGGTTCTCTGAGATCAAGAACGAACAAATAGAGAGTTTATGCTTAGGACTGCCTCAACCCTCCGAGTTGGATAATAGCTCGAGTAGTTCGAATATGTGTATTCAATAACTTGTTCTGGATCCTTGTTACAGGGTATATAGGGGGGTATTTATAGGTAAAAATGTATAAGGAAAAGACCTAATTACCCCTAGATTACAACCGACATAGTGGAAACTATTCGGTGCCAGGAACAAGGTTATAAAAGGTAAAGCACTATAAGATAGATGGATAAGCCAAACATCTCATCAATCTTGTCGCTCAGCTTTGGAGCCTTTATCTTCCCTTCAGAGGGTTCATCAGGGCTTCGCATCGATGCACCCTTCGACTTGATGCCTCCTACTTCGAACAAGTGCCCACCAGCTTCGGAGCTCTTTAGAGCCCTCGAAGTATTAATCTTTAAGTCATGAAAATGAAGTAATTTCCCCCAACAGTCATCCACAAGGTACACAATAAAATTATCACCAAAAGATTTTGCAACCATTTGCCTCTTATTCTTTCTAGGAGCTTAACTGTCATCCTCCTCAAGGATTTCCTCAAACTGATCATGTTATTCGGAAGACTCAAAATTAATAGGTGTATCATGTTCAGGAATTATCTCAATAGAATATTTAGCAATGTTATGTATATCTTTCATAAGAAACATATTCTCAAAGAATGTTGCATCACAGGATTCTCAAATAGTATCAACATGCATATCAGGCACCTTAGTATGCAATGCTCTTCTGAGCATAGACTAAAAAGACACTAACTTTAGCCAAACACCCAAAGTGTGTACGTAAGAAAGTGATGGTCCCCTCCATTCCATATCTCAGATGGAGTTTGTTCTTTATTGTTGTTAAGAACTCTATTCAAGATGTGACTCGCAGTCAGCAGATCCTCCCCCACCATTCTTTTGATAAACCAACAGTATCTAACATAACGTCAATCAAGTCAATTAGCATGCAGTTTTTCTTCTCGGCAACCCCATTTGATTCAGGTGAATAGGGAAGCCTCCTTTCATGAATGATATCGTATTCCTCACAGAATTCATCAAATATTTTGGGAAAATATTTACCACCATGATTAGACGTTTGATCTTTCTCTCTAGTTAATTTTTAACTTTGACTTTATAGATTTTAAAGTAGTATAATGCCTCATCTTTAGATTTCAACAAATATACATAACAAAGTCTAGATGCATCATCAATTAATGTAATGAAGTATCTCTTTTCACCCTTTGTCAACACACCATTCATCTCGCATAGATCGGAATGTATGAGTTCTAGAGTTGTTCAAGTTTCTCTCCTCAGCCACTTTATGAGACTTTCGAGGTTGTTTCGATTGCACACAACTATGACACTTACAACCTTTGATAATGATGAAATTCAGAAATAGACATAGGCTAGACAATCAAGACATCAAGTCAAAATTAACGTGTCATAAACGTGAATGCTAAACATTTGCATCACCATTAATATTACCACAAATATGGTTCACTGACTTATTGCTAAAATCTGAAAGGGAAAAACAGAATAAACCTCTGCAATCATAGCCTTTACCAATGAATTTCTCATGTTTTGACAAGACTAATTTATTGGAATATAATACTACCTTCAACTCATCCTTACACAAAATAGAACCGCTAACAAGATTCTTATTGATAGTAGGGATATGCTACATATTCCTCAATTGCACGATCTTTCCTAAAGTAAACTGCGTATCTACTGTGCTAGCACCATGAACAGAAGCATATGACCTATTCCTCTTTATGACGGAAGAATCTTGTATGGCTTGGTAAAAAGAAAACATAGATATATCACCACACATATGAACATTGGCACCCATATCAAACCACCACTTAGTAGTTTGAAATACTAAAAGTATAGTAAATGGATTACTATACCCATCCTCAGTATTGTCGATGGTCACCATGTTGACATTCTTAGCCTTTCGCCCTTTGTGGTCTGCACGATCTGGACAATCCTAGGAGAAATGTCCTAGTTCACTGAAAGTGAAGCAACCCAACTCAACTACGTTTTTATTCTTCTTAAAGGTAGTGGTTTTCATAACTTTGTTAGTCTTATATTTCCTTTTTCTCTTGCTATGTGGGGATTTCTACACCAAGTTGGCACTAGATTGACCCTCGCCTGCTTTCTCAACAACATCCTTTATCCGAGCTTTCTTTTCAACATCATGAGATGCTATCAGGTTTTCAACTGATATCTCATTTCTATGATGTTTTAGAGTAATGGGAAAGTTCCTCCATGAAAAATGCAACTTTGCAATAATGCATCCAACCACAAACTTGTTGGGTAGAGAACACTTAATGAGATCAAGTTCTTCGACAATGCACACAACCTCATGAGCTTGTTTCACCACAAAATGGTTGTTTACCATCCTATAGTCGTGAAAGCTCTCTATGAGATACAATTCACTATCTGTGTCTAATGCATCTTATTTTGCAATCAGAGTATTCCACAACTCTTTCGCATCTATCATAGTGACGTAAACATCACACACATGGTCAGAGAGCATGCCTAGAATGCATCCCACGAAGATATTATTGGCCTCCACGAACTTCTTCTGTTCATTAGAAGAGAGTTCACCATCAGGTTTGCCAAGTTTCTCTTCCCTTACATTCATAGCAGTAAGTCAGAGATGGACTTTCTTGCCATCTCTTAAAATCCACACCAAAGAATTTCTCTAGCCTCAGTACATCCACAAAACTAGCCATAGAATAATTTGTAGATTGCCTAAAATAAGGTTTTTTTTGGATTGTTGGAGTATTAGGCAATTGCAAGATTATTTTCCGAAATAGATAAATCATGGCATCCGTGCAAACTAGCATGAACAGATCTATCATACTAGTAAGTAAAGACTTAGCAATCATGATTTCACAAAACATGATTAGTAACCATACACAAAAATAATGCATGTACTGTACAGTTGCCAAAGACAAATCCACGGTCGGTGTAGAGGTTCTTCTGTTGGTGTTAGATGGTAGTATCCGATGGTGACTAATGGTAGACGTGGACAGAAGACATGTCATGATGATGAACTTGAGCAGTCACATGGAGCGCTTCCCAAAAACCTTATTTTCTCTCTCTCTCAATGTAGGATCACAAAGATGAGTGGATTCGGAGACCTGCCGTCCCATTCTTGGTGCACGCTGGTGAACGGAATAGAGTAAACTATGGTGGTAGCACAGTAAAGAGAAGACAACCAAAACTCTAGCTTGGTTCTAGTCTAATCTATTTTTCGTATCCATCAGAACCGACCAGATTAACATGTATTTATATGGGAGTAACTAGATCTCGTGTCGCGACCACGATCTTAATCAAGTCGATTTCCATATAATTGTATCCCACAAACTTCTCCAAAATGCAAGTTGTCAGTTTTCGGGAACACGTGGTTGGGCTCAGCAAGTTGATCCCGACCCCCGAGTCCTGACTCGGAGCAAGCACTCGAAAATACTAACCCCTATCCTCTGAGTCTTAGCTCGGACCCAACACTTGTGTTTGCCAACTCCCGAGTCTGACTCCCGACTACTCGGTATTCCTTTTCATGACATGTGTCTTTGAGATTTATTTAGGAATTTCTGAAATATTCATATGGATCTATCCCATAATTCCAGCAATTGAATCTACTTTCTCAAATGTCCAACTAGTATCACAACTCAAAATGCCTTGGGTGAAAATTGCACTTGGATCATCAATACTATTGGACTAAATCTATCAATCTCCTTCATCGCGGTCTATTATGATGCCACTCAGTATTCTCTATAGGTTTTCAATGAGTTCTAATACCACTTGCAGGAGTTCAACCCGGTACACCATAGGCTACCTCACTCAAGTCATATTGTACCTTCTCACCTAGAGACCAAACGAGAAACACAACTTATACAATATATCTACTCAACTCAAAAGACTAGCATCACCTTTCAATCTAGGACTATACCATGTTAGGCAAGTAGACCTGATCAAGATGTGTTCTAGTCTAAATAGAATCCTAATGAGTCAAATTAGGAATGGTGTTTCTATAAATAAGTATTTCAATAACGAGTCATATGGAAATTACATAAAGTCTTTGGCTATTAGAGAAATAACATAAGAGTTGTTTGATATGATACAGACCGTTGCGGTAGCTACGACGTTCGTCGCCTATTCTCGTAAGAGGGCTCAACTAGAAAGGCTCGGTTGAGAGGGCTTGACTGACGGCTCAGTTGAGGACTTGACTGACATTTAGTATCAGAGCGAGGAAATAAAGGACATTGACGTGGTGATGAAGTTCCTACGTGTAGTCCTGAAAAAGATGAAGCAGGTCGTGGTGGCGTTCGAGATGCTTTTAGACCACAACACCATGTCCGTGAAAGAGCTCATCAGATGGTTACGTGTGGCGGAGGATCCTCGCAATTTCGATGAGGATAACGGGGTGCTGGATGTTTGTTACTCACTGAGGAGCAGTGGAAAGCTTATCGGCGCAGCGGCAAGGAGCATGGCACAATGGTGATGCAAGGCATGGCGGAAATGCGTGACACGGAGACAATGGTGATAGTAGCACGTGCTATTGGGACTAGCTGGTATTCGGAGTGCCGCAACCGAGGGAGATCCTACAATTGCAGCGTTTGTTGCCACCTCTCTAGGGACTGTTAGGAGCCAAAGAAGGAGAGGGACCTCCTCACAGACACACTGGTGATGTCAGGTTTAGGGGTAATTGTTAGGAAAATAAACCTGACTGCGATGTGCTTCAGTCTAATTAGAATCCTAATGAGTCAAATTAAGAATTGTGTTTCTATAAATTGATAGAATTGCTTAGTTTATCACCTAGGGTCTAGAACTAGTAGGGTCTAGAACTAGTAGGGAAACAGATGAGTGTACACACCTTTTGGTTTCGCCGGAGAGGAGGATGATGTCGTCATAGTTTCGGTACTGTGGCGGTGAAGTTCGGTATGGTCGGTGTGGATGCGAGGGAGGCTTCTCACCGTTGTAGTGCGTTAGTAGATCGAGTGGCTTAGAAATCTCTCGAGAGCTTTAGGGTTGCAAGAGCATACAAAAAGGATGTGATGCAGGCCTCTCTCCTATTTATATGGCGATGTGCGGCAAGGGCCTTCCAATCAGATCGGTTGGGGTGCCCCCTATTAGGGCGTTGAGATTAGGGGTTAGTTGGAAGATGAGTCCGAGTCAGCTAGGGAGGAGAGGGACTCGGTCTCCCTCTCCTCCCAAAGATCTAATTCCAGCATTAATGAGTATTTCTATAATGAGTCGTAGGAAAATTATAGAAAGTCTTTGGCTATTAGAATCCTAATAAGTTTAGCAGTCATGTAAGAAGGAGATCGTTTCTCTCCTATATATATACCAGTATTTCAAGAAAAATAATATGAGAATTATTAGCTAAGATACAGACTGTTGTGGTGGTTGCGGCATTTGCCGCCTGTTCTCGTAAGAGGGCTCAGCTAGGAGGACTCAACTTAGAGGGCTCGACTGAGGGGCTCAGGCTGAGAGCTTTGACTGACAAACCCAACAGAAAACTCGTCCATGTAAAATTCCTGATTTGTCAATCTTCCTCTTCCTTCTGAACTTTAGTATCTCAGAGAGAAGGACATCAGTGCTATTGCTGGCGTGACCAAGGAGATTGAAGGCGTGTTGGCCAGGGCCCAACTGGATTTCCCTATCACACTCTGCTTTGCAGCATCCAAAGGAGATAGCTTCTTGTTGCATCAGCTTCTGAAACGTGGATTGGACCCAAATGAATCCGATCATTATGGCCGCACAGCCCTGGTAAATTAATGATATATTGCTAATTACAATTAAAGGTGCAACATTTTTTGTTGGTTTGTCTGTAAAAACCAGAAATTTACAGAGTATTTTGTTTCTGTATTTTACAGCATATAGCAGCTTCCAATGGGAGTGAACAATGCGTTAGGCTCCTGATTGAGAACGGGGCTGATTCAAATTCTAGAGGTATCCTTTCAAATTGCCAACAAAATTTCATGATTCAATTTTTTACTAGATTCATGCAAGATTGAAATCATCATTTGCAATATAGATTTGCACGAAATTTAATCAAACCACGCAAATAATGTGCAGACCCAGAAGGGAGAGTGCCATTGTGGGAGGCGTTGTGCAGAAGGCACCAGAGCGTGGTGCAGCTGCTGGTGGACGCTGGCGGGGACCTGTCCTACGGCGAAGCGGCGTCGTACGCCCGCGTGGCCGTCGAGCAAGACGACGCCGCGCTGTTCAAGGAGATCATCCGGCACGGTGGTGACGTGGCGGCGGCATACAGCAGCGATGGCACCACCCCGCTACATCGCGCCGTCCTCGACAGCAACGTCAAGATGGTCAAGCTCCTGCTGGAGCACGGCGCCGACGCCGACAGGGAGGATGTCAATGGGTTGACCCCGAGGGCCGTCGCCGACCAGAGCGGCCACGAGGAGATGCAGCTCGTCTTCGCGTCGCACCAAGACGCGCAGAAGACGAGGCTGCCGCCGACACAGCAGCAGCACCCGCCGACGGATCGGAGGGTCGACGCCGCGGACCCGCTGGCGACGAGATTCAGGACCGCAAAGGCGGCGGCGAGCGTGGAATCGTCGCTGTCGTCGTCGAGGCGAGGCTCGTATTCTTCCTCCGCACGCAGCACACCTCAGCGGATGGCCAGCTTCCGGAACTCCCTCTTCGGCGTCATCTCGTCGTCCCACGCGATCCACAACGATGGCAGCGGCGAGAGCCTGCGCTACAGTGGCGGCGGCGAGAGGGAGAGCTCGCCGCTGATCAGGGTTACCATCTCCTGCCCCGAGCAAGCAGGGAAGGATAGCAAGCTCGTGTTCATGCCGGAGACGCTGAAGAGTCTCCTCAAGCTCGGCTGCACCAGGTTTGGGTTCGCGCCGACAAGGGTGGTGACAAGCGACGGCGCCGAAGTCGACGACGTGAGGCTCGTCGGGGACGGCGACCACCTCCTCCTCGTAACGGACCAGTGGGTCCCAGACAATGGCACCACGTGTACGAATCAATAGCGTCGGCATTGTGTTTTTTTAGCAACTTCACTAGAACTACTGTAACCGGATTCTTTATTATCATATATTTTTTCAAACGTATTAACATATACGTGATAGCTTAGAAATTAGCAATCGAATAGAATAGCAACTACGGGGAAGATGACACCATGCATGCCTGCCGCTGCGATGTCAGTGGAACGGCGAAGTCCGGTCAGCGGCTGGGACTCGGCAAAAGTTGGTTAAGGTATAGGAAAGGTACAATATGGTTAATAGAAATCAACGAAATCTGGTCAAAAAAGTCCGCCCGCATGTTCGATCACAAAGCAGTACGCAGAGAAAACATAGTTCGCAGATGACGAAGACAACAGTGAATTCGGTCTTTTGGTTGCGCAAAAAGCAGAGCGCATTATCTTGATTTACTGGCTTTAAGCAAAATGCAAGAACGTGGCTAACAAACTATCCTGCATGCATGGCCACCACACAATTCTCTGCATGGCGTTTTACGTGCTCATCCCCTAAGCTAAGGACTCGGACTCCATACCCATGCATGCGCTAACAAAACGACGCAGTGGTAAGTTAGGGCCTAACACTCTCGGAAACCCTGCCACTCCATTATATGCGCGGGAAGAAAACTAAACGGAACGAACACGAACTCAAGACACTAGAGTACTTAACAATCCCCCCTACTGCTAGTTCTTGACTTTGGCAACTCTGATTTTCTCCCTCATCTCATCGAAGCGTTGCTTGCCCAATGCTTTAGTCAGAACATCAGCAACCTGATTCGCTGTGCTCGCATGCTCTAGCTTGATATCTCCGCGCTCCAAGCACTCTCGAGTGAAGTGAAACTTCACATTGATGTGTTTGCTACGATCGTGCAGCACTGGGTTCTTTGCCAAGGCGATGGCTGCTTGATTATCAACTTTGATGGTTGGTGCCGGAAATTTCATTCCTGTGATTTCTTCTAGGACTCGTGTGAGCCACATCGCCTGGCAGGATGCTACAGCCACCGCCATGTACTCAGCTTCGCACGTCGATTGTGCCATGACGTTCTGCTTCTTTGATAGCCACGACATAGGGTTGCCGCCAAGGAAAAAGATGACCCCTGTTGTGCTCTTCCGATCGTCAACATCTCCCCCCATGTCGCTATCACTATATCCTTCCAACACCATGTCACCACCTTCACACCTATATAGCAAGCCATAGCCAATGGTTGCAGCCACATAGCGAAGTAGGTGCTTCAATGCCGCCATATAGTCTTGACGAGGGTCTTCCATGAATCTGCTCAACAAGCCGACACTAAAGGACAACTCAGGTCTTGTGTGTAACAAATACCTTAAGCTCCCGATTAGGCTGCGATACATTGTATCATCCACCGGTGGTGAGGTGCTCTTCTTGGACAACTTGAGTCGCATCTCCATGGGTGTTCCACACCCATTGCAGCCGGCCATCCCTGCTTTCTCAAGCAATTTTTCAGCATATGCACTCTGGCGTAGCTGAATACTTCCTCTTCCTTGCCTCACCTCAATTCCCAAGTAATAGGACAGCACACCAATGTCGCTCATCTTGTACCTGTTCTTCATCTCCGCTTTGAACACAGTGACCTCGAGCTTGGATGCCCCCACAATCAGCAGATCATCGACATATACTCCGACAATTAACCTCGATCCATCTCTGATGCGAGTGTACATACCATGCTCTAATTGGCATCTCTTGAAGCCGAGATCAATCAGACTTGCATCGAGCTTCGCGTTCCACGCTCAGGGTGCTTGCCGAAGGCCATACAGTGCCTTCTTCAACTTCAACACTTTGTGGTCTTCACCTTCTGCTGTGAAACCAGGCGGCTGACTTACATACACCTCTTCACTGAGATCGCCATTCAAGAAGGTGGACTTTACGTCCATGTGATGTACCTACCACCCATGGTGCGCTGCTATAGCCAGCACGAGCCGGACCGACTCCATCCTGGCGACCGGAGCAAATACTTCTTCAAAATCGATCCCCTGCCTCTGGACATATCCCTTGGCGACAAGACGGGCCTTGTGTTTGACAATGTCACCGTGCTCATCCCGCTTCAATTTGAAGACCCACTTCAAACCAATAGTTCGATGGCCTCTTGGCAAATCCACTAGTGTCCAGGTATCATTTTCTTCTATGGACGCCATTTCTTCAAGCATGGCCATCCTCCACTCCTTCACTTGTTTAGCTTCTTCAGGCGACACTGGTTCGTCGCCAATTTCCATGAGCAGCTCGGCAACTCCTTCATGTTCTTCCTGCTCAGGTAAAGGCAACCGGCCAATGATGTCTTCAAGGGTTCTCAAACGCACAGGAGCATTACCATGATCGGCATCAAGGTCCGATGACTTTATGGATGGAGGTGTTCCATGTGCGCCAACGTCCGGGGTCGGGGAAGACGAAGGAGTATTTGGCTCGGGGTCGTGTGGCGTAGAGCGGCCCGACAATGGCGATTGTGGCACTAGAGGCATCGCTGGACTGTGTGGAATATCAGCGTCAGCCTCCCTCCAGTTTGCTCCACCGATTGAGTTGAACTCAACGTGGAAGGTTCCATCATCGTCTTCTCCTGCCTCTGGATCACTCCCCCAGTCCCATGATCTGTCTTCCTCGAACACAGCATCCTGTGACACAGTGACGCGACGAGTGGCCGGATTATAGAAACGCCATGCTTTCGACCCCGGCTCATACCCGACGAACACCATTGGAGTACTCCTGTCCTCAAGCTTGGACAGATTCTTTCCTACTTTCTTGACATGTGCAACACAGCCAAAGGTGCGTAAGAACTAAACAGCAGGTTTTGAGCCGTTCCATACCTCATACAGTGTCTTTCCGTCCATGCTCTATGTCGCTGTTTGGTTCAAAATAAACACCGCTGTGGATGTTGCCTCCCCCAGAACTAGCTCGGCATAGACATGGCCTTCATCATGCTCCACGCCATGCCCATCACGGTTTGATTTCGTCGCTCCACCACCCCATTCTGTTGCGGCGTATATGGGGCAGTAAAGTGATGTTGCACACCTTCTCTAGGCGCAGTGGTCAAGGAACGAGCTCGCCGTGAACTCGCCTCCCCTGTCAGTTCGCAGGGTGCCAACCTTTCTTCTAGCTTCTGCTTCTACACGTGCTTGAAATCCTACGAATGCTTTGTGCGCTTGGTCCTTGGTAGCCATCAGGATTAGCCACATATAGCGACTTAGATCATCAACAAGCAGGAAGAAGTATTTGTTATCACTCGGTGTGGCCAGCGTCACTAGACCGCACAGGTCACCGTGAACCAGCTCCAGCTTGGACTGTGCTCGGTAAGAGGCTTCGCTTGGGAATGCCAGCCGGCGCTGCTTGCCTGCCAAGCAGCTATCACAGACCTCATCTACATGATCTATAGTGGGAAGCCCACATACCATTTGTTCTTGAGCAAGACGTCGCAACCCTCTAAAGTTTAGATGTCTGAATCTTGCATGCCATCTCCAAGCTGCGCTCGAGCCTTGCGATGCCAAGCATATCGGCTTGCCGATGTCGAGGTTGAGCAGGTACAGGCGGTCCTCCGTCCGCTGCACGGTGGCCAGCAGTGTGCCTCGGGCATCCCACATCTTGCAGACCCCGGAATGAATCACCACTTTAAAACCAGCCTCATCCAATTGCCTGTCGTTGACAATGCTTGCCGTGAGACTGGGTATGTGATACACTCCGGCAAGGACCTTGTGGCCACCATCTTCGAGTTTGAAAAGTACGGAGCCCCTCCCTTCAATGCTTGCTGTCGATCCATCGCCAAAACACACAAAACCATGAATGCGCGTGTCGAGTTTGGAGAAGGCCGCACGCTCACTGGTCATATGGTTCGTAGCTCCTATATCAAGGATCAACCGAGTGGTCTTTCACTCCCCCTGCTTGTCGAGTTGTACAAATAACTTATTCTCGTCCAGGCGCACGTTCGTCGATGAAGCCGTTGCCTCTACTGGCAGCTTGCCGACGACGCCGATATCTTCAGTTGTTGCCTTGGCAACCATCAAGAACGTTTCAGCCTCCTCCTCAACCTGAGATGTGTGCACTTGTTCATCTTTCTTCTTCTTCCTGCATTCACAGGCCCAGTGGCCTTTCTTACCACAGTACCGACACTTGTCATGAGCGACGGTCTTGCCGTCACCGCCGGCACCACCTTTGCCAGCGACTATTCCCATTGCGGCCTCCGCCACGACCGCGTCCACGGACACATACGTAGCCTCGCCCGTGTTCACCGCTTGAAGATGCCTCCTTTGAGCCACCCGGAGACGTCATCTTCAGGCACGAAGACATCTTCGCCAGCAACTCGTCCTCCGTTAGGTTCAGCCTGGCGATCGCACTATCGCCTCTCACGCCAACCCTCTCCTCCATGGCCTTCAATCGTCCAATCAGTTCGTCCACCATCACCTCGTTCAGTTCGAGCAGTGTTTCGATGGATGCAGGCAATTTGATCGAACTTCGGAGGAACGGCCTGCTTGAATTTCCGGACGATGTACTCCTCCGAGTATGGCTTACCTAGTCCGGCAACCTCGGTGGCAAGCTTGGTGATGCATGTGCTGAAGTCATCGACAGATTCACCGTCCTTGAACTTGAGTGCATCGAACTCCCTCTAGAGTGTGCTCACCCTCGCCTTGCGCACACGCTCAGCACCAACATTTCGGAGCTGTAGTGACTCCCAAGCGATCTTTGCCGAAGCCTTTGTCGTGATGGCGCCCATCATCTCCGGTGGAACCACCTTGGTGAGGACCTCCAGCGCCATCCGATCTTCGGTGTAGTCCGATGTGCCATCGCTCACAGCGGTCCACAGTCCCCTTGCCTGCAGCATCACCCACATGAGTGCTGCCCAGTCGTGGTAGTTGGACTTCGTCAAAATCAGAAAGTTCCCCGCCAGCGTGCTCCTGTCGACGACGCGCTCGATGATCACCTATCTTCCAGTCCGACGTCCCCATGCCGGCGGCGACCTCCCCCGAGAACGTTCAGGGGTCACCGAGCGTCGAGGAGACAGTGGCTTCGAGGGAGTTCCCTGATCATCATCGCCCTTCGCCATCTTCGAATCCCTAGCGCTCTGATACCAGTTGTTCGATCACAAAGCAGTACGCAGAGAAAACACAATTCGCCGGATGATGAAGACAGCAGTGAATTCGGTCTTTTGGTTGCACAAAAAGCAGAGCGCATTATCTTGATTTACTGGCTTTAAGCAAAATGCAAGAATGTGGCTAACAAACTATCCTGCATGCATGGCCACCACACAATTCTCTGCATGGCGTTTTACATGCTCATCCCTTGAGCTAAGGACTCGGACTCCATCCCCATGCATGCGCTAACAAAACGACATAGTGGTCAGTTAGGGCCTAACACTCCCGGAAACCCTGCCACTCCATTATTTGCGCGGGAAGAAAACTAAACGGAACGAACACGGACTCAAGACACTAGAGTACTTAACACCAGCATTGTTGTGCATGACCAAATATAAAGGAACCGATAAAGATGAAGAGATAGATATAAGAGCTAGAATCAGTTATGATACGGATCGTATTGGACGGTAGGTCTCTAGGGACATCTAAAGCTGCATCATTATGATCACTTAGATTAATTTAGATTATATATCATATTTTGAGTCTTCATCGGTTAAGTCTAACATCTTGATCTATTGTATCTGATTTATGTTGTGCATTGTTCATCTGAATAAAGTATGTCTAATATGTCAAAGTATCATGAGTCATTTGTGATTTAGCAACTGTCTTGGTTAAGTCCGATTTTTCTATTATGATGATTTAATAGTATGGATGCATCTTATGTATGCTATATTTAGGTTCTACTAGAGTACAAGCCGATAGGTTATCTTTAATTCCATATCACATCTCATCGGCATTAGGGATTATCAATTGGCCCGAGTGCATAGCGCAATCGCTTGCCCGATCATCGGCCGGATGGTGTGGGTTCTACGCATCGGCCGATTGTCTAATCGGCCCCGATGGTCCGACCCATGTTTTACGTCACCCGATGGTTTACATGTATCGTATGCTTGAGACTTTCTCACTCGATACATGTGAGATAAGCAATAAGCGTTGCTACTAATGTTTTCTATGCCTTATCAGTTGTAGGGTCAAACTGATTCGAACGCTCAGATCTCCCAAACAATGCGTGTAACCAAAAATGACACCAACAAGTAGCATGTTTGTGGCTCCGGCCACCTCTTTATGTATTTGGCGTGTGATGGGTCCCTCAACATCATTAAAGCATCGTAACTGTAAGATCGGATCTAACCAAGACAAGTTGCTAATTACAAGAAATCAATAACACTTCAACGCATCAGGCATAATTTATTTAGATGAATGGTATACAACATGAACCAGATACAATAGAACGAGATGTTGAACCAAACCGATGAAGCCTCGAACTACGACACATAACTTACATCAATCTAAGAGATCAAAGTGATGCAGCCTTCAACCTAGGAAATACACCAAGATAAACCGACGATCACACTAGCCAGGTCGATGCTTCAAGAGATCAATATGATGCAGCCTTGATGAACACTGACCTAACTGACGCGGTCGATGGGGTGGCGAGACTCACCTCTTTGCTGGAGATCGAAACGATGCAACCCAGTTCCGAGTGCCAAGCCCTACCGAGATTAACCTTGGGAACCCAAGGGAGGCAATGCACCAAAAGAGTAGTTTTGTTATGGTTGATTGTGTGTGTCTAGACCTAACTAATTAGATACATATTTATAAGCCAGAGACTTGTCGTCCAAGTAAAATCCATTGTAACTGATTCTAGATTATCTCTATCTTCTCCCATCTCCATCAGCTTCCTCTTATCCGACCACTTGTAACTAAAACAGATGGACTTCATTGACCAACCTTTAACCGGCTCCTTGACTTTTGGTTACCGTGTGGTATCCTTGGTGGGCCCGAGCTTTGCCAAATCTTGGCATCAACAAGAACACATTAGTGATTGGTGATAATGGTCAACCGTTACCAAAGAGCCATAACAGGTGAGCCTATATGAGTGTGATTGACCTTTTAGTTACTGACGGGTGTTTACTCATCACTATTGATGTCACATTACTGACACGATAAGTGTGACGGGAGACTTGCCTATCACTAATTATGGTTATCACTCGTCACTAAAATGTATTTTTGTGGTATTGATAGTCTCAGCACTGTACAAAATGGCATGTGGGCATCGAACAGAGAATAGTAATGATAAATAAGAAAATAATGAAATAATAATGATATTTTTGACATTTCAACGCAATGGTGAGACTTGGAAATTATTAACCCTTTCTAAAACATGGCGAGTAAATGATGCACACCAATGTAAGGCTGCTTCTCTCTGCTTCCATCTGTCCCATCCTTATACCTCAATCTCTACACCCATGGACGCCATGATCGACACTCACCTGAACTGTCTTCGATGCACACAAACGATGAAGCTTGGAGCAGCAGCCAACAGCCTAAAAGCAGCCAACAAAGCAGAAAATCAATCCAGAAATTATTCTTTCTTTCCCTGATCTTGAAGTTGTTGATCCTTCTTTCCTAGCTCCTTTTTCCATTCTTTGCTGAGGATATTTTGCAAGCTACAGGGCATGCTTTGAGTAAGAGTTCTGTTGGCGTAAAAGATTACACTAACAGGTTTCTGAAGGTTAGAAACTAACAAACGAAGTGTTTGCGAAGTAAACTATTCTAAGCCTCCGAAAGGATAATAGCTGGAAATAGTTCGAAGATGTATATTGAATAACTTGTATTCGGTCCTTATTACAGGGTAAAATGGGGGGTATTTATAGGCCCAAACATTAAGGAAAAGACCCTTTAATCCCTCTGTTACAACCGACATAGTGGAAACTATTCAGTACCCTTAATAGGGCTAAAATGGTAAAAGACTAATCTAACGAGAAAGAAGATAAGTCTTCCATCTTAGTTGGCAGGGAAGCTCCCGGAAGAGTCTAGGTTCGAAGATATATTTCGAACTAGTGTCCGTCTTCATACTTCGAACTTGATCTACTGTATCCCCGGAGTTATATGCTAAAAACCTTTGACTTAATCACCAGCCTTTATCCTGTTACTGCAATAACCCTGAAGATGGAATATTTTCCCCCAACAGTAGCCCCTCGAATACGCTTCTCCATTAAATATGTAATGTTAGGAGAGCAGTATACGCAAGAAAAATAACCATGCGTAGGGGTTAGCAGATTTAATCCAACTCCGAAATACATGGAGATGCAAAACTTCGAATCAGCTTCTAAGAAAATTACATTCGAACTATCTTAGAATTAACCCGAGAAGCCTGAAAGCTTTCTCAGGCTTAGAAGAAATAGCCGTTGGCTTTTTCTTTCTAACAGAAGTTATGCGATGCGTTAACTCTGCAACAAAATAACGGTTAAGAATGCGAAATGGCAGATGCAAACGGTAAAAAATCGTGGTCTAGGCTATAAATAGAGGCCCAAGACCCTTCTCGAGTACCTTTCCACCACATTCGTGCAAACAAACCATCAGACAAACCCTAGCCTCCGTTTTTTCCCTCAAGCAACCCGTGCGATCCCATGGCGAAAACCAGTTTCAAGGTTCCTGGGGCGGCTTTAGCCTTGGCTCGGCAGCAGGCTGCGGCAGCAGCGGCGGCTACGACATCGGCGATGGCAACTCCGACACCAGCAGTGGCAGCAATGGCAGCGCCAGGGAGAAATCCCCAACACGACGATCCTCATGATCTCTTTTCGGCATCGACGAAGTACGCGAATCAGTCCTATCATTGGGGCCCTCAACCTGCAAGAGGGAATCGCTCGCGGCCGCAATAGAAGGCAAAATCAGTTCTGGGATCATGATTCGCAAACCTGGGAAAGAAGTTATTCCGTCGCCAAGGCCTGGAGAAGTGGTTGTCTTCGAAGCCTTCTTCGAAGCTGGATTAGGACTTCTGGCTATTGACTTCCTGGCCAAGGTACTGGATTTATTCCACGTTACTCTCCCCTAGCTCTCTCCGAACACGATAGCACGCCTTTCTATCTTCGAGTGGGCGCTGCGAGCCGAAGGATGAGAAGGCAGAGCAGAAATCTTCGCAGCTTTACATAGAGCTTCGTGCCATCCCAAAACCTTCGTAGGCCCCGGAGGTGAGAATATAGTGGTGGCCTTCGGAAGTATTAACTTCCGACTTTGAGACGAATATGCCCTTCGGTTTCCAGCCAAAGCCATCAATGTCAGATGGTACATGGATTGGATCCTTCGCTGGTTTTACGCCGAAGTTGGGGCAGGAAGCCAACTAGCGAGACCTCTTTGGGACATAAACTTCCAGAGGGAATCCCTTGTCCACCCAGACCCAGGCCAGCTTGAAGCCCGACTTAGCCTTCTCCAACGCATCAGCCATCGCCTAAGCATGAGGGATCTGGCAGAGGAGTTCATCGGACTCCAAATCCCTCCTTTAATGGCCAACTGGCCAATCACCTTCGAGGAAGATCCAGAGGGTGGCCTTCGCAAGATTTCTTCGAACTCAAGACCTACAGGTAACTTCGAAAACAACATATGTCATGTATATTCATTCGAAGAAATAACCAACTTAACTCATTTTTCAGCCTCTTCAGCTCTTATAACTTCGGAGCAGATTGTACGAACTTCGGAGAAGATTTTGGGAGTCCCAACTCCGGCTGAGAAGGAATGGAGGATTAAATTGGTTGGTACTTGGGAGTGGTCCAACCGAGTATGGGGGCTACTCGAAGTTGTTCCGCCCCCTCTTTTGGATTGGGTGCCTTCGGATAAAGGGCCCAAAAAGAGAAAAACCGAAGTTGGAGCCTCGAGCTCTGCCATGACTCCACTGAAGAAGGTAGCTCGAAAGCCAAGAGTTGCTGCGCTTTCAAGCCCAATATCTTCGGTCTCCGGTTCATCGGAGGATGAAGGCAGAATGCTTGTTGACCTGATCAACAAGGATGCAGCCCAAACTGATGCAAATATTGATGATGCTGCAAGTGTGCCGGAGTCTCAAGACAACCTTGGGCAAGTGAGGACTCTAGCTGCTCAAGAGAATTTACCGCAGGATGGAGCCCCTGTGAATGAAGGCGGGGTCGAAGTTGCTATAGAATCAACTTTGATTCTAGGTGAAACAATGACGGCCGCTCCCGAAGATGCTCCAACAGTCGAAGATTTGACTGTTGACTCCGACGAAGACTTTGGAGTAGCCTTCGATCCGCCAAGCAGTCCGATGCTCACTCGCCGACAAAACATCGGAGGTAGACTTCACAAAATTCCTTTATTCTTTTTCTCTGCAAAATTATACATTGTATAATACCTTTGCTTCAATAGGATCTGCTTCTGTAGAAGAGGTCCTTCCCGAAGATACCAATCCTGTGACTTCGGGTACTCCGGAGCCAATTCCGGAAGTCGCTCAGATGGGACCTAGAAAGGGCAAAGGTAAAATGGACCCCTTCCCTGCTCCAAGCTCAGGATTAACTCCATCTGGATCGATAGACGGAAGCCAATCTACATAGGGGGGGCCAGACTACCGAAGTTCCTGAAGAAACAGCCCAGCACTCCGGACATTCGCCAAGTGAAGACGACCAAAGGGCCCTATCTATGCTCCCTCTTCTAGCTCCGTTTTTGGAGCGAAGAACCGGACTTCGGACTCTGCTCGAGCCTTTGGACCGAGCTAGCCGCGAAGTCGGGGAGACAGAGTTGGTAGCCATTTTGAGCCAGGCTGAGAGTTCGGAGCTCAACGCTGCCATGGAGCGTGCAGCGTACCAGGTATGAAGTATCTGCAAAACAAAATTAATCTTATATACAAATAATTTCTCACCTTAGTTTTTTCTCTTTGCAGCAAATAGTATTGGCCAGAGCTACAAACGTTTCGAACGAACGTGGAAATCTTCGCCTTCGAGTGGAAATCACCACTCTTTAGAGAAATCTAAACATTTCCAAAGGTCGAGTTTCCCAATTGGACAGCATGATCTCGACAGAACGAAGAGCTAGGCAAAGCTTGGAGGCTGCAAATAAAGAGCTCGAAGCAGGACAAATTGTGCTTCGGGCAGAAATTGAAAAGATGTGGGTGGAGCATGCTATGGCGGGGGCTGAGCTTGTCAGGCTCTGGGAAGAAAAAACCAAAGCTTGCCGAAGAAGCTAGCCACTTACTCAACCAAAAAAATTCTTTAGCTATGGACGCAGCTAGGCTCTCCGCTGCGGTGGAAGAGTTGACCTCTGCGAAGGACGCTTTACTTGACGACAAGCTGAAATCGGAGAAGGTGGCTGCGGAGGTCATGAACCAACTGCTAGGTGTTCTAGAGTACTTCGGTACTACTGGGACATTTCCTTCAAATGACAACGCTTCTTTACTTCGGTGGTTAAAAATGATCCAAGGAGCTGCGAAGACGATGAAGACGACAGGCATTCGGTACGGAGAACTCTCCGGACAAGTGGCTGCTATCGGCATACTTCGCTACTACGAAGATCTAGGAATAACGATAACTCCGAACGCAGAGGAGGCTCCCATCACCTTCGATGAAAACCGGCTTCTCAATCCTTCCGAAGACTGTGACCGCTGCTTGGCAAGCCTTCCAAGCTTCATGGAGAGCCGAAGGTCGCACTGCGATCAAGGCTTGGATTGATGAAGGGCAACGCCAAAAGCAAGCTCGGTTGCAAGCTTCGAGCAGCCAGCCTCCGCCAAACCCGCAGGTTTAGATTTATCTTAGGATCTCGACTATGTAAAGCATCATGCTTTTGTACATTTATGAATGAAAATTTGCTTATCATGTTTTTAGGCTTTGCCTCATGTGGAAGATGTCGAAGTGTTAGACGTTAACGAAGAACTCTACCTACTATGGGCTACCTTCGATATTTTAAAACTTCACAAGCGCCTTCGATTTTTAGTTCCTCGGGATAGCTCCGCTGCGATTATGCCCGAAGTAAGCAAAGACATACTATCTTATATTAAAGAGGAAGAAAAAGAAGTTAACTTGGAAACTTCATATTCCGAAGACATTGCATGGTCCGAAGACGAAGATGAAGCTCAAGGTAAAAAACCTGAAGAACTTGGAAGCTGGGAAAGGAGCCCCAAACGACTTCGAACTTGGGCCAAGCTTCAACAAGAGCAGAAAGACTTTAGAGCTTCGAAGGGAGGTAGGAGAGTTAAACGCAAAGTTGTTAGAACTCCCGGCTCTGGAACTAGTCGTTCCAACCTTAGCTCTAGAGATCGAAGGGGTCTTCGATTCCTTCTTGGTATAGATACCGATTTTTCATGATGTAATCATATTTGTTCGAATGATAAATATCGATTTAAAATTGTCTCCCTATTTACCAGCCCCTCTTTGGGCGTAAGCAACTTCGAACTATATTCAAAGATGGTTAGGCGCAAAGAAAAACTTAGGAGTACAATTTTGGGGGTTCGGAGCCCCTCAGCAATTTAAAGATTGATTAAAATCTTATAAAATGTCTTCGACTATTTGAAGTCTGAAGATTGGTAACTTAGTACCTTATGTTTTGAAAGAAATCACACTGGACAACTTCCCGGACACTTTGGTGTCCCAAACAATTAGTCACTTTGGACTCTTTTTTTTGACAGATATTCGAAACTTATGAGCTCAAATTCTGTTTGTTTTGGCCTCCTTCGGCTCTTTTTGCGAATTCTATCAAACCGGTGGTTTGGAATTCACAGTGGTCTCCTTGGACTCTTTTTACGGATGCCTACAAGCCGGTGGCTTGGACTCCGCATTTTTTGGTCTCCTTGGACTCTTTTTACGGATGTCTACCAGCCGGTGGCTTGGACTCCGCATTTTTTGTCTTGGGCTCTTTTTACGGATGTCTTCAAGCCAGTGGCTTGGACTCTGGATTATTTCAGCCCACCACGTCGGAAGCTTCGGACCAGTGGTCCGAAGTCCGAAAAATACGATTCAAATTAATGACACTTCCCTCCTGGTCAACTCCGCTATTCCAGTGCGTCCACTTGGAAGTGGGAAGTTTATGGGGGTAGGCATTATCTGAACCATATGCTTTATTGATGCGGAAAGTGTTTACAAGTGATTACAAGGAGCCCCTATGCGAAATATCGCTTTAGGTGCTCCGCATGCAATGTATGCGCTAACGCTTCACCTTCCAAATTAGCTAACTTAAAAGAACCAGGACGCCCTGAGCGAACAATTAAGTATGGATCTTCCCACTTATTTCCTAATTTTCCTGGTGCTATGATACTTCGCAAAACGAGATGACCCGGCCTAAGTTCATTGATCTTGACTTTCGGGTCGAACCAAGTCTTCGTTTGCTGTTGATACTTCATCAAATTGGCTACAGCTCAAAGTCTTGTCTCTTCTGTTAAATCCAGCGAAGTTTGTCTTTCTCCTTCTATTTCCGGTTCGGTGCTGCGAAGTGATCCTCCTTTGAGCTCTGTTGGTGTCATAGCCTCATCTCCGAATAATAGTCTGAATGGAGTGAAACCCGTGGACCTCGTTTGAGTGGTCCGAATGGACCACAAAATCTTCGGAAGTTCTTCGGTCCAGAGTCCTTTTGCCAATCCTACTATCCTTCGATTTAGCCCTGACAAAATATTACCATTAGCTCTTTCTACAGCTCCATTAGACTGAGGATGTCGCACTGCAGCAAAACATAGCTGGATGCCTAGATCTTCGCAAAATTTCTTGAAAGGTTCTGCATCGAACTGTGTTATGTTATCAATTGTGAGTTGTCTAGGCACTCCGAACTGGCAAATGATATTCTTCCAGAAAAATTTCTGTACATTGTTCGAAGTGATAGCTGTTAAGGGCTCTGCTTCTACCCACTTAGAAAAATATTCAATTGCTACCACTGCGAACTTTAAATTTCCTTCAGCTGCTGGTAAGGGACAATTCAGATCCATACCCCATCTGGCCATGGGCCATACTGGAGCAACAACTTGAAGAGCTGTTGGTGGGCGATGACTCCTTCGTCCCATCCACTGACATCCTTGGCAAGTGTGGACTAAATTCTCTGCATCAGCTACTATTGTAGGCCAATAAAGCCCCTGGCGAAGTGTTTTTCCTACCAAAGCTCGAGGGGCCAGATGGCTACCGCAAAGCCCTTCATGAATTTCTCGAAGAATTTTTGACCATCGGCTTGGGATATACATCGGAGTAGAGGGGAGCATACTCTGGCCTTGTATAAAATACCGTTGATTATGTGATAATTCTGGGTCCTGAGTTTCAACCTTGAAAGTTGTGGCTCCTCAGACAAACTTGTTCCTCCTTGCAAGAGTTCCATAATTGAATTTCTCCAGTCTGTACTTGGAATGCAAAGGATTTCTGTAGAAGGAATTTGTGGCACCGAAGGTGTACTGAGCTCCTCATAAAAAGCCTCTTCTGGTGTATCCATAGCTCTGGCTGCAGCTTTTGCTAAGATGTCAGCTTGCACATTTTCTGCTCTACGTATACTCCAAATGGAAATCCCTTTGAATGCTGCTTCGATCTTACAGATTTCTTCTAAGTACTTTGCAAGCTGTGGATGTCGGACTTGGAAACTCTTGTCTATGTGCCCTGCTACAATCTGGGAATCTGTCTTAATAACAACTCTTGTAGACCCTAGAGCACGTGCTTTTCGGAGTCCCAGTAAAATCCCTTCATACTTCGCTATATTATTGGTAGACTTAAAGTTGAGTCTTGCGGAGTACATTGCCCTTTGCCCTGAAGGCAAAATTATCACTGCTCCAACACCTGCTCTAGATGCTTGGAAAGCTCCATTAGAGTAAATAGTCCAAATTCCTTCGCTTGGTTTCTCCGGAGCCCACGTTGCAGGGGGAGTCCACTCTGCCACGAAGTCTGCCAATACTTGTGACTTAATTGCTGTTCTTGCCACAAAGGATATGCCGAAGGGTGCCAATTCAACGGCCCACTTCCAAATTCTTCCAGTGGAATCCTTACTTCGGAGCATATCTCCCAAAGGATACGAAGTTGGTACAATTACATTATGCGCCAAGAAATAATGCCTCAATTTTCTCGAAGCCATTATCAGAGCATAAGTGAACTTCTCAAGCTCAGAATATCTTGTTTTTGCTCTTGACAATGCTTCGAACACGAAATAAACTAGATTCTGTACCAACTTCCCATTGAAATCCATTTCTCTAACAAGGACTACACTGACAGCAGAACCAGTAGCTACAAGGTAGAGGAGTAGGGTTTCGTCCGCAATCGGCATCGTGAGTGTAGCGAGATTACTGAGATAATCTTTAATATCTTCGAAGCTCTTTTGACACTCCGGTGTCCATGCAAAATCTTCGGACCCTTTCAATGCTTTAAAGATGGGCAAACATATCTCCGCAGACCTTGCCAAAAACCTGCTAAGTGCTGCAAGACGACCAGTTAGCTTTTGCACTTGCTTTAAATTCTCTAGAGTAGCCATCTTTTGCAGTGCAGTTATCTGAGTAGGGCTAGCTTCGATCCCTCTGCTTGAAACTAGATACCCTAACAATTTTCCAGCTTGCGCCCCGAAGATACATTTCTCGGGGTTAAGACGGATCCCACATGCCCGAAGGCTATTAAATGTTTCTGCTAAGTCTAGGCTATGTTGGTGCTTTAAAGCACTCTTTATTACAATATCATCCATATAGGCCTCTACATTGCGACCTAATTAATGACCTAGAGCCTTAGCAATTAATGACCTACATTTCTTAAGCCAAAGGGCATTCTTACATAACAAAAGACTCCTGAAGGACTTAGGAAGCTTGTCTTGATTTCATCTTTGCGCTTCAACCAGATTTGATGATAGCCGGAGTATGCGTCGATGAAGCTTAATAACTCCGAACCGACAGTGGAGTCGACCAATTGAACAATTCGGGGCATGGGGTAGGGGTCGTGGGGGCATGCTTTATTTAAAGATGAAAATCAATACACATGCGCCACTTCACGGAAGATTTCTTCCTAATGAAGACTGGGTTGGCTAACCACTCTGTATGAGCCACTTCTCTGATAATCCCAGCTTTCAACAACTTTTCCACTTCGTCTTTGGCAAGGATAGCTCTCTCTACAGACATTTTCCGGAGTCATTGCCGAACGGGCCGGGCCTTCGGGTTCACAAGTAACTGTGCTCAATAATATCCCGACTGACTCCGGTGATGTCTTCGTCAGACCAAGCGAAGACATATAAATTCTCCTCAACTACTTTCTCTAATGAAGTAGCGACTTCTGAAGGCAAGTCTTTGCCGAATTGAAATGAATATTCCTTGCCATCTTTAACAATAACCTTCGTTGCAATCTCTCCTTCAAGGCTTGGCCTTGGGAATGATTTCTTCGAAGATTCATTGGGAGCCAAGAAATCTTCCAAGTTATCTTGTACGCTGTTCACCTGTCTCGGATCAAGAGGAGGGCCATGAACATACTCCGCTCTTCGAGCGGTAGCCTGATATCCGAAGACAGTGAGCACTCCCGCCTGTGTGGGAATCTTCATACACAAGTAATTATGATGCGCCACAGCTCCGAATTGATTCAGCATGCCCCTTCCGAAGATGACATTGTATGTATATGGAGCATCTACAACATCGAAAATCACTTCTTCTGTCCTCGCTAATAGCCCCTCTCCAAAAGTAACGTATAGGCCAATTTGGCCGAGGGCATCAAGAGGGGGTCCTGCGAAGCCTTGCAAAGGATGGGCTGCTGGGAGAAGATGCTTTCTGGAGATACAGAGTTGATCAAAAGCTTGGACAAAAATAATATCTGTCGAACTCCCTCCGTCAATTAGCACTCTCCGAACCTCAGTTCCTGCTATGTCGGCAGTAATGACGAGTGGGTCGGCATGTGGAAACTTAATACCAGCTGCATCATCTGCAGAAAAAGATATCGGCACATGGGACCATTCAGGCATAGCAGCTGCAGACGAAGAGGTTCCAATATGGCCCACTTCTCTAACATATTCCCTTCACTGCCTCTTCGACATACTTCTGAGGGTCCCTCCTCCGGAGATGGGGAGGACTACTCTTTTCCCTCGATCTTGCCCCGATTCTTGCTTTGGAGGTGGCATAACATTGACCACCGGAGGACGCCTCGCAGGGTCGAAATTCTCTATTCGTGGGAATTGGTCCCGATCTTCCGTTAGGTAAGGATAACTTGGATTGGTGGAGAATCTCGACGTTGGCGATCCAAGGCTCTGGTCCGGCGGATCAAAACCTTGCCATCGTTACACCACTGTCTCCGTTGGTTATCAACCACGCAGGACGCGATTGACCTCGCCACGAAGGCTAATTCCTACAAGCGAACCCAAGAACACAAGCAAGAACAGGAAGGATACAAGTCGAATGCCAAATCACAGATAAACTATGATGAGGAGAGGTTTCACAAACACCGATGCAGCAGCCAATCGGTCCGGTGCAGGGGCGGGATCTAAACACACAAGTGTAGATGCAAACAAAGCAAAACCTAACCCTAAAGGCAGCTTGCGTGAGTATATAAGGCGTGGGCGGCCTGTAGAAGGCGAACAAACTCAGTAGAAGGCGAACAGACTCAGACTATGGGCCAACACAGCCCAACTCTGTCATGCAGGACTGTTTCAAACACACAGAACGACTCGAGACTCCAAATGTGGCGAGACCAACGGCAAACGATCCGTCTTCTCCTCAGCTTTCCAAAAAGTCCAAGAACGCGGCAATCAGACTTCGTATGAGGAAGTTACGCCCATTTTGGTGCATGGTGGTTGATGTAGTCCGAACCAGCGATTTGTTGACTTCAAATCATCCGTGCGACTCCGTCTTCAACTCCAACTCTCCCATTCCATCTCCCATGTTCCTATGCGATTTTCTATGTTTGCTTTAGTAGTTTCATGTATCTTAAGTAATAATTCAGCACATGTAGTAGCATCAAAATTCAATTTTTCAGATGGTGGCAATGGTAGCAAATCAATAGGAGCACGCGGATTAAAGCCATAGACCACTTGAAACGGACTTACCTTAGTAGTGGAGTGTACTGACCTATTATATGCAAACTCAATATGAGGTACACACTCTTCCCAGAGCTTCAAGTTGGTCTTCAAAACAACCCTCAACATGGTGGACAATGTACGGTTGACGACCTCCGTTTGCCCATCCGTTTGGGGGTGACAAGTAGTAGAAAACAGCAGCTTCGTCCTAGCTTATGCCACAACGTCCTCCAAAAATAACTTAAGAATTTAGCATCACGATCTGAAACGATGGTATTGGGAACTCCATGCAAGCGTACGCCCTCTCTGAAAAACAAATCAGCAACATTGGTAGCGTCGTCGCTCTTGTGACAAGGTATAAAATGCGCCATTTTAGAGAACCGATCTACCACCACAAAAATACTATCTCTCCCCCTCCTAGTTCTAGGTAATCCTAACACAAAATCCATAGAAATATCCTCCCAAGGTACACTAGGAACGGGCAGAGGCATATAAAGACCATGTGGGTTTAGACAGGACTTAGCTTTATTGCAAGTAGTGCATCGTGCCACATAGTGCTCAACATCTCGTCTCATCCTAGGCCAATAGAAGTGTGTGGACAGCACATCTTCAGTTTTCTTTGATCCAAAATGACCCAACAAACCACCACCATGTGCTTCCTGCAATAACAACAAGCGAAGAGAGCTAGCCGGCACACATAACTTGTTAGCACGAAAAAGATATCCATTATTCAGCACATATTTGTTCCAAGCACGGTCATCTGTACAATTTGCAAAAGCATCCTTGAAGTCCAAATCAGTAGCATACATATCCTTCAATGTTTCTAAACCAAAGATCTTATATCAAGTTGAGAAAGCAATGTATAACGTCTAGATAAAGCATCGGCAATCACATTATCTTTCCCTTTCTTATGCTTAATGATATATGGAAAAGTCTCAATAAATTCTACCCATTTAGCATGTCATTTATTCAGATTTGCTTGACTACGTATATGCTTCAATGCTTCATGATCCGAATGAATAATAAACTTCTTAGGCAAAAGATAATGTTGCCAAGTTTCAAGCACACACACTAAGGCATATAATTCCTTGTCATAGGTAGAATAATTCAACTGTGGACCATGTAATTTCTCACTAAAATAGGCCACGGGTTTACCTCCTTGTAGCAGCACACCTCCTAATCCAAAACCACTAGCATCACATTCTAACTCAAAAGGCTTACCGAAGTCGGGTAGCTGAAGTAGAGGTGCATGTGTAAGGCGATCCTTGAGTGTGGCAAAAGCTTGTTCTTGTGCTGGTTCCCAAGTAAAAGTAACTCCCTTCTTGGTCAACTCATGTAAAGGACCGGCTATGGTGCTGAAATCTTTCACAAAACGCCGGTAGAAACCTGCAAGACCAAGAAAACTACGTACCTGTGTGATAGTTTGGGGTTGCGGCTAGCTGTTGATTGCTTCTACCTTTGCCGCGTCAACCTCAATACCCTGTGAAGTGACAACATATCCAAGAAACACAACTCGATCCGTGCAAAACATGCACTTCTCAAGGTTACCAAACATTCTAGCCTCTCGAAGGACAGAAAAAACAGCACGTAGGTGTTCAACATGTTCAGTGAGAGACTTGCTATAAACCAAGATATCATCAAAGTATATAACCACAAAGTGTCCTATAAAGTGCCGTAGGACTTCATTCATCAAGCGCATGAAGGTACTAGGTGCATTAGTAAGTCCAAAAGGCATGACAAGCCACTCATATAATCCAAACTTTGTTTTAAAAGCAGTTTTCCATTCATCACCTAGTTTCATGCGAATTTGGTGGTAGCCACTACGCAGATCGATCTTAGTAAAGATAATGGCACCACTAAGCTCATCAAGCATGTCATCCAATCTAGGAATAGGGTGTCGATATCGAATGGTGATATTATTAATAGCACGACAATCAACACACATGCGCCAACTACCATCTTTCTTAGGCACCAAAGGAATGGGTACTGCACAAGGACTAAGGCTTTCACGGACATACCCACGATCAAGAAGATCCTGTACTTGGCGCTCAATTTCTTTTGTCTCCTCTGGATTGGTACGGTACGCTGCACGATTAGGAAGAGACGCTCCCGGGATCAAATCAATTTGGTGCTCGATGCCGCGTATCGGTGGCAGCCCAGGTGGTATCTCAGCAGGAAAAACATCGTTAAACTCCTGCAAAAGGTCAGTGACTGCAACAGGAACAGAGCTAGGAATGGTCGAAAGTGAAAACAACACGTTCGTGCAAATCAAGCCATATATCATGGGAGTATCATCACAAATTTCAGCAAGGTCAGTTTTAGTTGCAAGCATGACACGTCCTTTCAGATTAATAACTTGTGATGAAGAAGGAGAAGCAACTTTATCTTTTTGTTGCCTCGACAGCGTTTTAGCTACTTGCTGATTTTCAGAAGGTTGTTTGCTCTTTTGTGCGTCCTTAGCATGTTTTTCTTGTTCAAATTTCACAATTTCAGCAGGAGTCATAGGAAGTAATGTAACTTTCTTTCCTTTATACATAAATGTGTACTTATTGCTCCTACCATGGTGTGTAGCATCAGTATCATACTCCCAAAGTCTACCAAGTAACAGAGAACATGCTTGCATTGGTACTACATCAAAATCAGCAACTCCGAAGTATGTACCAATGGAAAATTTGATGTGAGCAGTCTGTGTTACCTTGACCTTACTGCTATTGTTGAACCATTGCACATGGTAAGGGTGTGGATGCACACGTGTGGGAAGTTGAAGCTTCGTTACCATGTCGTGGCTCACCAAATTGTTGCAACTACCGCTGTCGATGATGACACGTACACGACGGTCATTGACGATGAAGAAGGTCTGAAACAGATTATTCCGTTGTGCCCGATCATCCTGCTCCATGGGAGTGCTCAAGACACGTTGTACAATAAGTGCTTCATGGTCAGCGGAGGCATCCGGTGCAAAAATAGCATCATCGTAGGAAGCATCGTAATCTCCTGCAATGTTAGCAGCAAGTGCATATTCATCTTCAACATCACTAGCACTTACATAGCCACCGTCTTCCATAGCGATATAAGCCCGCTGACTAGGGCAGTCCTTCATAACGTGGCCGAATCCTTTGCATCGGTGACACTAGATCGCTGTAGAACGTGCAGTAGAGGCCGCCGAGGAGGTGGGCTTGGCTGGCGCCTTGGATGCTGCAGCCTTGGAACTCTCAGCCTGGGCTGTAGATGTAGAAGGTGCTGATGTAGCCGCCGGTCGAGAAGGTGGTGGTGGTGGTCATTGCTGCTGCCCACTTGAGCGTGAAGTAGCACCACCAATGTTGGTCCTCATGCTGCGTTGCGGTTGTTGGCGACCCTGCAATTCTTTTTCTGCAAGCATAGCAAGGTGGAAAAGACGAGTGATAGTATTGTATTCTTTATAATCAATGATATCCTGAATTTCATGTCTTAAACCACCATAAAAACGGGCCATTTTATCCTCATTGTCCTCCTCAATTTCAGCACGCATGCAACCTATTTGCAACTCCTGATAATACTCCTCTACTGATTTATTTCCTTGGTTTAGGCGCTACAATTTTTTTCTCAAATCATGCTTATATGAGGGAGGAACCCATCTGCCACGCATTTGCCGTTTTAGCATACCCCAATTTTGTGGTTCATTGCCAACCTGAACTATTTCAGTCCACCAAAGAAGAGCATATCCAGTGAAGTCACTAGTAGCTAAGTGCACGCGGTGGATAGCAGGAACCATGTGGGCATTAAATTTTTGTTCGACTGACATCTCCCAATCTAAATATGCATCTGGATCATAGGTGCCAGCAAAATGAGGTACTGAAAATTTTACCTTGGAATAGGGATCATTGTTTCCGCGGTTGCCAATGTTACCTCGTGGATGGCGGTTGCGGTGGCCGCCCATACCTTGATGATTGAACTGAAAGGGATGACGTGCAGCCTCGTTAGGGTCAATGCCATTGTTTCCGGCATCGGATAGGTCGTATTCCTCTTCAAGATGGTCATCTTCCTCCTCAACATGGTCATCGTCGGCTTGTGCAGCAGGCAAGCGTGTCTCTAGGGTAGTCATCCTGTCCACTAGGTCAGCCACAGTACTGCGCGAGACGTTCGATGGAATGTTGGGTCTGCCGCTGAGACTCTAGTAGAGCATGTCGTGAGACATAGTCATTAAAATCAGATGGCGGGGTACCGCTGTTATCTGCCATGTTAGTGAAAAGACAAAACAACAAAGAATATTCCTTATGGAACACAACTAGGTGGGGTGGTGGGTGTGTGGTGGAAGCAATCCATCAAGCGCCTTACCCACACTTGCAAGTGTTCTTACCACGCCGCAGTGAGGTCACCGGCCTACAGGTGATGAACCAAGTGGAGGGTGGTGTGCAATTGCAAGAAATGAACCTGTCCTGACCAAGAGAAAGGTGTAGCTTGGAAAGCAAAGTGAGTAGCAAGGATTAGCGATAGTAATAACAGTTAAACCAAGTTCAATAAGTGTTCCCTAGTACTCGTCAAAGTTGCTGGCTTTAGTGCTTCCAAGGTGAAAATTCAAGCAATACAGGAAACTATGTGCCCAATTTTTTTGCCGCTGATCGGACAAGGGATCGGACAAGGGATCGGACAAGAGTTCGGACAAGCAAATCGACAGGACTGGTTTGCTGCTGCCGTTGATCGGACAAGAGATCGGACAAGGGATCGGACAAGAGATCAGACAAGGTTATGTGCCAAAATTTTTTTTCACTTTATTTTTTTTTCACTCTATTTTTTTGAACAAGAAAGATAAGAGATGCAACCACAAAAATTGGCACCTGCAACTAAGGTGGGATGTGGTTCACAGAAATTCAACAAGTTCGCTGATCGGCGAGCAAAAACTTTGACCAATTTTTTTCTTTATCTTCCTGATTTTTTTGGTGATTCTGATGAAGGCTAACAGGGGTACCCTAGTTATGGTACCCCCCCAAATTGGGTCAGGAAGACGCTCAAAAAATTTCAGATTTTTCTGCCAAACGAGCGAAAAGTTATGCCTGTTTTACCGAAGGGGGGTCACAAAGACTCGATGTGGAAAATGAATAGGGTTGTGGGGGGGGGGGTTCGGGTGGGGAATTTTTTGAGACACAAGACCAACTACTACTCAAAGACACAGAGGAATGACTAAACCAGCAACAAGACTCGACCAATAACACAAACTCAACAAAGTTAAAAACTGAAATTAAAATCGCAAGGCACAAAGGGGTTCTCGGTGGGGATTTTTTTTGGTGCGGGTTTTCTGGACTCTAGGTAAAAATAAAAGCAGATCGAGATTACCTAATGGGAAATCTGTGCTCTGATACCAACTGATGGGGGATTGGTCCCGATCTTCCGTTAGGTAAGGATAACTTGGATTGGTGGAGAATCTCGACGTTGGCGATCCAAGGCTCCGGTCCGGTGGATCAAAACCTTGCAATCGTTACACCACTGTCTCCGTTGGTTATCAACCACGCAGGACGCGATTGACCTCACCACGAAGGCTAATTCCTACAAGCGAACCCAAGAAAACAAGCAAGAACAGGAAGGATACAAGTCGAATGCCAAATCACAGATAAACTATGATGAGGAGAGGTTTCACAAACGCCGATGCAGCAGCCAATCGGTCCGGTGTAGGGGCGGGATCTAAACACACAAGTGCAGATGCAAACAAAGCAAAACCTAACCCTAAAGGCATCTGGCGTGAGTATATAAGGCGTGGGCAGCCTGTAGAAGGCGAACAGACTCAGTAGAAGGCGAACAGACTCAGACTATGGGCCAACACGGCCCAACTCTGTCACGCAGGACTGTTTCAAACACACAGAACAACTCGAGACTCCAAATGAGGCGAGACCAACGGCAAACGATCCGTCTTCTCCTCAGCTTTCCAAAAAGTCCAAGAACGCACCAATCGGACTTCTTATGAGGAAGTTATGCCCATTTTGGTGCATGGTGGTTGATGTAGTCCAAACCAGCGATTTCTTGACTTCAAATCATCCGTGCGACTCCGTCTTCAACTCCAACTCTCTCATTCCATCTCCCATGTTCCTAAGCAACAAGATATCACTAGTATTCAGTAGCATCCCATCCAAACAAATATTAACATAGTTGCTAAGGAAAGAATTAACCTCATGGTTCAAGCGACGGGCACAGGGCGCGTGTGATTGGTCCCTATAATTTAATTGTAGGTTGATGGTGCATGTGAGTATCATGTTGGTGCGTGTGTGTATCATGTGAAGTGATGTCCTCATCACTACTCTTTTCCCTCGATCTTGCCCCTGTTCTTGCTTCAGAGGTGGCATAACATTGACCACCGGAGGACGCCTCGCAGGGTCGAAATTCTCTATTCGTGCCACAGCCTGTACAGGCTCTGGGCACACTTCGGTCGGAATTCGGTCAGTAGTGCCTCGACCCAAAGTTCTTTCCAAGTACTCTCCTCTCAAGTTAAGTATATATTTGCACGCATCAGTTGCGTGGCTCCGATTTTCACCATGGATACAGCAGAAAAAGGTCTGGGCTTTGCCAGCCGGTTTCCCTGGCGGCCTCCAACCGCTGGTCTTGCTTCCGGAAGGTTGTGGGGCCTTTTGGGCAAACTTCTGCGGGGGTTCAATGTTCAAAACTTCCGAACGAGAATGCTTTTTTCCCCGACGCCTATCGTGCTGAACTTCGAAGCTAGGCCCCTGTGGCTGTGCTGAAGTTTTCACTTCCAACTTAACTTCTTGCAATATTGACGAAGTTGTAGCAGTTCTCCGAAGCTATCCCTCTTCTGACCTTGCATACTCTTCGAAATAAGACATCAACTAAGAAATAGAAGATATATTTTTCCGATGAAGTTTATCAAGTAGGCCTGCATGAATAACTCCCTCTCGAGCTGCGTCAACTACCGAAGACGTAGACAACCCTCGAATTTGCGACTTCGTATGAGCGAAGCGCTTGAAATACTGTCTTAAGGTCTCTCCGGGTAGCTGCTTCACCTAGGAAAAGGCTTCCTGTTGACATTGGGGGTACGAAGGTACCCTGAAAGTTACTCACGAACTTCTTCTTCCACTGCCCCCATGAACTGATTGATCCTGGCTTAAGAAACCAAAACCACCGCAAAGCCACTCCTTGGAGGGCTAGGGGAAAACATTTGGCCATAGTATCTCGCACTCCTCCACTAGCTTCAATTGATAATGCATAAGAACGGGCAAACTCTCCAGGATCTTCATCTCTGGAATATTTGCAAAGCTTCGAAGTTTTGAACTTAGGGTCGAAGCACACTTTTTGCAACTCAGGATGCAGCGGAGATTCAGTGTCGAAGGAAGCATTCTCCGAGGCTTCGGGATAAGGAAGTTCGTCGTCTTCGGGCACTTCGGGGATGACTGGGGTGGCTTGAGAACGACCCTATCTGTGGCTTCTTGTCACCACCTTGCTACTTCATCTTGGAGACTGGTCATTTGAGCGGCCATATCACCAAGACCATCTTCATCTCCTCCGGAAGGATCTTCTGGGTCTCGACAACTATACACATCAGTTCGAAGTGGAACTTGAGGTGGAAGAGGGACTCCGGTTGGCCGAAGTATAGACAGAGTTGGGGGAGGAACTCCATATGCTCGAGGAAGGGGAATCCCTTCCGGAGTTTGAGGTGGAGGAAACTGTCGAAGGTCCTCCGACCTTAACTATGTTTGAAGATCTTGTTCCGGAGGTCCGAGGAGACCTCCGAATAGGACTACTACCTACACTCTACTTGGGAGGCATGATTTGAAAACTTGGTAGAGAACGAAGTTTTTTGGACTAGGTTCCCCACGGACGGCCCCAACTGTTGGCGTAAAGATTACACTAACAGGTTTCTGAAGGTTAGAAACTAACAAACGAAGTGTTTGCGAAGTAAACTATTCCAAGCCTCCGAAAGGATAATAGCTGGAAATAGTTCGAAGATGTATATTGAATAACTTGTATTCGGTCCTTATTACAGGGTAAAACAGGGGGCATTTATAGGCCCAAACATTAAGGAACATACCCTTTAATCACTCTGTTACAACCGACATAGTGGAAACTATTCGGTACCCTTAATAGGGCTAAAATGGTAAAAGACTAATCTAATGAGAAAGAAGATAAGTCTTCCATCTTAGCTGGCAGGGAAGCTCCCGGAAGAGTCTAGGTTCGAAGATATACTTCGAACTAGAGTTCGTCTTCATAATTCAAAGTTGATCTACTGTATCCCCGTAGTTATATGCTGAAAACCGTTGACTTAATCACCGGTCTTTATCCTGTTACTGCAATAACCCTGAAGATGGAATATTTTCCCCCAACAAGTTCATAATGCATCAGATTACAAATTGGCTGCTTTTGATCACCTTTTATTGTTCTTCTATTCTCATCTAACTACAGCAGCCTTGAACCTCAATTGACTTTGTCTAAACTTTGTCCACATACAGAGTTCTTGCATTGTGTTTGATATTCTGAATATTCATGCAAGTTCATTGAACTAAAGTTTTAGTTATATAAGTTTTGAATGGTTTGAGTAAGTCTGTTAGTTCATTGTTCACATACAGAAGTTCAATTACTGTTTTTATGCAAAGTGACTGATAGTGAATATTTTCTTGGAATACGATGGTAAACAGTCACAAAGCTCTTCATTGTTGGATTTGACATTGTTGGATAAGGTACAGGATGAGTATTCAGAAATACTGCTAGTAGTGCTGATTTCAGTTTGTTTAAGGATGTTTTGTTCAGTTTATTTCTTATTTCAGTGCTTATAAGTGTTATGTTGCTAATCTTCTATATTCTATTTTGATTCAAGTGAAGTTTCATTGAGTAAAACTGTCATTGCTTATCACTAAGTTCTGAATTTTTCTATATTGAACCCTGTCGGTAATTCAATTGCCGAACTAGAGTCTAAATTTTGGCAAAGCAGATACGGACAGAGTATTTCGGTACTTAAATCTCTTGTCTAAAAGGAAATTTCAAATTGAGTTAATTTTTGTTCTGAATGTGTACTGTGAGTCTCAATTTTGCCTCTGCAATCTTTTAGAGGTGCATTGGGTGATCTTAACAGACCAGCTTATTCACGAGAATTTGTCGAGGCGCCTATTCACTCCCCCTCTATTCACCTAATACGATCCCACAATTGGTATCAGAGCTGGTTAGATCACAGATTGACCTTAACCGGTTTGTGATCCTTTTGGCGACATCGACAAGAATTCTAAGATTCCTGATGTTTGATGGTCGAGATTTTGCCTATTTGAAGGTGCGCATGGAGGCTTATCTACTAAGCCAAGGAAGTGCTATATGGGACATTGTTGATTCCTGATATGTGATTCCTGAAACTCGCACCACTCAGGCTGAGAGGGAACAATACGATTGTAATAGCAAGGCAAGAAATATATTGTTCGTCAGTTTAAGTCGTAATGAGTTTGACAAGGTCCAGCACCTATGTGGGCACTACTCAGATTAAGGCGAGGCGACAAAGCACATATAATCAGGAATATCAAATGTTTGTGCAAGGCCCTAGCGAATCTGTAGATGCCATGTTTACTCGATTTGATGGGATTGTGAGCAACTTGCACTCCACTCGGACTTTAGCTTATTCTGACCATGATAGAGCTATCAAACTTCTCTATGCTCTTGATCGTAGCATATGGGAGGTGAAGATCTCTAGTATTGAAGAGTCGGCAAGCTATGACGCTTTGACTTGCGACAAACTCTTCAGTAAGCTTAAGTCCTCCGATATTGCCAAGTCTTCTCATTCTGGAATTGGGAACTCTTTGCCACAATCCATGGCACTAGTTTCCGGTTCTAGCAGTGGCACCTCATCTGGAGGTAATCTTTCTAGTGGTTTTGGAGTTTGTGCTTTCTCTAGAGGTTTTTGTCTTGTCTGCTTTGGTCTCTATCACTAAAGAACAGGTGGACACATTGGACGTTGAGGAGCTTGCTCTCATAGTCAAAAAGTTCACCCGATTCTATAATGATAGATGAGATCAAAGAAGAGGAGGCGCTCGAGGATGTTTTGAGTGTGGATACCTTAATCATATCAAAGCTAATTGCCAAAAACTGAAAGCAAAAAATTAACTTGAGCACAAACACCAGAAAAGAGACAAAACCATTCTTCAAAGGAAAGCGTGGAAAAGTGGCAAAAAGAGTATCCAAAGCATTTGTGGCCTCCCTCAGCGACATCGACAATACTTCAAGTGAGGAGCCAAGCTCTGATTAAGAAGAGCCATCAAAAATGAAGAAAAGAAGGAGAAGAAGACAAAAGACTTCACTAACCTTTGCTTCATGGCCGACGACATACATAGCAGCGATGAGCTAGACTCATCTGAGGTAAGTCTATCCCATGACCAGCTTCTTGTTCAAAATGATGAATTACATGATGATATCATCTCACAAGATACACTACTTAAACTTTCTACTAAAGAACAAAAGGAACTAAAATTCAAACTCGAATCTCTTTCCACTGAACTTGTCTTGCTGAAATCTAAATATGAAAATGCTAAATGTGAGTCTTTTCTTTTTGTTATGAATGAACTTGCTCAGCTGCGTATGATTCATGCTCAAAATCTTGAAATGCTTGAAATTGTTCAGAAACAACTTTTGAGGTGGAGTCTAGTCCTTGTGTCATCAATGAATGCATGAATTGTTCTTTACTTATTGAAAGCATTAATTTGAGGGATAAGTATGTTTATGAACTTAAGGCTAGATTGGAGAGTGTTGAGTGTTCTAAGGATGTGCAGTCGACATGTTCCACCTGCATTACCCTTAATGCTTGCATTGCCAAAGGGGGAGAAATAGTTTACATGATGCTTTTTGATGCCTTTGGAGGCTTTTGGATTGCTTGGTTAAGGGGGTGTAATGGCTTTCATGATGCATTGAGATGCTTTTGCCAACATGCTTATTTTGCATTTGTTTTTGCCCAAGAGGGAGATCTTTTACCATGTGACATGTTTTGCTCTTTTCTGAGTTTTATGGTCACTTGTGCGCTTAACTTGTAACTTTCATCATGTTTCTATTTGGGGTTGTCAATGCACTCATCAAGGGGGAGATTATGAAACCAAGTGAGGTCGCACAGTGGTTTCTATCTTTATGATGAGTGATTGACAAGGTTGAGCGATCTAGTGAGATCAGTGAGTGAAGGCTTGATTGCATCGATGGGATCGATGTGTGGTTATAGAGAGTGGATGCCAAGGGGATCGGTATGTGTTGCATCTCTTGTTTTGGCTTGTCTCATGTGTGCAGGGTGGAGATGCTAACCAACTGTCAACGGCGAGTGATCAAGGGTCGAGCAGGAAGCTCGATGCCAGAGGATCAAGGATGCCGGGTGAAGTTGGAGTTGATCTCAGGAGTGCACGAGGAGATTGAGCAAGACATGGATGGATGGATGGTCAAGACGACGTGATGGTCAAGTCAGCGAAAGGGAGGCCAGTGCAAGTGATCATGTGGCTCGAGGGGATTGAGAGCGGGAGAGACTTGCTGGCGGTCGAGTTCGCGGATTGTTGTCACATGTCAGCGATCGAGGAGGCTTTGTTGGTTTTTGCTGAAAACCGTCTCATCTTTAATTGTTTCTTTAATTCCAAGAATTAAGAGTCTATTTGTATTTAGTATTTTAGATTAAGTGTAAACTTTTAGTATTTTTCGGAATTGTCAAATTCTGAAATTATATTGAAAGTATAGAGTCAAAGTTGTAATAATTAGAGTCAAATAGGGGTATTTTTTAGAATATGTGATTCTGAAAATATCTCTTGGTCCTTTAGTTAAATCTGAGTTTTCTCAAAGGTCCTCTTGTAAAATGTCCCTCTAGGGTGGGCCTATTTAAAGGCCTACATACCCTAGGGTTAGGGCTGCCACATTGAGGACATGTGTATTTTTATTCAGAAATTTACTTTCTACTTCTTTGTTGTTTTTGCTTCCAACGAATGTTTCATTCCGTGCAAAATATCTAGAATTGCTATAGTGCGAGAGTTGTTTGCTTTACAGAGAAGCATCCTACAAGTGCTACAGCAAGCTGCCAGTAATACCACAACACCGCCACTATGAGAAGAAGAATCCAGAACAATTTCCATTGCAGCCGAGCATCGCCAGACCTCCATTGACTATTACTAGTCATTTTTCAGCCAGTGTTTGTGTGTTATATTTACTACATTTGTTCTTCTGAGTTTGTAGTCACTGTTTTCGGATTATGTGAGGAGCTACTTAATCTGTAGTGTGATTACTCTAGGCAAATCAACAAGAACATTTGATGGACTAATACTGGCATCATGGTTGTAAATTGAGGCACAAGAGCTCAATTGCCAAAGGTATTCAGTACTATTGAATAATTTGTAAAACATCTTACGTGGTTATGTGTTGCCAATTTGTTTGTTTGAGCATCCCAGAGCAAGGCAATTTGGTTTTGTTCTACATTAAATACTTGATGATCCCTATTTCTTCTGGAGCTGTGATAATTCACTGTGGTTTGATCTTCATCTGATGATAATTCTGCTCAAAACAAGGAATCAATGTTTGTGATGTTGCTATATAGTATTCTCAATCCTCATGCACATGAATTAATTCTGGATGATTACTTTGTGAGAGATTAAATTGCTTCATGCACGTTATTTCTAGACTACACCTTGATTATTCATTAATATCACTAAGAGAACAATTTATTTTCTGATTGAGTAGTGCAGAATTAAATGCTTCATATATTGTATAAGTTTCATATCTGGTAAACTGTGTGTGAACAGTGGATGTTTTCCCAGCACTTGATTAAATCATTGTGTTCTGTCAAAATGTTTTGAGTTATACAATCTGAACTGTGAGCTTGTGTTAATTTGATTTGTGTGCCTTGTATGAGTGTCTTTTCAATCTGTACATCGACTGGTTTTTGAAGGTGAGATTATTTACAGTACTTGTGATCTTTCAAACTGTCGCATTATTTCATATATGATAGGAGAGTGATTGTACTAGCTCTTTCTGAAATTGTGTTGTGAAAGTTTATTTGCTTCTGTTTGTTCATTTAGAGGTGTGTTGAGTGATTTGAAAAGGCCATCATATTAGTGAGAATTTATCGAGGCGCCTATTCACCCCCCTCTAGGCGCCAATCCGATCCCACAAGTTCATCGCAAGTTAAGGTGTCAAAGCTTGCCGACTCTTCAATACAAGAGATCTTCACCTCCCATATGCTACGATCAAGAGCAAAGAGAAGTTTGATTGCTCTATCATGGTCAGAGTAATCCAAAGTCCTAGTGGAGCGCAAATTACTCAAAATTCCATCAAATCGAGCAAACATGGTATCCACAGATTTGCCAAGGCCTTGCCCAAACATTTGATATTCTTGATTATATGTGCTTTGCCTCCTAGCCTTAATCTGGTAGTGCCCTCATGGAAAGTTTTCAAAGTGGTTCAAATATCACGTGCAGTTCGTAGGTGTTGGACCCTGTCAAACTCGTTGTGACTCAGGCTGATAAATAGTATGTTTCTTGCTTTGCTATTACAATCGTACTTCAATTTTTCAGCCTCTCAGTCACGAGTTTCAGGAATCACATATCGGGAATCAACGATGTCCCAAATAGCACTTCCTTGGCTTAGTAAATAAGCCTCCATGCGCACCTTCAAATAAGCATAATCTCAACCATCAAACATCGGAATCTTAGTGTTTCTTTCCATGTCACCAAAAAGGATCACAAACCGGTTAAGGTCAACTGGTGATCTAACCGGCTCTGATACCAATTGTGGGATCGGAATGGTGACTAGTGGGGGGTGAATAGATGCCTTAACAAATTCTCACAATTAGATGGCCTATTTAGATCACACAACGCACCTCCTAAAATTGCAGATCCAAATTTAAATCAAATAGTACAAAATCAGAACACAACTTGTTTGAAAATTGCAGTTAAGCTTAGTTTGGAGTTTGGTCGGTCGAACTACTTTGGCGGAAACTGAAGTTCCAAAATTCAGAGTCTATTTCGACAACTCAATGGTCGACAGAGGTAAATTGACAACTGAAACTCCGACAAAGACCGGAGAATCAGAAAAATACTTTAACACATGCACTTGTCCCTTTGAATCAATACTTGACAAAAATGATTGATCAAATTAGCTCTAATTGTCCAAGATCATGTATTGTTTGTGATACTTGCTATTTGAAACGTGATTCAGATTAAGAATTTAGAAGTAAGCAAACTCAACCACAAAACAGAATTGCAGTATAGTGAAAATGTGTTCAAGACAGATTCTGAAACTGAATTAAGATCATGAATATAAAAGGTTCAGACTGACATTGTGCACAAATTCAGAATACACACTTATATTAGCAATATTCAACTGAATACAGAAATCTGAACGGAAACAGTGTTTTTGATATAACTTTGTACTGAATTCAGTCTAACAAATTCAGAAACTAACAATAACAGATTGAACAAAGAACTTCAGCAAAACAACTGAACCAGCCTTCTAATCAACTTTGCAACCAAAATAGATTTCAGAACATAAACAATACTTCAATCATTTCAGGTATAATCAGAAAATGCAGTCCAGAACAGAAAATTTCAAGGCAGGATTTTATAATCTCTGATTCAGTGAATTTTTATTTCAAGGCTGAGATTCAAATGACACAGCAGCACAACACCCTTTCAATAACAAGGCAAAACAGATTTCAAAACTAGAATTCAGAACTGCAGTGCACTTACTAATCTAAAAAAATGGCAATATCGTGTTGAGGAATAGTCAAATCAGAGAAGAGATGATGTGAATTACTCATAACAGTGCTGACATTTATACTGAAAGCTAGCTAATAGCTGCAATCTAATTAGTATCTAGATTACTCAGCATAAACAAATTAATCAATGGAAATTTTTAGTTCAAAAACTTTTCAGAAAACAGAACCTGCAGAATTTCTCAATTTGACAACCAAGATAAAGATTGTGAACAGTACCTGTTTTAGAGCTTCTCAGATCATTTCATCAGCTGAACTGTTGAATTCATTTCTTTTGTCTGAAGTTTTTCTGGAAATCTCATAAAACTGTGCAGTACTTGACATGTGATCAATATTTAGCAATAACTAACTGCAGCAGTGAAATTTTACTAGATAAAGTACATAACATGCACAAGATATCAAAGACAGTCGGAATATATGTTATACATGTGTCGCTGCTGGACTTTTACAAATAGAAAGAAAACTTTTAACAGTGTGACATCAACTTGAAGGTAGTTAGCAGACAAAGCTTTTTCATAAAGCATACTCAAATATAGACTTTTTGATCCTGGTCGGCTATAGAAGAGACAAAACAAGAAACTCTAAACCTTTTGCTCAATTAAACTAACTCTGCACAAAGAACTCTCAGCAAAACTTGTAGAAAAAGATTAGTAAATAGTAATCAACAGATCTGATTGCTATAGCAATTTTTGCTTCTTGTTTGTTCATAACACACCAGCAGCACATGAATTACTTGGAAAGCAGAAAACAACATCAGCAGTACTAGGTGGTTTCATAGTTTCCAAAAACCACAGTGAATCAATTCACTGCTCATCATAAGAGGTATTCAATAGGAAGATAAATCCAGATTTGATAAACAAAAATCCTTGCAAGATTTCAGAGCATCAAAAGAACATGAATCTCATAGAAGTAGACAACATGGATGAGAGAACAAATTTCTAGTTCTCAAAATAGAGATAACAGTCCAATCAGACTAAAACAGGCAATCAATTGAACTTCTCATGCTTGTCAAGATGAACCAAACAGGATTAAGGAAGTCCAAAAGTGTTCTATGAAAATGAATTCCACAAAATAGACTGGAGAAAACTAGCTGATCACTTTTAATAAACTTTCTGTATCAATATGTTCAGCAGGAAATCAGAGGAGTGTTTCAGGAATTCTGACCAGTGATTACTTCCACATATTAGATCACAACAAAGTGTTCATCAGCAAATAACCTCACACCAAGCAACTCAAGATTCAACTCACAAAGTTCTTCTACACAAGCAGTAAATCAAGAACAGTAGCTAAACATTAGGATGACAAAAGGAATAGTGATCATCATATCACTGTTCATCGTAAAGCCTACCATCCGAAAGAACCAAATCAGAAAACTAGCAAACTTGCAAAGGGAAAAACTGACCAGATTTTCTTCACATGTTGAAGGAAAAGTTGGCAAGTAAATTTCTAGTATTTCATAAAGTGGACAACCCAACCTTTAGGTGTGAATGCCTTTATATAGGCACACCCTAGGGGGACCTTTTACACAAAGACCCTTGAGTAATTTCAGAACAACATATTCTGAAAAATACCCCTATTTGAAACTAGTTAATTACAACTTGACTCAAAACTTTTAATATATTTTCAGAACTTGCAAATTCTGAAAAGTACCAAAAGTTTACACTTTAAACTAAATTACTAAATGAAAATAAACTCACAATTATTGGAATTTAAAAACATTTAGTGATGAGATGGTTTTTAGTAAAAACCGACAAAACCTCCTCGATCGCCGACATGTGACGTCAATCCGTGAACTCGACTGCCAGCAAGTCTCTCCCGCTCTCGATCCCCTCGAGCCACCTGATCACTTGAACTGGCCTCCCTTTCGCTGACTTGACCATCACACTGTCTCGACTATCTGTCCGTCCATGTCTTGCTCTATATCCTTGTGCACTCTTGATATCATCTCCAACTTCACACGGCATCCTTGATCCTCTGGCATCGAGCTCCTCGCTCGACCGTTGATCACTTGTCGTTGACAGTTGGTTAACATCTCCACCCTGCACACATGAGACAAGCCAAAAAAAGAGACGCAACGTACATCGATCCCCTCGGCATCCACTCTCAATAACCACACATCGATCCCATCGATGCAATCAAGCCATCACTCACTGATCTCACTAGATCGCTCAACCTTGTCAATCACTCATCATAAAGACAGAAACCACAATGCGACCTCACTTGGTTTCACAAAATAATAACGCACATCAATGTGTATTGTCCTTGATAGGGGATTGGTCCCGATCTTCCGTTAGGTAGGGATAACTTGGATTGGTGGAGAATCTCGACGTTGGCAATCCAAGGCTCCGGTCTGGCGGATCAAAACCTTGCAATCGTTACACCACTGTCTCCGTTGGTTATCAACCACGCAGGACGCGATTGACCTCGCCACGAAGGCTAATTCCTGCAAGCGAACCCAAGAACACAAGCAAGAACAGGAAGGATAAAAGTCGAATGCCAAAACACAGACAAACGATGATAAGGTGAGGTTTCACAAACGCCAATGCAGCAGCCAATCGGTCCGGTGCAAGAGGCGGGATCTAAACATCCAAGTGTAGATGCAAACAAAGCAAAACCTAACCCTAAAGGCGGCTGGCGTGAGTATATAAGGCGTGGGCAGCCTGTCTCGCAGGACTGTTTTAAATACACAGGACGACTCGAGACTCCAAATGAGGTGAAACCAACGGCAAACGATCCGTCTTCTCCTCAGCTTTCCAAAAAGTCCAAGAACGTGCCAATCGGACTTCGTATGAGGAAGTTAGGCCCATTTTGGTGCATGGTGGTCGATGTAGTCCGAACCAGCGAATTCTTGACTTCAAATCATCCGTGCGACTCCGTCTTCAACTCCAACTCTCCTATTCCATCTCCCATGTTCCTAAGCAACAAAATATCACTAGTACTCAGTAGCATCCCATCCAAACAAATATTAACATAGTTGCTAAGGAAATAATTAACCTCATGGTTCAAGCGACGGGCACGGGCGCGTGTGATTGGTCCTTGTAATTGAATTATAGGTGGAGGCTCCATGTGTGTATCATGTGAAGTGATGTCCTCATCATCCTCCCCCTCTTGAATTGGAGTCGTCCTCGACTCAAGCTCATTGTCATTTCCCAAATAGGGCTTTAAATCTGAAATGTTAAATGTGGGACTAACCCCAAAAGCTGCAGGCAACTCAAGTTTATATGCATTATCATTTATCTTCTCAAGCACACGGAAAGGGCCATCAGCACGGGGCATCAATTTAGACTTTCTTAAATCAGGAAAATAATCCTTCCGCAAATGCAACCAAACAAGATCACCCGGTTCAAATGTTATCTCTTTTCTACCCTTACTACCATAAGCACGATATTTCTCATTCATTTTCTCTATGTTTGCTTTAGTAGTTTCATGCATCTTAAGTAATAATTCAGCACGTGTAGTAGCATCAAAATTCAATTTTTCAGAAGGTGGCAATGGTAACAAATCAATAGGAGCACGCGGATTAAATCCATAGACCACTTGAAACAGACTTACCTTAGTAGTGGAGTGTACTGACCTATTATATGCAAACTCAATATGAGGTAGACACTCTTCCCAGAGCTTCAAGTTGGTCTTCAAAACAGCCCTCAACATGGTGGACAATGTACGGTTGATGACCTCCGTTTGTCCATCCGTTTGGGGGTGACAAGTAGTAGAAAACAGCAGCTTAGTCCCCAACTTATGCCACAACATCCTCCAAAAATGACTTAAGAATTTAGCATCACGGTCTGAAACAATAGTATTGGGAACTCCATGCAAGCGTACGACCTCTCTGAAAAACAAATAAGCAACATTGGTAGCATCGTCGCTCTTGTGACAAGGTATAAAATGCGTCATTTTAGAGAACCGATCTACCACCACAAAAATACTATCTCTCCCCCTCCTAGTTCGAGGTAATCCTAACACAAAATTCATAGAAATATCCTCCCAAGGTACACTAGGAATGGGCAGAGGCATATAAAGACCATGTGGGTTTAGACGCGACTTAGCTTTATTGCAAGTAGTGCATCGTGCCACATAGCGCTCAACATCTCATCTCATCCTAGGCCAATAGAAGTGTGTGGACAACACATCTTCGGTTTTCTTTGATCCAAAATGACCCATCAAACCACCACCATGTGCTTCCTGCAATAACAATAAGCGAAGAGAGCTAGCCGGCACACATAACTTGTTAGCACGAAAAAGATATCCATTATTCAGCATATATTTGTTCCAAGCACGGTTGTCTGTACAATTTACAAAAGCATCTTTGAAGTCCAAATCAGTAGCATACAATGCCCTTCAATGTTTCTAAACCAAAGATCTTATAATCAAGTTGAGAAAGCAATGTATAACGTCTAGATAAAGCATCAGCAATCACATTATCTTTACCTTATGCTTAATGATATATGGAAAAGTCTCAATAAATTCTACCCATTTAGCATGTCGTTTATTCAGATTTGCTTGACTACGTATATGCTTCAATGCTTCATGATCTGAATGAATAATAAATTCCTTAGGCAAAAGATAATGTTGCAAAGTTTCAAGCACACACACTAAGGCATATAATTCCTTGTCATAGGTAGAATAATTCAACTGTGGACCATGTAATTTCTCACTAAAATAGGCCACGGGTTTACCTCCTTGCAGCAGCACACCTCCTAATCCAAAACCACTAGCATCACATTCTAACTCAAAAGGCTTACTAAAGTCGGGTAGCTGAAGTAGAGGTGCATGTGTAAGGCGATCCTTGAGTGTGGCAAAAGCTTGTTCTTGTGCTGGTTCCCAAGTAAAAGTAACTCCCTTCTTGGTCAACTCATGTAAAGGACTGGCTATGGTGCTGAAATCTTTCACAAAACGCCGGTAGAAACCTGCAAGACCAAGAAAACTACGTACTGCAAGGTTAGTTTTAGTTGCTAGCATGACACGTTCTTTCAGATTAATAACTTGTGATGAAGAAGGAGAAACAACTTTATCTTTTTGTTTCCTCGAAAGTGTTTCAGCTACTTGCTGATTTTTAGAAGGTTGTTTGTTCGTTTGTGCGTCCTTAGCATGTTTTTCTTGTTCAAATTTCACAATTTCAGCAGGATTCATAGGAAGCAATGAAACTTTCTTTCCTTTATACATAAATGTGTACTTATTGCTCCTACCATGGTGTGTAGCATCAGTATCATACTGCCAAGGTCTACCAAGTAATAGTGAACATGTTTGCATTGGTACTACATCAAAATCAGCAACTCCGAGGTATGTACCAATGGAAAATTCGATGCGAGCAGTTTGTGTTACCATGACCTTACCGCTATTGTTGAACCATTGCACATGGTAAGGGTGTGGATGCGCACGTGTGGGAAGTTGAAGCTTAGTTACCATGTCGTGGCTCACCAAATTGTTGCAACTACCGTTGTCGATGATGACACGTACACGGCAGTCATTGACGAGGAAGAAGGTCTGAAACAAATTGTTCCGTTGTGCCCAGTCATCCTGCTCCATGTGAGTGCTTAAAACACGTTGTACAATAAGTGCCTGGTTACCGTTGTTATCTGCCATGTTAGTGAAAATACAAACAACAAAGAATAATCCTTATGAATGCAACTAGGTGGAGTGGTGGGTGTGTGGTGGAAACAATCCATCAAGCGCCTTACCCACGCTTGCAAGTGTTCTTACCACGCCGCAGTGAGGTCACCAGCCTACAGGTGATGAACCAAGTGAAGGGTGGTGTGCAATTGCAAAAAATGAACCTGTCCTGACCAAGAGAAAGGTGTAGCTTGGAAGGCAAAGTGAGTAACAAGGAATAGCGATAATAATAACAGTTAAACCATGTTCAATAAGTATTCCCTAGTACTCGTCAAAGTTGCTGACCTTAGTGCTTCCAATGTGAAAATTCAAGCAAATTTTTTTATAGCCCTGATCGGACAAGGGATCGGACAAGAGATCGGACAAGCAGAATCTGTTACTGCCGTTGAGAATCTGTTACTGCCGCTGATCGGACAAGAGTTCAGGACAAGGGATCGGACAAGCAGAATCTGTTACTACCGCTGATAATCTGTTACTGCCGCTGATCGGACAAGAGTTCGGACAAGGGATCGGACAAGAGTTCGAACAAGCAGAATCTGTTACTGCCGCTGATCGGACAAGCAAAAGATAGGACCGTTTCTTCTTTTTTTTCTCTCTTTTTTTCACTCTATTTTTTTGAACAAGGATGACAAGAGCTGCAACCACAAAAATTGGCACCTGCAACTGAGGTGGGATGTGGTTCACAGAAATTCAACAACTTCGGTGAACGGCGAGCAACAACTTTGTCCAATTTTTTTCTTTATCTTCCTGATTTTTTTTGGCGATTTTGGTGAGGGCTAACAGGGGAACACAAAGACTTTTCTACCAAACGAGCGAAAAGTTATGCCTGTTTTACCGAAAGGGGGTCACAAAGACTCGATGTGGAAAACGAGTAGGGTTGTGGAGGGGGGGTTTTTTTCGATGGGGAATTTTTTGAGACACAAGACCAACTACTACTCAAACGACACAAAAGGATTACTAAACCAGCAACAAGACTCGACCAAGAACACAAACTCAACAAAGTTAAAAACTGAAATTAAAATCGCAAGGCACAAAGGGGTTCTCGGTGGGGATTTTTTTTGGTGCGGTTTTTCTGGACTCTAGGTAAAATAAAAGAAGATCGAGATTACCTAACGGGAAACCTTTGCTCTGATACCAACTGATGGGGGGATTGGTCCCGATCTTCCGTTAGGTAGGGATAACTTGGATTGGTGGAGAATCTCGACGTTGGCGATCCAAGGCTCCGGTCCGGTGGATCAAAACCTTGCAATCGTTACACCACTGTCTCCGTTGGTTATCAACCACACAGGACACGATTTACCTCGCCATGAAGGCTAATTCCTGCAAGCGAACCCAAGAACACAAGCAAGAATAGGAAGGATACAAGTCGAATGCCAAAACACAGACAAACGATGATAAGGTGAGGTTTCACAAACGCCAATGCAGCAGCCAATCGGTCCGGTGCAAGAGGCGGGATCTAAACACACAAGTGTAGATGCAAAAAAAGCAAAACCTAACCCTAAAGGCGGCTGGCGTGAGTATATAAGGCGTGGGCAGCCTGTAGAAGGCGAACAGACTCAGTGGAAGGCGAACAGACTCAGACTATGGGCCAACACGGCCCAGTTCTGTCTCGCAGGACTGTTTTAAATACACAGGACGACTCGAGACTCCAAATGAGGTGAAACCAACTGGACAAACGATCTGTCTTCTCCTTAGCTTTCCAAAAAGTCCAAGAACGTGCCAATCGGACTTCGTATGAGGAAGTTAGGCCCATTTTTGTGCATGGTGGTCGATGTAGTCCGAACCAGCGAATTCTTGACTTCAAATCATCCGTGCGACTCCATCTTCAACTCCAACTCTCCTATTCCATCTCCCATGTTCCTAAGCAACAAAATATCACTAGTACTCCGTAGCATCCCATCCAAACAAATATTAACATAGTTGCTAAGGAAAGAATTAACCTCATGGTTCAAGCGACGGGCACGGGCGCGTGTGATTGGTCCTTGTAATTGAATTGTAGGTGGAGGCTCCTTGTGTGTATCATGTGAAGTGATGTCCTCATCGGTCCTAGAATGATGTACTGGGTTGTTTGCTAAGCTAATTGCGCTAGTGTTATCACAAAACAATGGAACACCCTTAAAATCCAACCCAAAATCCCGTAAAGTAGAAACCATCCACAAAATATGTGCGCAACAGCTAGCGGCAACTACATATTCAGCCTCGGCTGTAGACTATGCAACGCTAGACTGTTTGTGAGAAGACCAAGACATAAGAGAAGATCCCAGAAAATAGAAAATCCCATATGTACTCTTTCGATCAATTCGACATCTAGCAAAATCAACATTAGAAAAACCTCTCAAGCATAATGAAGATGATGCAGAATACCAAATGCCAAATTCAAGAGTGTGCTTAAGATACCTTAGTATGCACTTGATAGGTTGACGATGTGAAGACCTTGGAGAAGCCTAGAAACGAGCGCACAGACATACTGCAAAGTGTATGTTCGGCCTCGTGGCTGTCAAGTAGAGGAGGGAGCCGATTATGCTCCAGAACTCCTTCTGGTCCACTTCTTCTCCATCTTCATCTGGGTCTAGCGCAACTGAAGTACCCATTAGGTTAGCAAGTGGTTTTGCATCAGCCATGTCAAAGCATTTTAGCAGGTCTTTAGTGTATTTTTTCTGATGTACAAAGGTTCCTTGTTTGCTTTGCTTGATTTGCAAACCAAGGAAGAAGGTCAGCTCACACATCATTGACATTTCGAATTCTCTGCTCATAGAATAAGAAAACTCAGTCACAAGAGTATGAGATTAACCACCAAAAATTATGTCATCAACATAAATCTAAACAAGTAAAAAATTGCCATGCATAAGAGTGAACAAGGTCTTATCAACAGAGCCCATTTTGAACCTATGCTCAATCAAGAAGTTCCTAAGACTGTCGTACCAACTCTAGGAGCTTGCTTGAGCCCATATAAAGCTTTATGAAGTTTAAAGACTCTATGGGAGTACATAGGATGTTCAAAGCCTCGGGGTTGTTTAACATACACATCTTCTCCTATGAAACCATTAAGGACAGTGCTTTTTACATCCATTTGAAAAAGTTTGAAACCACGAGACGATGCAAACGCAAGCAGAATCCTAATGGCCTCAAGTTGAGTTGTCGGTGTAAAAGTTTCTCCAAAATCAACCCCCTCGACTTGAGTATAATCCTAAGCCACAAGTCTAGCCTTTTCTCACTATAGCCCCATCCTCCCCTGTTTGTTTTTGAAAATCCATTTTGTTCCAATGATATGAATGTTAGGGTGTGGATCAACAAGAATCTAGACTCGATTTCTATCAAAATTTTCAAGCTCCTCATACATGGCATTTATCCAACTTGCATCGGGCAAAGCATGACTAACATCTAATGGCTCAAAAGTGGCAACAAACGCAGAATAAACAAAGTGAGCATGAGATCGAGTTACACTTTCATTTAGCTCATCGATGATCTGCTCAGGGGGATGCATTCTCTGAATTCGATGTGGTGCTTCTCTTTGCGATAGGATCTCCCCCTCAACTCTTGCCGAAGTTTGCTCCATGCTTCCTGAGGTCGATGCTTCTAGCCCTCTTTTAGATGTGAATGACGCTTCTGGAATTTCTGTAATAGGAGGTTGCGGTGTATTTTCATTATATTCAACATCTGATGAATCTTCTTCTACAAAGATCATTTCACTCATATCATGCTCACTCGCAAGTTCAAAAGTGAAACTAACATAGGGAGATGTCTCATCAAAAGTTACATCGCAAGATTCAAAAACAGTGTTAGTATCAAGATTGAAGACACGATAAGAGTGACCATGCAAAGAATAGCCCAAAAAGATTATATAAAATGCACGTGACTCAAATTTGTCTAGGTTGCCACTGCTTTTGGATGAAGCACCGACATCCAAATACTCAAGTGAGTAACCTTGGGCTTCCTCCCAAAACATAATTCATATGACGTTAAATTCAACAATGAGCGCAAAAAGATTCTGTTGGAGATGTAACATGTTGTACTCATGGCTTCAACCCAAAATTTCCTAGGAGTCCTATGCTCATTGAGCATCATCCGAGCCATCTCCACAAGTGTGCGGTTTTTCCTCTCAACAACACTGTTTTGTTGAAGAACCCTCAGAGCAGAAAACTATTGCTCAATGCCATGCTCAAGGCAAAAATCAGCAAAACAAGTATTCTTCAACTCGGTGCCGTTATCACTTCTAATAATAGCTTTCATTGCACCAGGGAGTTCATTGAATAGCCTCAAAGCTAAGCTCTGAAAGTGTATAAACACTTCATCCTTGCTTACAAGAAAGAAGATCCAAGAATAACTAGAGTAGTCATCAACAACAACAAGGACATACCATTTACCGCCTAAAGAACTAACCCAGGAAGGACCTATAGTGTCCATATGAAGAAGCTCTATGGGTTGTTCAGTCATCACCATGTTAATGGTTGAATGAGATGTGGCAACCATTTTTCCAAGACGACAAGGAGTACAAACGAGGTTCTTCTCAAATTTTAGCTTGGGCAATCCTCGGCTTAGTCCTAGGGCACTCAATCGAGCAAGCAAATCAAATCTCATGTGCCCTAGTCTCCTATGCCACAACCGGAGCTCAGAAGATGGTTTAGAAAGAAGGCAATGAGAAGAACCAAATGATTCGTCGCAATCCGCTCCAAAAACTTTGCCAACTCTTAAAATCTTGCAAATAAAAGCGCCAGAAGAATCAAGTACATGAGAGGTATCATGTCCAAAGTGTACCTCGAAACCTTCATCAAGAAACTGAGAAACGAAAAGCAAGTTGTAACCCAAATCCTCAACTAAAGCAACATTTGTGAGAGTGAAGTTTTCATTGATCCTAATCGTACCTTGTCCTTTCACTCTACTTATTCGATTGTTTCCAAAGGTGATGTGTTCTCGTTTCTTGGTCAAGGTGAAGCTGGAGAACCATGATGAATTTCCGGTCACGTGGCGCGAATAGCCGAAATCCATGATCCACTTGTTCTCCAAGCTTCCATTCTTTCCCTACACAATGCAAGAAGATCTCGAGTATTCAGTGCTGGCGTTAGTAACAAAACGTTTAGGAATCCAACATTGAACAACTTGAGAGTCAGGCAATACAGAAGACTGTGTAGAATATGAATCATGATGATAAAAGCGAGGTCTACTTGCAAACCGACAAGGTCTCCTAAAATGGTGTGGACCAAAACCACTAACACATGGTCTAACACATGGATTCTTCGAGCTTGATCATGTACTAAGCCAGAGTTAATACTGGAACTTCGATTTAGTAGATTTGCTTTGTCTTATTACTATAGAGACCTTGTGGATGAAGTATTTTCCCCCAATAGTAGCCCCTCAAATACACCTCTCTGAGTGATCTGTAAAGTTAGGAGAGCAGTATACGCAAGAAAAATAATCATGTGCAGGGGTTAATAAAATTTATCAACCTTGGAAGTATTCAAAAATTTAGAAACTTTGAACCGATTTCCAAGTGAAGGTCTTATTCGAACAGCTCCGAAGTCAATTTCTGTGAAGCTACAGAGACCGTTAGCCTCAGAAAAATAGCAGTTATCTTTTTTCTTTAGAAGAAGCTATAATGTTGCTTTAATTTCAGAAATAATAATGGTACAGAAGACGGAACGTCGAGTATGAACGGTAAAAAATCATGAGTTCAGGATATAAATAGAGGAGCAAGAGACATTCAAGATACTTTTCCCACTGTTCTCGCGTAATCCCTCATTTAGCCTCCAGAGCTCTAGTTCTAAGCTTCTTGTTCTGTTCGATGGCAAAGACAAGCTTCAGGGCTCCCGGAACAACCTCGACCTTGGCCAGGCATTAGACCATGGCAGCGGCAGCAGCGGCAGCGCCTGCGGAGAATCCCCCACAAGCTGGCCCCCACGACCTCCTCCTGGCTTCCTCCACGTACTCGGACCAATCCTACAAATTGGGGCCATCAACCTACAAGAAGAAGATGATCGCAGCAGTAGTTGCAGGGAAGATTAGCCTGGGAGTCAAGATCCGTGCACCCGGTCAAGAAGCGATCCCCTCGCCTCGACCGGGAGAAGTGGTTGTTTTCGAAGCCTTCTTCGAGGCGGGGTTAGGGCTTCCAGTAGTGAACTTCTTATTGAAGGTATTGGAGATTTTCCACGTCACCCTTCCTCAACTCTCTCTTAACGCCATTGCGCGTCTTGCAATCTTCGAGTGGGCATTGTGAGCCGAAGGTTGTGAAGGAAGAGTAGAAATCTTCGCAGTGCTTCACAAGGCCTCCTACTAGCCAAAAACCTACCAGGGCTTTGTAGGAGAAAAGATCATAGTTTCCTTCAGCAGCATCAACTTCAGGCTCCGAGACGAGTATCAAACTCGATTTCCGGCCAAGGCCATCAATGCCAGATGGTACACGGATTGGATTCTTCAGTGGTTTTACACCGAAGTGGGAGCAGATAGCAGTTTGGTCAGACCTTTGCAAGACATACATTTCCGAAGGGAAGCCGAAGTTCATCCAGACCCCGGCCAGCTTGAAGCTCGCCTCAATTTGATACAAGCAAAAAGTCACTGCATGAGCATGCGAGATGTAGAGGAGGAGTTCATCGGGCTCCATATTCCACCTCTGATGGCCAACTGGCCTGTTAACTTTGAAGAGGATCCAGAGGGTGGACTCCGAAAAATCTCTTCGAGTTCTACAGGTAACTTTGAAAACTGCAAAATGTTTCATGTATGATAATTTCATAAAAAATGATATAACAGATAAAAACTTATCTTTCAGCTCCACAAGCCTCCTTGACTTCGGAGCAAGTCGTACGGGTTTCGGAAAAGATCCTCGGAGCCCCTACCCTAGCTGAGAAAGAATGGAGGGTGAAACTGGTAGGCAGTTGGGAGCGATTCAACCGGGTATGGAGCGTACTCGTAGTTGTCGCTCCTTCTCTTCTAGACTGGAGCACTTCTGAGCATGGTCCGAAGAAGAGGAAACCTGAAGCTGGGACTTCGGCGCCAGCCAAGACTCCCATGAAGAAGTTGGCTCGTAAACCAAAGTATGTGGCCCCTTCCAAGTCCGCTACTTCATCTTCGGATTCATCTGAAGATGAAGGATACATAGAAATGCAAAGGGTCTTAATAGACCTTATTACTGAAGATGAAGAGGCGTAGGCAGATTTCGAAGTTCCGGCTACAGGTGACACAGCGGCTATGATGACTGCACAAGACAACCTCGAGCGGGAAGAGGCTTTGAATGTCCTGCCAAGCCAAGAGGCCCCTACCGCTGAAGGTAGAGTCGAGGTAGCAAATGATCAAGCTTCGGCTCCGGACAAAGTGATAACTGTTGTTCTGGGAGAGATCTCAACAGCTAATCCTTCGGTCACAAACTCTGACTCTGACGAGGACTTCAAAATGGCATTCGAGCCTCCGAGCAGTCCCATACTTGTCCATCGACAAAATGTCGAAGGTAAGCCTCAGTAGAGTACTTTTCCTTTCTTTTCATGTCCTGCAAAATTATTCAATATATAATACCTTTGATTTTGCAGGGTCAACCCCATGGAGATGACCCCTGCCACGAAGACTGCGCTTGAAACCTCGACATCTCCGAAGTCAATTCTAGAAGAGGTTATAAAATTGGGGCTCGGAAAAGGTAAAGGGAAGGTGGATCCTTTTCCTGCTCTAAACTCTGGATTAACCCTGTCGGAATCTACAGACGGAGGCCAGTCCGTGGAAGGGGGCCAATCCACTGAGGTCTCTAGGGATGCGGTGCTGCGCTCCGGCCCTTCTCCCAATGAAGACAATGAAAGAGCCTTGTCAATGATCCCCCTTCTAGCTCCTTTTATGGAGCGAAGGACCGGGCTTCAGACTTTGCTAGAGCCTTTGGCTCGAGCTAATCGCGAAGTCGGGGAGACTGACTTGGTGGCTATACTTGGGGAAGCTGAGGGGTCGGAGTTAGATGCAACCTTAGAGCGGGCAGCATACCAGGTACGAAGTATATGCAATAAGTTTCAACTTGTAAATAGTTTACTCACATTGCTTTTTCCTTTACAGCAAATAGTCTTGGCTCGAGCTGCGGCTGTTTCTAACGAGTGGGAATGCAATCGTCTTAAGGAGAAGATAACTGCCCTCCAAGAGAGTCTTGACAGCTCTGAAATTCGAACTTCCAGCTTGGATGAGATGGTCGCAGTGGAAAGGAAAGCTAGACTTAGTCTGGAAGATGCTAATCGGAAGCTCGAAGCCGAACAAATCATGCTTCGGGCTGATGTAGAGAAACTGCGAACGGAGCAAGTGACTACGGGGGCAGAGCTGGTCAAGCTCCAGGAGGAGCAGATGAAGTTAATGGAAGAGGCCAACAACTTGCTCGATCAGAAGAACTCCTTGGTTACGAAGGCAGCCAAGCTATCTTCTTTGATAGACGAACTGTATTCATCAAGGGATATTTTGTCCGAAGACAGGGTGAAGTCCGAGAAGGTGGCTTTAGAGACCATGGACAGCCTTCAAGGTGTCTTGGAATATTTTGGTACTTCTTGGACCTTACCTTCAACTGGCGATGTCCCTCTGCTTCAAAGATTGAAAATGATCCAAGCAGCAGCGAAGATGATGAAGACGGTGGGTATTCGGTATGGAGAAATCTTCGGCCAAGTAGCTGCTCTCGGAGTACTTCGCTACTATGAAGATCTAGGGCTATCTGTAGCATCGGACTCAGGGGCGGCTCCCATTACTTTCGACGACAACCGGCTGCTAAACCCTTCCGACGAAGTAGCTGCAGCTTAGCATCTTGGAGAGCCGAAGGTCAATCAATGATTAAGGCTTGGATTGATGAAGAACTTCGCTAGAAGCAATCGTGGTCGCAAGCTTCGAGTAGCCAGCCCCCACCAGACCCGAAGGTCTAGTTTTGTTTAGGGCTCCGAATATGTAAAAATTTATGCTTTTATCTTTTATGAATGAAAAAACTTATTTGGAAATGTTTTTAGGCTTCCCGACCTTTTATGGATGATCTCAAGGTGCTAGAGGTTAACGAAGAACTTCGCCTACTATGGGCTACCTTCGAAACCTTAAGACCTCACAAACACCCCCGATTTTCGATTCCTCGAGAAAGCTTCGGTGTAATTGCGCACGAAATATGCAAAGATATATTATCTTACATTAAAGAGGAGGAAAAATAATTTAACTTGTAAACTTCATCCTCTGAAGACATTGAATGGTCCGAAGAAGAAAATACTGTTGAAGAACAAGTAAAGAAAAACCCTGAACAACTTCAAAGCTGGGAAAAAAGCCCCGAGCGACTTCGAACTTGGGTTGAACTTCAACAGGAACAAAAGGATTTCCGAGCTTCGAAAGGAGGGAGAAGAGTTAAACGTAAAGTTATTAAAACTCCCAGCTCCGAAACTAGTCATTCTAACTTTAGCGGTAGTTCTAGGGATCAAAGAGGTCTTCGTTTCCTTCTCGGTATAGATACAGACTTTTCATGATGTAATGTAATCTTTTTGAATGATAAAGATTAAAGTTTCAAAATTGTCTCCCTACTTCCCAGCCCCTCTTTGGGTGTAAGCCACTTCGAAATTTGTTGAAGGTGGTTACACGCAATGAAAATAAATTAGTTAGGAGTACAATTTTGGAGGCTTAGAGCCCCTTAACAACTTAGAGATTGACTAAGATCTCAAAAAATGTCTTCGACTACTTGGAGTCTGAAAACTGGTAACTTAGTACCTTTTTGTATGAATGTAGTCACTTCAAACTCTTTTTTCGGATACCTTAGCATCCAAAACAATTGGTCACTTTTGACTCTTTTTACAGACATTCTAAGCTATTAGCTCAAAAGCAGTTTTGTTTGGCCTCCTTCGTCTCTTTTTGTGAATGCTATCAAACCAGTGGTTCGGAATTCGCATAGTGGTCTCCTTGGACTCTTTTTACAGATGCTTTCAAGCTAGAGCCTGGAAACCATATCATTTGGTCTCCTTGGACTCATTTTATGGATGCTTTCAAGCTGGTGGATTAGAATCCGTTTTTCTGTGACTTTCCCACCACGTCGAAAGCTTCGAACTAGTGGTTCGAAGTCCGCAAAATTGGTTCAAATGAATGACACTTCCCTCACAGCCAACTTCGTTCCTCCAGTGCGTCCACTAGAAGTATGAAGTGTTTGAGAGGTAGGCATTATCTGAACCATGAAATTTATTTATCCAGAAGGTGTTTACAGATGATTACAAGGACCCCTATGCGAAATATCTCTTTAAGTGCTCTGCATGCCAGGCATGCTTTAACTATTCGCCTTCTAAATTAGCTAGTTTAAAAGAACCAGGGCGTCCTGAACGCAGAATGATATATGGACCTTCCCACTTATTTCCTAATTTCCCTGGTGCTATGATGCTTCACAAAACTAAATGACCTTAAGTCCATTGAGCTTAACCTTCGGGTCATACCAAGTCTTCATTTGCTGTTGATATTTCGACAAATTAGCCACAACTCGAAGCATTGTTTCTTCTATTAAATCAAGCGAATCTTGCCTTTCTCCTTCTATTTTAGGTTCGGTAGTGCGAAGAGATCCTCCTTTGAGCTCCGTCGGCGTCATAGCTTCATCTCCGAATAATAATCTAAAAGGAGTAAAACCTGTGGACCTCGTTTGAGTGGTCCAAATGGACCATAAAATCTTTGGGAGTTCTTCAGTCCACAACCCCTTTGCTAATCCTACTATTCTTCAATTCAGCCCTGATAAAATATTACCATTGGCCCTTTCGACAGATCCATTAGACTGATGATGGCGCACAGCTTCAAAGCATATTTGTATGCCAAGATCTTCGCAAAACTTTCTAAAGGGCTCTGCATCAAACTGTGTCCCATTGTCAACTGTGAGTTGTCGAGGCACTCCGAATCTGCATATAACATTTTTCCAAAAGAACTTTTGTACATTTTTCGAAGTGATAGCTGTGAGGGGTTCTGCTTCGACCCACTTAGAAAAATACTCAATTGCTACCACTGTGAATTTCAGATTTCCTTTTGCCACTGGGAAGGGTCCAATGAGATCCATGCCCCATCTGGCCATGGGCCAAACTGGAGCAATGACTTGAAGAGTCGTTGGCGGACGATGACTTCATCTTCCCATCCATTGACAACCTTGGCAAGTGCGGACTAAACTCTCCGCATCAGCTACTATTGTAGGCCAATAAAACCCCTGGCGAAGTGTTTTTCCTGCTAAAGTCTAGGGGGCAAATGGCTACCACAAAGGCGTTCATGAATTTCTCGGAGTATCTCTTGACCTTCTGCTCGAGATATACATCAGAGTAGGGGGAACATACTTCGGCCTTATAGAGAATACCGTTGATTATACAATAATTCCGAACTCTTAGCTTCAGCCTCGAAAGCTGTGGTCCTTCAGGCAGATTTGCTTCATCTTGCAATAATTCCATGATTGAGCTCCGCTAGTCGGTGCTTGGAATGCAAAGAACCTCCACAAGAGGAATTTGTGGCACCGAAGGCGAAGTCAGCTCTTCGTAAAAGGTTCCTTCTGGAATGTCCATAGCTCCGGCTGCAGCTTTTGCTAAGGTATCAGCTTGCACATTTTCAGCTCTTGGTATACTTCGGATGGAAATCACTTTGAATGTTGCTTCGATCTTACGTATCTCTTCCAAATATTTTGCAAGCTGCGGATGACGGACTTGAAAACTTTTATCAACATGCCCTGCTACAATTTGAGAATATGTTTTAATAACAACTCTTGTAGCACCCAAAGCATGCGCTTTTCGAAGTCCTAACAAAATTCCTTCGTACTCCGCTATATTATTGGTGGGCTTAAAGTTGAGCCTTGCGGAGTACATTGCTCTTTGCCCTGAAGGCGAAATTATTATCGCTCCGATGCCTGCTCTAGACGCTTGAAAAGCTCTGTCGGAGTATATGGTCCAAATTCCTTCATTTGATTTCTTCGGAGCCCATATTGCAGATGAAGTCCACTCTGCCACAAAATCTGCCACCACTTGCGACTTGATTGCTGTCCTTGCTACAAAGGAGATGCCGAAGTGTGCTAGCTCAATAGCCCATTTTCCAATTCTTCCCATAGAATCTTTGGTTCAGAGCATATCTCCCAAAGGATATGAAGTTGGTACAATTACATTATGTGCTAGAAAATAATATCGTAATTTCCTTGAAGCCATTATCAGAGCATAAGTGAACTTCTCAAGCTCGGAATATCTTGTTTTTTCTTCTAGATAAGGCTTCAGATACAAAATAGACTGGATTATGCACCAACTTTCCCTTGAAATCAACTTATCTGACAAGGAGTGCACTAACAGCGGAGCTAGTAGCTGCAAGGTAGAGGAGTAGGGTTTCATCTGCAACGGGCACAGTGAGTGTAGCGAGGTTGCTAAGATAATTTTTAATATCATCAAAACTCTTTTGACACTCCAATGTCCATGCAAAATCTTCGTACCCTTTCAATGCTTTGAAAATAGGCAAGCTTCGTTCTGCGGATCTTGCTAGAAATCTGCTAAGTGTTGCTAGACGGCCAGTCAGCTTTTGTACCTGCTTTAAATTTTTCAGCGGAGCCATCCTTTGCAATGATGTTATTTGAGTAGGGCTAGCTTCAATCCTTCTACTCGAAACTAGATACCCTAGCAACTTCCAAGCCTGAGCCCCGAAGATACATTTTTCGGGATTAAGATGGACTCCACATGCTCGAAGGCTCTCAAATGTTTCTGCTAAGTCTAGGCTATGTTGGTGCTTTAAAGCACTCTTTATTATAATAACATCCATATAGGCTTCTACATTGTGCCCTATTTGATGACCTAGAGCTTTAGCAATTAACCTCGAAAAGGTTGCTCCGACATTTCTTAAGCCAAAAGGCATTCTTACATACCAGAAGACTTCCGAAGGAGTTACAAAGCGTGTTTTGATTTCATCTTTGCTCTTTAACCAGATTTGATGATAGCCAGAATACGCGTCGAGGAAGCTTAATAACTCTGAACCAGCAGTGGAATCAACTAATTGATCAATTCGGGGCATGGGATAGGGGTCACGTGGGCATGCTTTATTCAAAGATGTAAAATCAATACGCATGCGCCACTTTCTGGAGGATTTTTTCCTGACGAAGACCGGATTAGCTAACCACTCCGTATGAGCTACTTCTCTGATGATCCCAACATTCAGTAATTTTTCCACTTTTCTTCCACTACTTTTTCTAACGAAGTAGTGATTTCTGGAGGCAAATTTTTGCCGAACTGAAAAGAATAGTCTTTGTCGTCTTTTACAATAACCTTCGTTATGATTTCTCCATCGGGGCTGGGTCTTGGGAAGGATTTTTTCGAAGATTCGCTTGAAGCAGAGATATCCTCCAGATTGCCTTGTACATTATTCACTTGTCTCGGGTCGAGAGGGGGGCCATGACCATATTCTCCTCTTCGCGCAGTGGCTTGATCTCCGAAGACAGTGAGTATTCCCGCTTGCGTGGGCATCTTCATACATAAATAGTTATGATGTGCCATGGCTCCGAACTGATTTAACATGCCCCTTCCAAAGATAACATTATATGCATAAGGGGCATCTACAACATCGAAGATCACTTCCTCCATCCTTGCAAGGAGACCCTCTCCAAAAGCAACCTCCAGACTTATCTGGCCTAGGGCGTCAAGAGGAGGTCCTGCGAAGCCTTGCAGGGGACGAGCTGCGGGGAGGAGATGTTTCCTGGAGATACAGAGCTTATCGAAGGCTTGAACGAAGATGATATCGGCTGAACTCCCTCCGTCAATCAGCACTCTCCGGACCTCAGTCCCTACTATATCAGCAGTAATAACAAGGGGATCTGCGTGTGGAAACTTTATGCCAGCTGCATCATATGCAAAGAAAGATATCGACACATGGGACCACTCAGGCATGGTAGTTGCAGATGAAGAAGTTCTAATATGGCCTACTTCCCGCACATATTCTCTTCGCTGTCTCTTTGACATGCTACCGAGGGTCCCTCCTCCGGAAATGGGGAGGACTACTCTTTTGCCCCGATCTTGGCCATCTTCTTGCTTCGGAGGTGGCATAATATTGACCACCAGAGGTTGTCTTGCGGGGTTGAAGTTGTCTACACGTACCACAGCCTACACAGGCTCCGTACGTGCCTCGGAAGGGACTCGATCAGTAGTGCCTCGACCAGAGGTCCTTTCAAGGTACTCTCCTCTTAAAGCGAGTATAGACTTGCACGCATCGGTAGCATGACTCCGAGTTTCACCATGAACGCATCAGAAGAAGGCCTGGCCTTTGCCAACCGGCTTACCTGGTGGCCTCCAGCCGCTGATCTTGCTTCCTGAAGCTTGTGGATTTCTAGGGGCAAATTTCTACGGGGGAGCAATGTTCAGGACTTTGGAGCAAGGATGCTTTTACCCCTGACGCTTGTCATGCTAGACATCGATGTTAGGCCCTTGCGAAGATGTTGAAGTCTTCACTTCGAGTTTGACTTCTTGCAGGATTGATGGAGTTGAAGCTGTTCTTCAGAGCCATACTTCTTCCGACCTAGCATATTCTTCAAAATTGGCCATTAGTTGTGCTACAGAAGATATCTTTTTCCGATGAAGTTTATCAAGGAGGCCCGCATGGGTAACTCCCTCTCGGGCTGCATCAACAACGGATAACGTAGACAACCCCCGTATTTGCGACTTCGTATGAGCGAAGCGCTTGAAAAATTTTCTCAAAGTTTCCCCAGGTAGCTGCTTCACCTGGAAAAGACTTCCCATAGACATAGAGGGTATGAAGGTACCTTGAAAGTTACTTATAAACTTTCTCCTTAACTGCTCCTAGGTTCTAATTGATCCCAGCTTCAAGGACTAGAACCAACGCAAAGCAACCCCTTCGAGAGCAAGGGGGAAACACTTGGCCATGGTGTCTCGAACTCCTCCACTGCCTCAATCGCCAAAGCATACGAACGGGAGAACTCCCCCGGATCCTCTTTTCCGGAATACTTACAGAGCTTCGAAATTTTAAACTTAGGCTCAAAGTGCACTTTCTATAACTCGAGATGCAGCGGAGACTCGCTATCGAAGGAAGCGTTCTCTGTCTTCGGGATAAAGAAGAGAGTCGTCGTCTTGAGGCACTTCGGGAATGACCGGGAGGGCCTGAGAACGAAGCGTATCTGCGGCTTCTTGCCTCCACCTCGGCACTTCAGCTTGGAGACTGGCCATCTGGGTCGCCATGTCGCCAAGACTATCTTCATTTCTTCTGGAAGGATCTTCCCGGTCTTGAGAACTGTACATGTCAGTTTGAAGCACAGTCAGAGTTGGAGGAGGGACTCCATGTGGCTGAAGCATAGATGGAGTTGGAGGAGGAACTCCGTATGCTCTAGGAAGAGAATTCCCTTCGGGGGTCTGAGGTGGAAGAACTACTGAAGGTCCTCCGACCTTGACTGTATTCGAAGATCTTGCTCTGGAGGTCCGAGGGGACCTTCGAGTAGGACTACCACCTGAGATTCGCTTAGGAGGCATGATTCTAAGAAATTAGTAGAGAACGAAGTTTTTTGGACTAGGTTCCCCACGGACGGTGCCAACTGTTGGCGTAAAAGATTACGCTAACAGGTTTTCGGAGATTAAGAACTAACAAATGAAGTGTTTGTAAAGCAGACTATTTCAAGCCTCCGAATTGGATAATAGCTCGAAGTAGTTCGAAGTTGAGTATTGAATAACTGAGTATTCGATCCTTATTACAGGGTACGAAGGGGGGTATTTATAGGTAAAAATCTTAAGAAAAATACCTTTTTACCCCTTAATTACAACCGACATAGGGGAAACTATTCGGTACCCCTAATAGGGTTAAATGGTAAAAGACTAATCTAATCAAAAAGAAGATAAGTCTTCCATCCTCGCTGGCAGATAAGCTCTCTGAAGATTCAACCTTCGAAGTCATACTCCGAACAAAAGTCCGCATGGATTCTTCAAGCTTGATCATGTACTAAGCTGGAGTTAATACTGGAACTTTGGTTTAGTAGATTGACTTTGTCTTATTGCTGTAGAGACCCTTAGGATGAAGTATTTTCCCCCAACAGTAGGATTCTTAGCTTTTTGAGTGGTGTCTAACTGGACTCTCTCTTTCTCAAGGGTAGTAGGTGGATTGAACATAGTTTTGCTTAGAGTATTTGGTGTAGTTCTCTCATAACCCAACCGTAGAGCTAACCCTGCCCTGTCAGCACACATTTTTGTTTTAGCCAAAAGCAAATCCATTTTACCACAGCACCGCCACTGTGAGGAGTATGAGGGTAGAGTATAGATGTAAGCTTCTGAAACATGAGTAACTCCAATTACAGTACAAACAAGCATTTGCTTTGAAAATTGTCTAAAAGCACTGTATGAAACAATCAGATGAATACCATCTAAACAAAAGGCATGAGCAACCATTTTTAGATTTTATCAAATAAAAGCATCACTACTCAGACTAGCATACTAGACATGGCAAGGCAAGAGATGCAAAAGCTAATCAAATACAAACCAGATAAGCATATCCCACTACAAGGAGCTTCAACAAACTTGACACGCAATTGATTCAAGCTTTTTCATTGATTTTTTTCATTTTAGTGTGAGGGGTTATTTGCATGTCAACCTTATGCTAATCGACCATGCTAAGCCTCGGTTGAAACCATCAGAAGATGAAATCAATGATCTCGGCATACACTTCAATGTCCTAGTTCATACCAAAGTGCTATGGTAAGCAGTCTAGAACAAAGTAGTGCGACAAAGCAAACCCACCTGGATCTTTTCAATTTCAGCATAAAATAGCATGAATATCAATCATTTTTATTTCATTTTCATTCATTTTCATTTTCAATTTTTTTTAGTTTTCAGCACAACATTTTTGATAAGATCAAGTTGAATATTAGCATCCAAGTGAATAGGACCTAACTATCAAGTATGTAAAAGATAGCAAAAGTACTCAACCTATTCATGCTAGTTTCTAGACTAAGCAGTGATCATTTTCAAATTTTCACAAATAAAATCCATGCTCATGACAAATGTCAGATGTAAACAAACCAAGTGAATTCAACAGTATTAAATACAATTCTTCAAAGACATAACAAATCATGTACTTGTAAAAACAATTAATCATATAACAGAAGCTCATGCAGTACTACACAACTCCCCCTCAAAACATGCTAGCAGATCGCGAATGCTCAGTGTTGGGGTGAGTGAAAAACTTTTTTGGAATCTAGTATTGTAAAACTCGAAAACCAGGCAAAGTAGTAGACTGATCATGCATAGGGTATGAACCATGATAAAAGTGCGTGGTCTACCAACAAAGCGCGAATCTAGAAAACGACGAGGTCTCCCAACCTGTCGAGAATCAAATACTCTTACGCGTGGTCTAGCACCATATGACGCATGGTGTACACCATGAGGGGAAAAATCACTCATCAAACCATGGGGAGCCTCAAAATCAGGATAAGAGTGAAAAGCAGACTCATGCATACCTAAATATGGGTAATGCATGTCCTAAAAATTCATCGCAGAAAAACATCGTTCATCCTTGGTACGACGAAAGCAAAACCCAACCAAATGACCCACCCGATGATAATAGGAGCAGTGATACACACTCTTAGGTGTGTTAGCATGGGTCTCAAGCGCAAATCTCATAGTCTTCTTGGGTTTTTGATGAGGAGGTTCATCTGGTGGAGTTAAAGCCTTCTTTACAAGTTGAGTAGGATTCTTGGCTTTTTGATTAGTGTCTAACTGGGCTCTCTCTTTCTCAAGGGTAGTGGAAGGAGTCAACACAATTTTGCTCAAAGTGTTTGGAGTAGTTCTCTCATAGCCCAACCCGAGAGCTAACCATGCCCTGTCAGCACACAATTTTGTTTTAGCCAAAAGCAAATCCATCCTACCCTTGCCATCAGTGCATTTCTCAACCACGGAGAGAAGATAATCATTTTCACATATCAGTTTTTCGACTTGCTCTCTAGCAAAGCTGAGTTGGTCCTTAAGGGTGATGCAGGTGGGACATGCCGGTTGCACATCCTTAGAACACTCAACACTCTCTAATCTAGCCTTAAGTTCATCAACATGCCTATCTCTCAAATTAATGCTTTCAACAAGTAAATGACAGTTAATGCATTCGTTGATGACCGCAGGACTAGACTCCACCACCAAAAGCTGCTTTTCAGTCAATTCAAGTTTTTCAATAGTTTCAGCATGTGTAACATGCAGCTGAGAATGTTCATTCATGAAAATAAGACATGACTCACATTCGGCATCATCAGACTTAGATTTCAAAATTGCAAGTTCAGTGGAAATAGTTTCAAGTCTGAATTTTAGTTCTTTCGTTCTTTAGCAGCAAGTTTAAGTAATCTATCCTGAAAACAAATAACATCATGCAATTCATCATTTTGAACAAGAAGCTGATCACGGGATAGATATACCTCAGAAGTGTCAACCTCGTCGCTGCTATCATTGTCGTCGACCACGAAGCAAAGGTCGGTGAGGTGCATTGTCTTCTTCTCCTTCTTCTCCTTCTTGGGAGGCTCCTCTTCTTCTGAGCTTGGCTCCTCGTTTGATGTACCGTCGATGTCGCTAAGGGTAGCCATAAAAGCTCCGGCTACTCTTTTAGCCACTTTTTCGTGCTTCCCTTTGAAGTAATGTTTCTTGTTCCATTTTTGGTGCTTGTGCTCATTTTAATTTTTCATTTTTAACTTAGGGCAATTTGCTCTTATGTGAGAAAGATCTCCACATTAAAAACAACCCTGTGACCCTCCTCTCCTTTGGTCTCGTCTATCATTATAGAAGCGAGTGAATGTCTTGACAATGAGAGCTAGCTCCTCATCATCTAGAGTGTCCACTTGTTCTTTTGTGACAGAGACAAGGGAGGACAAGATAAAACCACCAGAATAAGCACAAACTCTAGAACCACCAGAAAAGTTACCTCCAAATGAGGTACCACTGCCATGATTGGAAACTAAAGCAATAGAAGGCAACAAAAGTTTCTGACTCTTGGATGAGACGCCTTGGCAATCTTAGTGGACTTGAGCCTACTAAAGAGTTTGTCGCAAGTCAAAGTATCAAAGCTCGCCTACTCTTCAATACTAGAGATCTTCACCTCCCATATGCTACGATCAAGAGAATAGAGAAGTTTGATCACCTTATCATGGTCAGAATAAGCCAAAGTCCCAGTGGAGCACAAATTACTCACAATTCCATCAAAACACGCAAACATGGCATCTACAGATTCTCCGGGGCCTTGCACAAACATTTGGTATTCTTGATTATAAGTGCTTTGCCTCCTAGCCTTAATTTGAGTAGTGTCCTCATGAAAAGTATTCAAAGTGGTCAAAATTTCACGAGGATTTCGTAGGTGCTGGACCCTGTCAAACTCTTTGCAACTCACACTAACAAATAATATGTTTCTTGCTTTTCTATTGCATTCGTACTATAATTTCTAAATCTCTAAAGTGCGAGTTTCAGGGATAACATATTGGGAATCAACAATGTCCCAAATTGCACTTCCTTGGCTTAGTAGATAAGCCCCCATGCGCACCTTCCAATAACCAAAATCATGACCATCAAAAATCGGAATCTTAGAGATTCTCTCCATGTCGCCAAAACAAGGATCACAAACCAGTTAAGGTCAACTGGTGATCTAACCGGCTCTGATACCAATTGTGGGATCAGATTGGTGACTAGAGGGGGGTGAATACACGCCTCGACAAATTCTCGCTAATATGATTGCCTTTTCAAATCACCCAATGCAGCTCTAAATGAACAAACAGAAGCAAATAAAATTTCACAACACAATTTCAGAAAGAGCTAGTACTATCACTCTTCTGTCATATATGAAATGATGCGACAATCTGAAAGATCACAAGTACTGTAAATAATCTCACCTTTAAAAACCAGCCGATGTACAAATTGAAAAGACACTCATACAAGGCACGCAAATCAGATTAACACAAGCTCACAGTTCAGATTGTATAACTCAAAACATTTTGATAGAACACAATGATTTAATCAAGTGCTGGGAAAACATTCACTGTTCATAGATAGTTCACCAGATATGAAACTTATACAATATATGAAGCATTTAATTCTGCACTACTCAATCAGAAAATAAATTGTGCTCTTAGTGATATTAATGAATAATCAAGGTGCAGTCTGGATATAACGTGCATGAAGCAATTTAATCTCTCATAAAGTAATCAACTAGAATTAATTCATGTGCATGAGGATTGAGAATACTATACAACAACATCACAAACACTGATTCCTTGTTTTGAGCAGAATTATCATCACATGAAGATCAAACCACAGTGAATTATCACAGCTCTAGAAGAAATTGGGATCAGCAAGTATTTAATGTAGAACAAAACCAAATTGCCTTGCTCTGGGATGCTCAAACAAACAAATTGGCGACACATAACCAAGTAAGATGTTTTACAAATTATTCAACAGTACTGAATACCTTCGACAATAGAGCTCTTGTGCTTGAATTTACAACCATGATGCTAGTATTAGTCCATCAAATGTTCTTGTTGCTTTGCCTAGAGTAATCACACTACAGATTAAGTAGCTCCTCACATAATCCGAAAACAGTGACTACAAACTCTGCAAACTCAGAAGAACAACTGTAGTGAATATAACACAAACATTGGCTGAAAAATGACTAGTAATAGTCAATGGAGGTATGGCGATGCTCAGCTGCAATGGAAATTGTTCCGGATTCTTCTCGTCATAGTGGCGGTGCCGTGGTATTACTGGCAGCTTGCTGTAGCGCTTCTAAGATGCTTCTCTATAAAGCAAAATTTTCTCGCACTGTAGCAATTCTAGATATTTTGCATGGAAGCAAAAACAACAAAGAAGTAGAAAGTAATTTTCTGAATAAAAATGCGCAGCCCCCAAAATTTTCAGCCAAAAAAGTCCTCAAAGTGGCAGCCCTAACCCTAGGGTATGTAGGCCTTTAAATAGGCCCACCCTAGAGGGACATTTCACAAGAGGACCCTTGAGAAAACTCAGATTTAACTAAAGGACCAAGAGATATTTTCAGAATCACATATTCTGAAAAATACCCCTTTTTGACTCTAATTATTACAACTTTGACACCATACTTTCAATATAATTTAGAATTTTGACAATTCTGAAAAATACTGAAAGTTTACACTTAATCTAAAATACTAAACACAAATAGAATCTTAATTCTTGGAATTAAAGAAACAATTAAAGATGAGACAGTTTTCAGCAAAAACCAACAAAGCCTCCTCGATCGTTGACATGTGACACCAATCCGTGAACTCGATCGCCAGCAAGTCTCTCCCGCTCTCGATCCCCTCAAGCCACCTAATCACTTGCACTGGCCTCCTTTTGCTGACTTGACCGTCACGTCATCTCGACCATCCATCCATCCATGTCTTGCTCGATCTCCTCGTGCACTCCTGAGATCAACTCCATCTTCACCCGGCATCCTTGACCCTCTGGCATCGAGCTCCCCGCTTGACACTTGATCACCCGCCGCTGACAGTTGGTTAGCATCTCCATCCCGCACACATGAGACAAGCCAAAACAAGAGACGCAACGCACACCGATCCCCTCAGCATCCACTCTTCATAACCACACATCGATCCCATCGATGCAATCAAGCCATCACTCACTGATCTCACCAGATCGCTCAACCTTGTCAATCACTCATCATAATGACATAAACAACAATGCGACCTCACTTGGATTCACAAAACTCTTTAGTAAGCTCAAGTCCACTAAGAATGCCAAGGAATCTCGTTCAGGATTTGGAAACTCTTTGTTGCCTTCTATTGCTTTGGTTCCCGGTCCTGGCAGTGGTACCTAATCTGGAGGTAACTTTTCTAGTGGTTCTGGAGTTTGTTCTTATTCTGGTGGTTTTGACTTATCCTCCCTTGTCTCTATCACAAAAGAACAAGTGGACACTCTAGATGATGAGGAGCTAGCTCTCATTGTCAAGAAGTTCACTCGCTTCAACAATGATAGACGAGACCAATGGAGAGGAAGGTCGTAGGGTGATATATATTTGCGCTTTGTAGATACCCAGAATCATCTTGCAAATATTTTTACCAAGCCTCTCGATTCTTCACGCTTTGCATTTTTGAGAGGAGAGCTTGGTATTTGTCATCCTTATGGCATCATGTGAGGGGGAGTTGTGTAGCATTGCATAAGCTTATAGAATATGATTAATTGCTTTTACAAGTACATGCTTTTTATGCCTTTGTAATACTATCTTTTAGTACTATTGATACACTTGGCTTGAAAATGGTCAGTGCTTAGTCTAGAAACTAGCATGAATAGGTTGAGTGAATTTGCTATCTTTTACATACCTGGTAGCTAGGTCCTTTTTCACTTGGATGCTAATACACAAATTGATCATATCAAAAATATTGTTCTTAAAATTAAAAAAAATGAAAAATTAAAATGAAATGAAAAATATTTGATATTCATGCTATCTTGTGCTAAAATTGAAAAGATCTAGGTGGGTTTATATTGTCGTACTACTTTGTTCTAGACTGCTTACCATAACACTTTGGTATGAACTGAGACATTGAAGTGTATACCAAGACCAATGCTTTAAGCTTCTGATGGTTTCAACCTAGGCTTAGCTTGGTTGGTTAGCATAAGGTTGTCTTGCAAATAACCCCTAGGACAAAAATGAAAAATAAAAAGTTTCAATTCATTGCATATCAAGTTTGTTGAAGCTCCTTGTAGTGGGATATGCTTATCTGGTTAGTATTTGATTATCTTTTGCATCTCTTATCTTGCCATGTCTAGTATGCTAGTCTGAGTAGTGATGCTTTTATTTGCTAAACATTGAAAATGCTTTCTCATGCTGTTACTTAGATTGTATATATCTGAGTTGGTCACACAATACTTTAGGACAATATTCAAGGCAAAATGTTTGTTTGTATTGTAATTGGACTTAACCATATTCCAGAAGCTTACATTTACACTTCATCCTTATTTCTCATGTTGCTATCTTGATCTCTGTATTGCCAAACGGGGAGAAGAGTTCATAGATCTTGCTTGCTTCTGAGTTTGATTTCTGTTTTACCAACAAATTTTATCAAGTAACATGTTTCTTTTTGCTCTTTTTAGAGCTTTCATGGTCACTTGTGTGCTGAACTTGCAATTTTCTTGTTTTTATCTTGGAGTTCTCAATGCACTCATTTTTGTGATGAGTGATTGACAAGGTTCTTTGGATAGTTTGGTTGTTTGTGTGAGTCATGGTATGGGTTGCACGGAGTTGTGTGTTTTGCTTGTCTCATGTGTGCAGGGTTGAGATGCTTGTAAACTGTCGATGGTGGGTTATCAGGGTTAGACAGGGAGTCTTACGCCAGATGGTCGAGGATGCCAGTTGAAGTTGAAGGTGATCTCAGCCATACGTATGGAGATAAGGAAATACATGGACGAACTGATCGAGACGAAGTGTTGATCAAGTCAGCGAAAGGAAAGCCAGTGCAAGTGACAAGGCGATCGAGGGATCGAGAGCGGGAGAGACTTGCTGGCAGTCAAGTTCGCAGCGCTGCTTACTAAAGAGAAACTGGTACAAATTTTTGTTCACTTTCTGGATGATCCAAATTATTTTGTGTTGATTATGTGTTCTTCTCCTTCTTTCTTGAGTATGTTCTTGCTGCTATAAATACTTCCGTGAGTACCATATCTATTATTACAGCAGCACAATACTGAAGATTAAAATCAAGACAAAGCTGATTCATCTGTTTTTGGTTCTTAGGAGAAGGAGTTTTCTAGTGTTCTGTTTCTTCTATGAGAAGTTCATCTGCTGAAACTACTCTAGTTGCTAATTTATGGTTTCTAGCCAATCAACACTGATTTAAAACCATAAATGACAAATGGCTCTTTTTTTCATCATCTGGCAAAGGCAAATCAGATTTTAAATGTTTTGTGTTGCTTCTACAGTTTTCTTTGGCTAAAAAATTTTGAGAGCAAAAAATCAATCTAGAAATTAATTCTTTCTTTCCCTGATCTTGCAGTTGCTGATCCTTCTTTCCTTGCTCTGTTTACCATTCTTTGCTGAGGATATTTTACAAGATACATGGCATGCTTTGAGCAAGAGTTCATAATGCATCAGATTACAAATTAGCTGCTTTTGATCACCTTGTATTGTTCTTCTATCCTCATCTAACTACAACAACCTTGAACCTCAATTGAATTTGTCTAAACTTTGTACACATACAGAGTTCTTGCATTGTGTTTGATATTCTGAATATTCATGGAAGTTCATTGAACAAAAGTTTCAGTTATATCAGTTTTGAATTGTTTGAGTAAGTCTATTAGTTCATTGTTCACATACAGAAGTTCAAGTACTGTTTTTATGCAAAGTGACTGATAGGGAATATTTTCTTGGAATACGATGGTAAACAGTCACAAAGCTCTGCATTGTTGGATTTGACATTGTTGGATCAGGTACAGGATAAGTATTCAGAAATACTGCTAGTACTTCTTATTTCAGTTTGTTTAAGGATGTTCTATTCAGTTTATTTCTTAATTTAGTGTTTATAAGTGTTCTTTTGATAATCTTCTATATTCTATTTTGATTCAAGTGAAGTTTCATTGAGTAAAAGTGTCATTGCTTATCACTTAGTTCTGAATTTTGCTATACTAAACCCTGTCGGCGTTCAAATCACCGATGGCCTCCTTTCGGTAATTGAGTTGCCGAACCACAGTCTAAATTTCAGCAAAGCAGATACCGACAAAGTATTTCGGTACTTCAATCTCCGATCTAAAAGGAAATTTCAAACTGAGTTGATTTTTGTTCTGAATGTGTACTGTGAGTCTCAATTTTGCTTCTGCAATCTTTTAGAAGTGCGTTGGGTGATCTGAATAGACCATTGTTGAGGGAAAATACTTCATCCTCAGGGTCTCTAGAGTAACAAGACGAAGGCAATCTACTAAACCAATGTTCCAGTATCTAACTCGGTTTAGTACGGGATCAAGTTCAAAGAATCAATGCGGACTTTTGTTTGGAGTATAGCTTCGAATGTCGACTCTTCAGAGAACTTACCTACCAGCTAGAATGGAAGACTTATCTTCTTTCTCATTAGATTAGTCTTTTACCATTTTAGCACTATTAGGGGTACCGAATAGTTTCCACTATGTCGGTTGTAATTGAGGATCAAATACTCAGTTATTCAATACACTACTTCGAATTACTTCAAGCTATTATCAAATTTGGAGGCTTGAAATAGTTCACTTCATGAACATTTCTTTTGTTAGTTTCCAATCTCTGAAAACCTGTTAGCGTAATCTTTTACGCCAACAATTGGCGCCGTCCGTGGGGAACCTAGTCCAAAAAACTTCGTTCTCTACCAAGTTCTGAAACCATGCCTCCCAAGCGGAGTTCAGGTGGTAGTCCTACTCGGAGGTCCCCTCGGACCTCCGGAGCATGATCTTCGAACACAGTCGAGGTTGGAGGACCTTCAGTAATTCCTCCACCTCAGACTCCCGAATGGATTCTCCTTCCTTGAGCATATGGAGTTCCTCCTCCAACTCCATCTATACTTCGGCCAGCCGGAGTCCCTTCTCTAGCTCCGATTCCACTTCGAACTGACATGTATAGTTCTCAAGACCCGGAAGATCCATCCTGAAGAAATGAAGGTCTTGGCGACATGGAAACCCAGATGGCCAATATCCAAGCTGAAGTAGCGAGGTGGAGACAAGAGGTCGTAGATAGGCTTCGTTCTCAGGCCACCCCGGTCATTTCCTAAGTGCCTCAAGATGACGATCTTCCTTATCCCAAAGCCCCAGAGAACGCGTCCTTCGATCGCGAGTCTCTGCTGCATCCCGAGCTACAGAAAGTGTGCTTGGTCCCTAAGTTTAAAACTTCAAAGCTCTGTAAGTATTCCGGAGATGAGTACCCCGAGGAGTTCTCCTGTTTTTATGCTTTGGCAATTGAGGCTAGTGGAGGAGTGCGAGACACCATGGCCAAGTGTTTCGATCTTGCTCTCGAAGGGTGGCTTTGCCTTGGTTTTGGTCTCTAAAGCCAAGATCAATTAGAACTTGGGAGCAGTTAAGGAAGAAGTTCATAAGTAACTTTCAGGGTACCTTCGTACCCCCAATGTCTATGGGAAATTGTTGGGGGAAAATATCCCATCTTCAGGGTTATTGCCAAAGCAACATGAAGACAGTCAACCAGTTCGAAGATAGTCCGAAGGTCATCTTCGAAGGCAGCTTGGAACCTCGTCAGGAGTCCGAAGACTGGCATTGGTTCGAAGTATATCTTCGAACCAAAGCCTTCCAGGATCTTTTCTGCCAGCTAAGATGGAAGACTTATCTTCTATCCCATCAGATTAGTCTTTACCATTTTAGCCCTATTAAGGAAACCGAATAGTTTCCTTAATGACGGTTGTAATAGAGGGGTAAATAGGTCTTTTCCTTAATATTTAGGCCTATAAATACCCCCCCATTTCACCCTGTAATAGGGACCGATTACAAGTGAATCAATACACACTTTCGAACTATTCTAAGTTATTATCCTTTTGGAGGCTTAGAACAGTTTGCTTCGCAAACACTTCGTTTGTTAGTTTCTTTTCTACAGAAACCTGTTAGCGTAATCTTTTACGCCAACAGTTGGCGCCGTCCGTGGGGAACTTAGTCCAAAAAACTTCGTTCTCTACCAACCTCTTGCATCATGCCTCCTAAGCGGAGTGCACCTCGCAATCCCACTCGGAGGTCCTCTCGGATCTCCGGAGAGATACCCTTCGACACAGTTGAAGTCGGAGGGCCTTCGACTATCCCTCCACCTCAAACTCCGCAAGGAGCTTATATCCCTCGAGGATACGAAACCTCTCCACCAACCCCTTCTACACTCCGACCGCCCGGAGCCACTCTGCCACCCTCCATTCCGATCGGAACTGATCATACCAGTTCTCAAGACCCGGAAGGTCCTTCCGGAGGAGATGAAGATAGCCTTGGAGACATGGCCACTCAAATGGCCAATCTTCAAGCCGAGGTAGCAAGGTGGCGGCAAGAGGCTGCGAACAGGCTTCGTCCTCAAGCCACCCCAGCTATCCCCGAAGTGCACGAAGACGACGATCTTGACTATCCCGAAGCCCCGGAGAACGCCTCTTACGACGATGAATCTCCGTTGCATCCCGAGCTTCAGAAGGTTCGCTTCGATCCGAGGTTCAAAGCTTCGAAGCTTAGCAAGTATGCCGGAGATGAAGATCCCAGTGAGTTTGCGCGTTCTTATGCCCTAGCAATCGAGGCTAGTGGCGGAGACAGAGAAACTATGGCGAAGTGCTTCCCGTTAGCCCTCGAAGGAGTGGCGTTGAGATGGTTCTGGTCTCTAAAACCAGGATCAATCACGTCATGGGTGCAGTTAAAGAAGAAGTTCATAAGTAACTTCCAGGGTACCTTCGTGCCCCCCATGTCGACAGGAAGCCTTTTCCAAGTGAAACAGCTCCCCGGAGAAACATTGAGGCAGTACTTCAAGCGCTTCGCTCACACGAAGTCGCAAATTCGGGGGCTGTCCACATCCTCGGTGGTTGATGCGGCTCGGGAAGGCGTCAGTCATAAAGGCCTTTTGGATAAATTGCATCGGAAGAGCATCACCACAGTTTCACAGTTGATGTCGTACTTCGAGGAGTACTCGAAGTCGGAAGAAGGTTGGCTTCGGAGGACTACTGCTACTTCGACAGTGTTGACAGAAGTTAAAGCAGAGGTGAAGACTTCAGCTCCGCCGCAAGAGCCAGTCCCCGAAGTGCAACATGATAGAAGAAGAGGGCAAAAGCACCCTCGTTCTGAGGTCTTAAACATTGCACCCCCGCAGAAGTTTGCACCAAGAGCTCCACAGCCTGCAGGGAACAAGTCCGGCGGCTGGAGGCCGCCAGGGAAAACGGCTGGCAAAGGCCAGACCCTGTTTTGCTGTATTCATGGAGAAAACCGAAGCCATGCAACTGACACCTGCAAGGCTATTCTTACCCTTCGGGGAGAATACTTGGAGAGAACTTCGGGTCGAGGTAGTACCGACCGAAGTCCAGCAGCAGCAGTGCGCTCGGAGCCGGTCCAGGCTGTAGCGCGGATAGAAAATCTTGATGCTGCAAGGAATCCTCCGGTGGCCAATGTTATGCCACCTCCGAAGCAAGAAGAAGGGCAAGATAGAGGGAAGAGAGTAGTTCTCCCTATCTCCGGAGGAGGTACCCTCGGAAGCATGTCCAAGAGACAGCGAAGAGAGTACGTCCGAGAAGTAGGCCACATTGGGACTTCGTCATCTGCAGCTGCAATGCCGGAGTGGTCTCATGTTCCAATATCTTTCTCTGCGGAGGATGCAGCTGGTATCAAGTTCCCGCATGCAGATCCATTGGTTATCACTGCTGATATTGCCGGAACTGAAGTCCGAAGGGTGCTAATCGACGGAGGTAGCTCGGCAGATATCATATTTGTACAAGCCTTCGATCAGTTATGCATTTCCCGGAAGCATCTTCTCCCAGCGGCTCGTCCTCTGCAAGGCTTTGCAGGACCTCCGCTAGATGCACTTGGCCAGATAGGCCTGGAAGTAACCTTCGGAGAAGGTTTACTAGCCCGAACTGAGGAAGTTATCTTTGATGTGGTGGATGCCCCGTATGCTTATAATGTTATCTTCGGCCGAGGCATGTTGAATCAGTTCGGAGCAGTGGCGCATCACAACTACTTGTGCATGAAGATGCCCACACAATCAGGAGTTCTGACAGTCTTCGGAGATCAAGCCATAGCTCGGAGAGCAGAATATGGTCATGGTCCTCCTCTTGATCCGAGGCAAGTAAACAATGTCCAAGATAATGGAGAAATTTTTTCAGCCTCCTCCGAAGCTTCGAAGAAATCGTTTCCAAGACCAAGTCCCGAAGGAGAGATTGCAACGAAGATCATTGTCAAAGATGGTAAAGAATACACTTTTCAGTTTGGTAAAGATTTACCTCCTGAAGTTGCAACTTCCTTGGAAAAGGTTGTAGGAGAAAATTTGGATGTCTTCGCCTGGTCTGACGAAGATATCACCGGAGTCGATCGGGATATTATTGAGCACAGCTTGCTTGTAAACCCGAAGGCCCGGCCTGTTCGACAAGGGCTCCGGAAGATGTCCGCAGAGAGAGCTGCTCTAGCTAAGGACGAAGTTGAAAAACTGTTGAAGGCTGGGATTATCAGAGAAGTGGCCCATACGGAATGGTTAGCCAACCCAGTCTTCGTCAGGAAGAAGTCTTCCGGAAAGTGGCGCATGTGCATTGATTTCACATCTTTGAATAAAGCGTGCCCACGTGACCCCTACCCCATGCCCCGAATTGATCAACTAGTTGACTCCACTGCAGGTTCGGAGTTACTAAGCTTCCTCGACGCGTATTCCGGATATCATCAAATATGGTTGAAGCGCGAAGATGAAATCAAGACGAGCTTTGTAACTCCTTCGGGAGTCTTCTGCTATGTAAGAATGCCCTTTGGCCTAAGAAATGCCGGGGCTACTTTTTCAAGATTAGTTGCTAAGGCTCTAGGTCATCAACTAGGTCGCAATGTGGAGGCCTATATGGATGATATTGTAATAAAGAGTGCTTTAAAGCACCAACATAGCCTAGACTTAGCAGAAACATTCAATAGCCTTCGGGCATGTGGCATCCGCCTTAACCCCGAAAAATGTATATTCGGAGCTAAGGCTGGAAAGTTGTTAGGGTACTTAGTTTCAAGCAGGGGAATTGAAGCTAGCCCTACTCAAATAACTGCGCTGCAGAAGATGGCTCCTCCGGAGAATATAAAGCAAGTGCAAAAGCTGACCGGACGTCTGGCCGCACTTAGCAGGTTTTTATCAAGGTCTGCGGAGAGAAGCTTGCCAATCTTTAAAGCTTTGAAAGGGTCCGAAGATTTTGCATGGACACCGGAGTGTCAGAAAAGCTTCGAAGATATTAAAGATTATCTCAGCAATCTTGCTACACTTACGGTGCCTATTGCGGACGAAACCCTACTTCTATATCTTGCAGCCACAGGTTCAGCAGTCAGCGCAGTCCTTGTCAGAGAAGCTGATATTAATGGGAAGTTGGTTCAAAATCCTGTCTATTTTGTATCCGAAGCATTGTCAGGAGCGAAGACAAGATACTCCGAACTTGAGAAGTTCGTTTATGCTCTGATAATGGCTTCGAGGAAGCTAAGACATTATTTTTTGGCTCACAATGTAATTGTACCAACTTCGTATCCTTTAGGAGATATGCTCCGAAGCAAAGATTCCACTGGAAGAATTGGAAAGTGGGCAGTAGAACTAGCACCCTTCGGCATATCTTTCCTGGCAAGGACAGCCATCAAATCTCAAGTCCTGGCAGACTTCGTAGCAGAGTGGACTCCACCTGCGAAGTTGACTCCGGAGAAATCAGATGACGGGGTCTGGACTGTTTACTCCGATGGAGCTTTCCAAGCATCCGGAGCAGGCATTGGGGCAGTATTAATTTCTCCATCAGGACAAAGAGCAATGTACTCCGCAAGACTCAACTTTAAGTCTACCAATAATATAGCGGAGTACGAAGGAATATTATTGGGACTCCGGAAAGCACGTGCTCTAGGGGCTACAAGGATAATTATAAAAACAGATTCTCAGATAGTAGCAGGGCACGTAGACAAAAGTTTTCAAGTCCGACATCCACAGCTTGCAAAGTACTTAGAAGAAATTCGCAAGATCGAAGCACATTTCAAGGGTATTTCCATTCGGAGTATACCAAGAACTGAAAACGTGCAAGCGGACATTTTAGCGAAGGCTGCTGCCGGAGCTGTGGATGTGCCTGACGAAGCTTTCTATGAGGAGCTCAATATACCTTCGGTGCCACAAGTTGCTTCTGCAGAGATTCTCTGCATTCCCAGTGCAGATTGGAAGGATTCAATCATAGAACTCTTGCAAGGAGGAACGAATTTGCCCGAAGAGCCCCAATTGTCAAGATTAAAGCTCAGAGCAAGAAACTATCAGCTAATCAACGGTATATTATACAAGGCCGGAGTATGTTCCCCTCTACTCCGATGTATATCTCAAGCCGAAGGCCAAGAAATTCTTCGAGAAATTCACGAAGGCCTTTGTGGAAGTCATTTAGCCCCTAGAGCTCTGGCAGGAAAAACACTTCGCCAGGGGCTTTATTGGCCCACAATAACAGCTGATGCGGAGAGCTTGGTCCGCACTTGCCAAGGTTGCCAGTGGATGGGTCGACGGAGTCATCGCCCACCAACAGCTCTTCAAGTCATTGCTCCGGTATGGCCTATGGCCAGATGGGGTATGGATCTAATTGGTCCCTTTCCGTTAGCAAAGGGAAATCTGAAGTTCGCAGTGGTAGCCATTGAATATTTTTCTAAGTGGGTCGAAGCAGAGCCCTTAACAGCTATCACTTCGAATAATGTACAGAAATTCTTCTGGAAAAACATTATTTGCCGGTTCGGAGTGCCTAGATATCTCACAGTTGATAATGGAACACAGTTCGACGCAGAACCCTTCAGGAAGTTTTGCGAAGACCTAGGTATTCAACTATGTTTTGCTGCAGTGAGACATCCTCAGTCAAATGGAGCAGTTGAGCGAGCCAATGGAAATATATTATCAGGGCTAAATCGAAGAATAGTAGGATTATCAAAGGGACTGTGGACCGAAGAGCTTCCGAAGATTTTGTGGTCCATTCGGACTACGCAAACAAGGTCCACAGGTTTTACTCCGTTCAGACTACTATTCGGAGATGAAGCTATGACTCCAACGGAGCTCAAAGGGGGCTCACTTCGCAGCACCGAACCAGACATCGAAGAAGAAAGACAAGCTTCGTTAGATTTGTCAGAAGAAACAAGGCTTCGAGCTGTAGCCAATTTATCTAAGTATCATCAGCAGACGAAGACTTGGTATGACCCGAAGGTTAAGCTCAGCGAGTTAAGACCGGGTCATCTTGTTCTACGAAGCATTATAGCACCAGGGAAGTTAGGCAATAAATGGGAAGGTCCATATTTAATCGTCCGCTCGGGGCGCCCTGGTTCATTTAAATTAGCTAATTTAGAAGGTGAAGAGTTAGCACATACTTGGCATGCGGAGCACCTAAAGCGATACTTCGCATAAGGGCTCCTTGTAATTCGCTTGTAATCACCTCTAAATTAATAAAGCGTACATCCTGTAGCGTGCCTTCCCCTTGACGCTCCTAGTCTCCCGAGCGGACGCGCTGGGACAGAAGTCGTTGAGAGGGAAGTGTGTTAAGCAGGGTTGTATTTCCGGACTTCGTACCCATAAAGTCGAAGCCTCCGGTGTGGGGGCTGACATAATCCGGAGCCCAGGTCACGGCTTGTAGGCATCCGTAAAAGAGCCCAAAACCACACTCTACGGAGTCCAAGCTTCGGCTGGTAGACTTCCGTAAAAAGAGCCGAAGGTGGCCAAAATCTGCGGAGTCCAAGCTGCAGCTTGTCAGACTTCCGTAAAAAGAGCCGAAGGTGGCCAAATTCTGCGAAGTCCAAGCTCCGGCTGGTAGACTTCTGCAAAAAAGAGCCCAAGTGGCCAAATTCTGCGAAGTCCAAGCTCCGGCTGGTAGACTTCTGCAAAAAATAGCCGAAGGTGGCTACAATTTCTGCGAAATCCAAGCTCCGGCTGGTAGATTTCTGCAAAAAACAGCCGAAGGTGGCTAAAGCAAAACAGCATTTAAGCCATGAGCTTCGAATGACTGTTCATATGCGTCCAAAAGTGACAAAGATTTTTAAGACACTAAAGTGTCCTCGAAGTCATCTCAATTGATTTCTTTCGTGAAATAAACAAAGGTATCAAGTTACCATTCTTCTGACTACAAATAGTCGAAGACATCTCATAAAGATTTCAAAAGATCTTTAAAAATGACAGAGGGGCTCCGAACCCCCAAAAAATTGTACTCCGAAGTTTTTTCTTTGCGCATAACCATCTTCGAATACAGTTCGAAGTTGCTTATACCCAAAGAGGGGCTAGTAAATATGGAGACAATTTTAAATCGGCATTCATTATCAAAACAAATGTATTTACAAATTACATTATGAAAAATTGGTATCTATACCAAGAAGGAATCGGAGACCTCTTCGGTCCCGAGAGCTAGGGGTGGAACGACTAGTTCCAACATCGGAAGTTCTAAGAACTTTACGTTTAACTCTCTTCCTCCCCTTCGAAGCTCTAAAATCCTTCTGTTCTTGTTGAAGCTCGGCCCAAGTTCGAAGCCGTTCGGGGCTTCTCTCCCAGCTTCTAAGATCTTCAGATCTCTTATTTTGGGCTTCACCTTCGTCTTCGGACCACTTAGTGTCTTCAGAAGACGAGGTGTTTGCGTCGCTCTCTTTATCTTCCTCTTTAATATAAGACATTATGTCTTTGATTACTTCGGGCGCAATAACGCCGGAGTCATCACGAGGGATAAGGAATCGAGGACGTTTATAACACTTGAGAAGTTCGAAGGTGTTCCATAGTGAGCGAAGTTCGCTATTAAGTTCTAACACTTCGACATCTTCCACAAGAGGTAAAGCCTAAAAATATGACAAAACAAGATTTTCATTGATAAAAATTTACAAACATCAACTTTACATAATCAAAAAATCCTAAAAAATCCTAAACCTGCGGATTCGGAGGAGGCTGACTGCTCGAAGCTTGACTCCGAACTTGCTTTTGGCGTTGGCCTTCGTCAATCCAAGCCTTGATCGCAGATCGACCTTCGGCTCTCCATGAAGTCTGGAAGGCTCGCCAAGCAACAGCTACACTTTCGGAAGGCTTTAAAAGTCGGTCGTCGTCGAAGATGATGGAGCCCTGTGCGCTCGGAGTGATTGATCGGCCCAAATCCTCGTAGTAGCGAAGTATTCCAAGGGCAGACACTTGTCCGGAGAGTTCTCCGTAACGTATGCCTGCCGTCTTCATTTGCTTCGCTGCTCCTTGGATTCTCTTTAGCCGGCGCAGCAGAGTTACATTGTCATCCGAAGGTAGTGATCCAGTAGTACCGAAGTACTCCAAGACACCTAACATTTGTTCGATGACCTCCGAAGCCACCTTCTCAGACTTAACCTTTTCTTCGATAAGCACATCCTTGGCCGAAGTCGTTTCAGCTAAAACTCCGGAGATTCTAGCGTTCTCCGTAGCCAAAGCATTCTTTTGAGTTAGGAGCTGGCCAGCCTCTTCTTGCAGCCTTACAAGTGCGGAGCCCTTCGCAGCATCCTCCGTCCGCAGTCTTTCAATCTCAGCTCGAAGCACAACTCTTTCTGCTTCGAGCTCTTTCCTTGCAGCTTCCAAACTTTGCCTAGCCCTTCGCTCTGCTGTTATTACATTGTCCATTTGAGATACTCGACCTTCGGAGAAGCTAAGATTTCTTTGAAGAGTTTCGTTCTCTTCCCGAAGTTGAGCAATTTCATTTTCATTCGACAAAGCTGCAGCGCGGGCTAAGACTGCTTGCTAAGAAAAAGGAAAACTGGAATAAGAAATTATTCATATATAATTCATTATTTAGTTCGAAGATGCTTTATACCTGATAAGCTGCTCTTTCCACAGCAAGGTTAAGCTCCGAACCCTTCACTCTGCTTAAGCGGGCTACCAGTTCTGTTTCCCCGACTTGGCGACTGGCTGCACCCAAAGGTTTAACCAAAGTCCCAAGTCCGGTTTTTTCCTCCAAAAAAGGAGTTATAAGAGGAATCAGTTTCGAAGCTTTCTGGTCAGCCCTGCTTAGCGAAGGTCCGGAGGTCTCTTCCGAGGCCCTTGGAACTTCAGAAGATGACCCCCCCTCAGTCGATTCACTTTCGTCCATTGACTCAGATGAAGTCGATCCTTGAGCTGGGAGGGGCTCGATGTGTCTTTTTCCTCTTCCAGGCCCCGGTAGAGCAACTCCCGGTTGCGGCCCTGAAGTTGTCGAAGGTCTTAGAGTTGTATCTTCGAGGGATACTTCGACAACGGGAGGCTCTGAAAAAACCAAAAATATTACACATTGTATAATTTTGCAAAAATTGATAATAATTAAGCAAAATTTACCTTCGATATTCTCTGGAATATCAAGCACCGGGCTGATCGGAGGATCATAAGTGTAGTCCTCATCCGAATCAGCCGTTAAATCTTGGGCTACAGGAGCATCGTCCTGAAGAGCCCTTGTTACTTCTTCGAGAATCGAAGCCATAGTGACTTCGACTCCCTCTTCATCCGCAGGCACTCCGGCCTGAGTTGTGTCTTCCTGAACTACCGAAGTCATTGGTTGATCAACATTGTCTCCTGACTCCGGTATGTTCGCAGGCACTTCGGCCTCATTCACACCCATAGGGGCTTCACTTTGATCCCCTTGGGTATCCGGAGCTCTTGTTTCTTCGATGTTGGCTTGAGGCTCCGGAATACCTGCAGTATCTTCGATGTGAATATTTCGTTGAACTGCATCTTCATCAATTAATTTTACTAATAAAATACCTTCGTCTTCTTTGGAGCTAGAACCCGAAGCTCTTGAGCTCGAAGGTGCGAGTTTCTTCGGCTTCCGAGCCACTTTCTTCGTCGGAGTCTTTGCGGAGCTCGAAGCTCCGGCTTCGGCTACTCTTTTCTTGGGTCCTTTTTCTTGAGGCACCCAGTCCATCAGAGGGGGCGGAGTTAACTCCAACATTCCCCATACTCTGTTAAAACGCTCCCAACTTCCGACTAATTTGATTCGCCATTCCTTTTCTGACGGAGTTGGAGCACCCAAGATCTTCTCCGAAGCCCTTATAATTTGCTCCGAAGTAATAGGGGCTGAAGAAGCTATAAAAAAAAATAACTCAAGTTAATCTTTCTTCGAAGTAAATATGTATTATGCATGTTGGTTTCGAAGTTACCTGCAGGGCTCGAAGTATAGTTTATCTTGCGGAGACCGCCTTCCGAGTCATCTTCGAAGGCGATAGGCCAGTTGGCCATCAACGGAGAAATTTGAAGTCCGATGAACTCTTCGGCTAAATCCCGCATGCTCAACCTTTTGCTGATTTTCTGAAGCAAGTTGAGGCGAGCTTCGAGTTGGCCTTCGTCAGGTTGCACTAAGGCTTCTTTCCGGAACTGAATTTCCTTGAGGGGACCGGCCAGAGGATTACCTACTCCAACTTCGGCATAAAACCACCTTAGCACCCAATCGGTGTACCATCTGGCATTGGTGGCCTTAGCAGGAAACTGAAGGGCGTATTCATCTCGGAGCCTAAAGTTGATGCTACCGAAGGATACCACTACTTTTTCACCTCCAGGGCCTACGAAGGTTTTTGGTTGGCATGTAGCCCTATGTAATGCAGCGAAGATCTCTGCCCTTCCTTCACACCCTTCGGCCCTCAGCGCCCATTCGAAGATAGCCAGTCTAGCTACCGCATTCGGAGATAATTGGGGGAGGGTTACGTGGAACAGATCCAGTACCTCCGCCAGGAAGTCCACTGCAGGAAGGCCCAAGCCAGCTTCGAAGAAGGCTTCGAATACCACTACTTCTCCGGGTCTTGGCGCTGGAATCATCTCTTTGCCTGGCTTCCGAATCATAACTCCATTACTGATTCTTCCTCCCGCTGCGATTGCCAGTGACTCTCTTTTGCAGGTAGAAGCCCCTAACTGGAAAGACTGATCCAAATACTTTGTCGAGGGCGGGCACAGACCTTGGTCTTCGGCGATTTGGGGATTTCTCCCCCCTGCCGCCATGGACATTGTCGCCTGCCTCGAAGATGCCGCCGCCAATGTTGCCGCCGCTGCTGCTGCGGCTGCCTGCTGCTGAGCCAAGGTCGAAGGCGGCGCGGATCCTTTGGTCTTCACCATCGCGATTGCCGGATCAACTTGAGAGAACGGGAACTAGGGCTCAAGAACTCGAGAACTAGGGCTCAAGAACTCAAGAACTCAAAAGGCTTTTGACTGGGAGCGAGCGGTGAAAAGGTAATCGAGTAAGTTCCAGAGTTCTTTATTTATAACCCAAAACTTTCCGTTTGTTACCGTTTGGGCTCCGCCCTTTCGCATTCCCGCCTGTTATTTTCCTCCGAAAATAACGCCTCATATAACTCCGTTAGAACAGGAACTAACGGTTATATTTTCTAAGTCTACAAAGACTTTCGAACTTCCTGAGTCAGTTCTAAGATAGTTCGAAAAGTGATTACTTTATGGCTGATTCGAAGTTCATATCTTCATGTATTTCGGAGATAAAACAAAAATTAATAACCCCTATGATTGGTTATCTTTCCTTTCCGTATACTGCTCTCCTAACGTTACAGGCTAAACGGAGAAGCGTATTCGAGGGGCTACTGTTGGGGGAAAATATCCCATCTTCAGGGTTATTGCCAAAGCAACATGAAGACAGTCAACCAGTTCGAAGATAGTCCGAAGGTCATCTTCGAAGGCAGCTTGGAACCTCGTCAGGAGTCCGAAGACTGGCATTGGTTCGAAGTATATCTTCGAACCAAAGCCTTCCAGGATCTTTTCTGCCAGCTAAGATGGAAGACTTATCTTCTATCCCATCAGATTAGTCTTTTACCATTTTAGCCCTATTAAGGAAACCGAATAGTTTCCTTAATGACGGTTGTAATAGAGGGGTAAATAGGTCTTTTCCTTAATATTTAGGCCTATAAATACCCCCCATTTCACCCTGTAATAGGGACCGATTACAAGTGAATCAATACACACTTTCGAACTATTCTAAGTTATTATCCTTTTGGAGGCTTAGAACAGTTTGCTTCGCAAACACTTCGTTTGTTAGTTTCTTTTCTACAGAAACCTGTTAGCGTAATCTTTTACGCCAACAGAAATCTTTTCCAGGTGAAGTAGCTACCTAGAGAGACTTTAAGACAATTTTTCAAGCACTTCGCCCATACGAAGTCGCAAATACAAGGGCTGATGTCACGCCCCGATTTAATAAATCGGGACCTTTATTGAAATTCCATAGAAAATCAATAAACCAAGACATTCATCATGCGACCACGTACAATACGAGCAATCATTCACAGTTCGTAGACCGTACTAGTACAAAAGTGAATAAAGATGAAGAGAAACTAATAAATCAAAGGGTCCTAGATGAACGCCTCCTTCCAGTCTCGCCTTGACTGGGTCGCTACTCCAGACCTTCATCCTCCTTGTAGTAGACGGGCTCTGGTGGTGTAAGTCAACGGGGGTGAGTACAAACGTACTCAGCAAGCCACCGAATGCAAATATAATGCAGAGTAATAACAAGGGAGATAGTGGCTAATTTTGCGGAAAAGAATAATTGTAAAGCCATTAAATGTGATCAAGTTATTAGTACTAAAATGTAAACATGTGTATGCATCATCATCTTCTAACTCGAGGGGTACAGTCAGCCCCACCTCGCTCAACAGTCCTTACATGCCATGAATAACTCAACCATTCACACAATAGTAAACTAACTGCGAGTAGTCAAACAACCCACCCTTGACCGTGGGCTTGTCTTTTCGAAAATATTAAATACTCTGATCAGAGATATACCACTGTACCTAGAAGGCACGCACTCATCTCTTACACCAAAGTGTAACGAGATGACCCATACCACGGGAACTCATGCCAAAACCTTCCATATGGTTCTCCTCGACTCAACAGCACCCTCTTATGGGTTTCGTATCGTGTCTCGACGTGTCGAGCCTCACCATACCCCCTTGAGCCACGTCGGTACAAGTCACCCGCAGGTTGCCCCTTGCCCCCTCCACTATGGTGCATCGAGTCGGATTGTTCCATACTTTTAGTTAGGACTTACCCATTAGACTTATGGTTGGTACGGAAGTGCTTTGCAACAGATCCCGCAGACTGGTCCTTATAGTGCCCCGGGTGCGACCAACCAGTTCCCGAGCTTGCACCCGGAACCCACCATACTTATAACATAGCCAACTCCAACAGAGTCCAAAGACGAGAATAACGGGGAAATTCATATAACAGAATCCAACAATCTACGACTCATTCTTTTTATCCTATATCAGTTGTGCCGGTACATTGGGCACTAGCTAATATAATAGTTGTAGAGTGACAAGGAGTTAAGGCTCAATAATAATGGCTTGGGTTTGCACACAAGGACGGGGATCTAATACATATAAGTGTAGGGCTTGACATTTGACTAATGCAATATTATCCTATGAGTTATAGCGATAATTTTTATTAAAACATGGGCTCAATGATGATCAACTATTTCCACAGGAGTGGGTCAATGACTTGCCTTGCTCAGCGAAGGGTGACGGTGGAACCTCGGGGTAAAACTCCGGATCTTCGACGACGTTGTAGTCTTCTCGATACGGAAAAGTAAACAAAACATTCAATAAACAATCCAAAACAAATCAACCATGCCAACATACATGTTCTTGTTGGATTTTTAAGTAAAGGAGATAGAGTCTTAAAATTTTAGGGAACTGCTACTTAAATGTTTAAGATTGAGTTCTAATGAGATTTCTGAGTTTTATGACTTGATGTTAATTGTTTGTCCTAGGGGTTTTTATTTTCCCTTTTAGAGATGAAGTAAAAAGGTATAAAATAGCCTTAATGGCATTAAAAATAGTGGAATTAAGTTATTAGGTCTTCTGAAGTTGTTATATAAGTTTTTTAGGATATTCATGTAAGGGGTTGAGTTTTTATTATAATATTTAAATAATTACCCTAATAAGGTTTTTGCAAAATCATTTAATAGAATAAAGTGGGCATAATGAACATTCTGTTTTTATTGCATTAAAACAGTGGAATAAAGTCATTAAGTCCTCTGAATTTAATATATACTTTATTAAAGGTTTTTCTGAATTATTTAAATGAGATATTAATTAAATCCTAAAGGGGTCTTTTCTTTACTATTTAATAAGATCATTTGTTCCAAATAAATATATTGTTTTTATTGCATAAAAGTGTAGAGGATAAAAAGACAAATTTTTCAGAATTGAAATGGTGAAATTTGGAGTTAATTTGAGCAAGATATGAATTTTGGAAGTTTAAAACCATTTTCTGAATTTTGTTTAATACCAGAAAACAGTCTCTGGTCCACGGTGAACTGGGTTCACCGTGAACCGGCGACTGCGCGCGTGAGCCGAGCCGATCAGGACCGCATGATCAAGATCCAATGGCTAGAGGGCGCGAGGGGGTTTAAGTGAGATCCGACGGCTGAGATCGACCGATACCGGTCAATCCAAGTCAAACGCATCTGGGCGCTTCATCTAGGGTTATAATCATAGCCGTCCATGTGACATCTGACGGCCCTGATCCAAACCAGCACGGCGGCGGCACGGGGGAGGCCGAGGGCTTCGTCCCCAGCGCTGGCCTAGCGATGGCGAGCGGCGCGCGGTGGCCGCGTTGGCCTACGGCCCCGGACGACTGCACAAATGGACATAGGGGAGGGAGGGGAGTTTATCCGTACTGGAGGTGGCGACGACGGGGGTCTGATGGCGACCGGCGGCGAGGAAAGGCGGTGGCGCTTTTTGGGATTGATGACGACGGCGAGCTCTGGCGGTCTTCAAGGTCCACGGGGAGGAGGCCGAGGTAGACGGTGCGACGACGGTTCCGGTGGAGGCGACGACGAGAACGGCGGTGGCCCGGAGTGTCGGTGAGGCCTTGCCGGAGTCGAAGAAGGGGAAACAAACCAAAAAATGGTGGCGGCGCTCGGGTAGGCGAAAGCTAAGAAAATTCCGGTGTGGGCGAGATGCGGCGGCTACAGGGGTTCTTATAGGGTCTCTCCGGCGTCTAATTGGTAGGCCACTGATGCGAATCCGAGGGGATTCCCTCAAGCGCCGGCGAGCTTTCCTAATGCTCAGGTTTATGCCATTTATGGTCAAGGGCGTGGGGAAATACGGGAAAGCGATCACCGGAGAATGGGGGGGTCGAGATACATGGTTGGATTGGCGGGATCTGGCGGCCGACGGCAAAAATCGGAAAGGGGGCGCCAGCTAAAAATGGAAGGGGAGAGATCCCCTTCCAACGAGGAAGAAGGGCCTGACAGGTGGCATGGCGGGGCGTGGTACGGAGGAGAGAGGACGGGCGCCGACAAGTGGGCTCGGGACGTTAGTGGGTGAGCGCGCGCGAGAGAGGGGCTGACGGGTGGGACCGGCCAAGCGCGAGCGGGCGAGGAGCGAAGGAGGGCACGCTGACAGGTGGGTCCCGCCTGTCGGTGGGCGCGGTCTTGGACTGGGCCGGGCCGAGGAGAAAGGAGGGAGGCGGCCCATTAAGTTTTTTAAATGTATTTTCCATTAAATTTAATTCTAGAAATTCATATATTCTTGTAAAGCTTGAATATTGCTTCTAAAAATTTGAAAATTTTCTTAAAAATATTTCTTGGCATCTGGATTCTACCATAAATTTTTTAGGTTCAAAATTGAAATATTTCTCCATGTTTGGCTTTAATAGGGCTTCTTTAAGGGTTTTCTTTAATAATAAAATTCAGAAATTCCTTTATTAATATATTTCTTTTATTTTATTTTATTTTAATTCTGGGGCTATTACAATCCTATCCCCCTTACAAAGAATCCCGTACTCGAGATTCGAAGCGAACCTCGGGAAAACTAAGGGACGGAGCTCTACTGGTGCTCTGGATTAGGAGAAGATGTTACATCAGAAATAGGCAAAGTGATCTCCAGAACAAGGTTGGTTGGGATCAAATTGGAAAGGCCTTCTGTTGTATCTTGGTTTGCTTGAGCGGAGTTGTGGTGAATTAGGGTACATCCCTCTGGGTTTGGAACGGAGGATGGTGCCTGCTTGGGGTAGGAGCACTTGTTGGAGTAGTGACCTTCTTGGCGACAGTTGAAGCACACAATTGGGTTGCCGTTCCTGTCCCTCCTGTATCCGGTAGCTTGCGCTTGTGTCCTTCCAGCTGGCGGTGCTTGGGGTGGGATGCCTGTGCTTGGTCCTCCCAGGGTGGTTTGTGGCTTGGCAGGGGTTAGGGCTTGAGGTGGAATTACCCTGGTTTCCTGCATAACTGCTTTGTTCACCATTCTCTGAAAGCTAGCGAAGTCCCCGTAGATTAACTGAAGGGATAGCTCGTGTTGTTGTTGTTGGAGACGGAACAACTGTGCCTGCTGCTCTTGCATCTGGGTAAGCAGCGTGGCGATCAGTTGGTTTTGTTTTGCCATCATCTCCGCAAGTGTGGGATGATAGATAACGGGGGTCTGCTGATGTCCAGCTGCACCCCACTGAGGCAGATTGCCTGAGGAGCTTCCGTCACGTGAGGCTTATGATCCTTGGTCGTTGGCCATCCTGAATTCGAAGGTTTCAAAAAGAAGGTGCCAATAATTAAGGAGAAATTGTTACTGATTTTATTGCCCAAGATGAATAGTTTGACCTATATGCTTACATATTTTATATTAGTCTCTTATTAACTTTCACACTCATGCCTTATATTATTTATAAATGATTTATCATGTATTTTATTCACACAACATTCATTTTATTAATTAGTGTTAGAGGTTTAAGATGAAATGATGTTGATTATATCTTATTGAATTCCTAGGGGCCCGAAAATTCCAGAAAATTTTTGGAACGCAATTTAATGCTTAGGAGAATCTTTAGGAAAGTACTCTAGCCATTTGATATTTTTAAATGAAATTTTTAGGCTTGTATTTTAGCTTTCCTCTTTCTTGATTTACACTGGATCATTTTCTTGTAATTCATTTATTAATTACTTTATTTTATTTTTAACGCCTGACGAGAATCAAGGTGTTACAATTCTAACTTCCTTAACAAGAATCTCGTCCCGAGATTCGGAAAGGCTAGAAATAGAAAGTCATGGATATGCTTTAGCAATGAATCACTTCTTTACACCAGAGGCTTTAAGTCTACATCTTCTTAGATTGGGCTTGGCTTAGTTAGGGCTTTCTTGACAACATTTCTTGACTTCATGATTGGAGTTGATCTTGTAGAATGGCGATGAACAAATCATGTTGAGTTGAAGCTGAAGGTAGATTCTCTCCTTCAGATTGGGACTATGACTAAATAGGTATATGAGGAAGAGGGAGATAATACTCAGCTTTATTTCAAAATGTGTTGTTCTTGCGATTACATTTATATCTTTTATTTTGATCTTCACTCATACCTTATATTCGACATGAGTGCCAATACAATTCAAAACAATTAAAAGAAAACAATCAATCGTGAATACTACGTCTATGGCAGCTCAGGGGACGGTCGATCACGGGCTCGATGGAGATGGTCTGGGAGGTGGAACTGGAAGGTCTGGCGGGAGGTGCGCAACGGGAAATCCTCTTGGGCCTCACGGTGGGGACCCGAAGTGATTTCCGCTTGCGAGGCGGAAGAGGTGCGATCTCCTTGATATCCTTCTTCAACTCCTTGAGCTGGTGACGGAGCTGGGTGTTGACTATGGTGCCTTGGCGTAGAAGCTCATTCTGACGCCTCAACTCCACTACCTCGAGGGTCAACTGGGGGTTCTGCTGGACCTGTCGACGAAGCTCAGCATTCTCGCGGTTCAGGTTCTCCGAGGTATGGCGGTAGAAGTCGATGGTGTCATGCTGGCTGTCCGTGTCGAGAATGGCCTCTGTGTGAAGGTTGTCCATGGCCTCCAAAAGTCTCATGGTGCTGGCAATGGCGGAGGTGCTCTTTGTGAGGGGGCTAATGTAGATGCTGTGGTGACTCCCGAGCGTGCGCATGGGCATGAAATGGTAGACGGTGTCACGGAGGTGGCAGTCGTAGACCAGTCGAAGCTCGGCGAAGGCCTGAAGTGCGGCGTGCTGGCTGGCCACCACGAACGAAGGTCCTCCAACTCCATGGGTGTAGAAAGGTGGCTGCGTGGACGAGGAGCGGATGACAACCGTGACCTCGCAGTAGCTCTCGCTCGCATCGGGAAAGATCCTGTGGAACGCGGGCTCATGGGGAAACCCAAGATGTCGACGAGTACGTGAAGCTCGCGGATGAATCCAGCCTCGTCACGAAGAGTCCCGCTCATGGTATGGACCGGCATCTACAAAAGAGAGAAAATATTTGTGAAAACCTCGGAAGATGAGAAGGTAAGTGGTTTTGTTAAGAAAATATGATTAATATAAATCCTAGGGTCAGTTCTATTTGGCTTCCTATAGTCAAGTCGGCTCTAATACCATCTTGTTACGCCCCGATTTAATAAATCGGGACCTTTATTGAAATTCCATAGAAAATAAATAAACCAAGATGTTCATCATGCGACCACGTACAATACGAGCAACCATTCACGGTTCGTAGACCATATTAGTACAAAAGTGAATAAAGATGAAGAGAAACTAATAAATCAAAGGGTCCTAGATGAACGCCTCCTTCGAGTCTCGCCTTGACTGGGTCGCTACTCCAGACCTTCATCCTCCTCGTAGTAGACGGGCTCTGGTGGTGTAAGTCAACGGGGGTGAGTACAAATATACTCAGCAAGCCACCGGATGCAAATATAATGCAAAGTAATAACAAGGGAGATAGTGGCTAATTTTGCGGAAAAGCATAACTGTAAAGCCATTAAATGTGATCAAGTTATTAGTACTGAAATGTAAACATATGTATGCATCATCATCTTCTAACTCGAGGGGACAGTCAGCCCTACCTCGCTCAATAGTCCTTACATGCCATGAATAACTCAACCATTCACACAATAGTAAACTAACTGCGAGTAGTCACACAACCCGCCCTTGATCGTGGGCTCGGCTTTTCGAAAAGATTAAATACTCTGATCAGAGATGTACCACTGTACCCACAAGGCACACACACTCATCACTTACACCAAAGTGTAACGAGATGACCCATACCATGGGAAATCGTGCCAAAACCTTCCATATGGTTCTCCTCGACTCAACAGCACCCTCTTATGGGTTTCGTATCATGTCTCGATGCGTCGAGCCTCACCATACCCCCTTGAGCCACGTCGGTACAAGTCACCCCCAGGTTGCCCCTTGCCCCCTCCACTATGGTGCATCGAGTCGGATTGTTCCATACTTTCAGTTAGGACTTACCCATTAGACTTGTGGTTGGTACGGAAGTGCTTTGCAACAGATCCCATAGACCGGTCCTTATAGTGCCCCGGGTGCGACCAACCAGTTCCTGAGCTTGCATCCGGAACCCACCATACTTATAACATAGCCAACTCCAACAGAGTCCAAAGACGAGAATAACGGGGAAATTCATATAACAGAATCCAGCTATCTACGACTCATTCTTTTTATCCTATAGCAGTTGTGTCGGTACATTGGGCACTAGCTAATATAATAGTTGTAGAGTGACAAGGAGTTAAGGCTCAATAAGCATGGCTTGGGTTTGCACACAAGGACGGGGATCTAATACATATAAGTGTAGGGCTTGACATTTGACTAATGCAATATTATCCTATGAGTTATAGCGATAATTTTTATTAAAACATGGGCTCAATGATGATCAACTATTTCCACATGAGTGGGTCGAGGACTTGCCTTGCTCAGTGAAGGGTGACGGTGGAACCTCGGGGTAAAACTCCAGATCTTCGATGACGTTGTAGTCTTCTCGATATGGAAAAGTAAACAAAACATTCAATAAACAATCCAAAACAAATCAACCATGCCAACATACATGTTCTTGTTGGATTTTTAAGTAAAGGAGATAGAGTCTTAAATTTTAGGGAACTGCTACTTAAATGTTTAAGATTGAGTTCTAATGAGATTTCTGGGTTTTATGACTTGATGTTAATTGTTTGTCCTAGGGGTTTTTATTTTCCCTTTTTAGAGATGAAGTAAAAAGGTATAAAATAGCCTTAATGGCATTAAAAATAGTGGAATTAAGTTATTAGGTCTTCTGAAGTTGTTATATAAGTTTTTTAGGATATTGATATAAGGGGTTGAATTTTTATTATAAGATTTAAATAATTACCCTAATAAGGTTATTGCATTAAAACAATGGAATAAAGTCATTAAGTCCTCTGAATTTAATATATAAATTATTAAAGGTTTTTCTGAATTATTTAAATGAGATATTCATTAAATCCTAAAGGGGTCTTTTCTTTACTATTTAATAAGATAATTTGTGCCAAATAAATATATTGTTTTTATTGCATAAAAGTGTAGAGGATAAAAAGACAAATTTTTCAGAATTGAAATGGTGAAATTTGGAGTTAATTTGAGCAAGATATGAATTTTGGAAGTTTAAAACCATTTTTTGAATTTTGTTTAATACCAGAAAACAGTCTCTGGTCCACGGTGAATTGGGTTCACCGTGAACCGGCGACTGCGCGCGTGAGCCGGGCCGATCAGGACCGCAGGATCAAGATCCAACGGCCAGAGGGCGTGAGGGGGTTTAAGTGAGATCCGACAGCTGAGATCGACTGATACCGGTCAATACAGGTCAAACACATCTGGGTGCTTCATCTAGGGTTATAATCGCAGCCGTCCGTGTGACATCCGACGGCCCCGATCCAAACCGGCACGGCGGCGGCATGGGGGAAGCCGAGGACTTTGTCCCCAGCGCCGGCCGAGCGACGGCGAGTGGCGGGCGGTGGCCACGATGGCCTACGGCCCTGGGCGACTGCACAAATGGACAGAGGGGAGGGAGGGGAGTGTATCCGTACCGGAGGCGGTGACGGCGGGGGTCTGATGGCGACCGACGGCGAGGAAAGGCGGCGGACTTTTCGGGATTAACGACGACGGTGAGCTCCCTCAGTCTTCAAGGTCCACGGGGAGGTGGCCGAGGTAGACGGTGCGACGATGGTTCTAGCGGAGGCGATGGCAAGGACGGCGGTGGCCCGGAGCGCCGGTGAGGCCTTGCCATAGCAGAAGCAGGGGAAACAAACCGAAAAATGGTGGCAGTGCTCGGGTAGGCGAAGGCTAAGAAAATTCCGATGTGGGCGAGATGCGGTGGGTACAGTGATTCTTATAGGGTCTCTCCGGTGTCTAATTGGTAGGCCACCGATGCGAATCCGAGGGGATTCCCTCTAGCACCGGTGAGCTTTCCTAATGCTCGGGTTTAAGCCATTTACGGCGAAGGCGCGTGGGGAAATGCGGGAAAGCGATCATCGGAGACGGGGGGGTCAGGATCCGTGGTTGGATTGGCGGGATCTGGCGGCCGGCGGCAAAAATCAGAAAGGGGGCGCCGGCTAAAAATGGAAGGGGAGAGATCCCCTTCCAACGAGGAAGAAGGGCCTGACAGGTGGCCTGGCGGGGCGTGGTGCGGAGGAGAGAGGACGGGCGCCGACAAGTGGGCCCGGGACGTCAGCGGCTGAGCGCGCGCGAGAGAGGGGCTGACGGGTGGGACCGGCCAAGCGCGAGCGGGCGGGAGCGAAGGAGGGCACGCCGACAGGTGGGTCCCGCCTGTCGGTGGTCGCGGTCTTTGACTGGGACAAGCCGAGGAGAAAGGAGGGAGGCGGCCCATTAAGTTTTTAAAATTTATTTTCCATAAAATTTAATTCTAGAAATTCATATATTCTTGTAAAGCTTGAAATATTGCTTCTAAAAATTTGTAAAATTTCTTAAAAATATTTCTTGGCATCTGGATTCTACCATAAATTTTTCAGGTTCAAAATTGAAATATTTCTCCATGTTTGGCTTTAATAGGGCTTCTTTAAGGGTTTTCTTTAATAACAAAATTCAGAAATTCCTTTATTAATATATTTCTTTTATTTTATTTTATTTCAATTCTGGGGCTGTTACAGCTGACTACATCCTCCGTAGTTGATGCAGCTCGAGAAGGAGTTACCCATGCGGGCCTCCTTGATAAACTCCATCGGAAACAATTATCCTCTGTAGCTCAGTTGATGGCTTATTTTGAAGAATATGCTAGGTCAGAAGAAGGGTGGCTCCGAAGAACTGCTTTAACTCCGTCAATCCTGCAAGAAGTCAAGTTCGAAGTAAAGACTTCAACACCTTCGCAGGGGCCTAACAAAGAAGTCCAGCATGACAGACGTCGGGGCCAAAAGTATCGTCGTTCCGAAGTCCTGAACACTGCCCCTCCGCAGAAAATTGCCCCTAAAACTTCGCAAGCCTTGGGAAGCAAGACCAGCTGCTGGAGGCTACCAAGGAAGATGGCTAACAAAGCTCAGGCCTTCTTCTGCCGCGTCCATGGTGAGAATCGGAGTCACGGTACTGATGTGTGCAAGTCTATAGTCACTTTAAGAGGTGAGTACTTTGAAAGAACCTCGGGTCGAGGCACTACTAACTGAGTTCCTTCCGAGCTACGTCCGGAGCCTGTCTAGGCTGTGGCACGTATAGACAACTTTGACCCTGCAAGACAACCTTAGGTGGTCAATATTATGCCACCTCCGAAGCAGGAAGATGGTCAAGATCGAGGTAAAAGAGTAGTCCTCCCCATTTCCAGAGGAGGGACCCTCGGCAGTTTGTCGAAGAGACAGCGAAGGGAATATGTCCAAGAGGTGGGCCATATTGGAACTTCTTCGTCTGCAGCTGCCATGCCTGAGTGGTCCCATGTGCCGATATCTTTCTCTACAGATGATGCAGCTGGCATAAAATTTCCGCAGGATCTGAAGTCCGGAGAGTGCTGATCGATGGAAGGAGTTCAGCAGATATCATCTTCGTTCTGGCCTTCGATCAGCTCTGTATCTCTAGGAAACATCTCCTCCCTGCAGCTCATCCTTTGCAAGGCTTCGTAGGACCCCCTCTTGATGCCCTCGGCCAAATAGGTCTAGAGGTTGCTTTCGGAGAGGGGCTACTGGCAAGGATGGAGGAAGTGATTTTTGATGTAGTAGATGCCCCGTATGCATATAATGTTATCTTCGAGAGGGGTATGTTAAATTAGTTCGGAGCTGTGGCGCATCATAACTATTTATGTATGAAGATGCCCACGCAAGCTGGAGCACTCACTATCTTCGGAGATCAGGCCACTACGCGAAGAGCAGAATATGGTCATGGTCCCCCCTCGATCCGAGACAAGTGAACAATGTACAGGAAAATCCGGAGGATATATCTGCTTCAGGTGAACCTTCGAAGAAGTCCTTCCCAAGACCCAGCACCGACGGTGAGATTGTAACGAAGGTTATTGTCAAAGATGGCAAAGACTATTCATTTCAGTTCGGTAAAGATTTGCCTCTAGAAGTCGCTACTTCGTTAGAAAAAGTAGTCGAAGAAATTTTGGATGTCTTCGCATGGTCTGATGAAGACATTCCCGGAGTTAGTCGAGATATCATTGAACATAGCTTGCTTGTGAACCTGAGGGTTCGACCTGTCTGACAAGGACTTCGGAAGTTATCTGCGGAGAGAGCCATCCTTGCTAAGGCAGAAGTGGAAAAGTTGCTGAAGGCTAGGATTATCAGAGAAGTAGCTCATACGGAGTGGTTAGCCAACCCAGTCTTCGTTAGAAAGAAATCTTCCGGGAAGTGGCGCATGTGTAATGATTTTACATCCTTGAATAAAGCATGCCCCCATGACCCCTATCCCATGCCCTGAATTGATCAATTAATTGACTCCACTGCTGGTCCAGAGTTATTAAGCTTCCTCGACGCTTATTCTGGCTATCATCTAATCTGGTTAAAGCGCGGAGATGAAATCAAAACAAGCTTTGTAACTCCTTCAGGAGTCTTCTGCTATGTAAGAATGCCTTTCGGTTTAAGAAATGCCGGGGTAACTTTTTTGAGGTTAATTGCTAAAGGTCTAGGTCATCAAATAGGCCGCAATGTAGAAGCCTATATGGATGACATTGTAATAAAGAGTGCTTTAAAGCATCAACATAGCCTAGACTTAGCAGAAATGTTCAATAGCCTTTGGGCATGTGGAGTCCGTCTTAACCCCGAAAAATGTATCTTCGGGGCTCAGGATGGAAAATTGTTAGGGTATCTAGTGTCGAGTAGAGGGATCGAAGCTAGCCCTACTCAAATAACTGCATTACAAAGGATGGCTCCTCTGGAAAATTTAAAGCAGGTGCAAAAGCTAACTAGTGAGGAGCCATGCTGAATAGCGTGGGCCTCATGGCTCCAGATGTGATGAGTCATTGTCAACGATTGTCAAAGAGGACAGAAGAAGAGAGAAGATCTGCTGTTTCGTGGGCCGCGTGTGACTCAGGTACACGGGCAGCAAGCGACTGTCGGGCAGAGGAGGCCGCAAAGTCGGGCTGGCCCAATCCGGGTACATGGGCCAGGAGCAGCAGAAGACCCACTGGGCTGTTGACCAGGATTGACTCAGGTACATGGGCGGTGAGCGATTGCCGGGCTGAGAGAGCTGCGGAGTCGGGCCGACCCAATCCGGGTACCTGGTGCAAAGTCGGTGGAGGCTTTGTCAGTTTCGGCGCAAAACTGACAACCGTTGATCGTGTATCCGACTGTCCAGAAGAGAAGTCGTAGTCGCTACGAAAGCTTAGCTTCCGGATAAGTCATCTGTATCTCTAGGCCCACAATCAGTCAGTCGAGTCTGTAAAAAATCCTAAGGGCAGTTGAGTCTTTTCCTTTTATTCCAGCGTCTGTAAAAAACCCTAAGGGGATGGTGGAATATTCTAGGTCATTGTGTAGCCTATAAATAGGGCCCCAATCCCTAGGGTTGGACTACCCTTCCAGAATTTACTTTTCAATCATTTGGGTCATTTTTGTTCCTGCGCTTTTGTCTCTCTCTCTCCTGTTGTGCGCCGCCAGGCTGCTGTTCATGGGATTTTGGCTTGCATTTATTTCGTTCTTTCTGATGCAGTGAAGCTTCTATTCTCTAATCGTGCGCAGCAAATCTGCAGTAGTGTTTATGGCTTCATTTCACATGCACAGACATTTTCTTGAGTGATTGTGCTTCGGTTGCTTCTGTTCTTCACGGAAGTAGTACTAGTTCTTGCGTACAGCAAGTAGTACTACTACACTATAGCAACAGTACACTAGTACTCTAGCTCTGCTTTTTGTACGTAGCTTTTTGATCGAAGCAGACAAGGCTGAATACCTTTTCTGGCTGTTTCTAGCGAAGCCCCTTCTCTCTATTCGAAGTCCCTCAGCTTCGTGAGGCATGCTTCGATTTGACATCCTCGAAGGCTTCGCTTGAACTTTGACTTCATTTTTGTGCAGTGTTTCTAGCTTCGAAGTACGTTTTGCACTCTGTCAGCTTCACATACTTTGATAGTCTTTGCGAAGGTGTTCTCTGTCTCGAGCTATTCGAAGTCAATACTTCGACAGGCTTCAGAGTTAGCTTCGAAGATAATCTCACTATTAGACTTCGCTCGACATGAGTTCTTTCTTGCTATCTATTTCGAAGGTCTTTGTATGTTGTTCGGAGCTCATCTTTCGAAGTTATCCTTCGGAGCGAAGATCCCAACTTCGAGTATCATACTCCGACCAACCTAGCTTCGAAGGTTGAGTGTAGGCTTCGACTTCATTTTTGCTGCCGTGTGCTTGGCTTCGCATATCTTTCGAAGGTTGCTTCTCTATGAGCTTGATCGAACCTTTCAGTTCGATGTCTGGGCTTCGAAGTACACTGGTTCGAAGCAAGCTTCGTTTCTCTCATACTTAAGCTTCGAAGCATACTTCGCTCTTTTTCCACCTCGAACTAGGCTAGACCAAACACACCTTCAGCAGTTTTCACTCCAGCCTTCGGCAGACCTCGACAAGCAACTCCGAACCAGGCTTCTACCAGCGAGGCAGGCTTTGACCACCGAAGAAGACCTCGACCAGCGAAGCAGGCTTCGCTGAGTTTAGAACAAGAGACAGATTTGAACAGTAACTTCTCTTCTCACTCATTGTGCACTTAGATTGCTTTACTAAGAAATTTGTCTTGCCATGTCTTGAGTATTCTGTCTGTCTGTCTAGATACCTTGTGTTTCTCTGTTTATCAAAAGTTGCTTCTAGGCTAGATACCTTTAGACTTAGGCTATCTTTTCATTCTTTGTTGTTTAGTCTTTTGAGGTGCGTTGGGTATTGGGAGCAGGCCATTGATTCGAAAGAATTTTTAGGCGCCCATTCACCCCCCCCCTCTGGCCGCTACTTTCGGTCCTACAAGTGGTATCAAAACAAGGTTAGGGTTTTTCCATACCTTAACCGGTTCTAAACCCCAGTAGTGACCATGACGTCTCCTGGCAAGGTCCCGTCCTTGGAAGCCTATGGCTATAACTATTGGAAGACTCGCATGCGAGCCTATCTCATGAGCCAGGGCTCGGACATATGGGACATTTGCGTTCACACCACATTTGTCATTTTGCCAGTCGCTGAGCATGGTACTGCTGGTATCATTGCCCAGCATCTGAGCAACAGTAAGGCTATGAGCATTCTATTTTCCGGTTTAGGTCCCGCTGAGTTTGAGCGTGTGAGCCATCTCTCCACTACGAGAGAGATCTGGGCTACCCTCAAGGCACACCATGAGGGAACAGCCTAGGTCAAGGCTCGTCTCTATCAGACCTACCAGCGTGAATATGAAAATTTCACACAGAAGCCGGGTGAATCTGTTGAGGCTTTGTTTGGTCGTTTTCAGTCGATCATAAACAAGCTTCGGGACAACAAGGCCGAGGGTGCTCAGTTAGTCTCAGATCATGAGCAGGCGCTCAAGGTTCTTCATACCTTGGACCCAAAGATCTGGGAGATCAAGGTATCTTCTATCATTGAGAGTACTTCTTATGATAACTTGACCATTTCTGAGTTGTTTAGCAAACTGAAGGCTACTGAGGTTGATCTCCAGCTGAGATCAAATCTCACTGGTTCTAGATCGAAATCTCTGGCCCTTGCTACACCTTCTGTTGATCCATCTTCTGTGAGCTGTGCTGTGTTCTCTTTGATGTCTATCACTGAGGACCAGCTTGAGTTGTTAGGAGATGATGATTTGTGTCTTTTTAACAACCGGGTGCGTCAGGTCTATGACAAGAGAATGTTCAAGAGACACGGCACAAAATCCAGGTGCTTTGAGTGTGGTGATCCAGGACACTTCATCGCCGACTGCCCCAAGCGCAATGGACACAAGAAGGGCACTAGTGGCGGCTTCCACGACTCCGACAAGCCCGACAGCTCTTCCTTCAACAAGGGCAAGCCGAAGACCGGATTCTTCAAGAAGGCCCTGAAGGACTACCGGTGAGAGAACAAGAAGCGGGACAAGGCCTTTTTCGCCGAGATGGAGAAGAGCTACTCCAAGCGGTCCACGTCTTCTTCCTCTTCATCGAGCTCAAGCGATGAGGAAATCGTCATCAGGAAGGGGAAGGACAAGGACGATCCGGCAAGCCTCTGCTTCATGGCTTTAGGGGATAGACCGAAGAGCCGCTCACACTAGCGCCGAAGATCCCGCAAGAGCTTCTATTCAATGGCTCTTGGGGATAAGGAAGAAAAGAGCTCCTCTGACGACTCCGACGATGACGACAATGAAAAGGTATCATCCTATGAATGCGAAATCGTTGATTTACTTGAGAGCAATCGTCATGAGTTGAAATATCGGGAAAAACTACTTAGGGGGGCTAAGAAGAGGATAGATGAGTTAGAGAGTGAGCTTGCCATGGCCAACGGCAGAATTGAGAGTCTATCTTCTTCCCCTTGCTTGGGTGATAGCAGTGAGTGCCCAAAGTGTGAGGTGCTTCTGTGTGACCTGTCGACTCTGAAGTCCAGGTACACAAAAAGGGTTGATGAGAGGGACGCTTTGGCCACTGAGCCTGAAAGCGCTCAACTAGAGCTGAAAGATGCTCAAGCCACTGTCGTTGCACTCTGTGCTGATTGCCCATCTCATCTAGGTGTCTTAGATGAGTTGAAAGCCAAGGGCGATGAGCATTTGGGGGATTTGGAGAGAGTGACAGCTGAGCTAGCGCAGACTAGGTTAGAGCTTGAGACATTGTCAGTTCCACCCACTGTCTGTGAGAACTGTTTGTCTCTTAGAATGGAATTGATCAAGCTGAAAGCCAAAAAGTCTGTTCAAGTAGAGAGTGAGTGTAAGACCTGCTTGTCTCAGGTGGAGGTTCTAGCTTCCTTGAGAGAGGATCTAGCAGATTCTCAGAATGAGAACTTTTACCTCCGTTCTATCCTGAGTTGGATCAGTGCCAGAGAGCCACAGCTCGGCATGATGATCCAGTAGTTCAAGAGGCAGGATGGGTTTGCAGTAGGTTACACCTACACCAAGGCTGACTTTGAGAGTGCCATTAGTCGGGCAGTGGAGTGGAGTAAAATGACTCCAGAGCAGAGGTATCCGAAGACTCACTCCATTGAGTCTTCCCAGGCTTGTCAGCCCAAGGATGGAGTGATCCATGAACCACCTAAAGCTCCACCGAAGAAACCTATCTGGGTTCCAAAGCCCAAACACCTCCACACTTCTCTTGACTCTCTTCCTGGACCCTCTCAACCCAAAAAGACTACACCTAACACCACTAAGACCAAGAATCCCAATCCTCAACCACATCCCAAGAAGCCCACCTATCATTGTGAGTATTGTCAGAGAAACGGGCATCTTGCGGAGTTTTGCTTCAGGAGGAAGCGGGTTGAGAGAGCAGAGAGAGCTCGTAGTGGTCAGGAGCAGTTCTACCAGCAGGGTGGTAGACTGCGTGTTCCTCGATGCGGGGAGAGGCTGGAGGCCAGGGCGCGTCGTGTAGGTGGTGGTAGAGGAGACGACTTTCTTGCCTATGCTCCAGTTGGTGGTGGTCGTTCCGGCAGAGCTCTAGGCCATTTTGGCTATGGTCCTGGACCTCGTAGCCGAGGCTTTAGGCAGAACCGAGGACCGTGCTTTGAGCCGTGTTTTGGTCCGAACTTTCATGATGATTTCTGCTTTCAGTCTTTTGAGCAGATGGCTCGACACTGGTTTAGCTCCTTTGTTAAACCTGGTGCCGGACCATTTGCTCCCACTTACAGCCACTGATTGTGCAGGATCGGGGACTGGAGGACGTTTGGATCATGGACTCACGATGCTCTCGCCACATGATGAGACATCGCAGATGGTTCTCTAGTCTCACTCCCCCGAGCTCCAAAGAATACATCACTTTTGGGAACAGTGGTCAAGGGAAAGTAAGTGGCATTGGCTCAATTCGCATTTCAGATCATTTCTCTTTGAAAAATGTTGCTTTGGTTAAAAATTTGAACTTTAATTTGATTTCTGTTTCGCAACTTCTTGAGGATGGTTTGGAAGTGCGTTTTAAGAAGGGCAATTCTTCTGTGTTTGATTCTAGAGGGTCTTTGATTTGCCAGATTTTACCATTTGGTAAAGTTTTTCGAATTGACTTCTCTAGCTCTTTTGGCCCTTCTCGCTATTTGATAGCTGGATCTTCTTCTGAGCTCTGGAAGTGGCATAGGAGGTTAGGTCATTTGAGTTTTGATCTGCTAGTCAGGTTAAGATCTATGGATCTCATCCGAGGATTGCCTAAGCTTAAAATGGAGAAAGATCTAGTTTGTCATCCCTGTCGTCATGGGAAAATGGTTGCCGCTTCTCACTCAGGTGATGACTTCGTATCCAGGCGAGCTTTTACACTTGGACACTGTTGGTCCAGCTCGGGTACGTTCAGTCGGTGGGAAGTGGTACGCACTTGTCATTGTTGACGACTTCTCTCGATTCTCGTGGGTTTTCTTTTTGGAGTCTAAGGATGAAACTTTTCATTTTGTTCATGACCTGATTTTGAAGCTGAAAAATGAGAACAATGGTCAGATGCGAGCAATTCGCTCTGACAATGGCTCTGAGTTCAAGAACTCTTAGTTCGTCAGCTTTTGTAGTGATCAGGGTCTTGACCATCAGTTTTCTTCTCCTTACACTCCCCCATAGAATGGCGTTGTGGAACGAAAGAACCGCACGCTAGTCGAGATGGCCAGGACGGTGCTCGATGAGCACAGAACTCCTAGGCGTTTTTGGGCTAAAGCCATGAACACGGCTTGCTATCTGGCCAACCGCATTTTTCTTCGAGCGTACTTAGGTAAGACTTCGTATGAGTTGCGGTTTGGCAGACAGCCCAAGGTGAGCCACTTGTGAGCATTTGGCTGCAAGTGCTTTGTGCTCAAGAAGGGAGGGCATTTGGACAAGTTTGAGTCTCGTTGCTAGGATTTTTTTTTGGTTATGCATTGCATTCTCGAGGTTTCCGTGTTTGGAAACTCGAAACCCAGCAGCTTGTCAAGACTTGCGAAGTTTCATTTGATGAGTCCTTGCCTTCTTTGACTCCTTCTTTTGAGCCTTCTGTTGATGATGAGCTCGGAGAGTCCATCTTCGAGGAAGATGAGGATACTCCAGCTGTTGATGAGGGTGGGCCTTCTACACCCCTACAGAGCCCACACCTTCTGAGACCTCGACTGAGGATGAGGGCGGACCTCTGATCACTTCTTCCACTACGATCGAGCCCCCGCAGTCGAGTCCAGAGGTGCCAGCTGCTGACTCCGGTGAGGTGACTTCAGATCACCAAGGATCCAGAGCAGTTCAGCGTGATCACCCCTCGGAGCTATTCATCGGTGATTTGACTGAGAGAACCTTGCGTTCATCTGGAAATTCTCTTGCTGTGTTTGTTGAATCTGCTTTTGTTGCATCTTTTGAGCCCAGAGATATTTCTCATGCTCTTTCTGATTCTAATTGGATTAATGCTATGCAAGAAGAGCTTGAGAACTTTGTCCGTAATCGGGTTTGGACACTAGTTGAGCCACCATCAGGATGCAACCCCATAGGCACCAAGTGGGTGTTCAAGAACAAGCAAGGTGAAGATGGGGTTGTGGTGCGCAACAAGGCTCGATTAGTTGCCCAGGGTTTTTGCCAGAAGGAAGGTATTGACTTTCCTGAAACTTTTGCCCATGTTGCCCGTCTTGAGTCCATTCACATTCTTTTAGCTTTTGCCGCTTCGAAGGGTTTTAAGCTTTTTCAAATGGACGTTAAGAGTTCTTTTCTGAACGGGTTCATAGAGGAGGATGTTTATGTTAGGCAGCCCCCCGGTTTTGAGAACCCTAAGTTTCCTCGACATGTTTTTAAATTTCAAAAAGCTTTATACGGGTTGAAACAAGCTCCCAGGGCTTGGTACGACCGGTTAAAGCAGTTTTTGTTGGGGAAGCGCTTTGTGATGGGTTCTGTGGATAAAACTCTTTTCTTGCTCAGAGATGCTTCAGATTTTTTAGTCGCTCAAATTTACGTGGACGATATTATTTTTGGCGGTACTACTAATGATCTTCTGTCCAAGTTTTCTGAGCAGATGCACAGTGAGTTTGAGATGAGCCTCATGGGTGAGCTCAAGTATTTCTTAGGGCTCCAGATCAAGCAGACCAAGGACGAAACCTTCATCCACCAAGGTAAGTACACTCGTGACATGCTTAAGAAATTTGACTTTGGTGGGGAGTTGAAGCCACAGATGACCCCGATGGGCACATCTGGGGGTCTGGACAAGGACGAGAACGGCGTCAAGGTCAACGAGAGAGAGTTTCGAGGGATGATCGGTTCGCTACTGTACTTGACGGCGACAAGACCGGACATACAGTTCATCGTGGGACTTTGCGCGCGTTTTCAGTCTTCACCATGTGCGTCCCATCGGCAGGCTGTCAAGCGCATCTTCAGGTATCTCACTTATGCGCCTGATCTTAGTCTTTCCTATTCAGCGTCATCATCTCTTGATTTATCTGGCTTTTCGGATGCCGACTTTGGTGGGTGCCGGTTGGATCGCAAGTCGACTTCCGGTACTTGCCAGTTTCTTGGTTCTTCTCTTGTCTCTTGGTCTTCTCGAAAGCAATCTGGAGTTGCTATTTCGACCACTGAGGCTGAGTATGTGGCTGCTGCTAGCTGCTGCTCACAGTTGGTTTGGATGATTTCCACTCTGCGAGATTTTGGGTTGTTCTTTCCTATCAGGGTTCCATTGTTCTGCGATAGCACCAGTGCTATTAGTGTAGGGAAAAACCCTTATCTCCATTCAAAAACCAAACATATTGATGTGCGCTTTCATTTTCCGCGGGATCAATATGAGAAAGGTGTCATTGACCTTGTTCATGTTGATACCCATCATCAGTTGGCTCACATTTTCACCAAACCCCTAGATTAGTCTACATTTGAGCGTTTACGAGGGGATTTGGGTGTTGTGTATCCTTTCTAGGATATTTTGCGTCAGTTTTCTTTCTTCTTTACTCTTTTCTTGAGTCTTTTTGTGTGTGTTCATATCTTGCATATTCACATATCACACTTCTGAGCTTGCTTCTGTTATATGATTGAACTGCTTTACTTATTCTAGCTAGTACATGCTTTTGAATACTTGTCATTGATCATGCTTTGTTTCAGTTCACTTGATATGTCTGATATCTGTCATATGCATGGCTTTTATGGTTTAAACTTGGAAAAATGATCACCATTGCTTCTGGTAACTAGCATGCGTAGGCTGAATATTCTTGCTATCTGTTACATGCCTTGTAGCTAGATCCTGACTTAGATGCAAACATGCAACTTGGACATCTTTTTGCTTTAAAACATGGATATGTGCTATAAAAATGATGAAAAATCAAGAACAATGAAAATTCCATGCCTTTTTATGCATAAACTTGAAAAGATCCAGGTGGGTTTGTTTTTGTTGCATTGCATTGTTCTAGACTGCGTACCATAGCACTTTGGTATGAACTAGGACAGTATAGTGTATGCCAAGACCAATGTCTTAAGCTTCTGATGGTCCAGTTCTGGCCTAGGCTTGACTTGGTCGGTCAGCATAAGGTTTGACAAGCAAATAACCCCTGGCAAAAATGAAAAAGGAAAAAGAAAAAGCCTGAAAAATTGAAATGATAACAAGTTTGCTGAAGCACTTTGTTTTTGGACAATGCTTATCTTGGTAGATATCAGTTAGCCTTTGCATCTCATGCTTTACCTTGCTTGTCAACTGGAAAATGTTGTGATGCTTTTGTTTGCAAAAATTGATAATGCGTGCTATTGACTTTCTTTAGATATCATCTATTGCACTGATCATGCCATGTATCTTAGACAGTATGTCTTTTGCTGTATCTCTTAGATTTTGTAACTGCAGTCAATCATATTTGAGAAGCATGCTTTATTCACTCCACTTGCACCCTAGTCGCATTCATCGCATATTTTGAGGGGGAGTTGCATTTCAGGGGGAGTTTGTCTCTTTTTCGAGTGCTTGATGAGTTCACTTGTCAACAAGGGGGAAAAATTTTGGATAAGAGTTTGAGGGGGAGTTTTTGTCTCTCTTACTCTTTTGATATCCTTGTCAATATTCCTGAGATTGCACTCGTTGATGAGCTTTTACCTTTGGTTAACCATAATGACAACTTCTTGCTTTTGTTTGCTTGTGGTCATTAGGGTTAAACTTTTACTTTATTTTCTTCTTCTTTGTTTTTCTTGTGCTTTGTTTTCGTGTTACCACATTTGTTCGCAGGTGCTGAAGAGCTGAAGAAGAGGAGTGTTGACAATGCACTCATCAAGGGGGAGATTGAGGAGCCATGCTGAATAGCGTGGGCCTCATGGCTCCAGATGTGATGAGTCATTGTCAACGATAGTCAAAGAGGACAGAAGAAGAGAGAAGATCTGCTGTTTCGTGGGCTGCGTGTGACTCAGGTACACGGGCAGCAAGCAACTGTCGGGCAGAGGAGGCCGCGAAGTCGGGCTGGCCCAATCCGGGTACATTGGCCAGGAGCAGCAGAAGACCCACTAGGCTGTTGACCAGGATTGACTCAGGTACACGGGCAGTGAGTGATTGCCAGGCTGAGAGAGCTGCGGAGTCGGGCCGGCCCAATCCGGGTACCTGGTGCAAAGTCGGTGGAGGCTTTGTCATTTTCGGTGCAAAACTAACAACCGTTGATCGTGTATCCGACTGTCTAGAAGAGAAGCTGTAGTCGCTACGAAAGCTTAGCTTCTGGATAAGTCATCTGTATCTCTAGGCCCACAGTCAGTCAGTCGAGTCTGTAAAAAATCCTAAGGGCAGTTGAGTCTTTTCCTTTTATTCCTGCGTGTGTAAAAAATCCTAAGGGGCTAGTGGAATATTCTAGGTCATTGGGCAGCCTATAAATAGGGCCCTAATCCCTAGGGTTGGACTACCCTTCTAGAATTTACATTTCAATCATTTGGGTCATTTTTGTTCATGCGCTTTTGTCTCTCTCTCTCCTGTTGTGCGCCGCCAGGCTGCTGTTCATGGGATTTTAGCTTGCATTTATTTCATTCTTTCTGATGCAGTGAAGCTTCTATTCTCTAATCGTGCACAGCAAATCTGCAGCAGTGTTTATGGCTTCATTTCACGTGCACAGACATTTTCTTGAGTGATTGTGCTTCAGTTGCTTCTGTTCTTCACGGAAGTAGTACTAGTTCTTGCGTACAACAAGTAGTACTACTACACTATAGCAACAGTACACTAGTACTCTAGCTCTGCTTTTTCTGCGTAGCTTTTTGATCGAAGCAAACAAGGCTGAATACCTTTTCTGGTTGTTTCTAGCGAAGCCCCTTCTCTCTGTTCTAAGTCCCTCAGCTCCGTGAGGCAGGCTTCGATCTGACATCCTCGAAGGCTTCGCTTGAACTTCAACTTCATTTTTGTGCTGTGTTTCTAGCTTCGAAGTACGTTTTGCACTCTGTCAGCTTCACATACTTCAAAAGTCTTTGCGAAGGTGTTGTCTGTCTCGAGTTGTTCGAAGTCAATACTTCGACAGGCTTCAGAGTTAGCTTCGAAGCTAATCTCACTATTGGACTTCGCTCGACGTGAGTTCTTTCTTTTTGTCTTTTTCGAAGGTCTATGTGTGTTGTTCGGAGCTCGTCTTTCGAAGTTATCCTTCGGAGCAAAGAACCCAACTTCGAGTATCATACTCCGACCAACCTAGCTTCGAAGGTTTATTGTAGGCTTCGACTTCATTTTTGCTATCATGTGCTTGGCTTTGCATATCTTTCGAAGGTTGCTTCTCTGTGAGCTTGATCGAACCTTTCAGTTCGAAGTCTGGGCTTCGAAGTACACTGGTCCGAAGCAAGCTTCGTTTCTCTCATACTTAAGCTTCGAAGCATACTTCGCTCTTTTGCCACCTCGAACTAGGCTAGACCAAACACACCTTCAGCAGTTTTTACTACAGCCTTCTGCAGACCCCGACAAGCAACTCCGAACCAGGATTCTACCAGCGAAGCAAGCTTCGACCACCGAAGTAGACCTCGACCGGCGAAGCAGGCTTCGCCGAGTTTCGAACAGGAGACAGATTTGAACAGTAACTTCTCTTCTCACTCATTGTGCACTTAGATTGCTTTACTGAGAAATTTGTCTTGCCATGTCTTGAGTATTCTGTCTGTCTAGTAGGACGGACTTTGTGTTTCTCTGTTTACCAATAGTTGCTTCTAGGCTAGATACCTTTAGACTTAGGCTATCTGTTCATTCTTTGCTGTTTAGTCTTTTGAGGTGCGTTGGGTATTGGGAGCAGGCCATTGATTCGAAAGAATTTTTAGGCGCCCATTCACCCCCCCTCTGGTCGCTACTTTCGGTCCTACAACTAGACGCCTAGCAGCACTTAGAAGGTTTCTAGCAAGGTCTGCGGAGAGAAGTTTGCCCATTTTCAAAGCATTGAGAGCTTCCGAAGATTTTGCATGGATATCGGAGTGTCAAAAGAGTTTTGATGATATTAAGAATTATCTCAGTAACCTCGCTACACTCACGGTTCCCGTTGCAGATGAAACCCTACTCCTTTACCTTGCGGCTACTGGCTCCACTGTCAGTGCCATCCTTGTCAGAGAAATTGATTTCAATGGGAAGTTGGTATAGAATCCAGTCTATTTTGTATCTGAAGCATTGTCTCGAGCAAAATCAAGATATTCTGAGCTTGAGAAGCTCACCTATGCTTTGATAATGGCTTCGAGGAAATTGAGGCATTATTTTCTAGCGCATAATGTGATTGTACCAACTTCCTATCCCTTATGAGATATTCTCCGAAGCAAGGATTCTACATGAAGAATTGGAAAATGGGTTGTTGAATTGGCACCCTTTGGCATCTCCTTCGTGGCAAGGACATCGATCAAGTCACAGGTGGTGGCAGAGTTTGTGGCAGAGTGGACTCCATCTACAGTATGGGCTCCAGAGAAATCAAATGAAGGAATTTAGACTATATACTCCGACGGAGCTTTCCAAGCATCTGGAGCAGGCATCGGAGCATTAATAATTTCCCCTTCAGGGAAAAAAGTAATGTACTCCGCAAGGCTCAACTTTAAGTCCAACAATAATACAGCGGAGTATGAAGGAATTTTGCTAGGACTTCGAAAGGCGCGTGCTTTAGGTGTTACAAATGTTGTTGTTAAAACAGATTCTCAAATTGTAGCAGGGCACGTTGATAAAAGTTTTCAGGTTTGTCACCCACAACTTGCAAAATACATGGAGGAGATACGAAAGATCGAAGCAGCATTTAAAGGGATTTCCATCCGAAGTATACCGAGAGCTAAAAATGTGCAAGCCGATACCTTAGCAAAAGCTGCCGCCAGAGCTATGGACATCCTAGAAGGAGTTTTTTACGAAGAACTTACTTCACCTTCGGTGCCGCAGATCCCTTCTGCGGAAGTCCTTTGCATTCCAAGCACTGATTGGTAGAGCTCAATTATGGAACTGTTGCAAAGTGAAGCAAATTTGCCTGAAGGGCCACAACTTTCAAGGTTGAAGCTAAGAATTCGAAATTATCATATAATCAACGGTATTTTGTACAAGGCCGGAGTATGTTCCCCTCTGCTCCGATGTATATCTCAAGATGAAGGTCAAGATATACTCCGAGAAATTCATGAAGGCCTTTGTGGTAGCCATCTAGCCCCTCGGGCTTTAGCAGGAAAAACACTTCGCTAGGGGCTTTATTGGCCTACAATAGTAGCTGATGCGGAGAGCTTAGTTCGCACATGCCAAGGCTATCAATGGATGGGAAGAAGAAGTCATCGTCCGCCAACAACTCTTCAAGTCATTTCTCCAGTCTGGCCAATGGCTAGATGGGGCATGGACCTTATTGGCCCCTTCCCAGTAGCAAAAGGAAATCTGAAATTCGCAGTTGTAGAAATTGAGTATTTTTCCAAGTGGGTCGAAGCAGAATCCTTCACAGCTATCACTTCGAATAATGTACAAAAAATTTTCTAGAAAAGTATTATATGCAGGTTCGGAGTGCCTCGGCAGCTAACAGTTGACAATGGGACAAAGTTTGATGCAGAGCCCTTCAGGAAGTTTTGCAAAGATCTTGGCATACAAATATGCTTTACTACTGTACGCCATCCTCAATCTAACGGAGCTGTCAAAAGGGCCAATGGTAATATCTTGTCAGGGCTGAATCGAAGAATAGTAGGGTTGGCAAAAGGACTGTGGACCGAAGAGCTTCCGAAGATTATATGGTGCATTCGGACTACTCAAACAAGGTCCACAGGTTTTACTACTTTCAGACTATTATTTAGAGATGAAGCTATGATGCCAATGGAGCTTAAAGGAGGATCTCTTCGCAGCACCGAACCTGAAACAGAAGAAATAAGACTTCGAGTTGTCGCCAATCTGTCGAAATATCAACAGCAAACGAAGACTTGGTTTGACCCGAAGGTTAAACTTAACGAGCTTAAGCCAGGTCATCTAGTTTTGCGAAGCATTATAGCACCAGGGAAATTAGGAAATAAGTGGGAAGGTCCATACATTATTCTCCGTTCAGGATGCCCTGGTTCTTTTAAGTTAGCTAATTTAGAAGGAGAAGAGTTAAAGCATGCCTGGCATGTGGAGCACTTAAAGCGATATTTCGCATAGGGGCTCCTTGTAATCATTTGTAAACACCATTTAAATTAATAAAGTTCATGGTTCAGATAATGCCTACCTCTTAAACACTTCCTACTTCTAGTGGACGCACTGGAAGAACGAAGTCTGTTGGGAGGAAAGTGTCATTCATTTGAACCAATTTTGCAGACTTCGAACCACTAGTTCAAAGCTTCTGATGATGTGGGAAAGTCACAGAAAAACGGATTCCAATCCACCGGCTTGAAAGCATCTGTAAAAAGAGTCCAAGGAGACCAAATGATGTGGATTCCAAGCTCCGACTTGAAAGCATCCGTAAAAAGAGTCCAAAGAGACCACTGCGAATTCCAAACCACTGGTTTGATAGCATTCGCAAAAAGAGCCGAAGGAGGCCAAACAAAACAGAGTTTGTGCTGATAAGCTTCGAATATCTGTAAAAAGAGTCCAAAGTGACCAATTGTTTTGGATGCTAAGGTATCCGGAAAATTAGTCCGAGGTGACTACATTCAAACAAAGAGATACTAACTTACCAAGTTTCAGACTCCAAGTAGTCGAAAATATTTTTTGAGATTTTAATTAATCTCTAAATTGCTAAGGGGCTCTGAGCCTCCAAAATTGTACTCCTAAGTCATTTTTCTTTGCGCGTAACCATCTTCGACCAAACTTCGAAGTTGCTTACACCTCAAGAGGGGCTGGGAAGTAGGGAGACAATTTTTTTAAAAAAACTTTAATCTTTATCATTCGAACAAATTACATTACATTATGAAAAGTCTGTATCTATGCCAAGAAGGAAACGAAGACCCCTTCGATTCCTAGAGCCTACCACTAAAGCCAGAACGACTAGTTCCGGAGCCAGGAGTTCTAATAACTTTACGTTTAATTCTTCTCTCTCCTCTAGAGGCTTGGAAATCTTTTTGTTCCTGTTGGAATTCAGCCCAAGTTTGAAGTCGCTCGGGGCTTCTATCCCAGCTTCAAACTTGTTCAGTTTTCTTTGTTTGTTCTTCAGCAGTATTCTCTTCTTCGGACCATTCAACATCTTCAGAAGATGAAGCTTCCAAGTTAACTTCTTTTTCCTCCTCTTTAATGTAAGATAATATATCTTTGTATATTGCGGGCGCAATCGCACCGGAGCTTTCTTGAGGAATTAGAAATCGAGGTCGTTTGTGAAGTCTTAGAAGGTCGAAGGTAGCCCATAGCAGGCGAAGTTCTTCGGTAACATCTAATACTTCAAGATCATTCATAAGAGGTCGGGAAGCCTAAAAACATTTCCAAGTAAGTCTTCATTCATAACAGATGAAATCATAAATTAATACATGTTCGGACCCCTAAACAAAACTAAACCTGTGGGTCTGGCGGAGGCTGGCTGCTCGAAGCCTGTGATCGAGCTTGTTTCTAGGCGAAGTCCTTCATCAATCCAAGACTTGATCGCTGTTCGACCTTTGGCTCTCCAAGATGCTTGGAAGGCTTGCCAGGCTGCGGCCACATCCTTGGAAGGGTTTAACAGCCGGTTGTCGTCGAAGGTAATAGGAGCCACCCCATGTCTGGCGCTACTGATAGCCCTAGATCTTCATAGTAACGAAGTATTCTATGACCGGATACTTGGCCGGAGATTTCCCCATACCGAATACCCGCTGTCTTCATCATCTTCACTGCTCCTTGGATCATCTTCAATCGTCGCAGTAAGGGGACATTGCTAGTCGAAGATAGTGTCCAAAAAGTACCGAAGTACTCTAAGACACCTAGAAGGTTGTCCATGACCTCCGCAGCTACCTTCTCCGACTTCACCTTGTCCTCGATCAAAGTATCCCTTGACAAAGACATCTCATCTATCACAGAAGATAGTTTAGCTGCCTCCGTGGCCAAGGAGTTCTTCTGGCTAAGCAGGTTGTTGGCTTCCTCCATGGACTTCATCTGTTCTTCTAGGAGCTTAACCAGCTCAGCCCCCGCGGTTGCTTGCTCCGTCCGCATTCTTTCTATTTTAGCCCGAAGCACGATTTGTTCAGCTTCGAGCTTCTGACTTGCAGCCTCCAAACCAAGTCTAGCTCTCCTCTCCGCTACTACCATCTCGTCCAAGCTGGAAATTCGAATTTCAGAGCCCTCAATACTCCTTTGGAGGGCAGTAATCCTCTCCTTAAGACGAATAATTCCCCGCTCATTCGAAATAGTTGTAGCTCGAGCCAAGACTATTTGCTGCGAAAAAAATGAGGTTGTAGGACCGAAAGTACCGCCAGAGGGGGGGTGAATGGGCGCCTAAAAATTCTTTCGAATTAATCGCCTGCTCCCAATACCCAACGCACCTCTAAAGACTAAACATCAAAGAATGAACAGATAGCCTAAGTCTAAAGGTATCTAGCCTAGAAGCAACTGTTGATAAACAGAGAAATGCCAATGCAGTGCTAATAGACAGATAAACAGAGTACACGAGACAAGGCTAGACAAACTTCACAGTAAAGCAATCTAAGTGCACTATGAATGAGAAGAGAAGTTACTGTTCAAATCTGTCTCCTGTTTGGAACTTGGCAAAGCCTGCTTCGCCGGTCGAGGTCTGCTTCGGTGGTCGAAGCCTGCTTCGCTGCTCAAAGCCTGCTTCGGAGATGGTTGTCGAAGGTTGATGGAAACGTGCCGAAGGTTGAATTGGTCTAGTCTAGCTCAAGTGAAAAAAACGAAGTATGCTTCGAAGCAACGTACGAGGGTAACGAAGCTTGCTTCGAACAGAATACTTCGAAGCACAACCTTCGAACAGAGCTTCGAACACGACGCACAGAAAGACAACATTCGAAGGAGTAGCGAAGCCTATCACACGACAGAGAAACCAGATTCGAAGCCTACACTCTACCTTCGAAAAGCCAACCTTCGAACTAACACATTTAGATCTTTGGAATAGACAGCAGCAAACTCCGAGCAAAGTCCATCAGAGAGACTAGCTTCGAAGCTAACTTCAAAACCTGTCGAAGTATTAACTTCGAACAGCTCAAGACTCTGAACACCTTCGCAAGGACTGTTGAAGTATGTGAAGCTGACAGAGAGCAAAGCGTACTTCGAAGCTAAAAACGCAGTGCACAAAGTGAAGATGAAAACGAAGCCTTCCAGGATGTCAGATCGAAGCCTGCCTCACGGAGCTGAGGGACTTCGAACAGAGAGAAGGGGCTTCGCCAGAAACAGCCAGAAAAGGTATTCAGTCCTGTCTACTTTGATCAAAAAGGCAACGCAGAAAAGGCAAAGCCTGAGTACTAGTGTACTGTTGCTACAGTGTAGTAGTACTACTTGCAATCAGTATGAACTAGTACTCCTTCCGTGAAGAACAGTAGCAACCAAGGCACAAATGCTCAGGAAAAATAGTTGTGCACGTGAAACGAAGCCATAAAAACTGCTGCAAATATGTTGCGCACAATCAGAGAATAGAAACTTCACTGCATCAGGAAAAACTGAAATAAATGCAAGGCAAAATATCAAGAGCAGGAGCCTGGCGGCGCACAACAGGAGAGAGACAAACGCAGGAACCAAAAATTGACCCAAGGAATGAATGAAAAGTGATTTCTAGAAGGGTAGTCCAACCCTAGGGATTGGGGCCCTATTTATAGGCTGCCCAATGACCTAGAATATTCCACCAGCCCCTTAGGGTTTTTTACAGACGCAGGAATAAAAGGAAAAGACTCAACTACCCTTAGGATTTTTTACAGAGTCGACTGACTGACTATGGGCCTAGAGATACAGATGACTTATCGGAAGCTAAGCTTTCATAGCGACTACGGCTTCTCTTCTAGACAGTCAGATACAAGATCGACGGTTGTCAGTTTTGCGCCGAAACTAACAAAGCCTCCACCGGCCTTGCACTAGGTGTAGGACCGAAAGTAGCGACCAGAGGGGGGGTGAATGGGCGCCTAAAAAATTCTTTCGAATCAATGGCCTGCTCCCAACACCCAATGCACCTCAATAGACTTAACAAAGTAATGTGAACAGATCGACAAAGCCACAAAAGATCTAGCCTAAAAACAACCGGTGTCCTAATCGAAAAGACACCAACACAGTGCTAATAGGCAGACTAATAAAGCATTTAAGACATGGATGACTTAAGCTTCACTAAAATAGATCATCACAGAGATTTTTCATGTGTGCACGTAAAACGAGGAATCTTACTGTTCAAGTTTTGTCTCCTGTTTGGTACTTAACGAAGCCTGTGCGGTGTGAAGCCTGTAGTTGACGAAGCTCGTGTAGCGTGTAGAGCAAAGTATGAGGCTACCGAAACTTACTCTGAAAAGAACATACTTCGGAGCTTCGAAGCCTCGCAAGGACTTCGAAGCCTAACTTTCTGAAATTCGCTCTTCGAAACAGGAAACTCCAAAAGAAATCGTCAAAGCTCGTACTGCGAGGTCGACAGGCTGAAATACTAGGCTCAGAGTACAACTTCGCAATATTCGGAGCAAAATAGAAATCGAGGCTTAAGGATAATGCGAAGCCTAGTCGCACACTTCGCACGGCAAAGCAAAAAACATCTCGCTAGTAAATCCTTCAGACAGAAGCTTTGCCGAATGCTATGAAGTGTTGTGGGTCCTACGTCAATACTCTGTACAAACATCTGATCGAAGGTTCCTCCGCATACTTCGCTTAAACCACAAATCCAGAACCGAGAAAACATACTTCGACCAAAACAAAAAACCACACTTCGAAGGCCAACTTCGATCAGCGAAGTGTACCAAAAACAGAATAAATCAAACTGAAGCTGTGTGCAACCTTCGAATTAATGCAGAGCATGAAACAACGTGCAACAGTACTGCAGTGTCTATAAAAAATATTGTTAACCGAAAGCTAGCTGTTGAAGCTATAAGCTATAGGCCTGTTTCTGCAACTGTAGATCATTTAAAGCAGAGATGTGCATGTCACGGTTGAGCAAGAAAATAACACACATGTGGACAAGGTAAAAAACAGATCTACAGAACTTGGTGCTACAAACCGTAGTAGCCAAGAGAGTAAAAAAATTATTCTGAAGAACACTTGATGGCCTGGCTACAGCTCAACTTTCTAAGCCTATTCTGACATGACTGCTGCAACTCAGATTGCAAAGAATAGTATTAGATAAAACTAGAGCAAGCAAGACCCTAGTGGCTGCAGAAAGCTATCGGTCAGGAAAACAGTAGGGACTAGCTGCAGTCTAGCAATACGAATGGAGAAATGATATAACAACCAGCCTTAGACTGCAAACAAGTCAGAGATTAAACAGAAAAAATTGCAACAGGAGAATACTCGCTTAGTAGATGTCGCAAAGAACAAGGCGATCGATTGTTTCAATAGAAAAACCACACCAATCTGCGGCGGAAACAGAACAAGTAAAAACGAATAACATACGCTAGCCAATGAGATCAGAACCTGAGAAACGAAAACACCACAGGCTCGATTAGATTTCGATGAACAACGATGGTGTGCGCAGAACAGGAGAATGAACATGAACTCAGTATGGGGAAAGTGAACTCCAGTTTGTCATTTTGTGAGTTAACCCTAACCCTAGGGATTGGGGCCTATTTATAGGCAGCCCAATAAATGGGTAAAATGCAGAAATACCCCTAGGGTTTTTTACAGACGCTGAAATAAATAGAAAAGACTAAACTGCCCTTAGGATATTTTTACAGACTCGACCGACTGACTGTGGGCCTAGGGACAAAAAAAAGTAAACTCCTATTTACAGATGACTTATCCGGAAGCTAAGCTTCCGTAGCGACTACGACTTCTCTTCTGGACAATCCGATGCGAGATCAGCGGTCGTCAGTTTTGCACCGAAACTAACAAAGCGTCCACCGACTTTGCACCAGGTACCCGGATTGGGCCTGGCCCGACTCCGCAGCTCTCTCAGCCCGGCAATCGCTCACCGCCCGTGTACCTGAGTCAATCCTGGTCAAAAGTCCAGTGGATCCTCTGCTGCTCCTAGCTCATGTACCCGGATTGGGCCAGCCCGACTTCGCGGCCCCTCTGCCCGACAGTCGCTCGCTACCCGTGTACCTGAGTCACACGTGGCCCAGACGCAACAGGTCTTCTCTCTCTTTTCAGTCCTTTTTGACTATCGTTGACAATGACTCATCACATCTGGAGCCAAGAGGCCCACGCTATTCAGCATGGCTCCTCAATCTCCCCCTTGATGAGTAAATTGTCAACACTTCTCTTCATCTGCTCTTGAGTACCTGCGAACAACTGTGGAAACACGAAAACAAAACACAAGAAAACAGAGAAGAAGAAAATAAAGTAAAAGTTTAACCCTAATGACCAAAAGCCGAACAAAAGCAAGAGACGGTCATTATGTTTAACCAAAGGTAAAAGCTCAAAATGAGTGCAGTCTCAGAAACATCAACAAGGATATCAAAAGAGTAAGGACAAACGGGACAAAAAACTCCCCCTGAAACAAATCCCAGAGAAAGCCAAAACTCCCCCTTAAACTCTTATACCAAAATTTCTCCCCTTGTTGACAAGTGAACTCATCAAGCACTCTAAAACGACACAGACTCCCCCTGAAATGCAACTCCCCCTCAAAATATGCAATGAATGCAACTGGGGTATAGGTGGAGTGTATAAAGTATGCTTCTCAGATATGATTGACTGCAATTACAACATCTAACAAGTATAGCAAAAGACATACTGTCTAAGACACATGGCATGATCAGTGCAACAGACGATATCTAAAGAATGTCATTAGCACGCATTTTTTCAATTTTTGCAAATAAAAACATCACCACATTTTCCAGTTAACAAGCAAGGTAAAGCATGAGATGCAGAAGCTAACTGAAATCTACCAAGATAAGCATTGTCCAAAACAAAGTGCTTCAGCAAACTTGTTGTCCTTTTAATTTTCAGGCTTTTTATTTTCCTTTTTCATTTTTGCCAAGGGTTATTTGCATGTCAAACCTTATGCTAATCCGACCAAGTCAAGCCTAGGCCAGAACTGGACCATCGGAAGCTTAAGACATTGGTCTTGGCCATACACTACACTGTCCTAGTTCATACCAAAGTGCTATGGTAAGCAGTCCAAAACAATGCAATGCGACAAAGCAAACCCACTTGGATATTTTCAACTTAAGCATAAAAAGGCATGGAATTTTCATTCATTTTTGATTTTTTATCATTTTTATAGCATATTTTCCATGTTAAAGCACTAAAGATGTCCAAGTTGCATATCTGCATCTATGTTAGGAACTAGCTACAAGGTATGTAACAGATAGCAAAAAGCACTCAGCCTACACATGCTAGTTACCAGAAGCAATGGTGATAATTTTTCAAGTTTAAAGTGTAAAAGCCATGCATATGACAGATATCAGACATATCAAATGAACTGAAACAAAGCATGATCATCAACAAGTAATCAAAAGCATGTACCAGCTAGAATAAGTAAAGCAGTTCAATCATATAACAGAAGCAGGCTCAAAAGTGTGATATGTGAATATGTATGATATGAACACACACAAAAAGTCTCAAGAAAAGAGTAAAGAAGAAAGAAAAGAACTGACTCAAAATATCCTAGAAAGGATACACAACACCCAAATCCCCTCGTAAACGTTCGAAAGTAGACTGATCTAGGGGTTTGGTGAAAATGTCAGCAACTGATGATGGGTATCAACATGAACAAGGTCAATGACACCTTTCTCATATTGATCCCGCAAAAAGTGAAAGTGCACATCAATGTGTTTGGTTTTTGAATGGAGACAAGGGTTTTTCCCTACACTAATAGCACTGGTGCTATCGCAAAACAAAGGAACCCTGGTAGGAAAGAACCCAAAATCTCTCAGAGTGGAAATCATCCAAACCAACTGTGAGCAGCAGCTAGCAGCAGCTACGTACTCAGCCTCAGTGGTCGAAAGAGCAACTCCAGATTGCTTTCGAGAAGACCAAGAAACAAGAGACGAACCAAGAAACTGGCAAGTACCGGAAGTCGACTTGCGATCCAACCGGCACCCACCAAAGTCAGCGTCCGAAAAGCCAGATAAATCAAGAGAAGATGATGCTGAATAGTAAAGACCAAGATCAGGCGCATAAGTGAGATACCTGAAGATGCGCTTGACAGCCTGCCGATGAGACACGCGTGGTGAAGACTGGAAGCGCTGCGCACAGTCCCACGGCGAACTGTATGTCTAGCCTCGTCGCTGTCAAGTACAGCAGCGAACCGATCATCCCTCGAAACTCTCTCTCATTGACCTTGATGCCGCTCTCGTCCTTGTCCAGGCCCCCAGATGTACCCATTGGGGTCATCTGCGGCTTCAGCTCACCACCAAAGTCAAATTTTTTCAGCATGTCACGATTGTACTTACCTTGGTGGATGAAGGTGCCGTCCTTGGTCTGCTTGATCTGGAGCCCTAGAAAGTACTTGAGCTGACCCATGAGGCTCATCTCGAACTCGCTGTGCATCTGCTCAGAAAACTTGGACACAAGATCATTAGTAATACCGCCAAAAATAATATCATCCACGTAAATTTGAGCGACTAAAAAATCTGAAGCATCTCTGAGCAAGAAGAGAGTCTTATCCACAGAACCCATCACAAAGCCCTTCCCCAACAAAAACTACTTTAACCGGTCATACCAAGCCCTGGGGGCTTGCTTTAACCCGTATAAAGCTTTTTGCAATTTAAAAACATGTCGAGGAAACTTGGGGTTTTCAAAACCGGGGGGCTGCCTAACATAAACTTCCTCCTCTATGTACCCATTCAGAAAAGCACTCTTGACGTCCATTTGAAAAAGCTTAAAACCCTTCGAAGCGGCAAAAGCTAAAAGAATGCGAATGGACTCAAGACGGGCAACAGGAGCGAAGGTTTCTTCAAAATCAATACCTTCCTTCTGGCAGAAACCCTGGGCAACTAGTCGAGCTTTATTGCGCACCACAACCCCATCTTGACCTTGCTTGTTCTTGAACACCCACTTGGTGCCTATGGGGTTGCATCCGGGTGGCAGCTCAACCAGTGTCCAAACCCGATTGCGAACAAAATTTTCAAGCTCTTCTTGCATGGCATTAATCCAGTTCGAGTCAGAAAGAGCATGAAAAATGTCTCTGGGCTCAAAAGATGCAACAAAAGCAGATTCAGCAAACACAGCAAGAGAGTCAACAGACGAACGCAAAGTTCTTGTAGACACATCACCGATGATGAGCTCTGAGGGGTGATCACGCTGAACTGCTCGGGATCCCTGGTGATCTGAAGTCACCTCACCGGAGTCAGTAGCTGGCACCTCTGGACTTGACTGAGGGGGCTCGATCGAAGTGGAAGAAGTGATCAGAGGTCCGCCCTCATCCTCAGTCGAAGTCTCAGAAGGTGTGGGCTCTGCAGGAGGTGCAGAAGGCCCACCCTCATCAGCAGCTGGAGTATCCTCATCTTCCTCGAAGATGGACTCTCCGAGCTCACCATCACCAGAAGGCTCAAAAGAAGGATTCAAAGAAGGCAAGGACTCATCAAACGAAACCTCACAAGTCTCGACAAGCTGCTGGGAGTCGAGGTTCCAAACACGGAATCCTCGAGAATGCAAAGCGTAACCAAGAAAACACCATCCCAGCAACGAGACTCAAACTTGTCCAAATGCCCTCCCATCTTGAGCACAAAGCACTTGCAGCCAAACGCTCACAAGTGGCTCACCTTGGGCTGTCTGCCAAACCGCAACTCGTATGAGGTCTTACTTAGGTAAGCTCTAAGAAAAATGCGGTTAGCCAGATAGCAAGCTGTGTTCATGGCTTCAGCCCAAAAGCGCCTAGGAGTCCTATGCTCATCGAGCATCGTCCTGGCCATCTCGACTAGCGTGCGGTTCTTTCGTTCCACAACGCCATTCTGTGGGGGACTGTAAGGAGCAGAAAACTGATGGTCAAGACCCTGATCACTGCAGAAGCTGACGAACTGAGAGTTCTTAAACTCAGAGCCGTTGTCGGAGCGAATTGCTCGCATCCGACCATTGTTCTCATTCTTCAGCTTCAAAATCAGGTAATGAACAAAATGAAAAGTTTCATCCTTAGACTCCAAGAAGAAAACCCACGAGAATCGAGAAAAGTCGTCAACAATCACAAGTGCGTACCACTTCCCACCGACTGAGCGTACCCGAGCTGGACCGACAGTGTCCATGTGTAACAGCTCGCCCGGATACGAAGTCATCACCTGAGTCACAGGTGAGTGAGAAGCGACAACCATTTTCCCGTGACGACAGGGATGGCAAACTAGATCCTTCTCCATTTTAAGCTCGGGCAATCCTCGGATGAGATCCATAGAGCTCAACCTGACTAGCAGATCAAAACTCAGATGACCTAACCTCCTATGCCATCTTCCAGAGCTCAGAAGAGGATCCAGCAATCAAACAGCGAGAAGGGCCAAAAGAACTAGAGAAATCAATCCGAAAAACTTTACCAAATGGTAAAATCTGGCGAATCAAAGACCCTCTAGAATCAAACACAGAAGAATTGCCCTTCTTAAAACGCACCTCCAAACCATCCTCAAGAAGATGCGAAACAGAAATCAAATTGAAGTTCAAGTTTCCAACCAAAGCAACGTTCTTCAAAGAAAAATGGTCTGAAATGCGAATTGTGCCAATGCCACTTACTTTCCCTTGACCACTGTTCCCGAAGGTGATGTACTCTTTGGAGCTCGGGGGAGTGAGACTAGAGAACCATCTACGATGTCCCGTCATGTGGCGAGAGCATCCTGAGTCCATGATCCAAACGTCCTCCGGTCCCCGATCCTGCACAATCAGTGGTTGTAAGTGGGAGCAAATGGTCCGGCACCGGGTTTAGCAAAAGAGCTAAACCAGTGTCGAGCCATCTGCTCAAAAGATGGAAAACAGAAATCATCAGAAAAGTTTGGACCAAAACGCGGCTCAAAGCGCGGTCCTTGGTTCTGCCTAAAACCTCGGCCATGAGGTCCTAGGACCAGTAGCCAAAACGGCCTGGAACTCTACCGGAACGAACACCACCAACTGGAGTACGGGCAAGAAAGCCGTCTCCTCTACCACCACCTACACGACGCGGCCTGGCCTCCAGCCTCTCCCCGCGTCGAGGAACACGCAGTCTACCACCCTGCTGGTAGAACTGCTCCTGACCACCACGAGCTCTCTCTGCTCTCTCAACCCGCTTCCTCCTGAAGCAAAACTCCACAAGATGCCCGTCTCTCTGACAGTAATCACAATGATAGGTGGGCTTCTTGGGATGTGGTTGAGGCTTGGGATTCTTTGGTTTAGTGGTGTTTGGTGAAGTCTTCTTGGGTTGAGAGGGTCCAGGAAGAGAGTCAAGAGAAGTGTGGAGGTGTTTGGGCTTTGGAACCCAGATGGGCTTCTTGGGTGGAGCTTTGGGTTGCTCATGGATTACTCCATCCTTGGGCTGACTAGCTAGGGAAGACTCAGTGGAGTGAGTCTTGGGATATATCTGCTCAGGAGTCATTTTACTCCACTCCACTGCCCGGCTAATGGCACTCTCAAAGTCAGCCTTGGTGTAGGTATAACCTACCCCAAACCCATCCTGCCTCTTGAACTGCTGGATCATCATGCCGAGTTGTGGCTCCCTGGCACTGATCCAACTCAGGATAGACCGGAGGTAAAAGTTCTCATTCTGAGAATCAGCTAGCTCCTCTCTCAAGGATGCTAGTACCTCCACCTGAGACAAGCAGGTCTCACACTCACTATCTACCTGGACAGACTTCTCGGCTTTTAGCTTAATCAACTCAAGTCTAAGAGACAGACAGTTCTCATAGACAGTGGGTGGAACTGACAATGTCTCAAGCTCTAGCCTAGTCTACGCAAGCTCAGCTCTTATTCTCTCCAAATCACCCAGATGCTTATCGCCCTCGGCTTTCAGCTCAGCTAAACTAGCAAGATGAGATGGGCAATCAGCACAGGGTACGACGACAGTGGCTTGAGCATCTTTCAGCTCCAGCTGAGCTCTTTCAAGCTCAGTGGCCAAAGCATCCCTCTCATCAACCCTTTCTGTGTACCTGGACTTCAGAGTCGACAGGTCACACAGAAGCACCTCACACTTTGGGCACTCACTGCTATCACCCAAGCAAGGGGAAGAAGATAGACTCTCAATTCTGCCGTTGGCCACGGCAAGCTCACTCTCTAACTCATCTATCCTCTTCTTAGCCCCTCTAAGCAGTTTTTCCCGATATTTTAACTCCTGACGATTGCTTTCAAGTAAATCAACGATTTCGCGTTCATAAGATGATACCTTTTCATTGTCGTCGTCGTCGGAGTCATCGGAGGAGCCCTTCTCTTCCTTATCCCCAAGAGTCATTGAGCAGAAACTCTTGCGGGATCTTCGGCGCTGGTGTGAACGGCTCTTCGGTCTGTCCCCGAAGGCCATGAAGCAGAGACCCGCCGGATCATCCTTGTCCTTCCCCTTCCTGATGATGATCTCCTCATCGCTTGAGCTCGATGAAGAGGAAGAAGACGTGGATCGCTTGGAGTAGCTTTTCTCCATCTCGGCGAAGAAGGCCTTGTCGCGCTTCTTATTCTCTCGGCGGTAGTCCTTCAGGGCCTTTCTGAAGAATCTGGTCTTTGGCTTGCCCTTGTTGAAGGAGGAGTTGTCGTGCTTGCCGGAGTCGTGGAAGCCACCACCGGTGCCCTTATTGTGGCCATTGTGCTTGGGGCAATCGGCGATGAAGTGTCCTGGATCACCACACTCAATGCATCCGGTCTTTGTGCCGTGTCTTTTGAACATCCTCTTATCATAGACACGACGCACCCGGTTGTTAAAAAGACACAAATCATCATCTCCCAATGACTCAAGCTGATCCTCAGTGATAGACATCAAAGAGAACCCAACACAACTCACAGAAGAGGGATCAACAGAAGGTGTAGCAAGGGCTAGAGACTTTGATCCAGAGCCAGTGAGATTTGATCTCAACTGGGTATCAACCTCGGTGGCCTTCAGCTTGCTAAACAAATCAGAAATGGTCAAGGTATCATAAGAAGTGCTCTCAATGATAGAGGATACCTTGATCTCCAGGATCTTTGGGTCCAAGGTATGGAGAACCTTGAGCGCCTGTTCGTGATCTGAGACTAACTGAACACCCTCAGCCTTGTTGTCCCGAAGCTTGTTTATGATCGACTGAAAACGACCAAACAACGCTTCAACAGATTCACCCGACTTTTGTGTGAAGTTCTCATATTCACGCCGGTAGGTCTGATAGAGCCGAGCCTTGACCTGAGCTGTCCCCTCATGGTGTGCCTGGAGGGTAGCCCAGATCTCTCTCGCAGTGGAGAGATGGCTCACATGCTCAAATTCAGTGGGACCTAAACCAGAAAATCAAGATGTTCACCGCTTTGCTATTGTTCACATGCTGGGCGATGATACCAGGAGAATCACGCTCAGCAACTGGCAATATGACAAACGTAGCGTGAACGCAAATGTCCCAGATGTCCGAGCTTTGGCTCATGAGATAGGCTCGCATGCGAGTCTTCCAATAATTATAGCCATAAGCTTCCAAGGACGGGACCTTGCCAGGAGACTGTCATGATCACTACTGGGGTTTAGAACCGGTTAAGGTATGGAAAAACCCTAACCAGGCTCTGATACCACTTGTAGGACCGAAAGTAGCGACCAGAGGGGGGGTGAATGGGTGCCTAAAAAATTCTTTCGAATCAATGGCCTGCTCCCAACACCCAACGCACCTCAATAGACTTAACAAAGTAATGTGAACAGATCGACAAAGCCACAAAAGATCTAGCCTAAAAACAATCGGTGTCCTAATCGAAAAGACACCAACACAGTGCTAATAGGCAGACTAATAAAGCATTTAAGACATGGATGACTTAAGCTTCACTAAAATAGATCATCACAGAGATTTATCATGTGTGCACGTAAAACGAGGAATCTTACTGTTCAAGTTTTGTCTCCTGTTTGGTACTTGACGAAGCCTGTGCGGTGTGAAGCCTGTAGTTGACGAAGCCCGTGTAGCGTGTAGAGCAAAGTATGAGGCTACCGAAACTTACTCTAAAAAGAACATACTTCGGAGCTTCGAAGCCTCGCAAGGACTTCGAAGCCTAACTTTCTGAAATTCGCTCTTCGAAACAGGAAACTCCGAAAGAAATCGTCAAAGCTCGTACTGCGAGGTCGACAGGCTGAAATACTAGGCTCAGAGTACAACTTCGCAATATTCGGAGCAAAACAGAAATCGAGGCTTAAGGATAATGCGAAGCCTAGTCGCACACTTCGCACGGCAAAGCAAAAAACATCTCGCTAGTAAATCCTTCAGACAGAAGCTTTGCCGAAGCTATGCAGTGTTGTGGGTCCTACGTCAATACTCCGTACAAACATCTGATCGAAGGTTCCTTCGCATACTTCGCTTAAACCACAAATCCAGAACCGAGAAAACATACTTCGACCAAAACAAAAAACCACACTTCAAAGGCCAACTTCGATCAGCGAAGTGTACCAAAAACAGAATAAATCAAACGAAGCTATGTGCAACCTTCGGATTAATGCAGAGCATGAAACAACGTGCAACAGTACTGCAGTGTCTATAAAAAATATTGTTAACCGAAAGCTAGCTGTTGAAGCTATAAGCTATAGGCCTGTTTCTGCAACTGTAGATCATTTAAAGCAGAGATGTGCATGTCACGGTTGAGCAAGAAAATAACACACATGTGGACAAGGTAAAAAACAGATCTACAGAACTTGGTGCTACAGACCGTAGTAGCCAAGAGAGTAAAAAACAATTATTCTGAAGAACACTTGATGGCCTGGCTACAGCTCAACTTTCTAAGCCTATTCTGACATGACTGCTGCAACTCAGATTGCAAAGAATAGTATTAGATAAAACTAGCGCAAGCAAGACCCTAGTGGCTGCAGAAAGCTATCGGTCAGGAAAACAGTAGGGACTAGCTGCAGTCTAGCAATACGAATGGAGAAATGATATAACAACCAGCCATAGACTGCAAACAAGTCAGAGATTAAACAGAAAAAATTGCAACAGGAGAATACTCGCTCAGTAGATGTCGCAAAGAACAAGGCGATCGATTGTTTCAATAGAAAAACCACACCAATCTGCGGCGGAAACAGAACAAGTAAAAACGAATAACATACGCTAGCCAATGAGATCAGAACCTGAGAAACGAAAACACCACAGGCTCGATTAGATTTCGATGAACAACGATGGCGTGCGCAGAACATGAGAATGAACATGAACTCAGTATGGGGAAAGTGAACTCCAGTTTGTCATTTTGTGAGTTAACCCTAACCCTAGGGATTGGGGCCTATTTATAGGCAGCCCAATAAATGGGTAAAATGCAGAAATACCCCTAGGGTTTTTTACAGACGCTGAAATAAATAGAAAAGACTAAACTGGCCTTAGGATATTTTTACAGACTCGACTGACTGACTGTGGGCCTAGGGACAAAAAAAGTAAACTCCTATTTACAGATGACTTATTCGGAAGCTAAGCTTTCGTAGCGACTACGACTTCTCTTCTGGACAGTCCGATGCGAGATCAGCGGTTGTCAGTTTTGCACCGAAACTGACAAAGCGTCCACCGACTTTGCACCAGGTACCCGGATTGGGCCGGCCCGACTCCGCAGCTCTCTCAGCCCGGCAATCGCTCACCGCCCGTGTACCTGAGTCAATCCTGGTCAAAAGTCCAGTGGATCCTCATGCTGCTCCTAGCCCATGTACCCAGATTGGGCCAGCCCGACTTCGCGGCCCCTCTGCCCAACAGTCGCTCGCTACCCGTGTACCTGAGTCACACGTGGCCCAGACGCAACAGGTCTTCTCTCTCTTTTCAGTCCTTTTTGACTATCATTGACAATGACTCATCACATCTGGAGCCAAGAGGCCCACGCTATTCAGCATGGCTCCTCACCAGGTACCCGGATTGGGCCGGCCCGACTCCGCAGCTCTCTCAGCCCGGTAATCGCTCACCGCCCGTGTACCTGAGTCAATCCTAGTCAACAGCCCAGTGGGTCTTCTGCTGCTCGTAGCCCATGTACCCGGATTGGGCCAGCCCGACTTCGCAGCCTTCTCTGCCCGACAGTCGCTTGCTGCCCATGTACCTGAGTCACACGCGGCCCATGAAACAGTAGATCTTCTCTCTTCTTCTGTCCTCTTTGACTATCGTTGACAATGACTCATCACTTCTGGAGCCATGAGGCCCACGCTATTCAGCATGGCTCCTTAATGTCCCCCTTGATGAGTGCATTGTCAACACTCCTCTTCTTTAGCTCTTCAGCACCTGCGAACAAATGTGGAAACATGAAAAACAAAGCACAATAAAGACAAAGAAGAAGAAAAATAAGGTAAAAGTTTAACCAAATGACCAAAAGCCAAACAAAAACAAGAAGCGGTCATTATGGTTAACCAAGGGTAAAAGCTCAAAATGAGTGCAATCTCAGGAATACTAACAAGGCTATCAAAAGAGTAAGAGAGACAAAAACTCCCCCTCAAACTCTTATCCAAAATTTCTCCCCCTTGTTGACAAGTGAACTCATCAAGCACTCGAAATAGAGACAAAACTCCCCCTGAAATGCAACTCCCCCTCAAAATATGTGATGAATGCAACTGGGGTGCAAGTGGAGTGAATAAAGAATGCTTCTCAGATATGATTGACTGCAATTACAAAATCTAATAGATACAGCAAAAGACATATTGTCCAAGATACATGGCATGATCAGTGCAACAGATGATATCTAAAGAAAGTCATTAGCACGCATTATCAATTTTTGCAAACAAAAAACATCACCACATTTTCTAGTTGACAAGCAAGGTAAAGCATGAGATGCAAAGGCTAACTAATATCTACCAAGATAAGAATTGTTCAAAACAAAGTGCTTCAGCAAACTTCTTATCAGTTCAATTTTCAAGCCTTTTTCTTTTTCCTTTTTCATTTTTGCCAGGGGTTATTTGCATGTCAAACCTTATGCTGACCGACCAAGTCAAGCCTAGGCCAGAACTGGACCATCAGAAGCTTAAGACATTGGTCTTGGCATACATTACACTGTCCTAGTTCATACCAAAGTGCTATGGTACGCAGTCCAGAACAATGCAATGCGACAAAGCAAACCCACCTAGATCTTTTCAAATTATGCATAAAAAGGCATGGAATTTTCATTTTTCTTGATTTTTATCATTTTTATAGCACATATCCATGTTTTAAAGCAGAAGGATGTCCAAGTTGCATATTTGCATCTAAGTCAGGAACTAACTACAAGGCATGTAACAGATAGCAAGTACATTAGCCTACGCATGCTAGTTACCATAAGCAGTGGTGATCATTTTTCAAGTTGAAAGAGTAAAAGCCATGCATATGACAGATATCAGACATATCAAGTGAACTGAAATAAAGCATGATCATTGACAAGTAATCAAAAGCATGTACTGGTTAGAGTAAGTAAAGCAGTTCAATCATATAACAGAAGCAAGCTCAAAAGTGTGATATGTGAATATGCGAGTTATGAACACACACAAAAAGACTCAAGAAAAGAGTAAAGAAGAAAGAAAATTGACGCAAAATATCCTAGAAAGGATACACAACACCAAATCCCCTCGTAAACGCTCAAATGTAGACTGATCTAGGGGTTTGGTGAAAATGTCAGCCAACTGATGATGGGTATCAACATGAACAAGGTCAATGACACCTTTCTCATATTAATCCCGCGGAAAATGAAAGCGCACATCAATATGTTTGGTTTTTGAATGGAGACATGGGTTTTTCCCTACACTAATAGCACTAGTGCTGTCGCAAAACAATGGAACCCTGGTAGGAAAGAACAACCCAAAATCTCATAGAGTGGAAATCATCCAATCCAACTGTGAGCAGCAGCTAGCAGCAGCTACGTACTCAGCCTCTGTGGTCGAAAGAGCAACTCCAAATTGCTTTCGAGAAGACCAAGAGACAAGAGAAGAGCCAAGAAACTGGCAAGTACCAGAAGTCGACTTGCGATCCAACCGCACCCACCAAAGTCGGCATCCGAAAAGCCAGATAAATCAAGAGATGATGATGCTGAATAGTAAAGACCGAGATCAGGCGCATAAGTGAGATACCTGAAGATGCACTTGACAGCCTGCCGATGAGACGCGCGTGGTGAAGACTGAAAACGCGCGCAAAGTCCCACGGCGAACTGTATGTCCGGTCTTGTCGCCGTCAAGTACAGCAGTGAACCGATCATCCCTCGAAACTCCCTTTCATTGACCTTGACACCGCTCTCGTCCTTGTCCAGACCACCAGATGTGCCCATTGGGGTCATCTGCAGCTTCAACTCCCCACCAAAGTCAAATTTCTTAAGCATATCGCGAGTGTACTTAACTTGGTTGATGAAGGTGCCGTCCTTGGTCTGCTTGATCTAGAGTCCTAAGAAGTACTTAAGCTCACCCATGAGGCTCATCTCAAACTCACTATGCATCTACTCAGAAATAATATCGTCCACATAAATCTGAGCGACTAGGAAATCTGAAGCATCTTTGAGCAAGAAAAGAGTTTTATCCACCGAACCCATCACAAAGCCCTTCCCCAACAAAAATTGCTTCAACCGGTCGTACCAAGCCATGGGGCTTGCTTCAACCCGTATAAAGCTTTTTGCAACTTAAAAACATGTCGAGGAAACTTAGAGTTCTCAAAACCGGGGAGTTGCCTAACATAAACTTCCTCCTCTATGAACCCGTTCAGAAAAGCACTCTTAACGTCCATTTGAAAAAGCTTAAAACCCTTCGAAGCGGCAAAAGCTAGGAGAATGCGAATGGACTCAAGACGGGCAACAGGGGTGAAAGTTTCTTCAAAATCAATACCTTCTTTCTGGCAAAAACCCTGGGCAACTAGTTGAGCCTTGTTGCGCACCATAACCCCATCTTCACCTTGTTTGTTTTTGAACACCCACTTGGTGCCTATGGGGTTGCATCCTGGTGGCGGCTCTACCAGTGTCCAAACCCGATTACGGACAAAGTTTTCAAGCTCTTCTTGCATAAGCATTAATCCAATTAGAATCAGAAAGAGCATGGGAAACATCTCTGGGCTCAAAAGATGCAACAAAAGCAGATTCAGCAAACACAGCTAGAGAGGCACTAGATGAACGCAAAGTTCTTTCAGTCAAGTCACCGATGATGAGCTCTGAGGGGTGATTACGCTGAACTGCTCGGGATCCTTGGTGATCTGAAGTCACCTCACCGGAGTCAGCAGCTGGCACCTCTGGACTCGATTGAGGGGGCTTGATCGTAGTGGAAGAAGTGATCAGAGGTCCGCCCTCATCCTCAGTCGAAGTCTCAGAAGGTGTGGGCTCTGCAGGGGGTTCAGAAGGCCCACCTTCATACACAGCTAGAGTATCCTCATCTTCCTCGAAGATGGACTCTCCGAGCTCACCATCAACAGAAGGCTCAAAAGAAGGAGTCAAAGAAGGCAAGGACTCATCAAATGAAACTTCGCAAGTCTCGACAAGCTGCATGGATTCGATTTTGCAAACACGCAAACCTCGAGAATGCAATGCATAACCAAGAAAAACACCATCCCAGCAACGAGACTCAAACTTGTCCAAATGCCCTCCCTTCTTGAGCACAAAACACTTGCAGCCAAACGCTCGCAAGTGGCTCACCTTGGGCTGTCTGCCAAACCGCAATTCATATGAAGTCTTACCAAGGTAAGCTCTAAGAAAAATGCAGTTGGCCAGATAGCAAGCCGTGTTCATGGCTTCAGCCCAAAAATGCCTAGGAGTCCTGTGCTCATCGAGCATCATCCTGGCCATCTCGACTAGCGTGCGGTTCTTTCGTTCCACAACGCCATTATGTGGGGGAGTGTAAGGAGCAGAAAACTGATGATCAAGTCCCTCATCACTACAGAAACAGATGAACTGAGAATTCTTGAACTCTGAGCCGTTGTCGGAGCGAATTGCTCGCATCCGACCATTGTTCTCATTCTTCAGCTTCAAAATCAGGTCATGAACAAACTGAAAAGTTTCATCCTTAGACTCCAAAAAGAAAACCCACGAAAATCGAGAAAAGTCGTCAACAATGACAAGCGCGTACCACTTACTTTCCCTTGACCACTGTTCCCGAATGTGATGTACTCTTTGGAGCTCGGGGGAGTGAGACTGGAGAACCATCTGCGATGTCCCGTCATGTGGCGAGAGCATCTTGAGTCCATGATCCAAACGTCCTCCAGTCCTCGATCCTACACAATCAGTAGTTGTAAGTGGGAGCAAATGGTCCGGCACCGGGTTTAGCAAAAGAGATAAACCAGTGTCGAGCCATCTGCTCAAAAGACGGAAAGTAGAAATCATCAGAAAAGTTCGGACCAAAACGCGGCTCAAAGCGCGGTCCTCCGTTCTGCCTAAAGCCTCGTCTACGAGGTCCAGGACCGTAGCCAAAATGGCCTGGAGCTCTACCGGAACGACCACCACCAACTAGAGCACGGGCAAGAAAGCCGTCTCCTCTACCACCACCTACACGATGGGGCCTGGCCTCCTGCCTCTCCCCGCATCGAGGAACACGTAGTCTACCACCCTGCTGGTAGAACTGCTCCTAGCCACCACGAGCTCTCTCTGCTCTCTCAATCCGCTTCCTTCTGAAGCAAAACTCCGCAAGATGCCCGTCTCTGTAACAGTACTCACAATGATAGGTGGGCTTCTTGGGATGTGGTTGAGGCTTGGGATTCTTGGTCTTAGTGGTGTTAGGTGAAGTCTTTTTGGGTTGAGAGGGTCCAGGAAGAGAGTCAAGAGAAGTGTGGAGGTGTTTGGGCTTTGGAACCCAGATAGGTTTCTTGGGTTGAGCTTTAGTTGGCTCATGAATCACTCCATCCTTGGGCTGACAAGCCTGGGACGACTCAATGGAGTGAGTCTTAGGATACCTCTGCTCTGGAGTCATTTTACTCCACTCCACTGCCCGGCTAATGGCACTCTCAAAGTCAGCCTTGGTGTAGGTGTATCCTACCCCAAACCCATGCTGCCTCTTGAACTCCTGGATCATCATGTCGAGCTGTGGCTCTCTGGCACTGATCCAACTCAGGATAGAACGGAGGTAAAAGTTCTCATTCTGAGAATCAGCTAGCTCCTCTCTCAAGGCAGCTAGAACCTCCACCTGAGACAAGCAGGTCTCACACTCACTCTCTACTTGGATAGACTTTTCAGCTTTCAGCTTGATCAATTCTATTGTAAGAGACAAACAGTTCTCACATACAGTGGGTGGAACTGACAATGTCTCAAGCTCTAGCCTAGTCTGTGCTAGCTCAGCTCTCGCTCTCTCCAAATCCCCTAAATGCTCATTGCCCTTGGCTTTCAGCTCAGCTAAGACAGCTAGATGAGATGGGCAATCAGCACAGGGTGCGACGATAGTGGCTTGAGCATCTTTCAGCTCCTGCTGAGCTCTTTCAAGCTCAGTGGCCAAAGCGTCCCTCTCATCAACCCTTTCTGTGTACCTGGACTTCAGAGTCGACAGGTCACATAGAAGCACCTCACACTTCGGGCACTCACTGCTATCACCTAAGCAAGGGGAAGAAGATAGACTCTCAATTCTGCCATTTGCTACAGCCAGCTCACTCTCTAACTCATCTATCCTCTTCTTGGCCCCCCTAAGCAGTTTTTCCCGAAATTTCAACTCCTGACGATTGCTCTCAAGTAAATCAACGATTTCGCGCTCATAGGATGATACCTTTTCGTTATCGTCATCGTCGGAGTCGTTGGAGGAGCTCTTTTATTCCTTATCCCCAAGAGCCATTGAATAGAAGCTCTTGCAGGATCTTTGGCGCTGGTGTGTGCGGCTCTTCGGCTTGTCCCCCAAAGCCATGAAGCAGAGGCCCGCAGGATCGTCCTTGTCCTTCCCCTTCTTGATGGCGATCTCCTCATCGCTTGAGCTTGATGAAGAGGAAGAAGACGTGGACCGCTTGGAGTAGCTCTTCTCCATCTCGGCGAAGAAGGCCTTGTCGCGCTTCTTGTTATCTCGCCGGTAGTCCTTCAGGGCCTTCTTAAAGAATCTGGTCTTCGGATTGCCCTTGTTGAAGGAAGAGCTGTCGTGCTTGCCGGAGTCGTGGAAGCCGCCACTGGTGCCCTTCTTGTGTCCATTGCGCTTGGGGCAGTCAGCGATGAAGTGTCCTGGATCACCACACTCAAAGCATCCGGATTTTGTGCCGTGTCTTTTGAACATTCTCTTGTCATAGACACGACGCACCCGGTTGTTAAAAAGACACAAATCATCATCTCCCAACAACTCAAGCTGGTCCTCAGTGATAGACATCAAAGAGAACCCAGCACAGCTCACAGAAGAGGGATCAACAGAAGGTGTAGCAAGGGCCAGAGATTTCGATCCAGAACCAGTGAGATTTGATCTCAACTGGAGATCTACCTCAGTAGCCTTCAGCTTGCTAAATAACTCAGAAATGGTCAAGGTATCATAAGAAGTACTCTCAATGATAGAAGATACCTTGATCTCCCAGATCTTTGGGTCCAAGGTTTGGAGAACCTTGAGCGCATGCTCGTTATTTGAGACTAACTGAGCACCCTCAGCCTTGTTGTCCCGAAGCTTGTTTATGATCGACTGAAAATGACCAAACAACGCTTCAACAGATTCACCCGGCTTCTGTGTGAAATTTTCATATTCACGCCGGTAGGTCTGATAGAGTCGAGCCTTGACCTGTGCTGTTCCCTCATGGTGTGCCTTGAGGGTAGCCCAGATCTCTCTCGCAGTGGAGAGATGGCTCACACGCTCAAACTCAGTGGGACCTAAACCAGAAAAGAGGATGTTCACAGCCTTACTGTTGCTTAGATGCTGGGCAATGATACCAGCAGTACCATGCTTAGCGACTGGCAAAATGACAAATGTGGTGTGAACGCAAATATCCCAAATGTCCGAACCCTGGCTCATGAGATAGGCTCGCATGCGAGTCTTCCAATAGTTATAGCCATATGCTTCCAAGGACGGGACCTTGCCAGGAGACGTCATGGTCACTACTGGGGTTTAGAACCGATTAAGGTATGGAAAAACCCTAACCTTGCTCTGATACCACTTGTAGGACCGAAAGTAGCGACCAGAGGGGGGGTGAATGGGCGCCTAAAAATTCTTTCGAATTAATGGCCTGCTCCCAATACCCAACGCACCTCTAAAGACTAAACAACAAAGAATGAACAGATAGCCTAAGTCTAAAGGTATCTAGCCTAGAAGCAACTGTTGATAAACAGCGAAATACCAATGCAGTGCTAATAGAGAGATAAACAGAGTACACGAGACAAGGCTAGACAAACTTCATAGTAAAGCAATCTAAGTGCACTATGAATGAGAAGAGAAGTTACTGTTCAAATCTGTCTCCGGTTCGGAACTTGGCGAAGCCTGCTTCGCCGGTCGAGGTCTGCTTCGGTGGTCGAAGCCTGCTTCGCTGGTCAAAGCCTGCTTCGGAGATGGTTGTCGAAGGTTGATGGAAACATGCCGAAGGTTGAATTGGTCTAGTCTAGCTCGAGTGGAAAAAACGAAGTATGCTTCGAAGCAACGTATGAGGGTAACGAAGTTTGCTTCGAATAGAATACTTCGAAGCACAACCTTCGAACAGAGCTTCGAACACGACGCACAGAAAGACAACCTTCGAAGGAGTAGCGAAGCCTGTCACACGACAGAGAAACCAGATTCGAAGCCTACACTCTACCTTCGAAAAGCCAACCTTCGAACTAACACATTTAGATCTTTGGAACAGATAGCAGCAAACTCCGAGCAAAGTCCATCAGAGAGACTAGCTTCGAAGCTAACTTCGAAACCTGTCGAAGTATTAACTTCGAACAGCTCAAGACTATGAACACCTTCGCAAGGACTGTCGAAGTATGTGAAGCTGACAGAGAGAAAAGCGTACTTCGAAGCTAAAAATGCAGTGCACAAAGTGAAGACGAAAACGAAGCCTTCAAGGATGTCAGATCGAAGCCTGCCTCACGGAGCTGAGGGACTTCGAAGAGAGAGAAGGGGATTCGCCAGAAACAGCCAGAAAAGGTATTCAGTCCTGTCTACTTCGATCAAAAAGGCAACGTAGAAAAGGCAAAGCCTTAGTACTAGTGTACTGTTGCTACAATGTAGTAGTACTACTTGCAACCAGTATGAACTAGTACTCCTTCCGTGAAGAACAGTAGCAACCGAGGCACAAATGCTCAGGAAAAATAGCTGTGCACGTGAAACGAAGCCATAAAAACTGCTGCAAATATGTTGTGCACGATCAGAGAATAGAAGCTTCACTACATCAAGAAAAACTGAAATAAATGCAAGGCAAAATATCAAGAGCAGGAGCCTGGCGGCACACAACAGGAGAGAGACAAACACAGGAACCAAAAATTGACCCAGGGAATGAATGAAAAGTGATTTCTAGAAGGATAGTCCAACCCTAGGGATTAGGGCCCTATTTATAGGCTGCCCAATGACCTAGAATATTCCACCAGCCCCTTAGGGTTTTTTACAAACGAAGAAATAAAAGGAAAAGACTCAACTGCCCTTAGGATTTTTTACAGACTCGACTGACTGACTGTGGGCCTAGAGATACAGATGACTTATCCGGAAGCTAAGCTTTTGTAGCGACTACGGCTTCTCTTCTGGACAGTCGGATACAAGATCGACAGTTGTTAGTTTTGCGCCAAAACTGACAAAGCCTCCACCGGCCTTGCACCAGGTACCCAGATTGGGCCGGCCTAACTCCGCAGCTCTCTCAGTCCGGCAATCGCTCACCGCCCATGTACCTGAGTCAATCCTGGTCAACAGCCTAGTGGGTCTTCTGCTACTCCTAGCCCATGTACCCGGATTGGGCCAGCCCGACTTCGCAGCCTTCTCTGCCCGACAGTCGCTTGCTGCCCGTGTACCTGAGTTACACGCGGCCCATGAAACAGCAGATCTTCTCTCTTCTTCTGTCCTCTTTGACTATCGTTGATAATGACTCATCACTTCTGGAGCCATGAGGCCCACACTATTCAGCATGGCTCCTCAGAGGTGAGGAATTATTCATAAGTTGAAATTAATCCTATTTTTGTAGATACTTCATACCTGGTATGTTGCCCGTTCCAAAGCTGCATTCAGCTCCGACCATTCAGCCTCCCCAAGTATGGCTACCAAGTCAGTTCCCCCAACTTCGCGATTAGCTCGATCCAAAGGTTCAAGCAAGGTCTGAAGTCTGGTCCTTCGCTCTAGAAAAGGAGCTAAGATGGGGAGCATTGACAAAGCTCTTTGGTCATCTTCATTGGGTGAAGGGCCGGAGCGCTGCGCCACATCCCCGGAAACTTCGGTGGACTGGCCCCTCTCCGTAGATTGTCCTCCGTCTGTCAATTCCGACGGAGTTAATCCCGAGTTCGGAGCAGGAAAAGGATCCATTTTACCTTTACCTTTTCCAGGCCCCATCTGTGTAACTTCTTCTAGTACCGACCTCGGAGATGTCAAAGTCGCAGGAGCAGTCTCTTGCAGGAGGAGTCGTCTCCATGGTAACAGACCCTGCCAAATCAAAGGCATTATATATTGCACAATTTTGCAGGCTATGACGAAAAAGGTGCTTTAATGAAGTCTACCTCCGAAATCTTGTCAGCGAATGAGTACGGGGCTACTTGGAGGGTCGAAGGCCCCCTCGAAGTCTTCATCGGATTCGGGATCATGAACCGAAGGGTTGGCTATTGGAACCTTGTTTGGAGCAACAGTTACCACTTCGTCCGGAATCGAAGCTTGATCAGTTACGACTTTGACTCCGCCTTCAATAGCAGGGGCTTCTTGGCTCGGCCAGTTAGGCAGGACATTCGAGGTCCCAGCTTGTTCAGAGTTGTCTAGCACAGCTGGCACACCCGCTACATCACCGGTGGCTACAACTTTGACATTCGCCCACGCTTCTTCGTCTTCGGTAATAAGGTCTACAAGGGCCCTTTGCATTTCTCTTACTACCTCATCTTTAGATGAACCTAAAGACAGAGCAGCGGGCTTGGAAGGAGCCACATTTTTAGGTTTACGGGCTAATTTTTTTACGAGAGTCTTGGCTGGTGCTGAAGTCCTAGCATCTACCTTCCTCTTCTTCGGGCCAAGCTCGGAAGGCACCCAGTCTAGAAGAGGAGGGGCTACGACTCCGAGTACGCCCATACTGTGTTAAGTCGCTCCTAACTACCCACCAGTTTCATCCTCCACTCTTTTTCAGCCAGAGTAGGAGCCTCGAGAATCTTCTCCAAAGCTCGAACGACTTGCTCTGAAGTCAAAGGGGCTTGTGAAGCTGAAAGATAAGTTTTTATTAGTCATATCATGAAATAATCATATATAAATCATGTTGTAGTTTTCAAAGTTACCTGCAGAGCTCAAGTTCGAAGAAATTTTTCGGAGTCCTCCCTCTGGATCCTCTTCGAAGTTGATAGGCCAGTTGGCCATCAAAGGCAGAATCTGGAGCCCAATGAACTCCTCCGCTAAGTCCCGCATGCTCATGCAGCGACTGATCTGTTGAAGCAGATTGAGGCGGGCTTCGAGCTGGCCGGGGTCTTGGTGTACTTCGGCTTCCCTTCGAAAATATATGTCTTGTAGAGGTCCGGCCAGATGGCTGTCTGCTCCAACTTCGGCGTAGAACCACCGGAGAATCCAATCTGTGTACCATATGGCATTGATGGCCTTCGCTGGAAACCGCAGTTTGAATTCATCTCAAAGTCTGAAGTTGATGCTATCGAAGGCTACTATGATTTTTCCCCTCCGGAGCCTTGGTAAGTCTTCAGCTAGCAGGATGGTTTGTGCAGCGCTGCGAATATCTCTGCTCTCCCTTCGCAGCCTTTGGCCCGCAGCACCCATTCGAAGATACCGAGGCGCGCTATCGCGTTTGGAGACAATTGAGGAAGGGTGACATGAAAAAGATCCAGTACCTCCGACAGGAAGTCCACCATTGGAAGTCCTAACCCTTCTTCGAAGAAGGCTTCGAAAACGATGACTTCTCCATGCCGCGGCGAAGGGATGGATTCCTTCCCGGGTTTGCGGACATTGATCCCTGGGCTAATCTTTCCTTCGACCACTTCTGCGATTGTCTTCCTCTTGCAGGTGGATGGCCCCAGTTTGTAAGACTGGTCGGAGTACTTCGAAGAGGCCGGGAGGAGGTCATGGGGACCGATTTGTTGGGGATTCCCTGCAGATGCTGCCGCTGTTGCTGCCGCCAAGGCCTGCTGCTGAGCTAGGGCCGTAGTCGCCCCGAGAGCCTTGAAGCTTGTCTTCGCCATCAAGCCGAATAGAGCGATTGAGGCTAAGTTTTGAGGCTAATGGCTGATTGCGCAAAGACGGTAAGGAGGGTATTTTGGCCGCTTCTGGGTCCTCTATTTATAGCCTGGACTCCTAATTTTTTACCGTTAAGACTTGTCGTTCCGTCTTCTTGGCCGTTACTGTTTACGAAATTAACACAACATATAGCTTCTTCTGAAAGGAAAAGGCTAACGACTATTTTTTCTAAGTCTAAAGGGCTTTTTGGCTTCACAGAAATTGATTCCAGAATTGTTCGAATAGAACTATCTTAGAAATCGATTCGAAGTTATAAATCTTTGCATATTCCGAAGGTTGATAAAATTTATTAACCCCTACACATGATTATTTTCTTGCGTATACTGCTCTCCTAACCATACAGATCATGCGGAGAAGCGTATTCGAGGGGCTACTGTTGGGGGAAAATACTTCATCCTTAGGGTCTCTACAGTAACAAGACGAAGGCAATCTACTAAACCGAAGTTCCAGTATCTAACTCGGGTTTATTACGGGATCAAGTTCGAAGAATCAATGCGTACTTTTGTTCGGAGTATATCTTCGAACGTCGACTCTTCAGAGAACTTACCTGTCAGCTAGAATGGAAGACTTATCTTCTTTCTCATTAGATTAGTCTTTTACCATTTTAGCTCTATTAGGGGTACCGAATAGTTTCCACTATGTCAGTTGTAATTGAGGGGTAAAAAGGTCTTTTCCTTAAGACTTTCACCAATAAATACCCCCCATTCTACCCTGTAATGAGGATCGAATACTCAATTATTCAATACACTACTTTGAATTACTTCAAGCTATTATCCAATTTGGAGCCTTGAAATAGTTCACTTCATGAACACTTCGTTTGTTAGTTTCCAATCTATGAAAACATGTTAGCATAATTGTTGATATCAAAAAATGGCATTAATGGCTAGATTATAAAAATATCAATTTTTGGTCATTTGGGTCGAAAGTACACATGTCTAGGGTCTGTCCGAAGCCCTACAGGGTCGAAGTCCATCGAGCTATGGGCTCCAAAAGCCTCTAGACAGCCCATGGGCTTCGGCTTGGAAACCTTCGGAGGCCCGCGCTGCCGAAGCTTCGGAAGCCCACGCTTTCGAAGCTTCGGCCCGAGAGCAAGCCTCGAGCGGGCCTTGCCGAAGCCCACACTGTCGAAGCTTCGGCCCAAGGAGCAAGCCTCGATGGGCCTGGCCGAAGCCCACGCTATCGAAGCTTCACCCCAAGGAGCAAGCCTCGACAGGCTGGCCAAAGCCCACACTGTCGAAGCTTCGGCCCGAGGATCAAGCCTCAACGGGCCTGGCCGAAGCCCACGCTACCGAAGCTTTGGCCCGAGGAGTAGGCCTTGACGGGCCTAGCCGAAGCCCACCTCGGTAGAGATAGAGCTGTTTGCATTGCCAGCTCAATCTCTATCTCTATCCGGCCAGATTAATAGCAGATTAGATTGGGAGTTAACCCCCTATAAATAGAGAGGCCTAGCCGGCGTGGAGAGCCCCCCAACTCAAACCAAACCAAAGCCATGCTTTGATTGTACCTTTACTTTTACCTTTACTTTTCTGTTCCTCTTCATGGGTTTGCCAAGGAAGCCCTCCGTCCGCCACTATGGAACAATGGTAAGCCTTGGTACTTCGCCCGTGAAGTCCCTGTTAATCTACGTAATAGATTGCTATCGCCTTGTTACTTCGCCTCTGAAGTATCCGCTAATCTGTGTAATAGATTGTTACCTTCGCTACCTGTGCAACACCTCACAAAATTCGGTCCTAAGGCCGAATTGGTACTTTGCATCACCTCTGTTGCAGGTTCTCACATTCGGAGCCCCTTCGTCGAAGGTGTTCGGAGCTGAGAGAATGGTTCCCGAGGTCCCTAGGACACCCTTCGACAGGATCGCAGGCTTCAACGACAGGCTTCGCCAACATACTTCATCGTGACAGGCTTCACCACGACTATGCTCCGCACCGGACGAAGTTGCACCCGCGTGTGGCCTTCGCGTCACTACTCTGTAATTTGCTGCATCAGAGATCGCACGCCGAACACCGCTGTTCGGAGCTGATCACCGCGTTCAGATCTGTTCGGAGTCTACCTTCGGCCGGATCAGTCCAAATGCCAAAGCACCCTTCGGTGGAGCACTTCGCACCAGACGCCGAAGGTACCCTTCGGCGCACCCTTCACATCAGACTTCGAACCAGGAGGACACTGACTGGTTTGCTTATTTTAACTCGTTTAACCTATTTCTTTCAGCTAATTGGATTATTTTGTGTAATCTGGTTGCTTGGCGACTCCACCCCCTTATCACTATTAAGGATAGTCGGAACGCAGCATCGGTGCTACGTCATGCTTAGGTCTGTCCCTAAGTATCCGTGCACTTTTGGATCGCCAGACTGACCCAAGTGCGAGGGCACATTTCCGTGTCAACAATAATCTTTTACGCCAACAACCATCTTATTCACGAGAATTTGTCGAGATGCCTATTCACTCCCCCTCTAGTCGCCTAATCCGATCCCACAATTGGTATCAGATCCAGTTGGATCACAAGTTGACCTTAACTGATTTGTGATCCTTTTGGTTACATCGACAAGAATTCTAAGATTTTGATGTTTGATGGTCGAGATTTTGCCTATTTGAAGGTGCGCATCGAGGCTTATCTACTAAGCCAAGTAAGTGCTATATGGGACATTGTTGATTCCCGATATGCGATTCCTAAAACTCACACCACTCAGGCTGAGAAGGAACAGTACAATTGTAATAGCAAGGCAAGAAATATATTGTTCGTCAGTCTAAGTCACAATGAGTTTTACAAGGTCCAACACCTACGAACTGCTCCTGAGATTTGAACAACTTTGAAAACTTTTCATGAGGGCACTACTCAGATTAAGGCTAGGCGGCAAAGCATATATAATCAAGAATATCAAATGTTTGTGCAAGTCCCTAGCGAATCTTTAGATGCCATGTTTGCTTGATTTGATGGGATTGTGAGCAACTTGCGCTCCACTGGGACTTTAGCTTATTCCGACCATGATAGAGTTATCAAACTTCTCTATGCTCTTGATCGTAGCATATGAGAGGTGAAGATCTCTAGTATTGAAGAATCGGTAAGCTATGACACTTTGACTTGCGACGAACTCTTTAGTAAGATTAAGTCCACTGATATTGCCAAGGCGTCTCGTTCTGGAATTGGGAACTCTTTGCCACAATCCATATCACTAGTTTTCGGTTCTAGCAGTGGTAACTTATTTGGAGGTAATCCTTCTAGTTGTTCTGGAGTTTGTGCTTTCTCTAGAGGTTTTTGCCTTTTCTTCTTTGGTCTCTATCACTAAAGAAAAGGTGGACACATTGGACGTTGAGGAGCTTGCTCTCATAGTCAAAAAGTTCACCCGATTTTATAATGATAGATGAGATCAAAGAAGAGGAGGCACTCGATGATGTTTTGAGTGTGGATACCTTAATCATATCAAAGCTAATTGCCCAAAACTGAAAGCAAAGAATGAACTTGAGCACAAACACCAGAAAAGAAACAAAGAGCCATTCTTCAAAGGAAAGCGTGGAAAAGTGGAAAAAAGAGTAGCCAAAGTGTTTGTGGCCGCCTTCAGTGACATCGACAATACTTCAAGTGAGGAGCCAAGCTCCGATGAAGAAGAGCAATCAAAGAATGAAGAAAAGAAGGTGACAAAAGACAAAAGACTTCATGGCCGACGACATACATAGCAGCGATGAGCTAGACTCATCTGAGGTAAGTCTATCCCATGAACATCTTCTTGTTCAAAATGATGAATTACATGATGCTATCATCTCACAAGATAGACTACTTAAACTTGCTGCTAAATAACGAAAGGAACTAAAATTCAAACTCGAATCTCTTTCCACTGAACTTGTCTTGCTAAAATCTAAATATGAAAATGCTGAATGTGAGTCTTTTCTTGTTGTTATGAATGAACTTGCTCAGCTGCGTCTGATTCATGCTCAAAATCTTGAAAAGCTTGAAATTGTTTAGAAACAACTTTTGGAGGTGGATTCTAGTCCTTGTGTCATCAATGAATGCTTGAATTGTTCTTTACTTATTGAAAGCATTAATTTGAGGGATAAGTATGTTTATGAACTTAAGGCTAGATTGGAGAGTGTTGAGTGTTCTAAGGATGTGCAGCCGACATGTTCCACCTGCATTACCCTTAATGCTTGCATTGCCAAAGGGGGAGAAATAGTTTACATGATGCTTTTTGATGCCTTTGGAGGCTTTTGGATTGCTTGGTTAAGGGGGTGTAATGGCTTTCATGATGCATTCAGATGCTTTTGCCAACATGCTTGTTTTGCATTTGTTTTTGCCCAAGAGGGAGATCTTTTACCAAGTGACATGTTTTGCTCTTTTCTGAGTTTTATGGTCACTTGTGCGCTTAACTTGTAACTTTCATCATGTTTTTGTTTGGGGTTGTCAATGCACTCATCAAGGGGGAGATTGTGAAACCAAGTGAGGTCGCACAGTGGTTTCTGTCTTTATGATGAGTGATTGACAAGGTTGAGCGATCTAGTGAGATCGGTGAGTGAAGGCTTGATTGCATCGATGGGATCGATGTGTGGTTATAGAGAGTGGATGCCAAGGGGATCGGTATGTGTTGCATCTCTTGTTTTGGCTTGTCTCATGTGTGCACGGTGGAGATACTAACCAACTGTCAATGGCGGGTGATCAAGGGTCGAGCAGAGAGCTCGATGCCGGAGGATCAAGGATGCCGGGTGAAGTTGGAGTTGATCTCAGGAGTGCACGAGGAGATTGAGCAAGACATGGATGGATGGATGGTCAAGACGACGTGATGGTCAAGTCAGCAAAAGGGAGGCCAGTGCAAGTGATCAAGTGGCTCGAGGGGATTGAGAGCGAGAGAGACTTGCTGGCGGTCGAGTTCACGGATTGTTGTCACATGTAGGCGATCGAGGAGGCTTTGTCGGTTTTTGCTGAAAACCGTCTCATCTTTAATTGTTTCTTTAATTCCAAGAATTAAGAGTCTATTTGTATTTAGTATTTTAGATTAAGTGTGAACTTTTAGTATTTTTCGGAATTGTCAAAATTATGAAATTATATTGAAAGTATAGAGTCAAAGTTGTAATAATTAGAGTGATTGGGTTTATTAGTGCTCTTATTGTCAGCGTGTAGGCCATTTGATTGGGTTTTGTTACCGACGTATCAAGGATGAACATCGCGCTCATGCTATGAACTTTCAGGACATGTATTACCCATCTTTAGATATGCACGAGTATGATTATCGCTTTCATTCTGATTTTGAGGCTCGTCGTGGCTATATGAGTGATTATACCCATCGTGGTTTACATCATGCTTCATATGATGTCAGACCACGTGTTAGTGGTTTTGGTCCATGCCATTTTAGGAGACCTCGTCGATTTGCAAGTAGACCTCGCTTTTATCATAATGATTCATATTCTGCATAGTCTTTTGTATTGCCTTAATCTCGAATTGTTCAATGATGGATTCCTAAACATTTTGTTACTAACCCTAGCACTAAATACTCGAGATCTTCTTGCAATGTGTAGGGAAAGAATGGAAGCTTGGAGAACAAGTGGATCATGGATTCCGGCTGTTCGCGCCACATGACTGGAAAGTCATCATGGTTCTCTAGCTTCACCTTGACCAAGCAACAAGAGCACATCACCTTTGGAAACAATCGAAGAAGTAGAGTAAAAGGCCAAGGTACGATTAGGATCAATGAAAACTTCACTCTCACAAATGTTGCTTTGGTTGAGGATTTGGGGTACAACATGCTTTCTGTTTCTTAGTTGCTTGATGAAGGTTTTGAGGTACACTTTGGACGTGATACCTCTCATGTACTTGATTCTTCTGGTGCTTTTATTTGCAAGATTTCAAGAGTTGGGAGAGTTTTTGGAGCAGATTTCTCTGAATCATTTGGTTATTCTCATTGCCTTCTTGCTAAACCATCTTCTGAGCTCTGGATGTGGCATAGGAGACTAGGGCACATGAGATTTGATTTGCTTCCTCGATTGAGTGACCTAGGACTAATCCGAGGATTGCCCAAGCTGAAATTTGAGAAGAACCTCGTTTGTGCTCCTTGTCGTCTTGGAAAAATGGTCGTCGCATCTCATTCAACCATTAACATGGTGATGACTGAACAACCCGGAGAGCTTCTTCATATGGACACTGTAGGTCCTTCCCGGGTTAGTTCTTTAGGCGGTAAATGGTATGTCCTTGTTGTTGTTGACGACTACTCTCGTTTTTCTTGGATCTTCTTTCTTGTAAGCAAGGATGAAGTGTTTATACGCTTTCAGAGCTTAGCTTTGAGGCTATTCAATGAACTCCTCGATGCAATGAAAGCTATTAGAAGTGATAATGGCACCAAGTTGAAGAATAGTTGTTTTGTTGATTTTTTCCTTGAGCATGGCATTGAGCAATAGTTTTCTGCTCCAAGGGTTCCTCAACAAAACAGTGTTGTTGAGAGGAAAAACCGCACACTTGTGGATATGTCTAGGACGATGCTCAACGAGCATAGGACTCCTAGGAAATTTTGGGCTGAAGCCATGAGTATAACATGTTACATCTCCAACAGAATCTTTTTGCGCTCATTGTTGAATTTAACGTCGTATGAATTACGTTTTGGTAGGAAGCCCGAGGTTACTCACTTGAGTATTTGGATGTCGGTGCTTCATCCTAAAGCGTGGCAACCTAGACAAATTTGAGTCACGCGCATCTGATGGAATCTGTTTGGGCTATTCTTTGCATGGTCACTCTTATCGTGTCTTTAGTCTTGATACTAACACTGTTGTTGAATCTTGCGATGTAACTTTTGATGAGACATTTCCCTGTGTTAGTTTCACTTTTGAACTTGCGAGTGAGCATGATATGAGTGAAATGATCTTTGCGGAAGAAGATTCATCAGATGTTGAAGAAAATGAAAATACACCGCAACCTCCTATTACGGAAATTCAAGAAGCATCATCCACATCTACAAGAGGGATAGAAGCATCGACCTTAGGAAGCATGGAGAAAACTTAGGTAAGAGTTGAGGAGGAGATCCTATCACAAAGAGAAGCACTGCTTTGAATTCAGAGAATGCTTCCCCCTGAGCAGATCATCGTTGAGCTAAATGAAAGGGTAACTCGATCTCATGCTCACTTTTTTGATTCTGTGTTTGTTGGCGTAAAAGATTATGCTAACAGGTTTTCAGAGTTTGGAAAATAACAAACGAAGTGTTTGTGAAATGAACTATTTCAAGCCTCCGAATTGGATAATAGGTCGAAGCAGTTCGAAGATGTGTATTGAATAGCTGTGAGGGGCTCTGCTTCGATTCCTTCTTCGCATAGACACAGATTTTTCGTAATGTAATGTAATCTGTTTGAATAATAAAGATTGATTTTTAAAATTGTCTCCCTACTACCCAGCCCCTCTTTGGGCGTAAGCAACTTCGAAGTGTAGTCGAAGATGGTTAGGCGCAAAGAAAAAACTTAGGAGTACAATTTTGGAGGTTCGGAGCCCCTTTGTAATTTAAAGATTGATTAAAATCTTATAAAATGTCTGACTGCTTGGAGTCATAAAACTGGTAACTTAGTACATTTTGTTTGAAAGAAGTCACTTCAGACGAACTTTTTGGACACTTTAGTGTCCCAAACGATTGGTCACTTTGGACTCTATTCACAGACATTCGAAGCTTATCAGCTCAAACTCTATTTTGTTTTGGCCTCCTTCGACTCATTTTGCGAATGCTATCAAACCGGTGATTTGGAATTCACAGTAGTCTCCTTGGACTCTTTTTACGGATGCTTTCAAGCTGGAGCTTGGAATCCGCATTATTTGGTCTCCTTCGACTCTTTTTACGGATGCTTTCAAGCCGGTCGCTTGGAATCCATTTTTTAGTGACTTTCCCACCTCGTTGGAAGCTTTGAACTAGTGGTTCGAAGTCCGAAAAATTGGTTCAAATTAATGACACTTCCCTTCCAGCCAACTTCGTTCTTCCAGTGCGTCCACTAGAAGTAGGAAGTGTTTGAGAGGTAGGCATTATCTGAACCATGAACTTTATTAATTCAGAAGGTGTTTACAAATGGTTACAAGGAGCCCCTATGCGAAATATCGCTTTAAGTGCTCCGCATGCCATGTATGCGTTAACTCTTCGCCTTCTAAATTAGCTAACTTAAAAGAACCAGGGCGTCCTGATCGGAGAATTATGTATGGACCTTCCCATTTATTCCCTAATTTCCCTGGTGCTATAATGCTTTGCAAAACAAGATGGCCCGGCTTAAGTTCATTAAGCTTGACCTTCAGGTCAAACCAAGTCTTCGTCTGCTAATGATACTTTGACAAATTGGCGACAGCTCGAAGTCTTGTTTCTTCTGTTAAATCAAGCGAAGTTTGCCTTTCTGCTTTTAATTCTGGTTTGGTGCTGCGAAGGGATCCTCCTTTAAGCTCCGTTGGTGTCATAGCTTCATCTCCGAATAATAGTCTGAAAGGAGTGAAACCCGTGGACCTTGTTTGAGTGGTCCAAATGAACCATAGAATCTTCGGGAGCTCCTCGGTCCACAATCCTTTTGCCAATCCTACTATTCTTCGATTCAACCCTGACAAGATATTACCATTGGCTCTTTCAACAGCTCCGTTAGACTGAGGATGTTGCACTGCAGCGAAGCATAATTGTATGCCAAGATCTTCACAAAACTTCCTGAAGGGCTCTGCATTAAACTATGTCCCATTATCGACTATGAGCTGCGGACCCACTTGGCGGACGATGACTTCTTCTTCCCATCCATTGACAACCCTAGCAAGTGCGGACTAAGCTCTCCACATCATCTACTATTGTAGGCCAATAAAGCCCCTGGCAAAGTGTTTTTCCTGCCAAAGCTCGAGGGGCCAGATGGCTACCGCAAAGTACTTCATGAATTCCTCGAATAATCTCTTGACCTTCGGCTTGAGATATACATCGGAGCAGAGGGGAACATACTCTGGCCTTGTACAGAATACCATTGATTATATGATAATTTCGAATTCTGAGCTTCAACCTCGAAAGTTGTGGCCCTTCCGGCAAATTCGCTTCTCCTTGCAACAATTCCATAATTGAACTCTGCCAATCTGTACTTGGAATGCAAAGGACTTCCGCACAAAGAATCTGTGTTACCGAAGGTGCATTGAGCTCTTCATAAAAAGCTTCTTCTGGAATGTCCATAGATCCGGCTGCAGCTTTCGCCAAAGTATCAGCTTGCATATTTTCAGCTCTGCGTATACTTCGAATGGAAATCCCTTTGAATGATCCTTCAATCTTACGGATCTCTTCCAAATATTTTGTAAGCTGTGGATGACGAACTTGAAAACTCTTATCTACATGCCCTGCTACAATTTGAGAATATGTTTTAATAACAACTCTTGTACCGCCAAAGCACGTGCCTTTCGAAGTCCTAACAAAATTCCTTCATACTCTGCTGCATTATTGGTGGACTTAAAGTTGAGCCTTGCGGAGTACATTGCTTTTTGCCCTGAAGGTGAAATTATTACTGCTCCAACACCTGCTCTAGATGCTTGGAAAGCTCCATCGGAGTATATGGTCCAAATTCCTTCACTTGGCTTCTCCGGAGCCCATACTGCAGGGGGAGTCCACTCTACCATAAAATCTGCCAGCACTTGTGACTTAATTGTTGTCCTTGCCACGAAGGAGATGCCGAAGGGTGCTAATTGAACAGCCCACTTCCCAATTCTTCCTGTGGAATCCTTACTTCGCAGCATATCTCCCAAGGGATACGAAGTTGGTACAATCACATTATGTGCTAGGAAATAATGCCTTAACTTCCTCGAAGCCATTATCAGAGCATATGTGAACTTCTCAAGCTCGGAATATCTTGTTTTTGCTCCAGACAATGCTTCGTATACAAAATAGACTGGATTGTGTACCAACTTCCCATTGAAATCAACTTCTCTGACAAGGACTACACTGATAGTGGAGCCAGTAGCCGCAAGGTAAAGGAGTAGGGTTTCGTCCGCAACAGGCACCGTGAGGGTAGCAAGGTTACTGAGATAATTCTTAATATCATCGAAGCTCTTTTGACACTCCGGTGTCCATGCAAAATCTTCGGACCCCTTCAGTGCTTTGAAAATCGGCAAACTTCTCTCCGTAGACCTTGCTAGGAATCTGCTAAGTGCTGCAAGATGACCAGTCAGCTTTTGTACTTGCTTCAAATTTTCCGAAGGAGCCATCCTTTGCAACGCAGTTATTTGAGTGGGGCTAGCTTCGATCCCTCTGCTTGAAACTAGATACCCTAACAACTTTCCAGCCTGAGCCCCGAAGATACATTTCTCGGGGTTAAGATGGATTCCACATGCCTGAAGGCTATTGAATGTTTCTGCTAAATCTAGGCTATGTTGGTGCTTTAAAGCACTCTTTATTATAATGTCATCCATATAGGCTTCTACATTGCGGCCTATTTGATGACCTAGAGCCTTAGCAATTAACCTCGAAAAAGTTTCCCCGGCATTTCTTAAGCCAAAGGGCATTCTTACATAGCAGAAGACTCCCGAAGGAGTTACAAAGCTTGTTTTGATTTCATCTTCGCGCTTTAGCCAGATTTGATGATAGCCGGAATACGCATCAAGGAAGCTTAATAACTCCGAACCAGCAGTGGAGTCAACCAATTGATCATTTCGGGGCATGGGATAGGGGTCACGGGGGCATGTTTTATTCAAAGATGTAAAGTCAATACACATGCGCCACTTCCCAGAAGATTTCTTCCTAACGAAGACTGGGTTGGCTAGCCACTCCGTATGAGCTACTTCTATGATAATCCCAGCCTTCAGCAACTTTTCCACTTCATATTTAGCAAGGATGGCCCTCTCCGCATATCACTTCCGGAGTATTTGTCGGACAGGCCGAACCCTCGGGTTCACAAGTAAACTATGTTCAATAATATCCCAACTGACTTCGGTAATGTCCTCATCAGACCAGGCAAAGACATCTAAATTCTCTTCAACTACTTTTTCTAACGAAGTAGCGACTTCTGGAGGGAAATCTTTGCCAAACTGAAATGAATAGTCTTTGTTGTCTTTGACAATAACCTTCGTTATAATCTCCCCTTCAGGGCTTGGCCTTGGGAAGGACTTCTTCGAAGGTTCACCTGAAGCAGAAATATCATCCGGGTTTCCTTGCACGCTGTTCACCTGTCTCGTGTCAAGAGGGGGGCCATAACCATATTCCGCTCTTCGCGTAGTGGCTTGATCTCCGAAAACAGTGAGCACTCCCGCTTGTGTGGGCATCTTCATACATAGATAATTATGATGTAACACAGCTCCGAACTAATTCAACATGCCCCTCTCGAAGATAACATTGTATGCATACGGGGCATCCACAACATCAAAAATCACCTCCTTCGTTCTGGCCAGTAGCCCCTCTCCGAAGGTGATCTCCAGACCTATTTGGCCGAGGGCATCAAGAGGGGGTCCTGCGAAGCCTTGCAAAGGACAAGCTGCTGGGAGAAGATTCTTTCTGGGGGTGCAGAGTTGATTGAAGGATTGGACGAAGATAATATCTGCTGAACTCCCTTCGTCAATCAATACTCTCCAGACTTCAGTCCCTGCTATATCGGTAGTGATGACAAGTGGATCTGCATGTGGAAACTTTATGTCCACTGCATCATCTACGAAGAAAGATATTGGCACATGGGACCAGTCAGGCATGGTAGCCGCGGACGAAAAAGTTCCAATATGGCCCACTTCCTAGATATATTCTCTTCTCTGCCTCTTCGACATACTACCAAGAGTCCCTCCTCCGGAAATGGGGAGGACTACTCTTTTCCCTCGATCTTGACCATCTTCTTGCTTCGGAGGTGGCATAACATTGACCACCGGAGGTTGCCTTGCAGGGTCGAAGTTATCTATACGTGCCACAGCCTGGATAGGCTCCGGATGCACCTCAGGAGGAACTCGGTCAGTAGTGCCTTGACCCGAAGTTCTTTCAAGGTACTCGCCTCTTAAAGCGAGTATATACTTGCACGCATTAGTTGCGTGACTTCGATTCTCACCATGGACACAGCAGAAGAAGTCCTAGGCTTTGCCAGCCGGCTTCCCTAGCGGCCTCCAGCCGCTAGTCTTGTTTCCTGAAGGTTGCGAAGTCTCAGGGGCAAATTTCTGTGGAGGTGCAATGTTCAAGACTTCTGAATGAGGATGCTTTTGCCCCCGACGCCTGTCATGCTGAACTTCAAAGCTAGGCCCCTGCGAAGGTGTTGAAGTCTTCACTTCTAGCTTGACTTCTTACAGGATTGATGGGGTTGAAGAACTTCTCCGAAGCCACCCTTCTTCTGACCTTGCATATTCTTCGAAATAAGACATCAACTGAGCAACAGAAGATATCTGTTTCCGGTGAAGTTTATCAAGGAGGCCCGCATGGGTAACTCCATCCCGAGCTGCATCAATTACGGAGGATGTAGCCAACCCTCGAATCTGTGACTTCGTATGAACGAAGCGCTTGAAAAATTGCCTTAAAGTCTCTCCGGGCAGCTGCTTCACTTGGAAAAGGCTTCCTGTAGACATTGGGGGTACAAAGGTACCCTGAACGTATCTTATGAACTTCTTCCTTAACTGCTCCTAGATTCTAATTGACCCTGGCTTCATGGACCAGAACCACCGTAGAGCCACCCCTTCAAGAGCTAGAGGGAAGCACTTGGCCATGGTGTCTCTCACTCCTCCATTGGCCTCGATTGCTAATGCAAAAGAATGAGAGAACTCCCTAGGGTCTTCGTCTCTAGCATATTTGCAGAGCTTCAAAGTTTTAAACCTAGGATCGAAGCGCACTTTCTGTAGCTCGGGATGCAGTGGAGACTCGCTGTCGAAGGAAACGTTCTCTAGGGCTTCAGGATAAGGAAGTTTGTCGTCTTGGGGCACTTCGGGGATGACCGGGGTGGCCTGATAACGAAGCCTATCTGCGGCTTCTTGCCGCCACCTCGCTACTTCAGCTTGGAGACTGGCCTTTTGAGCGGCCATATCGCCAAGACCATCTTCATCTCCTCCGGAAGGACCTTCCACGTCTTGAGAACTGTATGCATCAGTTCGAAGTGGAACTTAAGGTGGAAGAGGAACTCCGGTTGGCCGAAGTATGGATGGAGTTGGGTGAGGAACTCCGTATGCTCGAGGAAGGGGAATTCCTTCCGGAGTCTGAGGTGGAGGAAATGTTGAAGGTCCTCCGACCTCAACTGTGTTCAAAGATCTTACTCCGGAGGTCCGAGGGGACCTCTGAATAGGACTACCACCTGAACTCTGCTTGGGAGGCATGGTTTGAGAACTTGGTAGAGAACAAAGTTTTTTGGACTAAGTTCCCCACGGACGGCGCCAACTATTGGCATAAAAGATTACGCTAATAGGTTTTCAAAGTTTGGAAACTAACAAACGAAGTGTTTGTGAAATGAACTATTTCAAGCCTCCGAATTGGATAATAGCTCGAAGCAGTTCGAAGATGTGTATTGAATAACTCAGTATTCGATCCTCATTACAGGGTAAAACAGGGGGTATTTATAGGCCAAAACCTTAAGGAAAAGACCCTTTTACCCCTCTGTTACAACCAACATAGTGGAAACTATTTGGTACCCTTAATAGGGCTAAAACGGTAAAATACTAATCTAATGAGAAAAAAGATAAGTCTTCCATCTTAGCTGGCAAGGAAGCTCTCTGAAGGGTCAATGTTAGAAGATATACTCCGAACTAGAGTTCGCCTCTATCCTTCAAACTTGTTCCAGTATACTTCCGGAGTTAGATGCTGCAAACCTTCGATTAAATCACCTGCCTTTGTCTTGTTGCAGCAGTGGCCCTGAGGATGAAGTATTTTCCCCCAACAACATTTGTTGCTACTTTTGAGCCATTAGATGTTAGTCATGCGTTGTCCGATGCAAGTTGGATCAACGCCATGCATGAGGAGCTTGAAAATTTTGATAGAAATCGAGTCTAGATTTTTGTTGATCCACACCCTAACATTCATATCATTGGAACAAAATGGATTTTCAAAAACAAATAGGGGGAGGATGGGGCTATAGTGAGAAACAAGGCTAGACTTGTGGCTCAGGGTTATACTCAAGTTGAGGGGATTGATTTTGGAGAAACTTTTACACCAGTAGCTCAACTTGATTAGGATTCTGCTTGCGTTTGCATCGTCTCGTGGTTTCAAGCTTTTTCAAATGGATGTAAAAAGCACTTTCCTTAATGGTTTCATAGGAGAAGATGTGTATGTTAAACAACCTCGAGGCTTTGAACATCCCATGTACCCCATAGAGTCTTTAAACTTCACAAAGCTTTATATGGGCTCAAGCAATCTCCTAGAGCTTGGTACGACTGTCTTACGAACTTCTTGATTGAGCACGGATACAAAATGGGCTCTGTTGATAAGATCTTGTTCACTCTTATGCATGGCAAAGATTTTTTACTTGTTCAGATTTATGTTGATGACATAATTTTTGGTGGTTCATCTCATACTCTTGTGGCCGAGTTTGCTAATTTTATGAGCATAGAATTCGAAATGTTGATGATGGGTGAGCTGACCTTCTTCCTTGGTTTGCAAATCAAGCAAAGCAAACAAGGAACCTTTGTACATCAGACTAAATACACTAAAGACCTACTAAAACGCTTTGACATGGGTACTTCAGTTGCGCTAGACCTAGATGAAGATGGAGAAGAAGTGGACCATACGGACTTCTGGAGCATGATCGACTCCCTCCTCTACTTGACAGCCATGAGGCCGGACATATACTTTGCAGTATGTCTGTGTGCTCATTTCTAGGCTTCTCCAAGGGCTTCACATCGTCAACCTATCAAGCGCATACTAAGGTGTCTCAAGCATACTCTTGAATTTGGCATTTGGTATTCTGCATCAGCTTCATTTTGCTTGAGAGGTTTTTCTGATGCTGATTTTGCTGGATGTCGAATTGATCGAAAGAGTACATCTGGGATTTGACATTTTCTAGGATCTTCTCTTGTGTGTTGGTCCTCACGCAAATAGTCTAGCATTGCACAGTCTACAGCCGAGGCTGAATATGTAGTTGCCGCTAGCTGTTGCGCACATATTTTGTGGATGGTCTCTACTTTGTGGGATTTTGGGTTGGATTTTAAGGGTGTTACACTGTTTTGTGATAACACTAGCGAAATTAGCTTAGCAAAAACCCAGTACATCATTCAAGCACCAAACACATTGATGTGCGTTATCATTTCTTAAGAGATCACAATGAAAAGTGTTATATTGATTTGCGCTTTGTTGATACCCAAAATCAGCTTGCAGATATTTTTACCAAGCCTCTCGATGCTTCACGCTTTACATTTTTGAGAGGAGAGCTTAGTATTTGTCATCCCTATGGCATCATGTGAGGGGGAGTTGTGTAGCATTGTATAAGCTTCTGTAATATGATTAATTGCTTTTAGAAGTACATGCTTTTTTATGCCTTTGTAATACTGTCTTTTAGTACTATTGATTACACTTGGCTTGGATGCATCTGATATCTATCTTGAGCATGGCTTTTATTTGTGAAAACTTGAAAATGATCACTGCTTAGTCTAGAAACTAGGATGAATAGGTTGAGTGCATTTGCTATCTTTTACATACCTGGTAGCTAGGTCCTTTTCACTTGGATGCTAATACACAACTTGATCATATCAAAAATATTGTGCTTAAAATTAAAAAATTGAAAATGAAATGAAAAATATTTGATATTCATGCTATCTTGTGCTAAAATTGAAAAGATCTAGGTGGGTTTGTATTGTCGCACTACTTTTTTCTAGACTGCTTACCATAGAACTTTGGTATGAACTGGGACATTGAAGTGTATACCAAGACCAATGCTTTAAGCTTCTGATGGTTTAAACCAAGGCTTACACTACAACAATCCAGGAAACTTTCGTCGGCCAAAGCCGACGGAAGTTAGCTCTTTCCCGACAGAAGAAGCTAACTTCCGTTGGCAAAAGGCTAACTTCCATCGGCATTTGGCCAATGAAAGCGGGTAGATGAAAGTTAGCAAACTTCCGTCGGCTAAACCTAGCCAACGGAAGTTACCAGGAAATCGGTAACTTCCGTCGGCCAAATTCTAGCCGACGAAAATTACTTTTTTTTTCTTTTTTCAGTCGACGGGCCAATAACTTCCGTTGGCTAATATTGGCCGACGGAAGTTAACTAAAAAATCCAAAAAAAAGAAAATTTGCAAAAGAGGAATTTTGAAGGAAACTCATCGGAATTGAACTAATTGCAGCAAAATTCCTATGATCTAAATAAGCTCTAAAGGTCAGTGTGCCTCTCTATAAAAACTCTGTGAGCTATTAAAATAAATACTGCACTCCATTTACAGGTACATGAAGACACACTCATCAATCAACTCAAAATTTTTTTTTCACTTTGATACAATTCAGCTCCATAACCCAGCTACTTCCACCCAAATGCCTAGTGAGCTAGCTAATGCCTAGTGAGAGTCCAATTGATCACCAGACCTGACAGGTGTAGTGTGTGTCGTTCTGCAGGAGCAACTTATGGCTGACGCTCTGGTATGGCCGCGTCCAGTTTGTCGCCATGGCATACCTGTTCCCCATCGGCGACGCGCCCATGATGAGGCCACCGTACCTGAAGGCCTACCAGCCATGGAGGCCGGCACTGAAGTTCAGCGTTGCGGATGATGCCGCCGCCGTACTGAGGCTCCGACGGCTCAGTCAAGCACTGCATGCATGCACCCACCAGACGGCACAATTAATCAACTAATTATTAACGTTAATTATTCTCCTAAACATGCTTGGAATTAAACTCATGCTGCTCTCATCTCAGCAACCTATAGATGCTTTGCTTTGTCCCGCAGACTATACTCTAATTGTCTTAGACTTTACTCTACATACAATGATATATGATATAAAAACTTATGTTGGCATCATGGTGCTGCACTTGCAAGCTTAAATAGGGCATGCAGAAAGATATATAAAGCATTGATTATTACCTTGCATGAGAGTAACCCATGCAACCAACAACACACGCGTCGATGGATCTGCTCTTCCTACGTTGGACTGTGGGAGGCCGGGGAGGCGGCGGGAGGCCGGGGAGGCTACGGAGGCGGCGGGCATAGGCGCGCAGAGGTGGCGGCGTGGAAGAGGAGAAGTGATGGGAAGGGGAAAAACCTAGGGTTAAAAGAAGGCGCTGGCTGGGAAAAAGATGGTGTGGGCTGGAAAAAAAGCGCGCGGCTAGAAACGTAACTTCCGTCGGCCACATCTAAAGCCGATGAAAGTTAATTTTAACTTCCGTCGGCTTTAATGCTGGCCGACAGAAGTTAGGGGATTTATACCGGGCGTGGAAAAATGCCTCTATCTTCCATCGGCCACTGTGAAAAGCCGATGAAAGTTAGCTTAAATTCCGTCGGCTCCTCTAGGCCGACGGAAGTTATTTAACTTCCGTCGGCATTTTGAAAAGCCGACGGAAGATAAAATAGCCAATGAAAACTTTATGTTTTCTTGTAGTGTTAGCTTGGTTGGTTAGCATAAGGTTGATTTACAAATAATCCTTGGGACAAAAATGAAAAATAAAAAGTTTAAATTCAGTGGCATATCAAGTTTTTGAAGCTCCTTGTAGTGGGATATGCTTATCTGGTTAGTATTTGATTAGCTTTTGTATCTCTTACCTTACCATGTCTAGTATGTCAGTCTGAGTAGTGATGCTTTTATTTGCTAAAAATTGAAAATGTTTTCTCATGCTGTTACTTAGATTGTATACATCTGAGTTGGTCACACAATACTTTAGGATGGTATTCAAGGCAAAATGCTTGTTTGTACTGTAATTGGACTTAACCATATTCCAAAAGCTTACATTTACACTTCATCCTCACATCATGTTGCTATCTTGATCTCTGCATTTCCAAAGGGTCAGAAGAGTTCATAGATCTTGCTTGCTTCTGAGTTTGATGAGTTTGATTTATGTTTACCAACAACTTTTATCAAGTAACATGTTTATTTTTGCTCTTTTTAGAGCTTTCATGGTCACTTGTGTGCTAAACTTGCAATTTACTTCTTTTTATCTTGGAGTTTTCAATGCACTCATCTTTATGATGAGTTATTGACAAGTTTGTCTGGATAGTTTGGTTGTTTGTGTGAGTCATGGTATGGGTTGAATGGAGTTGCGTGTTTTGCTTGTCTCGTGTGTGCAAGGTTGAAATGCTTGTCAACTATCGATGGCGGGTGATCATGAGGGTTAGACAGGGAGTCTAATGCCAGATGGTCGAGGATGCCAGTTGAAGTTGAAGGTAATCTCAGGCGTACGCATGGAAATAAGGCAATACATGGACGAACCGATCGAGATGAAGTGTTGATCAAGTCAGTGAAAGGGAAGCCAGTACAAGTGACAAGGCGGCTCGAGGGATTGAGAGCGGGAGAGACTTGCTGGCAGTCAAGTTCACGGACTTACGTCACATGTCGAAGATTTGGGAGGTTTTGTCAGTTTTTGCTAAAAACCGTCACTTTAGAAAATGTTTTTTTAAAAAATAAATAGGAGTTTATTTTTCTGTTTAATTGTCTATATTAAGTTTAATATTTTAGTATTTCTTGGAATTTTTAAATTCTGAAAAAATATTAAAAGAATAGGCTCAATGATGTAATAAATTAGGAGTATACATTAATGTATTTTTCAGAATTGATAATTCTGAAAATACATAATGGCAATTAGGTAAATACTTAGATTTTTAACCCTAATGGTATTTTGGGGATTACCTTAGGGTCTGTTCGGTTAAGAGGGGATTGAATGGGATTGGAAGAGATTGAGGGGGATTGGAGGGGATTGTAGTATAAATCCCCTCCAATCCCCCCTCAATCCCCTTCCCTAAGGGGATTAAACGAACAACTCCTTAATGGGCTTGCCTATATAAAGGACCCCATGCCCAAGGGTTAGGTGACTTCTTTGCTAAAAACTTTGGAGGCTGAAAGTTGTATCCAGAAAATTCTTTCTGATGTTCGGCTGTGCACTGTTTAGATTTTGCTTGCTGTTTTACTGTGAAATTCTACCAATCTTTTCTTGTGATCTGTGCTGGTTGCTACTGTGGTGTGTCGGATCAGGAACATAAGAGCAAGTTCGCAGCGCTTCTTCCTGAAGAGAAACCGATACAAACTTTTGTTCACTTTCTAGATGATCTGAATTATTTTATGTTGATTATGTGTTCTTCTCCTTCTTTCTTGAGTATGTTCTTGCTGCTGTGAATACTTCAGTGAGTACGATATCTATTATTACAGCAGCACAGTATTGATGATTAAAATCAAGACCAAGCGGATTCATCTATTTTCAGTTCTTAGGAGAAGGAGTTTTCTGATGTTCTGTTTCTTCTGTGAGAAGTTCATCTGCTGAAACTACTCTAGTTGCTAATTTCTGGTTTCTAGCCAATCAACACTGATTTAATGCCATAGACGACAAAGGGCTCTTCTTTTCATCATTTGGCAAAGGCAAATCAGATTTGGAATGTTTTGTGTTGCTTCTGGAGTTTTCTTTGGCTAAAAAATTTTGAGAGCAAAAAATCAATCCAGAAATTAATTCTTTCTTTCCCTGATCTTGCAGTTACTGATCCTTCATTCCTAGCTCTGTTTACCATTCTTTGCTGAGGATATTTTACAAGCTACAGGGCATGCTTTGAGCAAGAGTTCATAATGCATCAGATTACCAATTGGTTGCTTTTGATCACCTTGTATTATTCTTCTATTCTCATCTAACTACAGTAGCCTTGAACCTCAATTGACTTTGTCTAATCTTCGCACACATACAGAGTTCTTGAATTGTGTTTTATATTCTGAATATTCATGCAAGTTCATTGATCTAAAGTTTCAGTTATATCAGTTTTGAATGGTTTGAGTAAGTCTGTTAGTTCATTGTTCACATACAGAAGTTCAAGTACTGTTTTTATGCAAAGTGACTGATAGTGAATATTTTCTTAAAATACAACAGTAAACAGTCACAAAGCTCTGCTTTGTTGGATTTGACATTGTTGGATCAGGTACAAGATGAGTATTCAGAAATACTGCTAGTACTGCTGATTTCAATTTGTTTAAAGGATGTTCTGTTCAGTTTAGGTCTTGATTCAATGCTTATAAGTGTTCTGTTGTTAATCTTCTACATTCTTTTTTGATTCAAGTGAAGTTTCATTGAGTAAAAGTGTCATTGCTTATCACTAAGTTATGAATTTTGCTATACTGAACCCCCCATCAGCGTTCAAATCGCCAATAGCCTCCTGTCGGTAAGTCAGTTGCCGAACTACCAATAGCCTCCTGTCGGTAAGTCAGTTGCCGAACTAGAGTCTAAATTTCGGCAAACCAGATACCGACAGAGTATTTCGGTACTTCAATCTCCGATCTAAAAGGAAATTTCAAATTGAGTTGATTTTTACTGTGAGTCTCAATTTTGCTTCTGCAGTTTTTTAGAGGTGTGTTGGGTGATCTGAACATATCATCTTATTCACGAGAATTTGTCGAGACGCCTATTCACCCCCTCTAGTCACTTAATCCGATCCCACACTTTACTTGTGGTAGACTGGTAGTACTGGAGTGAGTACCAAGATTTTGTTCAATGTGACTGTTCCACTCTGTTTACTGTAGTTAACTTTGGCTTAGCATCCTCTTTTTTTATCTGTGCTATTGAAATAGCATCTCTTCCTTCTGTACCTTTTTTTGTCTTTTCTGCTTTGCTCCTCCAGTGCTGCTTCTGCTGCTACTTGAAACAACAGCCATGCAAGATTCTGAAATTTGTTCGAGTGAGAACTAACTAATTGCAGATTATTGGAGTAACACACATTTATATCACCCTGTAGTACACTCCCTGCATTGACAAGGAATCTTCACGTGCAGTACTCCTCAAGCTTGTGATATCTTTCAACAAAAAAATAAAGTACCACTCAAACCGGCTGGAGTGAAAATCGGTACAGTATCTGGTTGACTGAAAACTTTGTTTACTCTTCACATGGATAGCAGGGAATCGAAAATATATTAATTTCATCTGGAACAGAGCACAGAGCCAGAGTTCTGGTGCAAGAAGTCAAAACTTCCGATCTAACAAGACACAGTTCTGAATCTGAATTTGGTTAATTGGTACAACTGCACTGCACTTTATCATATCCTGCAGCCAGTTCATTTTTGCTTTCATCCATTAATAACGGTGGCAACGAAGTGTACGAACTTAGGACATCAGCAAGTCCATAGGTGGATCCCACGGCAGGTAGCAATAATTATAGTAAAATATTACGTAGGTACTAAATAAACTATAAAACCTACCAACACTAAAAAAAATTCAGCCCATTCCAATCAACCAGCGCTAACTCATGTGCTAAATTTAAAAAACAATACTCCATCTCATTTCTAAAATCAAGTTGTTTTGTACACGATTTCCTATACGAAGGAGCAATAATTAGTGTGTATTTTTCTTATTCATCCCTATTAAATATAATACAAGAGTAAAGATAAATGAGAAACAAAGAGAAAATAGTACTACATTAGTGATATAGTTATTCAAAATACCCAATAAAATATAGAATAATTTGTTTTATTCAATTCTTGATACAAATCTAAATCAACTTCCTTTTTAAAACCAGAGAGAATATGTTTTATTATCTTATGAGTAGATTATGAGTAGTCTATTGGTAGTCTATAGCTATATGGTCTAGTTTTACATGTAATACCATATGAATTGCTTTTACAATGTACATAGGTTGGCTAAATGCTACATTTATTGCATAATGCGTAAAGACTGATTATATTACAACATTGTTGATATGACAACCATATGGCTCATCTGATAGAGAACAAGTTACTCTCCCAACAAGTTCACTAATACCGGAGAGATTTGAGAGATGCGTTGCTTTTATATGACCTGGGAAAAATCAAGACTAACAAAAGCTTAAGGACAATAGCCACACTATTCTTTAAGAACCAAACATACAGTGGAATCCCTTTTCTGAACTATGGGCTGATGCAACTTGCAAGAACATGCATAAGATGAGATGATGAAAAAGAATTTCTGCTTCCATGGCGTAGTTAATTGCTAAAATGAGGGGACTTGAGCTGAATGATAAGCAAGGGGGAGAAATAAGTTGAAGAGTGGGGTGTGCAATATTGTGCAACACCGCTGTGTTTCTAGAAATGAGTAGAAATAGCATGCTTCACTTGACTGATCAAGCACCAAAACAAAAAGGTTGTACACATGATTGGAACTACGCAAGCCTCTCACACTCATCATTCCTCCCTTAGCCTAGGAACAGTTCTAAAGCTAAGTATCATGTTTTACAATAATTCCACACCTTGCATGGGATACTCTAGGTGGTTTATAAAGCTTCCGAAGGGAAGGGAAAAGAAAATTAATAAATCGGTGTTTATTGACACCCTAAACAGATGAAAGCAGAAAAAAAAAAGAAGCAATAGCTTGCTCAGAGAAACCAAGAGGCTAAAGTTGGATAAGTGTATATAGTTAGTGACACGGGATGGTACTTCTCCATTGACATATTGGCTGCCTACAAAACTGCCCAATATATTGCAATGACAATATAAAACAATGTCAACCTAGTTTTTGCAAGAGTTTCGATTGTGTATCAGGAAAGGTTAGGATTATACCTTTAAGTTAGTATTTGCACATTCTTGCTTGAGTATCTGTCATGAGGGATGCCAAACAAACAAGCCGTTAGGCTTCAACTCAATTCATCACTATTGGCAATCATATCTTAGAAGTTAAGCTTGTCTCCAGTCAGCCAAAAAAGTGCCAGAAATAAATATATCTAGTTAAACTGACATTTCTGATCACCTAAGGAGCTGGATCTTGAATACTACATGTAGTACTTTGACCAGTATCTTAATATGTATGATAAAAAGAACAGTAAATAAAAGATGGAATACAACCAAACAAGTCTAAGTAGTATAATTAAAAACACAAGTACACAATGTATCATCCTTGAAATTTTGTCCCTGCCCAAGAAGAGTTTAACATACCTTACATCATTCTCATAACTCAAAACCAGTAAAAGTTTATTTTTCTGCAGCTTTTGGAATGCGGTAAAAGTTCTTCCATCTCAACTCTAGAGCTGAAGTAGCCCATGTTTCTCCTCCTCTGGTGTACAATATAAACCTCTGCCATGAAAATAATGTACCTGTGGTTGGAAAAGCGAGACTGCACCACGAACATAACATAGCTGATTGAGGCCATTACCATACCCGATAATGCAATCACAGCTATTTAAGACAGAAAGAAAAATGGAAGAGATCACTGAGAAATAACCTTAAAGTAAAATAAAGCAGTCGTATCTAGTTACTGTAATAACTGAAGAAACATACCATGCAGGTGTTCTCCTCGTTTCTTTGGGATGCAAGCTCTCTCCAGCATAACGATCTGAGTTGAATGAATACTTATATGTGGGAGGAAAATAAATCCTTCCTTCTTTCATGCCCTGAAAAACCGACCCATATCTTTGTTGTATTCGAAGCTTCTCCAAAAGAACTTTTGGTCTGAAACAATGATCTTCCAATTTTGTACTGTTTGCCAAGTTACCTAATCAGAAACTAAACTAACAGAAGAACAATAGAACTGTTGACACGGAAACGTGCCCCGCACTTGGGTCAGTTCGATGATCCAAAAGTGCACGGATACTTAGGAACAAGCCTAAGCGTGACGTGACACCGACGTCGCGTTCCGACTACCCTTAGTCGTGATAAGGGGGTAGAGTCGCCAGACAACCAAATTACAAAGTAACCCAATTAGCCAAAAGAGATAGATTAAACATAATAAAATCAGCAAACCAGTTGGAGCCCGTCTGGTTCGAAGGGGTCACCGAAGTGTACCTTCGGTGTCTGGTGCGAAGTACTCCGCCGAAGGGTGCTTCGGCATTCGGACTGATCCGGCCGAAGATGGACTCCAAACGGATCTTGACGCGGTGGTTTCCTCCGAACAACGGGGTTCGGCGTGAGATCTCCGATACAGCGAATTACGGAATAATGACGCGAGGGGGCACGCGCGAGCGCAACTTCGTCCGGTGCGTAGTATGGTCGTGGCAAAGCCTGTTGTGACGAAGTATGCCGGCGAAGCCTGTTGCCGGAGCCTGCAGTCCTGCCGAAGGGTGTCCTTGTGACCTCCGAAACTGATCTCTTAGCTCCGGACTCCTCCGATGAAGTAGCTCCAAATGTATGAACCTGCAACAAAGATGATTCAAAGTACCAATTCGGCCTGAGGACCGAATTTTGCTAGGTGTTGCACTAGTAGCGAAGGTAGCAATCTGTTACGCAGATTAGCGGATACTTCATAGGCGAAGTAACAAGGCGATAGCAATCTATTATGTAGATTAACGGATACTTTACAAGCGAAGTAACAAGGGTTACCACTGTTCCGTAGTGGCCGGCGGAGGGCTTCCAGGCAAACCCACGAAGAGGTACATGAAAATAAAGGTAAGGTAAATATGATCAAAGCTAGGGCTTTGGTTTGGTTTGAGTTTTTGGGGGCCTCTACGCTGGCCTTGCCTCTTTATTTATAGGGGTTTAATTCCTAATCTAATCTGCTATTAATCCGGCCTGATGGAGATAAGAATTGAGCCAGAATCGCATACAACTCCATCTCTGCCAAAGTGGGCTTTGACCAGGCCTGTCGAGGCCTCCTCCTCGGGCCAAAGCTTCGGTGGCGTGGACCTCTAAAGGCTTCCCGGCCAAAGCCCATGGGCTGGCTAGAGGCTTTCGGAGCCCATAGCTCAATGGACTTCGGCCCTGTAGGGATTCGGACAGACTCTGGACATGTGTATTTTCGGCCCAAATCACCAAAATTGATATTTTGACAATCTAGCCATTAATGCCATTTTTTGTTATCAACACATGCCCCCTGCCTTTTAGTGAACTAAGTGAACTAAAAGCACAACGAGCTGAAGACGATAACATCCATATCGTCTTTTTGACACTTTTCATGATGTTTTCCACACACTTGGGAAATACCTTTTCAAGTACCTACCATTCAAAGCTCTTCGAAACCGCTCTCCCTGCAGGGATTCCAACACGTATGCATTGCCGAGAGCGATTTCGACTATTTTAAAAGGACCTTTCCAACTAGGTGACCATTTACTAAACTTAGGACTCTTCGTGCCTAAGGGTAAAATCGTTTTCCACACCAAATCTCCTATCTGAAATGATTTTGGTTTAACCTTTTTATTGTAGGCTCTATCTACTCTCTTCTTGTCTATTTCTACGGCTTCTAAAGCCCTTAGTCTCTTATCGGTCACTTCCTGTAGATTATCCTTTAGAAAAGTTTCATACTCGTCGACCGATATGCCATCTTGCTTTAACACTCTTAAGGAGCCAAGATCTACCTCTATGGGCAGAATGGCTTCTTGTCCATATACCAATTCATATGGACTGACTTTGGTAGCACCGTGCTTCGCAACCCTACAAGCCCATAACGCCTCGAAAAGCACTTCATGCCACCTTTTCAGAAACTCTTCAATTTTCTTCTTAATAAGCTTAATCACAATTTTATTACTAGACTCGGCCTGACCATTGGCCTGAGCATAGTAAGGTGAAGAGTTTATCAACTTAATACCATAGTATTCGGCGAAGTCCCATACTTCTCTAGAAACAAATGAACTGCCTTGATCCATAGTAAGAGTTTGAGGAATGCTGAATCTATGTATGATGTGCTTTTAAATAAAATCACGTACCTCATTGTGAGTCATGTTCTTGAGAGGTACGGCCTCAGTCCATTTAGTGAAGTAATCTGTTGCCATCAACATGAACAGATGCCCTTTTGAGGAAGGAGGGTGAATCTGACCGATGAAGTCTAAACCCCAACCTCGAAACGGCCATGGCTTGACAATAGGATTGAGCAATGAGGCAGGAGCTAACTGGATGTTGCCAAACTTCTGACATACTTCACACCCTCTGTAGTACTTGAAACAATCTTCAGTCATAGTCGGCCAACTCTATCTCTGCTGAAGTGAGCTTCAACCAGGCCCGTCGAGGCCTGCTCCTCGAGCCGAAGCTTCAATGGCGTGGGCCTCTGAAGGCTTCCCGACCGAAGCCCATGGGCTGGCTAGAGGCTTTCGGAGCCTATAGCTCAATGGACTTCGGCCCTGTAGGGCTTTGGACAGACCCTGGACATGTGTATTTTCGGCCCAAATCATCAAAATTGATATTTTGACAATCTAGCCATTAATGCCATTTTTTGCTATCAACAAGAACAGAACTGAATGATCTTGATAGTTGCATACAAATTACCTGATCTTTCTCTAATAATTGTTCCAGTTATACATTTCAACAAGTGCTTTTGTTGAACAGTTGGACAGAGCAATACGATAGTTTGTATCCCAGAGCCATATTGTACGACTGCATAAGTATTAAAAATAAAAAAAAATATTAGGAAAGTTTATTGCAGCTTCCACATTAGCATTTTAATTAAATAAAAGCATGTCTCTTAGTGATGATTAAGAATTGTTTCAGGCAATTTGACATCACTGGCACCACTAACACGTGGAAACCTTCTCTTTCTTAAGATTTCCATCACATCAGAATTCCTGCGCAATTCATCCCCTTCTTTTTCCTAGAGGTCAAATGGCAACAAATGAAGTGCAAAGACATGCTTATCGATATAGAACCCTACAAATACAAAAGCTAGGACTTCCAAATTTAGAAAAATGTAGTGTATACATTAAAGGTATGCATACACTCATTAATTCACATTACCTTATTTCCAAGATAACCCATCAATCCTCTACCAACACAAGAAACTTTCAAGTTCCTCACATTATTGACACTAAGATTTAGTATGATATAGGCCCACCAGGGAAGCCGGACGGTCAACAGAAGTCAAAGAGGGGTCCAATCAAAGGTGGTCAAAGATGCCCGTCCATATTGTTACAATATGACCAAACATGAAAGAGCCGATGAAGGAGGGAGAAGATAAGGGTGATCTAGAATCAGTTACAATGTAGATTACTTGGACGACAAGTCTCCGGACTATGAATATGTATCTAATTAGGTAGATTACACATACACAATCAATCCCTATAAACTACTCGCCACCCTTAGATTTCTAAGGTTAATCCCGATGAGACTTGGTACTTGGTACCTGGCTGCATCATCTTGATCCCAGGGTCAAACTGATTGGCATGCTAAGAACCTTCTTTTTTTCTAAGATTATAGGACCAACACTAGAGTTAAGAAGATCTCCTAGGCCACACATATGACCAAAAACTACATCAACACGCTTTTTCGCACGCCTAGTGGGACCTCTTTCAGATCGCTCATCCATGGAGAGTAAAATCAACGACAACAACATCATCTCGGTTTCACCGTGGACACTTTGACCGATGAACAAAGGGCGGAGGTACTGGACCATGTGGAGAACTACAAGAAACTGTGCCTCGATGCCTTCGACATGACTATAATATCCCAAGATTTAAAAATAAATAAAATAAAATAAATATATTATTCAAAGAATTTCTGGAATTATTGAATTAAGAAAATCCTAAAAGAACCTTATTAAAGCCAAACAGGGAGAAATATTTAGAATTTGAACTTGGAAAATTTATGATATAATCTAGAGGCCAAGACATAATTTTAGGAATTTTTAAAAATTTTATCAACAGTGATTCAACCCTTAAACAAATAAATGAATTACTAGAATTATTTTAAATCAGAAAAGCATTTAAATCCTTAATGGGCATCAACCTCCAATCTGCCTCCAGCCCAACCCAGCCCAGTGCTCGCGTCGCTAACAGGTGGGACCAACCTGTCAGCGCAGCCTCCCACCTCTCTCTCCAGTCCGTGCCCCGCCTCGGCCCCACCCGCCAGCCTCACCAGCATGGCCCTCTCCCTCTAACCGATCGGCCCCGCCTATCGGTGCTCTCTTTTCTATCCGCCTGCTGACAGGTGGAGCCCACCTGTCAGTTTCATCTTCTTCATTGGAAGGGGATCCCCCCATCCTTATCCGGTGACCCCCTTTTGATTTCTCGCCGCTGGCCGCCCGTGTTCGCCAGGATTCACCCCAGATCACCTTCCCCGAGCACCACCGCCCTCTTTCCATCTATAGTTGACGCGTTTTCATGCTAAAGGAAGCTAGCCCGTGCCTTTGGAAGCTTCGCCGAAGAAATTAGGAAACCACCTCGGGTTTCCTCGGTAAAGCCTTCCATCCTCACCGCCGGCGACCCCTATTTATACCCCTCATCTCACCGCACTCCGCCCACACCCCTAACGCCCTAGCCGAAGCAATCCAGAGCGCCGCCACACTTTTTCTTAGCTTTCTCCCCTGCTTCGCCTCCGGCCACCACTTGCCGCCACCTCGGACCCCTTCGGCCGTGCCACCGCCACTGTCGTGACCACCGGGGCCCACCCGACCTCGGCCACCCCTCGGTTGGCCGTGAAGACCCCTGAATCGTCGTCGCTGTCGAGCACCCGAGGAGCCCTCACCGTCTACCCTCATCGCCGGTCGTCGTCCATCGCCCGTCGTTACCATCGAAGGTACTGTCGTGACCGCCATCCTCCCCTCTTTCCATTTCCGGCAAGATCTAGGCCCTTAGGCCCTCGCCGCCGTCGTCACCGCCGCACCCGAGCCCCGCCGTCGCCAGAGACAAAGGGTAATGTACCCTTAGCGCTCATGCCGTGCCGGAAGCAATCTTAGCTGTCCGATCCGCGATGGAAGCCTAGGATTATAACCCGCACGGGTTTAATCTGGGCCATCCATCCGGTCAAACCGGTACAAAGCCATTTGGTCCGTTGATCACTATTTAAAAGCTTGACACAATCCTATGTGTCCACGTCATACTGGTTCACGAGATCTAATCGTGGCCGTCCAATTTCATTTAACCCTCCCGCCTCGCATCTGGCCGCTGGATCCAGATCCAACGGTCCAGATCGATCTGGTCCACATGCATAGTAACGCGGTTCATCGTGGGCCTGGCTCACTGTGGACTAAATCCCGTTTTCTGTTTAAATAAAATTCCAGAAAATGATTTAAACTTCTCATTTTAACTCCAAATTTAACCATTCAAATTTTATTAAATTCAGCATTTTATTCTCTACATATTAAATGAATAAAATTCCCTTTAGGAATAAAATTCATTACTCAATAAATAATCAGGAAAACCCCTAAAAATTAATCTTTAATATTCTTTCAGCATGACATCAGAATAAAGAGGATTAATTCCCCTTGTATAAAACCATAAACTTGTATGTTTATACTTTGTGCTATTTTGATTGTTTATTAAATGTTATATTTACTTTTTCCGTATCGAGAAGACTACGAGTTTGTCGAGGAGCCGGAGTTCTATCCTGAGGTTCCACCTTCCCCATTTGCTGATCAAGGCAAGTCACAACCCCCATTTTGATCATCATTGAGCCCATGTTTTGATAAAGTATTGTAATAACACATAGGATAATATTGCATTGGTAAAATATCAAGCCCTACTTTATATTTATTAGATCCCCGTCCTTGTGTGCAAACCCAAGCCATGCTTATTGAGCCAACACCCCTTGTCACACTACAAATATTATATTAGCTAATGTCCAATGTATTGACACAAATGCTATAGGATAAAAAGAATGAGTCGTAGATAGTTGGAATCTGTTATATGAATTTCCCTATTATTCTCGTCTCTGGACTCTGTTGCAGTTGGCTATGTTATAAGTATGGTGGTTTCCAGGTGCAAGCTAGGGCATTGGTTGGTCGCACCTGGGGCACTATAAGGACCGGTCTGTGGGATCTGTTGCAAATCACTTCTGTACCAACCACAAGTCTAATGGGTAAGTCATAACTGAAAGTATGGAACAATCCGACTCGATGCACCATAGTGGAGGGGGCAAGGGGCAACCTGCGGGTGACTTGTACCGATGTGGCTCAAGGGGGGTATGGTGAGGCTCGACGCGATGGGATACCATATGAAACCCATAAGAGGGTGCTGTCGTGTCGAGGAGGACCGTATGGAAAGTTTTGGCATGAGTTCCCGTGGTATGGGTCATCTCGTTACACTTTGGTGTGAGTGATGAGTGTGTGCCTTATGGATACAGTGGTACATCTCTAATCAGAGTATTTAATCTTTTCGAAAAAACGAGCCCACGGTCAAGGGCGGGTTGTGTGACTACTCGCAGTTAGTTTATTATTGTTTGAATGGTTGAGTTATTCATGGCGTGTAAGGACTATTGAGCGTGGTGGGGCTGACTGTACCCCTCAAGTTAGAAGATGATGATGCATACACATGTTTACATTTCAGTACCAATAACTTGCTCACATTTAAATGCTTTACAATTATGCTTTTCCGCAAAGTTAGCCACTATCTGCCTTGTTATTACTCTGCATTATATTTGCATCCGGTGGCTTGCTGAGTACGTTTGTACTCACCCCCGTTGACTTACACCACAAGAGCCCGTCTACTACGAGGAGGATGAAGGTCTGGAGTAGCGACCCAGTCAAGGCGAGACTGGAAGGAGGCGTTCATCTAGGACCCTTTGATTTATTAGTTTCTCTTCATCTTTATTTACTTTTGTACTAATATGGTCTATGAACCATGAATGATTGCTCGTATTTGTACGTGGTCGCATGATGAACGTCTTGGTTTATTTATTTTCTATGGAATTTCAATAACGGTCCTGATTTATTAAATCGGGGCGTGACAAGATGTTATCAGAGCTGACTTGACTGTAGGAAGCCAAACAGACCTGACCCTAGGACTTATATTAGCCATATTTTCTTACAAAATTACTTCACCTCTCATCTTCTAAAGTTTTCATGAAAATTTTCTCTCTTTTGTAGATGCCAGTCCATACCATGAGTGGGACTCTTCGCGACGAGGCCGGATTCATCCGCGAGCTTCGTATGCTCGTCGACTTCCTTGTATTCGTCCATGAGCCCGCGTTCCACGGGATCTTTCCCGATGCGAGCGAGAGCTATTGCGAGGTCACAGTTGTGATCCGCTCTTCGTCCACGCAACCTCCCTTCTACACCCATGGAGTTGGAGGACCTTCGTTCGTGGTGGCCAGCCAACGCGCTGCACTCCAGGCCCTCTCAGAGCTTCGACTGGTTTACGACTGCCACCTCCGCGACACCATCTACCGCTTCATGCCCATGCGCACGCCAGGGAGTCACTGCAGCATTACATCAGCCCCCTCACTCAGAGCAACTGCCGCCATCGCCCGCACCATGAGACTTTTGGAGGCCATGGACAACCTCCACACAGAGGCCGTTCTCGACGCAGACAGCCAGCACGACACCATAGACTTCTACCACCATACCTCGGATAATCTGAACCACGAGAATGCCGACCTTCATCGACAGGTCCCGCAGAACCCTCAGTTGACCCTCGAGGTAGAGGAGTTGAGCCGTTAGAACGAACTTCTACGCCAGGGCGCTCTTGTCACCACCCAGCTTCGCCATCAGCTTAAGGAGTTGAGGAAGGATCTCGAGGAGGTCGCACCAGTTCCGCCCCACAAGCGGAAATCACTTCGGATCCCCTCAGTGAGGCCCAAGAGGATCTCTCGCAGTGCACCTCCTGCCGGACCCTCTAGCTCCACCACCCCGACCGTCTCCGTTGAGCCTGTGGTCGAGCCGTCCCCTGAGCTACCTTAGACGTAGACTTTACGATTGATTGTTTTCTTTTAATGTTTTGATTGTAATGCCACTCATGTCAAATATAAGGCATGAGTGAAGAATTAAATAAAACACACTAAATGGAAGGATGACGCATTTTTGATATAAAACTTAGCATCATTCCCCCTAAGAAAAGTGTTCTATGTTTTGGAAACTTCAGGATGACTAATACTCAAGGCTCCGATGCTCCCCAAAATGGAGGGGACAATGGCAATTTGCCCAATGGGGAGCGACTGGGTAGAGGCAAGCCCCAGTCGCTAACCACCCTACACTGGCCGAAATGATGGCCAACCAGAACCAGCTGGTAGCCGCAGTAGTAAATCAGATGCAACAGCAGCAGCAGCAGATGCAAGAGCAGCAGGCTCAATTCTTCTGCCTCCACCAGCAGCCAGAGCTACCTCGCCCCGCCACTCCTACTCCTGCACCGCCTCCCAGCTCTCGGAGTTTCTTCGATTTTGCCCTCCCACTTTCTCAAGCACCACCAACCCCATGGAGGCTAGTGATTGGTTGAGGACGATTGGGAAGAAGTTGGACCTCCTGACTTGTACTGAGCAGGAGAGTGTAGCCTTTGCTACCCACCAACTCCAGGGTCCTACCGCGGAATGGTGGGACAACATGCGTGAGACTCTGCTCGAGGGACACGTCCACACTTGGGCTAAGTTCTCCGCCGCCTTCTGTGCGGCCCATGTCCCAAACGACATTATCGCCTAGAAACAACAAGAGTTTCGGGACCTGCAGTAGGGAAGCAGGTCCGTAACAGAGTATTTGCATGAGTTCAACCAGTAGGCCTGGTATGTGCCTGAAGAAGTCCGTACTGATACAGCCAGGAAGTATAAGTTCCTCCAAGGGCTGAAGGATGAGCTTTCCCTTCAGTTGATCTCCGGAGATTATGTCAACTTTCAAAAGTTGGTGAATAAAGCTATCATTCAGGAGACCCAGTAGAACAAGGTCTACCTGAAGAAAAAGAGAATGATCGCCTTCCGCCAGAATCAAGGCATGGCGTAGAGGCATCGCTTCACATCTCCCCCACCGGCGCCCCAATATCATCCACGCTCGGTGTATCGTCCAGCGCCACCCGCCGCCAACGCCGGAGCCGGACATCCTCGCCCCGCTCCCGCTGCACCGGCCGCTCCACCTACCCCTGCCAAGAAAGCAGAGGTCTTGCGCGACAAGCACGACAAGCCCGTGATATGCTTCAACTACCGCCAGGAGGGGCATTATTCTCACAAGTGCCCCCACCCCAAGCGCGCCCAAGGAGTCGCGACCAACCCGGCAGTCCGCGCCCGAGTCAACCACGTCACCGCCGAGGAAGCCCAGGCTGCACCCGAGATCGTCATGGGTAAGTTCACGGTTCATTCGGCCCTTGCAGTGGTTTTATTTGACACTGGAGCTACGTACTCCTTCATATCAACGAATTTTGTGGAAAAAAATAATCTAGACATAAGTGAACTACCAAGACCCGTATTAATAGCCACCCCTAGCAAACAAACTCTAGCCCATTCCTATAGTCCAAGGGTATGGGTAGATATCCAAGGCACAATATTCTGGGTCGACCCCATCCTAATAGAATGCCAAGGCTTGGATCTCATTCTAGGAATGGATTGGCTCAATAAGCACCATGGTGTGATAAGATGTGCCCAGAGGCAAGTAACCATGACCAGTGAAGAAGGGACTGCAGTCACATTCCAGATGCCAAGCCTGAAGTCCGGAAGACCTCGGCTACACCAGATTACTTTGGAGGAGATACCAGTAGTCTGTGAATACCCGGACGTATTTCCGGAGGATTTACCAGGGATGCCACCCAAGAGAGATATCGAGTTCGGATTGACCTAGTACCCGGAACTACTCCCATCTATAAGCGACCATACCAGATGGCTGCCAATGAGCTAGCTGAGATGAAGCAGCAGCTGGAAGATCTTGAGAAGAAGGGATACATCAGACCTAGCACATCTCCGTGGGGAGCCCCCGTCATCTTTGTTGAGAAGAAGGAAGACAAGGCTAAGCATATGTGCATAGATTATCGAGCCCTGAATGAGGTGACCATCAAGAACAAGTACCTGTTACCCAGGATCGATGATATATTTGATCAGCTGAAAGGAGCCATGGTGTTCTCCAAGATCGACTTGCGATCCGGATATCATCAGTTGAGGATTCGAGAGGAGGATATACCCAAGATGGCTTTTACCTCTCGTTATGGATTGTATTAGTGCACCGTTATGTCTTTTGGATTGACTAACGCCCCGGCTTTCTTCATGAATATGATGAATAAGGTGTTTATGGAATATTTGGACAAGTTCATCGTGGTATTTATAGATGACATCCACATCTATTCAAAGGACCAAAAGGAGCATGAGACTCACATCCGGTTGACCTTAGGAAAGTTACGGGAACATCAGTTATATGCTAAGTACAGCAAGTGCAAGTTTTGGACTGGCGGAAGTAAAGTTCCTTGGACACATCATCTTTGCACAAGGTATCACAGTGGATCCTACCATCGTGGAAGCAGTTACAGGATTGGCTACCACCCACCAACGTATCAGAGATACGAAGTTTTCTCGGTTTGGCAGGTTACTATCGTCGATTCATCGAAAAAATTTCCAAGATAGCCAAGCCTATGACCAAGTTATTGCAGAAGGGAGAGAAGTTTGAATGGACTCCCGAATGCGAGGAAAGTTTTCGCACCCTCAAGGCTCGACTGGTGTCAGCACCCATACCGACCCTACCAAATATCAGGAAGGACTTCCATGTGTATTGCGACGCATCTCGCCAAGGATTGGGATGTGTCCTTATGCAAGACGAAAGGGTTGTCTCATACGCCTCTCGTCAGTTGAGACCTCATGAGCTAAACTATCCGACACATGACTTGGAATTGGTCGTCGTTGTGCACGCCCTTAGGATATGGAGGCATTATTTGGTCAGAAACCGCTGTGAAGTCTTTACGGATCAGAAGAGTTTGAAGTATATCTTGACGCAGCCAGATCTCAACCTCAGGCAACGATGATGGTTGGAATTAATAAAGGATTACGACTTAGGTATTCACTACCATCCCGGAAAAGCAAACTGTGGTAGCTGACGCATTAAGTCGTAAGGGATCCTGCACCGCCATCATGATTCAAGATCATGCGCCTTTGCTATATAAGGAAATGGAAAGGTTAAACCTCGGGTTAACCACAGGAGCATATCTAGCCACCCTTGAGACCCAACCAGTCTTGTTCGAGCAGATCTGAGAAGCTTAGTTAGAACACCCGGATATAGCCGCCATCAAGAAGAACATGAGACATGGCAAGGCCCCAGGATTTTTAGAGGACGAGGATGGCACCATATGGTTGGGAACCAAGATCTGTGTGCCGGATAAACCGAAGATAAAAACCCTTATTCTAAGGGAGGCCCATGATACTCTGTACTCCATCCATCCCGGGAGTACCAAGATGTACCAGGACCTGAAGGAATGCAATTGGTGGGTTAGCATGAAGAAAGAGATTGCTCAGTTTGTCGCGGAATGTGACACCTGTCGACGAGTAAAAGTAGAACATCAGAGACCCGCAGGGTTGTTACAACCACTTAAAGTGCCTGAATGGAAATGGGAAGAGATCAGTATGGACTTCATCACCGGACTCCCAAAGACCCAACTTGCATATGATTCTATATGGGTAATCATTGACCGGCTAACCAAAGTAGCTCACTTCATAGCCATCAAGACCACCTTCAGTGGCCCTAAGCTCGTAGAGTTTTACATGGCCCGCATCGTGTGTCTTCATGGAGTGTCCCAAAAAGATAGTCTCCGATAGAGGGAGTCAGTTTACGTCTTGATTTTGGAAAAAAACCTTCAAGAGGAGATGGGAACGAGACTAAACTTCATCACTGCTTACCACCCTCATACAGATGGACAAACTGAAAGGGTGAATCAGATATTAGAGGATATACTACGGGCATGCGTTTTGGATTTTGGAGGAACTTGGGACAAAAGTTTACCGTACGCCGAGTTTTCGTACAATAACAATTATCAAGCTAGCCTACAGATGTCCCCGTTCGAAGCCCTATATGGACGTAAGTGCAGGACGCCTCTACTTTGGGATCAAACCGGTGAATCCCAGGTATTTGGAATAGATATCATTCGGGAAGCTGAAGAGAAGGTACGGATTATCAGAGACCGACTCAAGACAGCCCAATCTCGACAGAAGAGCTATGTAGACAATCGTCGTCGAGATCTAGCATTTGAAGAAGGAGACCACGTCTCCCTCCGAGTCACTCCTCTCCGTGGCACTCAACGGTTTAACATGAGAGGAAAATTGGCACCTCGGTATGTTGGACCCTTTCGCATTGTTCGACGTCAAGGTGAAGTCGCTTATCAGTTGGAGCTACCAACCTCATTGGCTGGGGTACATGATGTATTTCATGTATCACAACTAAATAAATGTCTCCGAGTCCCGACAGAACAGGTAGACCTACAGCAGTTGGATGTTCAAGAAGATTTGACCTATGTCGAAAAGCCTGTCAAGATCTTGGAAGTAAAAGAAAGGATCACCAAGAGCCGAGTCATCTGCTTCTGTAAGGTTCAGTGGAGCAACCATCCAGTAGAGGAAGCCACATGGGAAAAAGAGGAAGAACTCAAGGCACAACATCCTGAGCTATTCGAGGATTGATCCGAATCTCGAGGACGAGATTCTCTGTAAGGGGGATAGGATTGTAACATCCCAATATTTAAAAATAAATAAAATAAAAGAAATATATTATTCAAAGAATTTCTGGAATTATTGAATTAAGAAAATTCTAAAAGAACCTTATTAAAGCCAAACATGGATAAATATTTAGAATTTGAACTTGGAAAATTTATGATATAATCTAGAGGCCAAGACATAATTTTAGGAATTTTTACAAATTTTTATCAACTAGTGATTCAACCCTTAAACAAATAAATGAATTACATGAATTATTTTAAATCAGAAAAGCATTTAAATCCTTAATGGGCCTCAACCTCGGATCTGCCTCCAGCCCAACCCAGCCCAGCGCTCACGTCGCTGACAGGTGGGATCAACCTGTCGGTGCCGCCTCCCGCCTCTCTCTCCCGCCCGCGCCTCGCCTCGGCCCCACCCACCAGCCTCACCAGCATGGCCCTCTCCCTCTGATCGATCGGCCCCGCCTATCGGCGCTCTCTTTTCCATTCGCCCACTGACAGGTGGAGCCCACCTGTCAGTTTCATCTTCTTCGTTGGAAGGGGATCCCCTCTTCCTTATCCGGCGACCCCCTTCTGATTTCTCGCCGCCGGCCGCCTGTGTTCGCCTGAATTCACCCCTGATCACCTTCCTCAAGCACCACCGCCCTCTTTCCATCTATAGCCGACACGTTTTCATGCTTAAGGAAGCTAGCCCGTGCCTTTGGAAGCCTCGCCGGAGAAATTAGGAAACCACCTCAGGTTTCCTTGGTAAATCCTTCCATCCTCACTGCCGGCGACCCCTATTTATACCCCTCGGATCACCGCACTCCGCCCACACCCCTAACACCCTAGCCGAAGCAATCCAGAGCACCGCCACACTTTTTCTTAGCTTTCTCCCCTGCTTCGCCTCCGGCCGCCACTCGCCGCTGCCTCAGACCCCCTTCGGCCGCGCCACCGCCACCGTCGTGACCGCCGGGGCCCACCCGACCTCGACCACCCCTCGGTTGGCCGTGAAGATCCCCGGATCGTCGTCGTCGAGCACCCGAGGAGCCCTCACCGTCTACCCTCATCGCCGGTCGCCGTCCATCGCCTGTCATCACCATCGAAGGTACTGTCGTGACCGCCGTCCTCCCCTCTTTCCGCTGCACCCGAGCCCCGCCGTCGCCGGAGAAGAAGGGTAAAGTACCCTCAGTGCTCGTGCCGTGCCGGACGCAATCTTAGCCATCCGATCCAAGATGGAGGGCTAGGATTATAACCCACACGGGTTTAATCTTTGCCATCTATCCGGTAAAACCAGTATAAAGCCATCTGGGCCATTGATCGCTATTTAAAAGCTTGACTCTATCCTGTGCGTCCACGTCATACCGGTTCGCGAGATCTAATCGTGGCCGTCCAATTTCATTTAACAATCCCGCCTCGCATCTGGCCGCTGGATCCAGATCCAATGGTCCAAATCGATCCAGTCCACGTGCATAGTAACGCGGTTCACAGTGGGCCTGGCTCACCGTGGACTAAATCCTGTTTTCTGTTTAAATAAAATTCCAGAAAATGATTTAAACTTCCAAAATTCATAACTTGCTCATTTTAACTCTAAATTTCACCATTCAAATTTTATTAAATTCAGCATTTTATTCTCTATATATTAATGCCATAAAAACAGTATGTTACTTTTGCCCAAAATAATCTTATTAATTAAATGAATAAAAATCCCTTTAGGAATAAAATTCATTATTCAATAAATAATCAGGAAAACCCCTAAAAATTAATCTTTAATATTCTTTCAGCATGACATCAGAATAAAGAGGAATAATTCCCCTTGTATAAAACAATAAACTTGTATGTTTATACTTTGTGCTATTTTGATTGTTTATTAAATGTTATATTTACTTTTTTCCGTATCGAGAAGACTACGAGTTCGTCGAGGAGCCGGAGTTCTATCCTGAGGTTCCACCATCCCCATTCGCTGATCAAGGCAAGTCACAACCCCCATTTTGATCATCATTGAGCCCATGTTTTAATAAAGTATCGCTATAACACATAGGATAATATTGCATTAGTCAAATATCAAGCCCTACATTATATTTATGAGATCCCCGTCCTTGTGTGCAAACCCAAGCCATGTGTTGAGGGAAAATATTCCATCCTCGGGGTTATTGCTGCAACACGACAAAAGCAGACATTCATCTTCGAAGACATTTTGAGTCAAGTTCGAAGTACGAAGACAGACCCCAGTTCGGAGTATATCTTCGAATATAGACTCCTCCAAGATCTTTTCGGCCAGCTAAGATGGAAGACTTATCTTCTTTCTCATCAGATTAGTATTTTACCATTTTAGCCCTATCAAGGGTACCGAATAGTTTCCACTATGTCGGTTGTAATAGAGGGGTAAAAAGGTCTTTTCCTTAACGTTTGAGCCTATAAATACCCCCCATTTTACCCTGTAATACGGACCGAATACAAGTTATTCAAAACACATTTTCGAACTATTCTAAGTTATTATCCTTTCGGAGGCTTAGAACAGTTTGCTTCGCAAACATTCCGTTTGTTAGTTTCTCTTCTACAGAAACCTGTTAGCGTAATCTTTTACGCCAACAGTTGGCGCCGTCCGTGGGGAACCTAGTCCGAAAAACTTCGTTCTCTACCAAATCTTTTCACCATGCCTCCGAAGCGGAGCGCCTCTGGTAACCCCATTCGAAGGTCTCCTCGGACCTCCGGACTGTTATTTTCAGACACAGTTGAAGTCGGAGGATCTTCGTCTTTTCCTCCGCCTCAAACTCCGGAAGGAACATCCCTTCCTCGAGTACACGAAGACCCTCCGCCGACTCCATCCATACTGCGGCCCGGCGGAGTTCCCCTTCCACCTCAGTTCCCACTTCGAACTGATCATCACAGTTCTCAAGACCCGGAAGGTCCTTCCGGAGGAGATGAAGACAATCTTGGAGATATGGCCGCCCAAATGGCCAACCTTCAAGCCGAAGTAGCAAGATGGCCAACCTTCAACCTTCGCTCTCCCTCCACCCCAGCTATTCCAGAAGTGCCTGAAGACGACGAGCCTAATTATCCCGAAGCTCCGGAGAACGCCTCTTTCGATACTGAATCTCCGTTGCATCCTGAGCTGCAGAAAGTTCGCTTTGATCCAAAGTTTAAAACTTCGAAGCTCTGTAAGTATGCCGGAGATGAAGATCCCGAAGAGTTCATTCGTTCTTATGCCCTAGCAATCGAAGCTAGTGGAGGAGTCTGAGACACCATGGCAAAGTGCTTCCCCCTAGCTCTTCAAGGAGTGACATTAAGGTGGTTCTGGTCTTTGAAGCTAGGATCAATTAATTCATGGGGGCAGCTGAAAAGGAAGTTCATAAGCAATTTTCAAGGCACCTTCGTGCCTCCGATGTCAACAGGAAGCATTTTCCAGGTGAAGCAGCTCCCTGGAGAGACTTTGAGACAGTATTTTAAGCGCTTCGCTCATACGAAGCCGCAGATCCGAGGGTTGTCTACGTCCTCGGTAGTTGATGCAGCTCGGGAAGGTGTTACTCATCAAGGTCTTCTGGATAAGCTTCACCGGAAAAGCATATCCACAGTTTCCCAGTTGATGTCGTACTTCGAGGAGTACACAAGATCGGAAGAGGGTTGGCTCCGAAGAACTGCAACAACTCCATCTATGTTGCAAGAAGTAAAAGTAGAAGTAAAAACTTCGACGCAGCCATAAGAACCAGTTTTCGAGGTTCAACATGATCGGAGAAGAGGGCAAAAGCACCCTCGTTCTGAAGTTTTAAACATTGCACCCCCGCAAAAGTTTGTGCAGAAAGCTCCACAGCCTTCGGGGAACAAGGTCAGCGGCTAGAGGCCGCCAGCGAAAATGGCTGGCAAAGGCCAGACCCTTTTCTGCTGTGTTCACGGTGAAAATATAAGCCATGCAACTAATACATGCAAGGCTATACTTACTCTAAGAGGAGAGTATCTAGAGAGAACTTCAGGGTCGAGGTACTACCGACCGAGTTCCAGCTGCAACGCGCCCGGAGCCGGTCCAGTCTGTGGCGCGGATAGAAAACTTTGAAGCCACAAGACACCTTCCGGTGGCCAATGTTATGCCACCTCCGAAGCAAGAGGAAGGGCAAGACCGAGGGAAAAGAGTAGTCCTCCCCATCTCCGGAGGAGGTACCCTCGGAAGCATGTCGAAAAGACAACGAAGAGACTATGTCCGAGAAGTGGGCCACATTGGGACTTCATCATCTGCAGCTGCTATGCCGGAGTGGTCTCATGTACCTATATCCTTTTCCGCAGAAGATGCAGCTGGCATTAAATTCCCGCATGCGGACCCACTTGTTATCACTGCTGATATTGCGGGCACTGAAGTTCGAAGAGTACTGATTGACGGAGGCAGTTCGGCTGACATCATTTTTGTCCAAGCCTTCGATCAGCTATGCATTTCCAGGAAACATCTTCTTCCAGCGGCTCGTCCTCTGCAAGGCTTCGCAGGACCTCCGCTTGATGCGCTCGGCCAAATAGGCCTGGAAGTTACCTTCGGAGAAGGTTTGTTGGCTCGAACTGAGGAAGTAATTTTTGATGTTGTAGATGCCCCGTATGCTTATAACGTCATCTTCGGAAGAGGCATGCTAAACCAGTTCGGAGCTGTGGCACATCACAATTATTTGTGCATGAAGATGCCCACACAAGCAGGAGTCCTTACTGTCTTACGGAGATCAAGCCATTGCTCGGAGAGCAGAATACGGTCATGGCCCCCCTCTTGATCCAAGACAAGTAAACAATGTCCAAGTTGACCAGGAAAATCTTTCAGATCCCTCCGAAGCTTCAAAGAAATCCTTCCCAAGACCAAGTCCTGAAGGAGAGATTGCAATGAAGATCATTGTGACAGATGGTAAAGAATATACATTTAAATTTGGTAAAGATTTACCTCCAAAAGTTGCAACCTCCTTGGAAAAGGTGGTGGAAGAGAATTTAGATGTCTTCGCTTGGTCTGACGAAGATATCACCGGAGTTGATCGGGATATCATTGAACATAGTTTGCTTGTAAACCCGAAGGCCAGGCCTGTCAGGCAAGGACTTCGAAAGATGTCTGCAGAAAGAGATGCTCTTGCCAAAGATGAAGTTGAAAAGCTGTTGAAGGATGGGATTATCAGAGAAGTGGCTCACACAGAATGGCTAGCCAACCCAGTCTTCATCAGGAAGAAGTCTTCCGGAAAGTGGCGCATGTGCATCGATTTCACATCCTTGAATAAAGCATGCCCTCGTGACCCCTACCCCATGCCCCGAATTGATCAACTGGTCGACTCCACTGCAGGTTCGGAGTTACTAAGCTTCCTCGACGCGTATTCTGGTTATCATCAAATATGGTTGAAGCGCGAAGATGAAATCAAGACAAGCTTTGTAACTCCTTCGGGAGTCTTTTGTTATGTAAGAATGCCCTTTGGTTTGAGAAATGCCGGGGCTACTTTTTCGAGGTTAGTTGCTAAAGCTCTAGGTCATCAGTTAGGTCGCAATGTGGAGGCCTACATGGATGATATTGTAATAAAGAGTGCTTTAAAGCACCAACATAGCCTAGACTTAGTAGAAACATTCAATAGCCTTCGGGCATGTGGGATCCGTCTTAACCCCGAAATTGTATCTTCGGAGCTAAGGCTGGAAAATTGTTAGGGTACTTAGTTTCAAGTAGAGGGATTGAAGCTAGCCCTACTCAAATAACTGCGCTGCAAAAGATGGCTCCTCCGGAGAATTTAAAGCAAGTGCAAAAGCTGGCTGGGCTTCTGGCATCACTTAGCAGGTTTTTATCAAGGTCTGCGGAGAGAAGCTTGCCTATATTTAAAGCATTGAAAGGGTCTGAACATTTTGAATGGACACCGGAGTGTCAGAAAAGCTTCGAAGATATTAAAGAGTATCTGAGCAATCTTGCTACACTCACGGTGCCTACTGCGGACGAAACCCTACTTCTATACCTTGCGGCTATAGGCTCTGCTGTCAGTGCAGTCCTTGTTAGAGAATTGAATTGCAGTGGGAAGTTGGTACAAAATCCTGTTTATTTTGTATCCGAAGCATTATCAGGAGCAAAGACAAGATACTCCGAACTTGAGAAGTTCGTTTATGCTCTGGTAAAGGCTTCGAGGAAATTAAGGCATTATTTTTTGGCTCACAATGTAATTGTACCAACTTCGTATCCTTTGGGAGATATGCTCCGAAGTAAAGATTCCACAGGAAGAATTGGGAAGTGGGCAGTTGAGCTAGCACCCTTCGGCATATCTTTTCTGGCAAGGACAAGCAATCAAGTCACAAGTCTTAGCTGATTTTGTAGCAGAATGGACTCCACCTGCAACCTTAGTTCCAGGAGAAGTCAAGTGACGAACTTTGGACTGTTTATTCCGATGGGGCTTTTCAAGCATCCGGAGCAGGTATTGGAGCAGTATTAATTTTGCCTTCAGGGCAAAGAGCAATGTACTCCGCAAGACTCAACTTTAAGTCTACCAATAATATAGCGGAGTATGAAGGGATTTTACTAGGACTTCGAAAAGCACGTGCTCTAGGGGCTACAAGAATTATTATAAAAACAGATTCTCAGATAGTAGCAGGGCACGTAGATAAAAGTTTTCAGGTTCGACATCCACAGCTTGCGAAGTACTTAGAAGAAATCCGTAAGATCGAAGCACACTTCAAAGGTATTTCCATTCAGAGTATACCAAGAGCAGAAAATGTGCAAGCGGACATCTTAGCGAAAGCTGCAGCCGGAGCTGTGGATGTACCAGAAGGAGCTTTCTATGAAGAACTCAGTACACCTTCGGTGCCACAAATTCCCTCCGCAGAGATTCTTTGTATTCCAAGTGCAGATTGGAAAAGTTCGATTGTGGAACTTTTACAGGGAGGAACGAATTTGCCTGAAGAGCCACAGCTTTCAAGATTGAAACTCAGGGCTAGAAATTATCAAATAATCAACGGTATTTTATATAAGGCCGGAGTATGTTCCCCTCTACTCCGATGTATATCTCAAGCCGAAGGTCAAGAAATTCTTCGAGAAATTCATGAAGGCCTTTGTGGCAGCCATCTAGCCCCTCGAGCTTTGGCGGGAAAAACACTTCGCCAGGGGCTCTATTGGCCTACAATAACAGCTGATGCGGAGAGCTTAGTCCGCACTTGTCAAGGATGTCAGTGGATGGGTCGACGAAGTCATCGTCCACCAACAGCTCTTCAAGTTATTGCTCCGGTATGGCCCATGGCCAGATGGGGCATGGATTTAATAGGTCCCTTTCCAGTAGCCAAAGGAAATCTGAAGTTCGCAGTGGTAGCAATTGAATATTTTTCTAAGTGGGTAGAAGCAGAACCCTTAACAGCTATCACTTCGAACAATGTACAAAAATTCTTTTGGAAGAATATCATTTGCCAGTTCGGAGTGCCTAGACAACTTACAGTTGATAATGGAACACAGTTCGATGCAGAACCCTTCATGAAGTTTTGCGAAGATCTAGGCATTCAGCTATGTTTTGCTGCAGTGAGACATCCTCAGTCCAATGGAGCTGTAGAAAGAGCCAATGGAAATATTTTGTCAGGTTTAAATCGAAGGATAGTAGGCCTAGCAAAAGGATTGTGGACCGAAGAACTTCCGAAGATTTTGTGGTCCATTCGGACTACACAAACAAGGTCCACAGGATTTACTCCATTCAGACTACTATTCGGAGATGAAGCCATGACTCCAACGGAGATCAAAGGAGGATCACTTCGCAGCACCGAACCGGAAATCGAAGAAGAAAGACAAGCTTCGCTAGATCTATCAGAAGAGACAAGACTTCGAGCTGTAGCAAATTTATCAAAGTATCATCAGCAGACGAAGGCTTGGTTTGACCCGAAGTTTAAGCTAAATGAACTAAGACCGGGTCATCTTGTTCTACGAAGCGTAATAGCGCCAGGCAAATTAGGAAATAAATGGGAAGGTTCATACCTAATTGTTCGATCAGGACGTCCTGGCTCTTTTAAACTTGCTAATTTAGAAGGTGAAGAATTAGCGCATACTTGGCATGCAGAGCACCTAAAGCGATACTTCGCATAGGGGCTCCTTGTAAATCATGTGTAATCATCTTCTGAATTAATAAAGCATATGGCCCAGATAGTGCCTTCCCCTCATAAACTTCCAGCTTCCGAGTGGACGCACTGGAACCGCGGGGTTGACCGAGAGGGAAGTGTCATGAAGATGAGTCATATTTTCACGCGTGGGGGCTGACATAATCCGAGAGTCCAAGCCACTAGCTTGTAGGCATCCGTAAAAGAGCCCAAAACCACACCATGCAGAGTCCAAGCCATTGGCTAGTAGACTTTCCGTAAAAAGAGCCGAAGGTGGCCAAAACATGCGAAGTCCAAGCCATTGGTTGGTAGACTTCTGCAAAAGAGCCGAAGGTGGCCAAAACATGCGAAGTCCAAGCCATTGGCTGGTAGACTTCCGCAAAAAGAGCCGAAGGTGGCCAAAATTTACGGAGTCCAGCCATTGGCTGGTAGACATCCGTAAAAAGAGTCCAAAGAGACCATTGCAAACTCCGAACCATTGTTCGTCAGACTTTGCAAAAAAGAGCCGAAGATGGCCAAAGCAAAACAGAGTTTGAACCATAAGCTTCGAATATGTGTTAGCATAGTCTTAACTAACAAGTTATCTAAGATACTAAAGATGTCCTGGAAGTTATCTCAAAAGATTTCTTTCAAAATACAAAGGTACTAAGTTGCCATTCTTCGTACTACAACTAGTCGAAGACATTTTATAAGATTTTAAGAGATCTTTAAATTGCATAGGGGCTCCGAGTCCCCAAAATTGTACTCCTGAAGTTTTCCTTTGTGCCTAACCATCATCGAATGAAGTTCGAAGTTGCTTACACCCAAAGAGGGGCTAATAAGTAAGGAGACAATTTTGAATCGGTGTTTATTAATCAAATGAATATGTTTACAATTACATCAAGAAAAATTGGTATCTATACCAAGAAGAAATTGAAGACCTCTTCGATTTCTAGAGCCAGGGTTGGAACAACTAGTTCCACTACCGGGAGTTCTAACAACTTTACGTTTAACCCTCCGGCTTCCCTTCGACGCTCTAAAATCTTTTTGTTCCTGCTGAAGCTCGGCCCAAGTTCGAAGTCGTTCGGGGCTCCTTTCCCAGCTTCTAAGATCTTCAGATCTTTTATTTCGAGCTTCATCTTCGTTTTCAGACCAGGCAACGTCCTCAGAAGATGAAGTGTTTAAGCTAACCTCTTTTTCTTCCTCTTTAATATAAGACAATATATCTTTGGCTACTTCGGGTGCAATTATTCGGAGTCATCTCGAGGAATTAGGAATCGAGGACGTTTATGAGCTTTTAAGATCTCGAAGGTGGCCCATATGAGCGAAGTTCGTTGTTAATATCTAACACTTCGATATCTTCTGTATGAGGCAAAGCCTAAAAATATGATAAACAAATTTTCATTCATAAATGTTCATAAACAGGAAGTTTTACATAGTCAAGAATCCTAAATTATTTCTAAACCTGCGGGTTCGGAGGAGGCTGACTAGCTCGAAGCTTGGGTCCGAGCTTGCTTCTGGCGTTGGCCTTCGTCAATCCAAGCCTTGATCGCAGTGCGACCTTCGGCTCTCCATGAAGCATGGAAGGCCTGCCAACCAGCGGTCACGCCTTCGGAAGGAGTTAGAAGTCGCTCGTCGTCGAAGGTAATAGGACCCTCTGCGCTCGGAGTAATTGATCGGCCCAAATCCTCGTAGTAACGAAGTAGTCCGATAGCAGACACTTGTCCGGAGAGTTCTCCGTAACGAATGCCCGCCGTCTTCATTTGCTTCGCTGCTCCTTGGATCCTCTTTAACTGGCGCAGCAGAGTAACGTTGTCATCTGAAGGAAGTGATCCTAGTAGTACCGAAGTACTCCAGAACACCTAGCATCTGTTCTATGACTTCTGTAGCTACCTTCTCGGACTTAAGCTTTTCTTCAACTAATGCATCCTTGCTCGAAGTCGTTTCCTCTAGAACTCCGGAAAGCCTAGCATTCTCTGTAGTTAAAGTATTCTTTTGATTCAGGAGTTGGCTAGCTTCTTCTTGGAGCCTAACATGTTCGGACCCCGCATTAGCATGCTCCAGCCGTACCCTTTCGACTTCTGCCTCAAGCTCTTTATTTGCAGCCTCCAAACCCTGTCTAGCCCTGCGTTCTGCTGAAATCACATTATTCATTTGAACTACTCTAGCTTCGAAGAAAGATAAGTTGCGCTGAAGAGCTTCGTTTTCTTCCTGAAGCCGAGCAATTTCACGTTCACCCGATAAAATTGCAGCGCGGGCCAAGACCGCTTGCTAAGAAAAAGAAAAACCGAAGTAAGAAATTATTCATGTATAATTTGTTATCGTTTCGAAGGTATTCCGTACCTGGTAAGCTGCTCGTTCTATGGCAACGTTTAGCTCCGAACTCTTCGCCTCGCTCAGGATGGCTACCAACTCCTTCTCACCGACTTCGCGACTAGCTCGACCCAAAGGTTTGAGCAGAGTCCGAAGCCTGGTTCTTTGCTCCAAAAAAGGAGTTAAGAGAGGGAGCATTCCCGAAGCTTCTTGGTCAGCCCTGCTTGTCGAAGGTCCGGAGCGTTCTGTTGAGGTCCTCGGGGCTTCAGTAGATGGCCCCCCCTCCGAAGATTGACTCTCGTCTGTTGATTCAGACGGAGTTGATCCTTGAGCAGGGAGAGGTTCTATATGTCTTTTACCCCTTCCAGGCCCCTTTTGAGCGACTTCAGGGTTCGGCTCCGAAGTTGTCGAAGGCCCTTGATTTGGATCTTCGCGGCGTACTTCTACAGAAGAGGGCTCTGCAAAAGCAAAGGTATTATATACTATATAATTTTGCAGAAAAGAACAAGAAAATCATGCGAAGTTTACCTTCGACATTTTGGGGGTGAGCGAGCATCGGACTGCTCGGAGGATCGAAGGTGAGTTCTTCGTCTGAATCCAAAGTTAAAACTTCAACTGCCGGAGTATCTCCTTGAGCAGTCCTTCCTTCATCCAAAGCCGAAGTCGTAGCAACTTCGACTTCACCTTCAGCCATAGGGGCTTCGATTTGCTCTTCCTCTTGAGGCAAATCTTCTTGAGCCTCCGGAGTTCTCACGTCTTCGAGGTTAGCCTGAGACTCCGGCATACCTGCAGCATCTTCGATATGAATATCTGTTTGAGCTGCATCTTCATCAATCAACCTCACTAATAGTTTACCTTCATCCTCTTGAGAATCGGAGGCTGAGGCTATTGGGCTCGGAGGTGCAGGCTTTCTAGGTTTCCTAGCCACCTTCTTAATCAGAGTTTTGGCGGAGGTTGAAGCTCCGGTTTCAGCTTTTCTTTTCTTGGGCCCTTTCTCTGAAGGCACCCAATCCATCAACGGAGGTGGAGTGATTCCCAGCATCCCCCACACTCTGTTGAATCTTTCCCAACTTCCGACCAACTTGATTCTCCATTCTTTTTCAGTCGGAGTTGGAGCGCCCAAAATCTTCTCCGAAGCCCTTACTATTTGTTCCGAAGTAATAGGGGCTGAAGAAGCTAAAAATGAATCAAGTTAGTTTTTATTCAGATGAATATGCATAATATATATTGTCTTCGAAGTTACCTGCATGGCTCGAAGTTGAAGCAATTTTTCGGAGACCGCCTTCCGAATCCTCTTCGAAGATGATAGGCCAGTTGGCCATCAGCGGAGAAATTTGCAGACCGAGGAATTCTTCGGCTAAGTCTCGCATGCTTAACCTTCGGCTAATCTTTTGAAGCAGGTTGAGGCGAGCTTCGAGCTGACCTTCGTTGGGCTGCACTAAGGCTTCCTTCCGAAATTGGATTTCTTTCAGGGGTCTGGCCAGAGGACTGCTTGCCCCAACTTTGGCATAGAACCATCTCAGAACCCAATTAGTATACCATCTTGCATTGATGGCCTTAGCAGGAAACTGAAGGGCATACTCATCTCGAAGCCTGAAGTTGATACTGCCGAAGGCTACTACTACTTTTTCACCTCCGGAGCCTACGAAGGTCTTTGGTTGGCATGATGCTCTATGTAGTGCAGCGAAGATCTCTGCCCTCCCCTCACAACCTTCGTCTCTCAACGCCCATTCAAAGATAGCCAAACGAGCTACTGCATTTGGAGAGAGTTGAGGAAGGGTAACGTGAAATAAATCAAGTACCTCTGCCAGGAAGTCTACTGCTGGAAGGCCCAAGCTGGCTTCGAAGAAGGCTTCAAAAACAACCACTTCTCCGGGTCTTGGCGACGGGATCATTTCTTTGCCTGGCTTCCGGATCATGACTCCGGTACTAATCTTCCCTTCTACTGCGATTTCCAATGACTCTCTCTTGCAGGTAGAAGGCCCCAGCTGGAAAGATTGGTCCAAGTATTTTGTTGATGGCGGCCAGAGATCTTGCTCGTCGACATTTTGGGGATTTCCCCCTCTTGCCACCATGGATGCTGTTGCAGATGCCGGGGCTAATGTCGCCATCGCCGCCGCCGCCGCTGCAGCCGCAGCTTGCTGCCTAGCCAAAGCCGAAGGCCCGGAACCCTTGGTTTTCGCCATGGGAGTTGATGGATTGACTCGGAGAGAAGACGGAAGCTAAGGCTCAAAGGGCTCAAAGGTTTTTTGATTGCAAGGAAGCGGTGAAAAGGTATTTTGGAATAGTCTAGGCCTTCTATTTATAGCCTAGACATCCCATTTGTTACCGTTTAACTCTGCCTTTTCGCATTCTTGCCCGTTACTTTCCTCCGAAAATAACGCATCGTATAACTTCCGTTAGAAGAAAGAGACTAACGGCTATTTCTTCTAAGTCTAAAAAGTTTTCGGTTTTCTTAAGTTAGTTCTAAGTTACTTCGAATGTAACTTCGCCAAGAACCAATTCGAAGCTTGCATCTCCGCATAGTTCGGAGATGATTTAAAACTACTCACCCCTACGCATGATTATTTTTCTTGCGTATACTGCTCTCCTAACAATTACAGATTTAGCGGAGAAGTGTATTCGAGGGGCTACTATTGAGGGAAAATATTCCATCCTCGGGGTTATTGCTGCAACAGGACAAAAGCAGACATTCATCTTCGAAGACATTTTGAGTCAAGTTCGAAGTACGAAGACATACCCCAGTTCGGAGTATATCTTCGAATATAGACTCCTCCAAGATCTTTTCGGCCAGCTAAGATGGAAGACTTATCTTCTTTCTCATCAGATTAGTCTTTTACCATTTTAGCCCTATCAAGGGTACCGAATAGTTTCCACTATGTCGGTTGTAATAGAGGGGTAAAAAGGTCTTTTCCTTAACGTTTGAGCCTATAAATACCCCCCATTTTACCCTGTAATACGGACCGAATACAAGTTATTCAATACACATTTTCGAACTATTCTAAGTTATTATCCTTTCGGAGGCTTAGAACAGTTTGCTTCGCAAACATTCCGTTTGTTAGTTTCTCTTCTACAGAAACGTGTTAGCGTAATCTTTTACGCCAACACCATGCTTATTGAGCCAACACCCCTTGTTACTCTACAAATATTATATTAGCTAGTGTCCAATGTATTGACACAAATGCTATAGGATAAAAGAATGAGTCGTAGATAGTTGGAATCTATTATATGAATTTCCCTGTTATTCTCGTCTCTGGACTCTGTTGGAGTTGGCTATGTTAAAAGTACGGTGGGTTCCGGGTGGAAGCTAGGGCATTGGTTGGTCGCACCCAGGGCACTATAAGGACCGGTCTGCGGGGTCTGTTGCAAAGCACTTCCGTACCAACCACAAGTCTAATGGGTAAGTCCTAACTGAAAGTATGGAACAATCCGACTCGATGCACCATAGTGGAGGGGGCAAGGGGCAACCTGCGGGTGACTTGTACCGACGTGGCTCAAGGGGGGGTATGGTGAGGCTCGACGCGACGGGACACCATATGAAACCCATAAGAGGGTGCTGTTGTGTCGAGGAGGACAATATGAAAGGTTTTGGCACGAGTTCTCGTGGTATGGGTCATCTCGTTACACTTTGGTGTGAGTGATGAGTGCGTGCCTTATGGGTATAATGGTACATCTCTGATCAGAGTATTTAATCTTTTCAAAAAGCCGAGCCCACGATCAAGGGCAGGTTATGTGATTACCCGCAGTTAGTTTACTATTGTTTGAATGGTTGAGTTATTCATGGCATGTAAGGACTGTTGAGCGAGGTGGGGCTGACTGTACCCCTAGAGTTAGAAGATGATGATGCATACACATTGTTGGCGTAAAAGATTACGCTAACAGGTTTCTGTAGAAAAGAAACTAACAAACGAAGTGTTTGTGAAGCAAACTGTTCTAAGCCTCCGAAAGGATAATAGCTTAGAATAGTTCGAAAGTGTGTATTGAATAACTTGTATTCGGTCCCTATTACAGGATGAAATGGGGGGTATTTATAGGCCCAAACGTTAAGGAAAAGACCTATTTACCCCTCTATTACAACCGACATAGTGGAAACTATTCGGTTCCCTTAATAGGGCTAAAATGGTAAAAGACTAATCTACTGAGAAAGAAGATAAGTCTTCCATCTTAGCTGGAAGAAAAGATCTTGGAGGGCCTTAGTTCGAAGAAGTACTCCGAACCAATGCCTATCTTCGTACTTCGAACTTGGTTCCGGGTATCTTCGAAGATGCTTGTCTGGGAACCTTCGAATCCGCTGTCTGTCTTTATGTTGCTTCAGCAATAACCCCGAAGATGAGATATTTTCCCCCAACAGTAGCCCCTCGAATACGCTTCTCCGTTTTAACCTGTAACGTTAGGAGAGCAGTATACGCAAGAAAAGTAATCATGCGTAGGGGTTAACAGATTATATCATCTCGAATTATGCGAAGGTGTATGCTTCAAATTGGTATTCGAAGGAATTACATTCGAAGTAACTTAGAAATATCTTAAAAAGACTAAAATTTCTAGGCTTAGAAGAAATAGCCGTTAGCCCGTTTCTTCTAACAGAAGTTATTTGATGCGTTATTTTCGGAGGAAAATAACGGGCAAGAATGCGAAAAGGCAAAGCTTAAACGGTAACAAACGGAAAATTTAGGCTATAAATAGAAGGCCTAAAACTTACCCGGTTACCTTTTCACCGCTTTCTCACAATCAAAAGATTTCTGAGCCCCTTGAGTTCTTGAGTTCTTGAGTTCTTGAACCCTAGCCTCCAGTTCCTCCAAAGCGATCCAGAGATTGCAATGGCGAAGACCAAGGGATCAGCGCCTCCGTCGATTGTGGCTCGACAACAAGCGGCAGCAGCGGCAGCAGCAACGTTGGCGGTAGTACCTTCGGTGGCCGCGGCAGCATCTATGGCGGCTGGAGGGAGAAATCCCCAAATCTCCGCTGACCAAGGTTTGTGCCCCCCGTCAACCAAGTATTTAGATCAGTCCTTCCAGTTGGGGCCTTCGACCTGCAAAAGAGAGTCCTTGACAATCGCAGTAGGAGGAAATATTGGTGTGGGAGTTATGATTCGGAAGCCAGGGAAAGAAGTAATTCCAGTGCCAAGACCCGGAGAAGTGGTAGTGTTCGAAGCCTTCTTCGAAGCAGGCTTGGGTCTCCCTGCAGTGGACTTCTTGGCGGAGGTACTCGACCTATTCCATGTAACCCTCCCCCAACTATCTCCGAATGCGGTAGCTAGATTAGCTATCTTTGAGTGGGCCTTGAGAGCCGAAGGATGTGAAGGAAGGGCTGAAATCTTCGCTGCATTACATAGAGCGACCTGCCAGCCAAAAACCTTCGTAGCTCCCGGAGGTGAAAAAGTAGTAGTATCTTTTGGCAGTATCAACTTTAGACTTCGGGATGAGTATGCCCTTCGATTTCCTGCCAAAGCTATCAACGCCAGATGGTACACCGATTGGATTCTGAGATGGTTCTATGCCGAAGTCGGGGCAGGCATTCCTCTGGCTGGACCCCTTAAAGAAATCCAATTCCGAAAGGAAGCTTTGGTGCGACCCGACGAAGGCCAATTCGAAGCCCGTCTGAACCTGCTTGAAAAGGTTAGCCGAAGGCTCAGTATGCGAGACTTGGCTGAAGAATTCATCGGTCTTCAAATTCCTCCACTGATGGCCAACTGGCCTATCATCTTCGAAGATGACTCCGAAGGCGGTCTTCGCAAAATTAACTTGACTTCGAGTCCTACAGGTAACTTCGAAACCAACATGCATTATACATATTTACTTCGAAGAAAAAACTAACTTGAATTATTTATTTTGCAGTTTCTTCAGCCCCTGTTACTTCAGAACAGATTATAAGGGCTTCGGAGAAGATCTTGGGTGCCCCAACTCCGACTGAGAAAGAGTGGCGAATTAAACTGGTCGGGAGTTGGGAGAGATTTAATAGAGTATGGGGAATGCTGGAGCTGACTCCGCCCCCTTTGATGGATTGGGTGCCTCTGGAGAAAGGACCCAAGAAGAGAATAGCCGAAGCTGGAGCTTCGAGCTCTGTGAGGACTCCGGTGAAAAAGGTGACTAAGAAGCCTAAAAGATTAGCACCTTCGAGCTCAAGAGTTTCACCTTCCGAATCTCAAGAGGACAAAGGTAATCTATTAGTGAAGTTGATTGACGAAGATGCAGCCCAAACAAACACTTATATCGAAGATGCTGCAGGTATACTGGATCCTCAGGCTAATATCGAAGAAGAAATAATGCCAATGCTCAAGAAGAGCAAATTGAAGCCCCTGTGGGCGAAGAAGAAATTGGAGTTACTACAACTTCAATGGTGGATGAAGAGAGGACTGCTCACGGAGATACTCCGGCAGCTGAAGTTCTGAATGTGGATTCAGACGAAGACTTCACTTTTGATCCTCCGAGCAGTCCGGTGCTCGATATCCCTCAAAGTGCCGAAGGTAAACTTCGCATAATTCCTTTATTATTTCCTGCAAAATTATACAATGTATAATACCTTTGCTTTTGCAGAGCCCCTGCTGTAGAAGTACAACATGAAGATATACCACAAGGGCCTTCGTCAACTTCGGAGCCACATCCGGAGGTCGCTTTACAGGGGCCTGGAAGGGGCAAAAGGCACATAGAGCCTCTCCCTGCTCAGGGATCAACTTCGTCTGAATCAACAGACGGAGTGAATCAACTGAGGGGGAGCCCTCTACCGAAGCCCAAAGGGCCTCCGAAGAACTCTCCGGGCCTTCGCTAAGCAGAACTGATCAAAAGGCTTCAGTAATGCTCCCTCTCTTAACTCCTTTTTTGGAGGAGAGAACCGGACTTCGCACTCTGGTTAAACCTTTGGGTCAAGCCAGTCGCAAAGTCGGGGAGACAGAACTGGTAGCTATTTTAAGCAGGGCGAAGAGTTCGGAACTCAACCTTGCTATAGAAAGAGCAGCCTATCAGGTACGAAGCATCTCCGAACCAAATAGCAAATTATATATGAATAATTTCTTATTTCAGTTTTTTCTTTTTCTTAGCAAGCAGTCTTAGCCCGCGCTGCAGCTTTGTCGGGCGAAAATGAAATTGCTCAACTTCGGGAGGAAAATGAAACTCTGGAAAGAAATTTTAACATCTTCGAAGGTCGAGTAGCTCAGATGGACAATATAATAATAGCAGAGCGAAGGGCTAGGCAAAGCTTGGAGGCTGCGAAAAAAGAGCTCGAAGCAGAGAGAATTGTGCTTCGAGCAGAGGTTGAAAAGCTGCGGAGGGAGGATGCTGCTAAAGGGTCCGAGCTTGTGAGGCTCCAAGAGGAAGCTGGCCAACTCCTGACTCAAAAGAATACTTTAACTACGGAGAATGCTAGAATTTCTGGAGTTCTAGCAGAAACAACTTCGGCCAGGGATGCACTTAATGAAGAAAAGCTCAAGTCTGAGAAGGTGGCTTCGGAGGTCATCGAACAGATGTTAGGTGTTCTGGAGTACTTCGGTACTACCGGATCACTGCCTTCGGATGACAACGTTACTCTTCTGCGCCGGCTAAAAAGGATCCAAGGGGCACCGAAGCAAATGAAGACGGCAGGCATTCGTTACGGGGAACTCTCCGGGCAAGTGTCTGCCCTCGGACTTCTTCGCTACTACGAGGATTTGGGCCGAATGATTACTCCGAGCGCAGAGGGTTCCATCACCTTTGACGACGAAAGACTTCTAACTCCCTCCGAAGGCGTGGCTGCTGCTTGGCAGGCCTTTCAAGCTTCATGGAGAGCTGAAGGTCGGACAGCGATCAAGGCTTGGATCGATGAAGGCCAACGCCAAAAGCAAGTTCGGAGCCAAGCTTCGAGCAGTCAGCCTCCTCCGAACCCGCAGGTTTAGAAACTATTTAGGATTTTGACTATGTAAAACTTCCTACTTGTAAACATTTGTCAATGAAAATCTTGTTTGTCATATTTTTTAGGCTTTGCCTTTTATGGAAGACTTCGAAGTATTAGAACTTAACGACGAACTTCGCTCATTGTGGAAAAACTTCGAACTTCTAAAAAGCTACAAACGTCCTCGATTTCTCATTCCTCGAGACGACTCCGACGTAATTGCGCCCGAAGTAATCAAAGATGTAATGTCTTATATTAAAGAGGAAGAGAAAGAGGTTGATGCAAACACCTCATCTTCTGAAGACACTAATTGGTCTGAAGACGAAGGTGAAGTTCGAAATAAAAGATCTGAAGATCTTAGAAGCTGGGAAAGAAGCCCTGAACGGCTTCGAACTTGGGCTGAGCTTCAACAAGAGCAGAGGGATTTTAGAGCTTCGAGGGGAAGGAAAAGAGTTAAACGTACAGTTCTTAGGACTTCCGATGTTGGAACTAGTCGTTCCACCCCTAGCTCTCGGGACCGAAGAGGTCTCCGATTCCTTCTTGGTATAGATACAAATTTTTCCTAGTGTACTCTGTAAACACATTTATTTCAATAATGAATGCCGATTTAAAATTGTCTCCATATTTACTAGCCCCTCTTTGGGTATAAGCAACTTCGAAATGTATTCAAAGATGGTTATGCGTAAAGAAAAACTTCGGAGTGCAATTTTTTGGGGGTTCAGAGCCCCTCTGTCATTTAAAGATCTTTTGAAATCTTATGAAATGTCTTCGACTTTTTGTAGTCGGAAGAATGGTAGCTTAGTACCTTTGTTTTATGAAAGAAATCACTTGAGATAACCGTCAGGACACTTTAGTGTCTTAAAAATTTTTTTTGTCACATTGGACTATGTTAACAGACATTCGAAGCTCATGGCTTAAATGCTGTTTTGTTTTAGCCACCTTCGGCTTTTCTTTGCGATCTCTGATGAACCAATGGTTCGGAGTTTGCAATGGTCTCTTTGGACTCTTTTTATGGATGTCTACCAGCCAATGGCTTGGACTCCGTATAATTTAGCCACCTTCGGCTTGCAGAAGTCTACCAGCCAATGGCTTGGACTTCGCAGAATTTGGCCACCTTCGGCTCTTTTTACGGAAGTCTGCAAGCTGCAGCTTGGACTCCGTAGATTTTGGCCACCTTCGGCTCTTTTTGCGAAAGTCTACCAGCCAATGACTTGGACTTCGCAGGTCTTTGGCCACCTTCGGCTCTTTTTACGGAAGTCTACCAGCCAATGGCTTGGACTCCGTATGGTGTGGTTTTGGGCTGTTTTACGGATGCCTACAAGCCAGTGGCCTGGGCTCCGGATTATGCCAGCCCCCACGCCGGAGGCTCCGAACTTTATGGGTTCGAAGTCCGGAAATACAACCCAGCTTAATGACACTTCCCTCTCGGTCGACCCCGCGGTTCCAGTGCGTCCACTCGGAAGCTGGAAGTCTATGAGGGGAAGGCAACTATCAGGGTCATATGCTTTATTAATTGAGGTGATTACAAGCGAATTACAAGGAGCCCTTATGCGAAGTATCGCTTTAGGTGCTCCGCATGCCAAGTATGCGCTAGCTCTTCACCTTCTAAGTTAGCTAATTTAAACAAACCAGGGCGCCCTGAACGGACAATTAGGTATGGTCCTTCCCATTTATTCCCTAACTTCCCTGGTGCTATTACACTTCGTAGAACAAGATGACCCGATCTTAATTCATTGATTTTAACCTTCGGGTCAAACCAAGCCTTCGTCTGCTGATGATACTTTGATAAATTTGCTACAGCTCGAAGTCTTGTCTCTTCTGATAGATCTAACGAAGCTTGTCTTTCTTCTTCGATGTCCGGTTCGGTGCTGCGAAATGATCCCCCTTTGAGCTCTGTCGGAGTCATGGCTTCATCTCCGAATAGTAACCTGAACGGAGTAAAACCTGTGGACCTTGTCTGCGTAGTCCGAATGGACCACAGAATCTTCGGAAGCTCTTCGGTCCACAGTCCTTTAGATAATCCTACTATTCTTCGATTCAGCCCTGATAAAATATTTCCATTGGCTCTTTCTACAGCTCCATTGGACTGAGGATGCCTCACCGCAGCAAAACATAGCTGAATGCCTAGGTCTTCGCAAAACTTCCTGAAAGGTTCTGCATCAAACTGTGTTCCATTATCAACTGTTAAGTACCTAGGCACTCCGAACCGACAAATGATATTCTTCCAGAAGAATTTTTGTACATTGTTCGAAGTGATAGCTGTTAAGGGTTCTGCTTCTACCCACTTAGAAAAATATTCAATGGCTACCACTGCGAACTTCAAATTTCCTTTGGCTATTGGAAAGGGACCGATTAAATCCATGCCCCATCTGGCCATGGGCCACACCGGAGCCATAACTTGAAGAGCTGTTGGTGGGCGATGACTTCAGTCGTCCCATCCATTGACATCCTTGACAAGTGCGGACTAAGCTCTCCGCATCAGCTGTTATTGTAGGCCAATATAGCCCCTGGCGAAGTGTTTTCCCTGCCAAGGCTCGAGGGGCTAAATGGCTACCACAAAGGCCTTCGTGAATTTCTCGAAGAATTTCTTGACCTTCGGCTTGAGATATACATCGGAGTAGAGGGGAACATACTCCGGCCTTGTATAATATACCGTTGATTAACTGATAGTTTCTGGCTCTGAGATTTAATCTTGACAACTGGGGCTCTTCGGGCAAATTTGTTCCTCCCTGTAAAAGTTCCATGATCGAATTTTTCCAATCTGTACTAGGAATGCAAAGAATCTCCGCAGAGGGAACTTGTGGCACCGAAGGTACATTGAGCTCCTCATAAAAAGCTTCTTCGGGCACATCCACAGCTCCGGCTGCAGCCTTCGCTAAGATGTCCGCTTGCACGTTTTCCGCTCTTGGTATACTCCGAATGGAAATACCCTTGAAGTGTGCTTCGATTTTGCGGATTTCTTCTAAGTACTTTACAAGCTGTGGATGCCGAACTTGGAAACTTTTGTCTACGTGCCCTGCTACTATTTGAGAATCTGTTTTTATAATTATTCTTGTAGCCCCTAGAGCACGTGCTTTCCGGAGTCCCAATAAAATCCCTTCGTACTCCGCTATATTATTGGTAGACTTAAAGTTGAGTCTTGCGGAGTACATTGCTCTTTGCCCAGACGGTGAAATCAACACTGCTCCAATGCCTGCTCCAGATGCTTGGAAAGCCCCATCGGAGTAAACAGTCCAAACTCCGTCACTTGACTTCTCCGGAGCTAAATTCGCAGGTGGAGTCCACTCTGCTACGAAGTCTGCTAGGACTTGGGATTTGATTGCTGTCCTTGCTAGAAAAGATATAGCGAAGGGTGCTAGCTCAACTGCCCACTTCCCAATCCTTCCAGTTGAATCTTTGCTTCGGAGCATATCTCCCAAAGGATACGAAGTTAGTACAATTACATTGTGAGCCAAAAAATAGTGCCTTAACTTCCTTGAAGCCATTATCAAAGCATAAACGAACTTCTCAAGTTCGGAGTATCTTGTCTTCGCTCCTGATAATGCTTCGGATACAAAATAAACAGGATTTTGTACCAACTTCCCGCTGCAATTCAATTCTCTCACAAGGAATGCACTGACAGCAGAGCCTGTAGCTGCAAGATAAAGAAGTAGGGTTTCGTCCGCACTAGGCACCGTAAGTGTAGCAAGATTACTCAGATACTCTTTAATATCTTCGAAGCTTTTCTGACACTCCGGTGTCCATGCAAAATCTTCGGACCCTTTCAATGCTTTGAATATAGGCAAACTCCTCTCCGCAGATCTTGATAAAAACCTGCTAAGTGCTGCCAGACGCCCAGTCAGCTTTTGCACTTGCTTTAAATTCTCCGGAGGAGCCATCTTCTGCAGCGCAGTTATTTGTGTAGGGCTAGCTTCAATTCCCCTGCTTGAAAACTAAATACCCTAACAACTTTCCAGCCTTAGCTCCGAATATACATTTTTCGGGGTTAAGACGGATCCCACATGCCCGAAGGCTATTGAATGTTTCTGCTAAGTCTAGGCTATGTTGGTGCTTTAAAGCACTCTTTATTACAATATCATCCATATAGGCCTCCACATTGCGACCTAGTTGATGACCTAGAGCCTTAGCAACTAATCTCGAAAAAGTAGCCCCGGCATTTCTTAGGCCGAAGGGCATTCTTACATAGCAAAAGACTCCCGAAGGAGTTACGAAGCTTGTCTTGATTTCATCTTCGCGTTTCAACCATATTTGATGATAACCAGAATACGCGTCGAGGAAGCTTAGTAACTCCAAACCTGCGGTGGAGTCAACCAATTGATCAATTCGGGGCATGGGGTAGGGGTCACGTGGGCATGCTTTATTCAAGGATGTGAAATCAATGCACATGCGCCACTTTCCGGAAGACTTCTTTCTGACGAAAACTGGGTTGGCTAACCATTCTGTGTGAGCCACTTCTCTAATAATCCCAGCCTTCAACAATTTGTCAACTTCGTCCTTAGCTAAAGCAGCTCTTTCTGCGGACATCTTCCGGAGTCCTTGCCGAACAGGCCGGGCCTTCGGGTTTACAAGTAAACTGTGTTCAATGATGATCCCGATCGACTCCGGTGATATCTTCGTCAGACCAAGCGAAGACATCCAAATTTTCTTCTACTACCTTTTCCAAGGAGGTTGCAACTTCAGGAGGTAAATCTTTACCAAATTGAAAAGTGTACTCTTTACCATCTTTAACAATGACCTTCGTTGCAATCTCTCCTTCGGGACTTGGCCTCGGAAAAGACTTCTTCGAAGCTTCGGAAGAGGCTGAAAAAATTTCTTCATTATCCTGCACACTGTTTACTTGCCTCGGATCAAGAGGGGGACCATGACCATATTCCGCTCTCCGAGCAATGGCTTGATCTCCGAAGACTGTAAGGACTCCTGCTTGTGTGGGCATCTTCAAGCACAAGTAATTGTGATGCGCCACAGCTCCGAACTGGTTCAACATGCCCCGTCTGAAGATGACGTTATAAGCATACGGGGCATCTACCACATCGAAGATTACTTCTTCAGTCCGGGCTAATAAACCTTCTCCGAAGGTAACTTCCAGGCCTATCTGGCCAAGTGCATCAAGCGGAGGTCCTGCGAAGCCTTGCAGAGGACGAGCCGCTGGGAGGAGATGCTTCCTAGAAATGCATAATTGATTGAAGGCTTGAACAAAAATGATATCTGCCGAACTACCTCCGTCAATCAGCACCCTTCGAACTTCAGTGCCCGCAATATCAGCAGTGATAACCAATGGATCTGCGTGCGGGAACTTAATACCAGCTGCATCCTCCGCAGAGAAAGATATCGGAACATGAGACCACTCCGGCATTGCAGCTGCAGATGACGAAGTCCCAATATGACCTACCTCCCGAACGTACTCTCTTCGCTGTCTCTTGGACATGCTTCCGAGGGTACCTCCTCCGGAGATAGGGAGAACTACTCTCTTTCCTCTATCTTGCCCTTCCTCTTGCTTCGGAGGTGGCATAATATTGGCCACCGGAGGGTGCCTTGCAGCATCAAAGTTTCCTATTCGCGCCACAGCTTGAACTGGCTCCGGGCGCGTTACAATTGGACTTCGGTCGGTACTACCTCGACCCGAAGTTCTCTCCAAATACTCTCCCCTTAGGGTAAGTATAGCCTTGCAAGTATCAGTTGCATGGCTTCGATTTTCTCCATGGATGCAGCAGAAAAGGGTCTGGCCCTTGCCAGCCGATTTCCCTGGCGGCCTCCAGCCGCTGGCCTTGTTCCCCGTAGACTGTGGAGCCTTCTGTGTAAACTTCTGTGATGGTGCAATGTTTAACACTTCGGACCGAGGGTGCTTTTGCCCTCTTCTTCGATCATGTTGCACTTCGAAGGTTGGTTCTTGCTGCTGTGTCGAAGTTTTTACTTCTATTTTTACTTCTTGCAACATAGACGGAGTTGCTGCAGTCCTTCGGAGCCAACCTTCTTCCGATCTTGCGTACTCCTCGAAGTACGACATCAACTGGGAAACTGTAGATATGTCTTTCTGGTGAAGCTTATCCAGAAGACCTTGATGAGTAACTCCTTCCCGAGCTGCATCAACTACCGAGGATGTAGACAACCCTCGGATCTGCGACTTCGTGTGAGCGAAGCGCTTGAAATACTGTCTCAAAGTCTCTCTAGGGAGTTGCTTCACCTGGAAAAGGCTTCCTGTTGACATCGGGGGCACGAAGGTGCCCTGAAAATTGCTTATAAACTTCCTCTTCAGTTGTCCCCATGAGTTAATGGATCCTGGCTTCAAAGACCAGAACTACCTTAGAGCCACTCCTTGAAGAGCTAAAGGGAAGCACTTCGCCATGGTGTTCTGGACTCCTCCACTAGCTTCAATCGCTAGTGCGTAAGAACGAACGAACTCTTCGGGATCTTCATCTCCGGCATACTTGCAGAGCTTCGAAGTCTTGAACTTTGGATCAAAGCGGACCTTCTGAAGCTCAGGGTGTAGCGGAGATTCATTGTCGAAGGAAGCGTTCTCCGGGGCTTCGGGATAATCGAGACCATCCTCTTCGGGTACTTCGGGGATGGTTGGGATGGGGGTAGAGCGAAGTCTGTTCGCAACATCCTGCCGCCATCTTGCTACTTTAGCTTGAAGACTGGCCATTTGGGCAGCCATATCTCCAAGATTGTCTTCATCTCCTCCGGAAGGACCTTCCGGGTCTTGAGAACTGTGATGATCAGTTCGAAGTGGAATTTGAGGTGGGAGAGGAACTCCGCCGGGCCGAAGTATGGATGAAGTCGGCGGAGGGTCTTCGTGCATTCGAGGAAGGGAGGTTCCTTCTGGAGTCTGAGGTGGAGGAATAGACGAAGATCCTCCGACCTCAACTGTGTCAGAAAATAACAATCCGGAGGTCCGAGGAGACCTTCGAACTGGGTTACCAGAGGCGCTCCGCTTCGGAGGCATGGTGAAAAGATTTGGTAGAGAACGAAGTTTTTCGAACTATGTTCCCCACGGACGGCGCCAACTGTTGGCATAAAAGATTACGCTAACAGGTTTCTGTAGAAAAGAAACTAACAAACGAAGTGTTTGTGAAGCAAACTGTTCTAAGCCTCTGAAAGGATAATAGCTTAGAATAGTTCGAAAGTGTGTATTGAATAACTTGTATTCGGTCCCTATTACATGATGAAATGGGGGGTATTTATAGGCCCAAACATTAAGGAAAAGACCTATTTACCCCTCTATTACAACCGACATATTGGAAACTATTCGGTTCCCTTAATAGGGCTAAAATGGTAAAAGACTAATCTACTGAGAAAGAAGATAAGTCTTCCATCTTAGCTGGCAGAAAAGATCTTGGAGGGCCTTAGTTCGAAGAAGTACTCCGAACCAATGCCTATCTTCGTACTTCGAACTTGGTTCTGGGTATCTTCGAAGATGCTTGTCTGGGAACCTTCGAATCTGCTGTCTGTCTTTATGTTGCTTCAGCAATAACCCCGAAGATGAGATATTTTCCCCCAACACACATGTTTACATTTCAGTACTAATAACTTGCTCACATTTAAATGCTCTACAATTATGTTTTTTCGCAAAGTTAGCCACTATCTCCCTTGTTATTACTCTGCATTATATTTGCTTTTGGTGGCTTGCTGAGTACGTTTGTACTCACCCCGTTGACTTACACCACAAGAGCCCGTCTACTATGAGTAGGATGAAGGTCTGGAGTAGCGACCCAGTCAAGGCGAGACTGGAAGGAGGCGTTCATCTAGGACCCTTTGATTTATTAGTTTCTCTTCATCTTTATTCACTTTTGTACAAATACGGTCTATGAACCGTGAATGATTGCTTGTATTTGTATGTGGTCGCATGATGAACGTCTTGGTTTATTGATTCTCTATGGAATTTCAATAACGGTCCAGATTTATTAAATCGGGGCATGACAATGACCCGATCTGGTCCCATCAAGAGGAATGAGTTGTCGAGATTGGCTGCGGCCAATGAGATTCCTCCACGGGCTGAAAGTCCGCGAGTTACTTTTTAGGAAGCCATCGACAACGCTCTACACCACGCCCTCATCAATTAGTCCAATGTATTGGTTAATACCTTGCACGGGCTGATCAAGAAGACCATTGATGGGACAATCACTCAATAGCCGGTGCAAGGTCCGATGTACTTCTCAACCAACCCTCTACGCCTGCTAGAAAACCCTCAACATAATCGGTCGGTGCTAACACCACAAGGGCAGATGAGATAGGGTCCACCGAACACTTCGTTCAACCTAGAAACTGACACGACGACTCCATTACCTACGCCAGCACTCCAAGGGGTGGGTAGAAAGGATCCGTCCGAAAACACACACCCTTCAATAGGGGCACGCCACAGCTCTAGCCTTTGACTGCCCCGCTAGGGCCGATCATGCAAGAGATGCCCCAGCCCGTATTCAGAATGATTAGGAACATGCTGCCATATCTTGTGCCGCTAAGGGGGCACCCGATGGTATTCCGCAAGGGTACCATTTGACTATATACTATGGACTACCACCCTACTCCAATGAAGAACAAAGATACAATGCCATTCTACTGAATCAATATCAGCAAACTCCGACGATTGACTGGTATCCTACAACAGACTAGTAAGAAGAAGACTGGGTGAACCGAATTACTGAGGTGATTCGAAACCAATTTGGACTTAAGACCAAGGACCAAACCTACGTGTATCATTGAGCATACTCGGAATGGTTTGATCGAGTACCATTGCCAAACCGATACAAGGTCCCCGACTTCACCAAGTTCTCAGGGCACGACTCGGTCTCCACGATTGAGCATATTAGCCGGTTTCTCACCCAATATGGCGATGCATCGGCTTAAAAAGCAATGAAGGTTAGGTTTTTCCCGCTGTCATTATCATGATCGACCTTCGCATGGTTCTCCTCACTACCAAATAATTCCGTCAGGAGATGGACATATCTGAAGAAGAAGTTTCATAAATATTTCTTTGCCGACATACACGATATGAAACTCACCAATCTGATGGTAGTCAAGCAGAAGATGGATGAGTCAGTCCAAGACTATGCACATAGGTTTCGCAACGTGAGGAGTAGGTGTTATAGCCTGAACCACAATGATGCGCAATTAGCTGAGTTGGCATTCCAGGGGCTCCTGAACCCAATAAAAGATAGGTTTTCATCACAGGAGTTCGAGAGCCTATCACACCTGGTATAGCGGGTATCGGCCCATGAGAGCCGATTCTAGGAGGCGAAAAGAGACATGTATCAGAAGATGGTGGCATACGCTCATACGCCACATTCGGACATCGACGAAGATAGTGGATCGGACGAGGAGGTCAGTCTAGCTAAATGGACTAGGAATAAGAAACAAGTCGCATGTCTATGGGTAAAGCCGACTGACAAAGAAGAGAAGTATTACTTTGACATCAGCAATGCTGACAAGATATTTGATTTGTTGCTCAAGGGAAAGGAAATCCAATTGCTGCCTAACCACGTGATACCCCCAATTGATGAACTAAAGAAAATGTAATACTGTATGTGGCACAACTCCCCATCTCACCACACTAACGAGTGCAATGTGTTTAGAAAATAGATCCAATCGGTTGTTGAGCAAGGCTGAATCAAGTTCGACGACGGGAAGAAGCCAATGAACATCGATAGCTACCCCTTCCCCATCAACATGGTACACGCACACCATGATCATGGTCGGCACTCGAATAAAACCAGGTAGACCAACAATAGTATCACTTCATCGGGTCTAATCAGCAAATATGAGAGGAAGTCAAGAGAAAGGATGAATGGTGAGGACGATCATGAGTACTCGCAGTTGAAACCTCATTGGAATTATGAGTTCTCCAGATTCTGCTGGAACGAAGGGCTCCACCTGCCGTCGAGGGAGGACTGCCCTAAATGCGGCAACAGAGACTGGGGGAGGACAATCATGACCCAAGCACCGACAGGGTGGGGCCATATAGCTAGGAGAGGGTGACCACTCATCGGAGGTTATCACTGCCAAGGATATCGTACTCGAAAGGTTGGGACATGTCAAAACCATGGAAAACAGTCAATTGACCGATGGCAGTGCCATCGCATGAGAGCCACAATGGTGTCCTAGTGGGATATTCATGAAGAATCAAAAGAGGATAGTACAATAGTTGTGGCAAAGAGAGCTAAAGGTACAGAGCTGCAAGAAAGAGACTGATCAGCCTCAAAGGATTAAAAGTGAATGACGAGTAAAGGACATGGCCGATCATGACAACACAAAGGATGTAGGGGTAAATATGGTGTTCTTCCTCCCTATAGAGTTTTGGGCCACCCCCGAGGCCGATGCCAAGTAGGCCGATACTATGGCGCAACTAGTATTGACCCTGTAGCTGGCAATATTTGACAAGTCAAAAGATCACAAACATTAGCACCAGAGACCCCTTTACATCAAAGACCTGGTCAATGGCAAACCAATGTCCAAAATGATGATAGACAAAGGCGCGGCCATCAACCAAATGCAATATGCCACCTTTAGGAAGCTGAGAAAAGGGTCAAAGGACCTCATCAAAACTAACATGGTATTGAGGGACTTCGATGGCAATTCATCGAATATGATGGGGATGTTGAACGCATAGTTGAAGGTTGGGAGCAAGAACGTGCTGACTATATTCTTCATCATAGAAGGGAAATGATCCTATAGTATGTTGATGGGGCGTGACTAGATTAATGTGAATTGTTGCGTCCCATCGATGATGCATCAAAATCTCATGAAGTGGGTCGGCGATTAGGTAGAGATAGTCCCCATCGATAAATCAGTTAACGTCTCTATAGCCAATTTATTGGTGTGGGAGTTGGAAAAAGTTGTCTGCCTGTCTAGCACGGCTTAGGATGGTGACTTTCTTGAAGTATGAAACGACAGAATCAAACTAGTCAGCAATGAACAACCCAATCTCACCCTATGAAAGCAGCAAAGATGAAATAGAAGGTGAACTCGGTCAAGGCATCGCCCTAACCGATGAGATACAGGAGGTAGACATCGGGCCCGGTGACAGACCGAAGCCAACCTTTGATTAATCCGATCGATCATAAGTACATCGTCTCTCGGATTGACAATACTTTACCAAATACACAGAATGGATACCTAGTGTCATGCCAGCATGAAAGAAGAATGAAAAGCCTAAAGAACTACATGCAAGACAGTCGATACCGATGGTATCACCTTTAGATGGGCGATGCAGATGTATCTCCCTTAGATACAAAAAGCTCAAAGAAAATTCAAGAGATTAATGATAAATATATTATAAGAGCATATTGTTTAAGTCACATTACGAGACCCTATACAAGGAAACTAAGCAAGGGCATGGTGATGGCTTCGATCGCCCTAAACTGTATTGCATCGATGCTCTAGAGGATGAATCGGTCCTCGGCATCCAAACCCAGGATATCTTGGAGAGCGCAATGCCGGCGCTGCATGTGACAGACGACATCGATAAGCTAGCACTTCTGGGCTTCGATCCGGACCAGGAAAGAGGCTAGAGCACCTTCTTTCTTGGTGATCTCCATCTGGACCACATCTAGCTTCAACACCAGATCGACCTCCTCTGCTCGCAGCCGATCGAGTTCAAGTGATGCGGCTGATGATTCATCCTAGATGTGACTCAGAAGGGTGCCCTAGGCCATCACCGCCTCCTTATCGGTTCTCATCGTCTTTAGTACATTGCACGGCTAGCTCAATCGTCCATCTGTTTCACAACCCGCTGCACTCCCGCCCGATGAAATTGAAGAAAGGTGGCAAGCGTGAGAGCCTCGACCAGCTCCGGAGCAAGGGAACCCACGACGTCGTTGAAACAGGCCCTTGTCGGACAAGTCATTAACCAAGACTTCGACGGAGTCTTCCAGCCGATGCAACAGGTCCGATATGGTCTCCCACACTTTAGGAGTCAGCAGAGCAACACCCGACCGAATGACACTAACAACCACATCAGCATCAAGATAGGGGCCCATGTCAAACGAAAATTACCGGGCAAAGGACTAGAAGAAAAGAAAAGATTAGATAAACACAAAGAAACCAAGTCAAGACAAACATAAGGTCACTTATGTCAGACAACCTAGCTAGGACAGCCGACTTCGAGGCGTCACCGACAGAGGAATCTGAAGCATCATCCTCTGCTTCGGATTGTAGGTGAGTGCTCCTCATCGGGATTGTCCTATTCGATCGTTGGCTATACCCAAGGACAGGGTTGGTCACATCAAAGGCAATAGAAGACAGAAGAAGGGATAAGTGAAAATACCTAGTGAAGAGTATCGACATCGGCAGCCGATACCTCAGACACAGTGGTGGCCCCTCTTGGCGCATCAACCTAAGGGTATCAGCACCGGTGGGCACAGCTCTAGCAGCAACCGCATCCAAAGTGGCAATGATGTCGGCAGCGGCCATTGCATCTAGACTAATGATAAAAATCTCTAGTGCATTGGCCTGAGGAGCAACCTCGACGACAACAACTTCAGCGGCTTGAGCCGGTCAAGGATCAGCAGGCTCATCTGACATGTGGTCAAATGCCGCATAGAGGGAGTCGACATTGATGGGAGATGATGGTGGCTGAGAACAAGGGAGACGTCTAGCATCAGAAATATGAAAGGAAAAAATTGTGACGATACTTCAGTTGCTTGTGATGTGTGGACAACAGGGGCTAGCGCGGTCGATGAGGCAATCGACATCAGCTGCAAAACAAGAAAAATATATAGATAAACTCCAAGGGCCAAACATTATGAGGAAAAGTCAGGACTTACCGACGGCTGAGGAGTCGAAGATAGTGGGCTCGTCCGACTAGCTCGGGCCCTCGTGGATTGACACATGGTCAGAGACGATACCTAGCATTTGCATGCCAAGACCTTAGATTGTTTTCCAATCACCCAGGTCATGGTAATGGGGGCACCGGTACCCAAGTTGGTAGTGTCCGATATAGGCCCATACTGTATCGGCCGCCCGCTGGAACGCATCAAAGAGGCATCGAGGTCATTCTCCTGTAAAAACCAAAATTAATCAATCGGAAGGGAGGCGGTGGAGATAGAGTAAAAAGTAAAATCGAAAACCCCTACCTCGGGCCCTGAGTTAGCCTCGTGTGGGTGAAGCCGTTGCCAATAAAGCAATGAAGGGCGATTGAAAACATGCTCCTTCAGCTTGCTGCACCATCGGCAGAAGATAGTAAAAGTCGCCTGGCAGGCTTTCCAAGAAGCAATATTGCTAGTAAGGATCTCATCAGTCACGTGGAAAAGGCGATCCCAATTCACGTGATCCTTAACTTCCCCATGGATTTGGATTTGGTCGACAAAGAATAAATGGGGTGGGAGCTGGCCTTAGCCCAATTTTCTCGCAAAATCGATGGGTGATAGAAGTCATAAGAGCCATGCCGAGAGCGCTCGCCGATAAAATTGATAGGGAGCAAGCAAGGAAAAATGGCGGTTGTGAAAATACGATGGTATTCTTCATCCTAGAGCACATCAGGGAGGGTTAGCCGACGAGGGTACTCGTACTTCGAGTAAAACTCAAAGGGATACCAGATGGTCTAGTCAAAAAATCTAAGGTAAAAGACCCTAAAGCATGAGGCTAGGGATGCAGGGGACAAAGGGAAAGCAGAAAAACATGTCGTCGCCTCGCCCAAGGAAGAACGACGATGATAAATAGGAGTAGCTGATTCTAGAAAATTGGTGGGAAAACGCAGCTGAGCAAGAGGGGGCCCTCTGATGATGTCAGCCATATAAATGTTCAGCCAGAGCTGGAGGAATTACCATCACTACAACAAAACCGGGAACTTCCGTCTGCCAAAGCCGACGGAAGTTAGCCCTTTCCCGACAGAAGAAGCTAACTTCCATCGGCAAAAGGCTAACTTCCATCGGCATTTGGCTGACGGAAGCGAGTAGACGGAAGTTAGCTAACTTTCGTCGGCTTCACGTGGCCGACGGAAGTTAGCGCCAAATTCTGCCATGTCAGCAGGGGGCGCTAACTTCCATCGGCCAGCCTGGCTGACTAAAGTTAGGGCACCTAACTTCCGTCGGCTTTGGCCCTAGCCGACGGAAGTTATCCTTTCTACCCACATGGCCGAAAGCAGCTAACTTCTGTCGGCTATGGTCAAAGCCGACGGAAGTTAACTGCCATTTTTTTGTTTTTTCCTGGTTCCCCTATTCACACTCACATCCAAACACAATTTATATCACATTCACAATACACATCCAAATTCACATTTCACATCCAAAATCACATTCAAACTTCACATATAACATCCAAAATCACATCTCACATCCAAAACTTCACACATCACATCCAAAATCACATAACACAACTTATATCACATTCAAAGTCACAATACACATCCGCATTCACATATACCACCCAAATTCACATCCAAGTTCACAATACACATCCATACTCACTGATCACCCACATTTGGGTCGTGGGTGCCGCCGCTACCTCCCGCTTCATCCACATTTTCCCCAGAGGCTCCATCTTGACCAAGCGTATGGAAACCCTGAAGAAATAGACAAAATTAGAGAACGAACTCAACTACCCTTCTAAACGCTAACTTAAGTATCTAGGAGGTACCTCAGGTGATGTAGGAGATAGTGGTGATGGAGCCAACTCCGACGGAGCTCTGCGACGATTGAGCTGGTTTCTGAGCTCTCACCACTCTCGAGTCAATAACTCCATTGAACATGGAGTACCTGCAACATTGAATGAGTTAGTTACCATCACAATACCATACATAAAACATTAATAAAAACATTGTCTCACCGTCCATGGCTTTTTCCACCTCCGCTGGAGTACACGGCTATTTGGTCGACAGGTTCTCTCTGCCAATCATAGTCCTCTCCATGGAGTCGAACCATGTGTTCACCTTACTGCGCCTGCAAAAAACATGTTCGATTAGCTAGACGCAGAAAAATAAAATTACGCAAACTCTTAATAACATCTCACCAAATGGTCCGTGGCTGACAGGCTACACAAGACATCTGGCTGTGTAGGATCGCTTCCTTTGTGACCAGAGGTATACACCTCTATGTCACTTGGCATGTTGCCAGATTTAGCTTCTTGTACATTAGAAATGAGTTAGTCGCATTACAATGTATCTATAGCTAAAGAGTGATAGAAGAAGGTCTTACCAAGCGTTTAGCGTGGCGAATATGTCCATCGGCACCATATCTGTGCTTCGGATCCATCCCGCGGCATTGTCTTTTCTGCTCGGAAGTCTTCTTAAATGCAGCTGAAGACCAAATCTTGCAGAATTCGAAATATGCATCCTCGCGGTTTGCAAACCACAGAATCCTCACTTGAACAGAGATGCTATTTGTATTATATGACAACAAATCTCAACAATTGAAGAAGCAAAAAGTTAGAATTGTTTACCGAACGGTATTGTTCTTCAGTCAAATAGATTGACGATGCGCCCGTCGCCTTACTCATTCGTTGCCCTAGCTTTTCCTTGTAGTAAGCATTATTAGCTTGAATGCGGGCATACGAAATAGCGTCCTTCACCACCTTATGTGCATTGTTGTTGAAGACTTGAAGGGCATGGTTATGGTGATTTCCGACTTCTGGCAAGCAAAAGCGTAACTGCAAAAGTCATGATTAGGACAGTGTTGTAACTTGAAAAGCTTTGTGTTAGAACTAAAAGAAGATTGAAAAAACACATGCATACCCAGAAGTCATGAGACACCGCCCCCTGAGCAGTTCTGTGGCGCCCGTCAGGAGCAAACCGGTACTGGTCCCATGTCTGGCATAGAACCCGCTCACCGGTCGGCATTGTCAGCACCCCTGGGTAGTGCAGACGACACAGGTTACCCAATATCTGGTTAACCTGCCTGACCCTCGAAGTGCCGTCAAATCGAGAGTCAATCCAAGATCTAGAAATACATAATAAATAAAGCCAGTTTAGTGAAAGAATTTTTTTGAAAAAAAAGCAAAACAACATAAGAGTATTAGACTTACCCGTCACCTACAGGCGTAATCTCGATCTTGGCTCCACCGGAAGAGACTACTGGTGGGGTGACCAGGTGGCTCGTCCTGAAAGATACTGAGGCCCCGAAAGCCTCAGCCCCCTACTCCTGACCCACACCATCCGGGACATCACCCTTCCCCGCACCCTCCAGGTCATCCCCCTGCCCCACACCCTCTGGGTCATCCCTCTGCGCCGCACAGTCCGGGACATCCACCTCCTGCCCCCCACCCACCGGATCAACCTCGTGACCCGCACTCTCCAAGTGTTCTTCCTCCTACAAAATAGTATTGAAACAATTAGTAATAGTTTATAACTGACATAAAAAGCAATCTGAAAGTTACCTCATCATCCAGTTGAAATGCAATAGGCCGACCAATTAATGTCGGATCTATGCATCTCAGGAGCTTCTCTTGACGACGTCTATTTGAAGAAGAGGAACTACCCTAAAATAGGGTGTCCTCCTGACTCGTCGGTGTACTCGCCGGAGTACTCGCCGATGTACTCCCTAAGTGGAAGAGCTTCCTCGTGACACTCTTCACCTTTTTCGACATCCTGTTCAAAATAAGCACAAACGACCATTTATTAGTAAAGTGGGTTTGTACATATGAAAAAACATGTAATATGAAGTATATTGCATATGCATGTACGAAAACAATTACTTGTCAATTATCATCAAAACCAGGATCAATTTGTCCTTTTCTCCCGAAAGCATGCCATGTTACTTTTTTCTTCTTATGTCGGTGTTTCCTTTTCTCGGGAACGGCCACATCATTAGAATCGCCGAGAAAAGAATCTATCGACGATTCTGACTCTACATTAAATGAAGTCGGCAATTCATCATCTTGGTAAACCTCATCGACCTCTTCAACCTCCAATTGATAAGCGCCATCACTAGGGGTGTGTAGACGTTCCCGAGGATTCACTTTGTAGACTACCCACCAAGCACTTAGTTTTTCACATGGGTATGACATATAATACACCTGCTCGACTTGGTGAGCAAGGACAAAATTATCGCAACGAGATAATCGTTTGGCGTGTTTGACTTCAACCATCCCAAATTGGTTTTCACGAGTACCATGTTTAGGGTCGAACCAATCACAATCGAAGAAGACTACTTTAATCTCCTTATTCCCGGCAAAATTGTACTCGATTATATTTTGATAATTCCATAATACATAGTTTCGTGTCTTTGTCCATCAACGACCCTTGTAACAACTCCAGTATTAGTTGTTGCCGCTAGAGGTCGATATGCTTCAAAAATAGTTGAACGGAAGCAGAAATCATTAACATCATAGCGACCGTAACTTTTGGCACTAATACTCCCGTAAGAGAGCTGTCGTAAGTCTATATGTATATTGTCAGCGAGCACGCACTACAAATCATAAGAGATTATAAGATAATTAACCTAGTAGAGTAAAATAATACGTGTCACAAAAGGTAAGGATTTACATGTTCTCTGAACCAAGTGAGAAAACTAGGCCCGCCATTTACTCCTTCTCGACGTAATTTATCTAATTGCTTCTCCGTCGGTTGATGACCAGACGGCAAGTATTTCAAATCAAACATACTGTCATTGTAACGAATAGGTAAATAAACGGGTATAAAATTTGGAGGTAAAATATAAAACTACAAAGAATTTACTTACGCGAAATATTGTTCCATCTCTTCCATATTTGAGTACATGTAGAGCAAGGCATATGTTCGTTCTTCCTGAGTTACATAATATGTCGTGGAGACACCAATAGTTATGCCCTTCCACCCAAATATTTGGAGATCACTACAAGGATGGTCTTCATCCATATGGTACCGTGTAGCAGGTGTGTTGACATTGTGATGCTCAGCGAAGTATACACTAGTGAAGTATGCTATCTCTTTCAATTTAAATTCTTCTGCGATGCAACCTTCAACTCTGCCCTTATTACCAACCATCACTCTAAGCTTCTTTAGGGACCTTTCAATATGATACATCCACCTATATTGCACAGGGCCACCTACATTAGCTTCATATGGCAGATGAACCAGTACATGTTGCATTGGATTGAAGAACCCTGGAGGGAATATTTTTTCCAATTTACATAAAAGAACCAGGATCTCTTTCTCTAGCATCTCCATCATATCTTTCTTAATTTCTTTCGCACAAAGTTGCCTATAAAAATGGCTCAGCTCAGCTAATGCCTTCCACACATAAACATTCAGGTACTCGCGAAACATTACAGGAAGGAGTCTTTCCATTATTATGTGGTAATCGTTACTTTTCAATCCATTTAATTTCCCTGTCTTCAAATTCACAGCTCTTCTAAATCCCGCGGCGTAACCATCTGGGAATTTCAAATTTTTCAACCACCTCATTACTTGTTTTTTTCTTTAGGTTTTAAACAAAATGGGGCACGTGGCTTACCACCACTATTCGTCAACTCAAGGGTTGGTCGATTACAAATCTCAGCTAAATCTCTTCTCGCCTTTACATTATCTTTTGTCCTGTCAGTAAAATCCATACATGTACTTATAATGCTTTCACCAACATTATGTTCCTGATGCATAACGTCAATGTTGTGCATTAGAATTAGTGATTTGACATACGACAATTACCATAAGCCACATATGTGGGTCCAATTATGTTTGGTTCCGAATCCTATAAATCCATCCTCAATTTTCATTAAGGACCAACTCATTCAGCATATCAGCGATTTCTCTACCATTTAAACGCCTTGGTGGTCCCTTTACAACAATATTGTCCTTCTTGAAATTGTTCCTCTGTAACCTAAATGGGTGATTCAAGGGCAAAAATCATCTATGGCAATCAAAGTAACAAATCTTTCCCCCGAAGTTCAGACGAAAAAAATCTATGTCATTCGCACATATCGGGCATGTCAACCTTCCATGACAACTCCAACCAGAAAAAATATCGTATGCCGGAAAATCGTGGACCGACCACAGATACGCAACTCGAAGATTGAATTTTTGCTTCTGGTCATAGTCATATGCTTCAACTCCTTTCCACAATTGTTTCAACTCATCAATTAAGGGCTTCAGCATCACGTTTAGTCGTGTTCCAGGATGCTCTGGACCGGGTATAATGAGACACAGGAACATAAATTCATATTTCATACAAAATGAAGGTGGAAGGTTGTATGGAATAGCAAACACATGCCAACAAGAGTACGACGATGCGGTTACATTGAAAGGTGTGAATCCATCTGTTGCCAACCCGATGCGAACATTCCTTGCATTACTAGCAAAGTCTGCATCAAAATCATTTAGAGCCTTCCATGCCTCACAATCAGATGGGTGCACCATTACTTGATTATTCTCACGTACACCTTATTTATGCCATCGCATATGTCTAGTGGTTTTCTTTGAGAGAAACAATCGTTTCACCCGAGGTGTAAGAGGCATGTAACGAAGTTTCTTATGAGCAACCTCTGTCGTCACCTTCTCTCCATCTTCATTTACGACCTCTACGAATCTCGGTTTACCACATTTTAAGCATTTCACCTCATTATTATGTTCTTTCCAGAACAACATACAATTATCTCGGCACACATCAATCTTCTCATACTCCATACCGAGAGCAGAAAGCATTTTCTTTGACTGGTACATGTCTTTCGGTACCTTATGGTTCTTAGGAAGGATATTGCTGATCAGATTCAATAGCTCCTTATAACAATTTTTTGAAAATAAAACATTGACTTAATAGCCATAATACGAGTCATGAAAGCGAGAACGCTTACGGTGGTGTGCTCATGCAATGGATCTTCCGAAGCTCGAAGGATGTCGAAAAACTTTTGAACCTCCGGTGTTGGAGGATCCTCGAGGTTTGATTCAAACTCCGGTCGTATAGCATCAAGCATCTCATCCATCCTATCGTCAACAACGCTATCATCTTCTTCTTCCACTACTAATACCATTTTTTCACGGCCTATCTCGCCGTGAAAAGACCAAACTTCATAACCTGGCACGAAACCATATTTGCAAATATGCAATGACAACGTCCTCTTGTCTTGCCAACGAGAATTTCTGCACTTCATTCATGGGCACCTCGCGTCAGTGTTTGTTGTCAAAGCGAATGCACAATCAACAAATTTCTCAGCGTTTATTACCCACTCCCTCATGTGAGTTCCACTTTTCATCCAACCACTATACATCCACAGTCAGTCGTCCTCAGCCATTCTATAGGCAAAACATTCATTCAATCGAGAATGCATCATAAGTACCAGATGTTTTCTACATATTATGTCCCTATATATATAGGAAAAGATAGGTCCTAAACCCACCCAAGAGTGACCGACATAACGTGGTTTTTATGACGAGCCATGAGTCCGAAAGAAATTTCAGCAGCATAACCCCGTTGTTCTCCAATTGCACGCCTGATAGTGGTGCAATGGAGAACAACAAAGTTATGTTACTGAAATCCCATTCGGACTCATGACTCATCATAAAGACCACGCTCTGTCGCCCACTCCGAGGCTGTCCAAAAAGGAACAATTCTGGACCTACACATCTCACACGTATGACACGTGTGAGACATGTTGGTCCAAAACGGGTGACGCATAGGTTTTGTTACACTATCTACGTTGCTGTCAAATAAAAAATTGCATACGAAAAGAAATATATATAATAAAGTATATATATATATATAATATACTAATCACTGTAATGAAATCATCAACAAACCACAAATTAATAAAAAGTGATGGTCAATATAACAATTCCAATTTAGTGAGGACTAAGAAGATATAAAGAATACAAGAAGCTAGTTCTACCACTATATATACTGACCATTGTTGAATTAGCAATTGCATTAATTCACAAAAACACTTAAACAAATTCATAAACTTGTTGAGACTGGCATTGTTTCTTCTTGGAAAATAAGCATCAGGTTACATGTAGCAAACGAGCAACAAGTTTCCATAATCTAAACAAACAGAAATAACAAAATGTTCTTTCCATAGTTGTTACGACGACGCGGCGAGGCGAGGCGCCAGACCACCATCACACCTTTTAGGCGAGTATGACGTGTGGCGAGGCGACGCCATACTCACTGATGAGGACATCACTTCACATGATACACACATGCATCAGCATGATACACAGTTGTACCAACATGATATTCACATGCATCATCATGATACACAGTTGTACCAACATGATACTCACATGCACCATCAACCTACAATTAAATTACAGGGACCAATCACACGCGCCCATGCCCGTCGATTGAACCATGAGGTTAATTCTTTCCTTAGCAACTATGTTAATATTTGTTTGGATGGGATGCTACTGAATACTAGTGATATTTTGTTGCTTAGGAACATGGGAGATGGAATAGGAGAGTTGGAGTTGAAGACGGAGTCAGCACGGATGATTTGAAGTCAAGAATTCAGCTGGTTCGGACTACATCAACCACCATGCACCAAAATGGGCGTAACTTTCTCATACGAAGTCCGATTGGCACGTTCTTGGACTTTTTGGAAAGCTGAGGAGAAGTCGGATCTTTTGCCGTTGGTTTCGCCTTGTTTGGAGTCTCGAGTCGTCCTGTGTGTTTGAAACAGTCCTGCATGACAGAATTGGGCCGAGTTGGACCTTGTACTGAGTTGGAGGCCGTGTTGGCCCATAGTCTGAGTCTGTTCGTCTTCTACAGGAGTCTGTACATCTTCTACAGGCAGCCCACGCCTTATATACTCACGCCAACTGCCTTTAGGGTTAGGTTTTGCTTTGTTTGCATCTACACTTGTGTGTTTAGATCCCGCCCTTGCATCGGACCGATTGGCTGCTGCATCGGCGTTTGTGAAACCTCTCCTCTTCATAGTTTATCTATGATTTAGCATTCGACTTGTATCCTTCCTATTCTTGCTTGTGTTCTTGGGTTTGCTTGCAGGAACTAGCCTTCGTGGCGAGGTCAATTGCGCCCTGCGTGGTTGATAACCAACGGAGACAGTGGTGTAGCGATTGCAAGGTTTTGATCCACCGGACCGAAGCCTTGGATCGTCAACATCGAGATTCTCCACCAATCCAAGTTATCCTTACCTAGCGGAAGATCGGGACCAATACCCCATTAGTTGGTATCAGAGCACAGATTTCCCGTTAGGTAATCTCGATCTGCTTTTATTTTTACCTAGAGTCCAGAAAACCCTCACAAAAAATCCCCACCGAGAACCCCTTTGTGCCTTGCGATTTTAATTTCAGTTTTTAACCTTGTTGAGTTTGTGTTCTTGGTCGAGTCTTGTTGCTGGTTTAGTCATCCCTTTGTGTCGTTTGACTAGTAGTTGGTCTTGTGTTTCAAAAAAAAAATTCCCCACCCGAAACCCCCCCACAACCCTATTCGTTTTCCACATCGAGTCTTTGTGACCCCCCTTCGGTAAAACAGGCATAACTTTTCGCTCGTTTGGCAGAAAAATCTGAAATTTTTTGAGCGTCTTCCTGACCCAATTTGGGGGGGTACCCTAACAGGGTTCCCCTGTAAGCCTTCATCAAAATCGCCAAAAAAATCAGGAAGATAAAGAAAAAAATTGGTCAAAGTTTTTGCTCGCCGATTAGCGAACTTGTTGAATTTCTGTGAACCACATCCCACCTCAGTTGCAAGTGCCAATTTTGTGGTTGCATCTGTTGTCATCCTTGTTCAAAAAAAAATAGAGTGAAAAAAAATAAAGTGAAAAAAAATTTGGCACATAACCTTGTCCGATCTCTTGTCCGATCAGCGGCAGCAGCAAACCGGTCCTGTCGATTTGCTTGTCCGAACTCTTGTTCGATCCCTTGTCTGATCTCTTGTCTGATCCCTTGTCCGATCAGCGGCAGAAAAAAAAATTGGCACATATCCGATCCCTTGTCCGATCTCTTGTCCGATCTCTTGTCTGATCCCTTGTCCGATTAGTGGCAGCGGCAGAGAACTGAATTTTGGCCTATTATTGCCTCCACTTGAGTTTTGGGCACATAGTTTCCTCTATTGCTTGAATTTTCACCTTGGAAGCACTAAGGCCAGCAACTTTGTCGAGTACTAGGGAATACTTATTGAACTTGGTTTAACTGTTATTACTATCGCTAATCCTTGCTACTCACTTTGCCTTCCAAGCTACACCTTTCTCTTGGTCAGGACAAGTTCATTTCTTGCAATTGCACACCACCCCCCACTTGGTTCATCACCTGTAGGCCGGTGACCTCACTGCGGCGTGGTAAGAACACTTGCAAGCGTGGGTAAGGCGCTTGACGGATTGCTTCCACCACACACCCACCACCCCACCTAGTTGCTTTCCATAAGGATTATTCTTTGTTGTTTTGTCTTTTCACTAACATGGCAGATAACAGCAGTACCCCTCCATCTGATTTTAATGACTGTGTCTCACGACGTGCTCTACTAGAGTCTCAGCGGCAGACCCAACATTCCATCGAACGTCTCGCGCGTACTATGGCTGACCTAGTGGACCGGATGACTGCCTTGGAGACACGCTTGCCTACTGCACAAGCCGGCTGATGACCATGTTGAGGAGGAAGACGACCATATTGAAGAGGAATACGACCTATCCGATGCTGGGAACAATGGCATTGACCCTGACGAGGCTGCACGTCATCCCTTTCAGTTCAATCATTAAGGGATGGGCGGCCACCGCAACCGCCATCCACGAGGTAACAATGGCAACCGTGGGAACAATGATCCCTACTCCAAGGTAAAATTTTCAGTACCTCAATTTGCTGGTACCTATGATCCAGATGCATATTTAGATTGGGAGATGTCAGTCGAACAAAAATTTAATGCCCACATGGTTCCTGCTATCCACAAGCGTGCGCTTAGCTACTAGTGACTTCACTGGATATGCTCTTCTTTGGTGGACTGAAATAGTTCAGGTTGGCAATGAACCACAAAATTGGGGTATGTTAAAATGGCAAATGCATGGTAGATGGGTCCCTCCTTCATATAAACGTGATTTGAGAAAAAAATTGCAGCGCCTAAACCAAGGAAATAAATCAGTAGAAGAGTATTATCAGGAGTTGAGAATAGGTTGCATGCGTGCTGAAATTGAGGAGGACAATGAGGATAAAATGGCCCATTTTTATTGTGGTTTAAGACGTGAAATTCAGGATATCAGTGATTATAAAGAATACAATACTATCACTCGTCTTTTCCACCTTGATATACTTACAGAAAAAGAATTGCAGGGTCACCAACAACCACAACACAACATAAGGACCAACATTGGTGGTGCCACTTCACGCTCAAGTGGGCAGCAGCAACAGCAGCGACCACCACCACCTTCTCGACCGGCGGCTACATCAGCACCTTCTACATCTACAGCCCAGGCTGAGAGCTCCAAGGCTGCAGAATCCAAGGCGCCAGCCAAGCCCACCTCCTCGGCGGCCTCTACCGCATGTTCTGCAGCGATCCAGTGTCACCGATGCAAAGGATTCGGCCACGTTATGAAGGACTGCCCTAGTTAGCGGGCTTATATCGCTACGGAAGACGGTGGCTACGTAAGTGCTAGTGATGTTGAAGATGAATATGCACTTGCTGCTAACATTGCAGGAGATGACGATACATCCGACGATGACACTGTTTTTGCACCGGATGCCTCTGCCGACCATGAAGAACTTATTGTACAACGTGTTTTAAGCACTCACATGGAGCAGGACGACCGGGCACAACAGAACAATCTGTTTCAAACCTTCTTCATCGTTCAATGACCGCCAGTGTACGTGTCATCATCGACAGCGATAGTTGCAACAATTTGGTGAGCCACGACATGGTAACCAAGCTTCAACTTCCCACACGTGCGCATCCACACCCTTACCATGTGCAATGGTTCAATAATAGCTGTTAAGGTCAAGGTAACACAAACTGCTCACATCAAATTTTCCATTGGTACATACTTCGGAGTTGCTAATTTTGATGTAGTACCAATGCAAGCATGTTCTCTGTTACTTAGTAGACCTTGGGAGTATGATACCAATAATACACACCATGGTAGGAGCAATAAGTACACATTTATGTATAAAGGAAAGAAAGTTACATTGCTTCCTATGACTCCGTGCTGAAATTGTGAAATTTGAACAAGAAAAACATGCTAGGGACGCACAAAAGAGCAAACAACCTTCTGAAAATCAGCAAGTAGCTAAAACGCTTTCGAGGCAACAGAAAGATAAATTTGTTTCTCCTTCTTCATCACAAGCTATTAATCTGAAAGGATGTGTCATGCTTGCAACTAAAACTGACCTTGCTGAAATTTTTGATGATACTCCCATGATATATGGCTTGGTTTGCACGAACGTGCTGTTTTCACTTGCGAACATTCCTAGCTCTGTTCCTGTTGCAGTCACTGACCTTTTGCAGGAGTTTAACGATGTTTTTCCTGCTGAGATACCACCCGGGCTGCCACCGATACGCGGCATCGAACACCAAATTGATTTGATCCCAGGGGCGTCTCTTCCTAATCGTGCAGCGTATCGTACCAATCCAGAGGAGACAAAAGAAATTGAGCGCCAAGTACAGGACCTTCTTGATCATGGGTACGTCCGTGAAAGCCTTAGTCCTTGTGCAGTACCCGTTCTTTTGGTGCCTAAGAAAGATGGTAGTTGGCGCATGTGTGTTGATTGTCATGCTATTAATAATATCACCATTCGATATCAACACCCTATTCCTAGATTGGATAACATGCTTGATGAGCTTAGTGGTGCCATTATCTTTACTAAGATCGATCTCCGTAGTGGCTACCACCAAATTCGCATGAAACTAGGTGATGAATGGAAAACTGCTTTTAAAACAAAGTTTGGATTATATGTGTGGCATGTCATGCCTTTTGGACTTACTAATGCACCTAGTACCTTCATGCGCTTGATGAATGAAGTCCTACGGCACTTTATAGGATTCTTTGTGGTTGTATACTTTGATGATATCTTGGTTTATACCAAGTCTCTCACTGAACATGTTGAACACCTACGTGCTGTTTTTTTGTCCTCCGTGAGGCTAGAATGTTTGGTAACCTTGAGAAGTGCACATTTTGCATGGATCGAGTTGTGTTTCTTGGATATGTTGTCACTTCACAGGGTATTGAGGTTGACGCGGCAAAGGTAGAAGCAATCAACAGCTGGCCGCAACCCCAAACTATCACACAGGTACGTAGTTTTCTTGGTCTTGCAGGTTTCTACCGGCGTTTTGTGAAAGATTTCAGCACCATAGCCGGTCCTTTGCATGAGTTGACCAAGAAGGGAGTTACTTTTACTTGGGAACCAGCACAAGAACAAGCTTTTGCCACACTCAAGGATCGCCTTACACATGCACCTCTACTTTAGCTACCCGACTTCAGTAAGCCTTTTTAGTTAGAATGTGATGCTAGTGGTTTTGGATTAGGAGGTTTGCTGCTACAAGGAGGTAAACCCGTGGCCTATTTTAGTGAGAAATTACATGGCCCACAGTTGAACTATTCTACCTATGATAAGGAATTATATGCCTTAGTGCGTGTGCTTGAAACTTGGCAACATTACCTTTTGCCTAAGGAGTTTATTATTCATTGGGATCATGAAGTATTGAAGCATATACGTAGTCAAGCAAATCTGAATAAACGACATGCTAAATGGGTAGAATTTATTGAGACTTTTCCATATATCATTAAGCATAAGAAAGGAAAAGATAATGTGATTGCCGATGCTTTATCTAGACGTTATACATTGCTTTCTCAACTTGATTATAAGATCTTTGGTTTAGAAACATTGAAGGACATGTATGCTACTGATTTGGACTTCAAAGATGTTTTTGCAAATTGTACAGATGACCGTGCTTGGAACAAATATGTGCTGAATAATGGATATCTTTTTCGTGCTAACAAGTTATGTGTGCCGGCTACCTCTCTTCGCTTGTTGTTATTGCAGGAAGCACATGGTGGTGGTTTGATGGGTCATTTTGGATCAAAGAAAACTGAAGATGTGCCGTCCACACACTTCTTTTGGCCTAGGATGAGACGAGATGTTGAGCACTATGTGGCACGATGCACTACTTGCAATAAAGCTAAGTCCCGTCTAAATCCACATGGTCTTTATATGCCTCTGCCCGTTCCTAGTGTACCTTGGGAGGATATTTTATGGATTTTGTGTTAGGATTACCTAGAACTAGGAGGAGGAGAGATAGTATTTTTGTGGTGGTAGATCGGTTCTCTAAAATGGCGCATTTTATACCTTGTCACAAGAGCGACGACGCTACCAATGTTGCTGATTTGTTTTTCAGAGAGGTCGTACGCTTGCATGGAGTTCCCAATACCATCGTTTCAGATCGTGATGCTAAATTCTTAATTCATTTTTGGAGGACGTTGTGGCATAAGCTAGGGACGAAGCTGCTGTTTTCTACTACTTGTCACCCCAAAACGGATGGGCAAACGGAGGTAGTCAACCGTACATTGTCCACCATGTTGAGGGCTGTTTTGAAGACCAACTTGAAGCTCTGGGAAGAGTGTCTACCTCATATTGAGTTTGCATATAATAGGTTAGTACACTCCACTACTAAGGTAAGTCCGTTTCAAGTGGTCTATGGGTTTAATCCGCGTGCTCCTATTGATTTGCTACCATTGCCACCATCTAAAAATTGAATTTTGATGCTACTACACGTGCTGAATTCTTACTTAAGATGCATGAAACTACTAAAGCAAACATAGAGAAGATGAATGAGAAATATCGTGCTTATGGTAGTAAGGGTAGAAAAGAGATAACATTTGAACCGGGTGATCTTGTTTGGTTGCACTTGTGCAAGGATCGTTTTCCTGATTTGAGAAAGTCTAAATTGATGCCCCGTGCTGATGGTACTTTCCGTGTGCTTGAGAATATAAATGATAATGCATATAAACTTGAGTTGCCTGCAGCTTTTGGAGTTAGTCCCACATTTAACATTTCAGAATTAAAGCCCTATTTGGGAGATGACGATGAGCTTGAGTCGAGGACGACTCCAATTCAAGAGGGGGAGGATGATGAGGACATCACTTCACATGATACACACATGCATCAGCATGATACACAGTTGTACCAACATGATACTCACATGCATCAGCATGATACACAATTATATCAACATGATACTCACATGCACCATCAACCTACAATTAAATTACAGGGACCAATCACACGCGCCTGTGCCCGTCGATTGAACCATGAGGTTAATTCTTTCCTTAGCAACTATGTTAATATTTGTTTGGATGGGATGCTACTGAATACTAGTGATATTTTGTTGCTTAGGAACATGGGAGATGGAATAGGAGAGTTGGAGTTGAAGACGGAGTCGCACGGATGATTTGAAGTCAAGAATTCGCTGGTTCGGACTACATCAACCACCATGCACCAAAATGGGCGTAACTTCCTCATACGAAGTCCGATTGGCACGTTCTTGGACTTTTTGGACAGCTGAGGAGAAGACGGATCTTTTGCCGTTGGTTTCGCCTTGTTTGGAGTCTCGAGTCGTCCTGTGTGATTGAAACAATCCTGCATGACAGAATTGGGCCGAGTTGGACCTTGTATTGAGTTGGAGGTTGTGTTGGCCCATAGTCTGAGTCTGTTCGTCTTCTACAGGAGTCTTTACGTCTTCTACAGGCTGCCCATGCCTTATATACTCACGTCAGCCACCTTTAGGGTTAGGTTTTGCTTTGTTTGCATCTACACTTGTATGTTTAGATCCCGCCGCTGCACCGGACCGATTGGTTGCTGCATCGGCGTTTGTGAAACCTCTCCTCTTATAGTTTATCTGTGATTTGGCATTCGACTTGTATCCTTTCTGTTCTTGCTTGTGTTCTTGGGTTCGCTTGCAGGAACTAGCCTTCGTGGCGAGGTCAATCGCGCCCTGCGTGGTTGATAACCAACGGAGACAGTGGTGTAGCGATTGCAAGGTTTTGATCCGTCGGACCGGAGCCTTGGATCGTCAACGTCGAGATTCTCCACCAATCCAAGTTATCCTTACCTAGCGGAAGATCGGTACCAATCCCCCATTACTCACTTCACAGATTTTGTGGCAACATTATTACCAATATATGATGTTTATCACAATATTGGTAATAATTTCAGTAATATAACTATTCCATAATTATATATCCATAATCAGCAAAGCAACAACAACTATTCCATTTATCTTTAACAACACAAATATTCTAGCTACCTATATAGCCAACAAATAACAAGCATGACTAATAAAGCAACCAAATCAACTCATGAACCATAATCATCATTCATCACCCGGATGCAAGTAGCCAAGTATAGCACATTACTCAAGAAGTTAAACTAGTGGCGTACTTACTTGATCGATGGGCGGCGACGAGCGATGACGACGGGCGATGACTGGCGATGATGACGGGCGGAGAGGGGTGGCGACGATGGGCAGCGGCCGGAGGGCGGTCGGGCGGCGGCGCAAGCGGTTGGCGTGGGAGGCGGCGTGGGAGGTGGCGGCAGTCGGCGGCGGCAGGGAGGAGCAGCGCGGGCGGTCGGTGGCGGCCGGCCAGAGGCGGCGTGGAGGAGCGGCGCGGGCGGTCGGCGTGGGAGGCGGTGGCGAGCGGCGGGCGTGCGGCACCGGGCGGTCCGGCAGCGGCGGTGGTCGGCCGGCGGCTGCCGGCGGCGGCGGTTGGCGGCGGGAGGCGGTGGGCGCAGGAGGCGGCGGAGGGGAACAGGCCAGGCCGGGAGCGTGCGTACAGGGAGTTAGGGCTCCCTGTACACGCGCGCAGTTGGGGAATAAATCCCCTAACTTTCGTCGGCCAGCATTAAAGCCGACGGAAGTTCTGGCCGACAGAAGTTAGGGGATCCGATCGGCCGCAGGAAAAAATCCCCGCTAACTTCCGTTGGCCACTTTGAAAAGTCGACGGAAGTTAGATAACTTCCGTCAGCTAACAGGAGCCGATGGAAGTTATTTAACTTCCGTCGGCTTTCCCAAAAGCCGACGGAAGTTAAATTGGCCGACGAAAATGTTATGTTTTGTTGTAGTGCATGATTCATTAAGATGGCGGATAGGATCACCTGCCGAAAGTTTGGCCGACGCAAGATGAAGGAGGTAGTAAGTAGCCTCAAGGAGGTATCGGCCAAGGGGATTCCTAACCTAGGCATCTAGCTATTTGGCTAAGAACTAGAATTGGAAGGTTGGGCCAAGGCCGATACAAAAAAAATTAACATCTCCAACAAGAGCGTGAGAAAGGCAATGTGCTCGCGAACATCTATGGGACCGGTTTTCTTGTTATGCCTTACAATATATCGGCCCCAACTATCATTATATTTGGTGCTAAGACAATGGTTTGGTTTGGAATGGAAGAAGAAAGGGTTGGTCGATGAGTCGATGTTAAGAAAAGTCAAAAATAAGACATCAAGCAAAGTGGGACTCATTGGTCCATGACCAAAAATAAAGGCGTTCAAGGCATCAGGACCAAAAATAGTAAGAGGTGGCTAGCATCAACTCATTTTGATATGGTTTGGTGAGGGAAAGGACAATGCAATGACCAATGTCAGTCTCGTCCCAGCAAGCACGATAGGTGGCCGATACCTTGAGGTACCAGTCACACCAAAAAGGAAGAGAAGGGGGAAAAGACTCGAAATTGGAGTCCTAGTCAGAGGAAAGCATAGGGGAATATTTGAAGGGGATTCAGTAGGTTTCAGCATTTATGAAGTCTGTGGGATCAGGATTACCCAAAGGGCCTAGATAGTAACAAGAGGAATGGATGGCTATGGGGATCAAAACATGGTTCTACAGGTTCTACCGAGAAGAAAGAAAAAAGAAACAATAAAAAAGAGGAACATTGAGTAAAAGCAGTGGATGAACTAAGAAGGATCGAAGAACAACGAAAAGAGGGTAATGTTGAAAGCTTACCTCAGGGATCATGTTGATGGTGGCCATTGTTGGCGTTACCGACATGTGGGATCGACGAAGAAGAAGACGACGAGTGGCGACGGTCACGAGTGGCACCGAAAGCTGATGGTGGCAAGATCGGGGGCAAAGAGGGAACAATAGCTAGGAAGCATGAAGAAGAAAGGTGGACTGGTTGGGGTACTTATAAAGCAAAAGGTAACTCATCTACAACCGAGTCAAAATGATCCCACCGGATCTGGTGGGGCCACCTGCAACATTTGGCAAAAGGTAATCATGAGTAAAGTTTTCAAAGCACCAATATCTTTACAGGCCCAAGATTAGAGGAACCAAATCATCAGCTTAAAGAACGCCGGTACAAAATTGTGTGGGAAGAAGCATGGTCCAACACTGCCACAAAGAAATGTAAATGTGTTAGACTAGGCGACACCCATCGTAGTTATGAATGGCCGAGGAAGAAGAAACAGGAAATGAAGAAAAAAATTATGCAACCGGGACCCTAGGCAAAAATGTTATAAAGCACTATAAGGTGAAAATTTTCGGTTACAATTAATGAGTATGAAAAGACAACGTGGCTAGACATTTGAAATATGTGATGGTAGAGGTGATGATGGCCGGTAATTTTAAAGCATCATAAGCACTTTAATACTCCAAAACTGGGGGGCATGTGTTGATGCCAAGATTTAGTTTGATTTAGGCCCACCAGGGAAGTCGCATGGTCAACAAAAGTCAAAGAGGGGTTCGGTCAAAGGTGGTCAAAGAAGCATGTCCATATTGTTACAATATGACCGGACATGCAGGAACCGATGAAGGAGAGAAGATAAGGGTGATCCATAATCGGTTACTATGTGGATTACTTGGACGGCAGGTCTCCAAACTATAAATATGTATCTAATTAGCCAGGTTACACAAATAATCAATCCCTACGAACTACTACCTTTGGTGCATCGCTACCCTTGAATTCCCGAGGTTAATCCCGACGAGACTTGACACCTGGAACTGGGATGCATCATCTTGATATCCGGTGAAGAGTTGAGTACCGCCACCCCAACGGTCACGTCACTTAAGGTTTATTCTGCAAGGATGCATCGTATTGATCTCTTGAGGTATCGGCCCGATTGGTGTGACTGTTGGGTTTATCATGGTATATTTTGTTAGGTCTATGGCTGCACCAATTTTGATCTCTTAGATTGATGTGGATTAGGTGTCATATTTTAAGGCTTCATCAGGTTAAGTCTGACATCTTGATCTATTGTATCATGTTCATGATGTATACCATTCATCTAAATAAATTATGCTTTATGTGTTGAAGTATTATTGATTTATTGTAATTAGCAACTGTCTCGATTAGGTCCAATATTGCGACTATTGTGATTTAATGATATGAATATGTTATTTGGTATGTTTGTTTTAGTTCCTATCATAGTACAAGCTGATAGGTTATCTTGGTTTCCATGTTATGTCCCATCTCCGCATGGATGGCGCTCATCAGGCCTGATTGACGATGGTGCTACACTACCAGCAGATAGAGAGTTCTGCCTAATAGCATGGGCATGGTCATCGGCCTCAAGGCTAATAGACATGCTTCTTCTTGTTTATTCTATTCTCGCCAAGTCATCGGCTTGATAGCCGATCGACATTGCTACTAACATTTTCCTTTATGATTCCTTATCAGTTGCAGGGTCAAACAAATTGGTACACTCAGAACCTTCCTTTTTCTAAGCTTATAGGACCTATACTGGAGTTAAGCAGATCTCCTAGGCCACGCGTGTGACCAAAAACTACACCAACACACATCATCTCTTATTTCACTACGTACCCAAACAATGAAAAATATGCCAACCCTTTGTTTGTTGGGAACCAAACAATACCTAAGATACAAGCATTTTCAAATAGTTAATTCTGCATTACCTAAGTTACAAAAATGTTGTACATTAACACCAACATTTAGAAATTTTCAGGATTAGTTGCATGCGATCCAAGTAATAATTGACAATAATGTTTATGACAGGATTCATAATACCCTAATCCATTGGATTTCTCATTGCTATCTTCGGTAGGTACCGATGTATTGCATCTATAAGGGAGTGGCGAAAATTGTGCTTCATTTCACAGTTGCTCATCGAGGTTCTCTTCATCTGGTGACCCCACCAATTGAGAATTACCATCATAGTTGCTTGGTCTGCATCCCAAACTGATTGGGTCACAAACACTAAACCTTCACTACTATATTTTCACCCTAATACAACATCGCCAAAACATTGCAATAAGGTCCGAACGGTTGCAATATGTCTCGTTTGCAACCAAATCATATTCGTTGATAGGCGTGGCAAGTATTGGCGTGGTCTAAAGTTATCGCAAATGTTTTATAGTACCGCTGCGTAATATGTTTGTTGACACGACATGGTCCATCATAATAGATTATTACTGCGATGGTAGACATCATCGCAATAGAGGCTATTGCCACGATGATGAGGACATCAGTACATATACACCAGCTACACCTTCTTCATCGCCATCTCCTTCTGGGATAATCACAAGGGCCCGTGCAAGAGAGCTGAACTTTGTCATACTACTAAAGAATGAAGGCCCAGAAGAATAAACGCGGGCCTGCCTAGAGTCAGCCTTCCTAGGGGCGCTGCCCCCCTCTTTGGTCGTCCACATTAGGGGGCTGCACCCACCTTTCCCCCCCTCTATTTAAATAGAGTCTTGTCATTTCTATAGACTAGAGTTTTGATTTACAATTAGCTTTTGCTACTTTTGACACGCGCCAAACAGCGCTGTCCTCGTGTGATTCAGAACTCCACCTTGAGTGATATTCATATTGCTCGCATCTCTTTCTTGTTCATTCTTCGATTGCGAACAGGAAACGATCTTCGTGATCAGGCTGATCTTGCATCAACAAGGTCGGTAACCACAGGGAGTTGGTTCAGCGATTGCATTGGCTCTTCGGGTTCGCTCATCGTAGTCAGATATGAGGGTTTTCTTCCACCAAATCGAAGTTATCTCCACTCACCGAAAGATCGGGCACTTCAGCTCTATCAAGTGGTATCAGATTTTCCGAGTTGATCGGTGAGTTTATCGAGTGTTTGTCCCTTCCTACAGTCCACAAAACCATAACACGAAAATATATTTCAAGTTAGATCCTTGTGCCAGCACCTTTTTGAGCCTTGCACTATGTTTCAATAATTTGCTTTGTTGAATTTGCGTGCTTACGCATGTCAATTGTTGCTGGTTACTTGTGCATCTTCATTTGCATATCACACATACACCCCTGGCCATGCGCCCCTCCCTTCCCTGCCTTGTGTGTCATTTGGAAAGTTACAAAAAAAATATAGGTTGCCTCATTCTGCTCAACATCATTTGAGAAAGTTTTGGTTGCCTTCCATACAAAAGGTAGTCAATTATTACTGGTTGCCTAATATTGATCACACTCATTTGAGAAAGTTTTGATTGTCTTCCATACAAAGGGGCAATTATTGCTGGTTGCCTAATATTGATCATACTCATTTAAGAAAGTTTTGGTCGCCTACCATACAAAGGGCGGATTGCTTCATTTCCGAAATTCTTGATCACCTACCATACAAAGGGTCGTCCATTATTGCTGGTTGCCTATTTTTACTTGCAAGTTTCTCCAGATAAAAAAAACGAAAAAGAGGAAAAAAACAAAGAAAACAAAAAAGAAAGAAAGGAGACAAACAACAAGGAGGCGACCCCCTGGCCATGCGCCCCTCCCCCTTCCATCCCTTCTCACCTCTTCGGTTTCCCTTTTCATGTGTCGCCTTTTGCACTTTGTTTTCGGCAACTTTTGGTTACGTCTTTGGCACTATAATTCAACCTCGCATTATTGTTTGATTGTGCTAATCCTTGTTTTGAGTGCAGCCTACCTAGAACCCCACATAGTTCTACAACGAGCAAATTTTGTTTCTCCAAGCAATCGCTGCTCCAATCTTTCGCCGGTTCCACCTGTTGGTTGCAGGTCACCCCTGTGTGCTTGGTAAGAATGGATAAGAATTTGATAACAGCACGTCTGTGAGCGACCAATCCACATCCATGTTGTCGTAGGTTTTTGCTTTGTGTTTGCACTAACTATGGCAGGCAACGACGAACCGAAGGATGCACAGTTGCTAGATGTACGGGCACAGGTTGATGGCCTTGCTGCGGACATGACAACGATGCATGAGCGGTTTGATTCTACGATCACTTCGTCGACCGAGCAGTTCGACCAGATCGACCTCGCTCAGACGGCCATGGTGACCACGCTCGACACCATCATGTCACGACTCGATGCGTTAACTACGTCGCTCACCGAATTACAAAAAGATTATGGCGGTGATACGGAGCAGGATGATGGACCTCGCCACGGTCGTGCACGTCGCGTGGTACGTTATTGCCCTCATGATTCATTTGCCAAGATTAAATTTAAAATTCCATCTTTTAATGGCAAATATGATCCTGCTGCTTATCTTGATTGGGAACTAGAGGTCGATCAGAAATTTTTATGCCATGATATTCCTGCTCATTATCAAGTTAAAGCTGCTATTAGTGAATTTACTGATTTTGCTTTAATATGGTGGCGTGAATATAAACTAACACATCCTACTGCCACACCTATCACTTGGACTCAATTAAAAGCTGCTATGCGACACAGATTTGTTCCTTCATATTTTGCACGAGATTTGCTAAAGAAAATGCAGAGTTTTCGACAAGGACAGCAATCTGTCGAGGACTACTATCAAGAGCTCCAAAAAGGTATGATTCGTTGTGGTTTGTTTGAGATAGATGAAGCTGTGATGGCCCGTTTTCATGGTGGTTTGAATAGAGAAATTCAGGACATCCTTGACTATAAGGAATATTCTGATATGGCCACATTGTTTGCATACGCTTGCAAAGCTGAAAGTGAAGTGCAGGGACGCCGCTCGAAGACATATCCTAACTCTTTTGTAGGTAGAGGCGCAGCAATCAATTCAGCGTCTACTCCGCCTACACCATCCACGATCAGCACTCCATCGCGCGAAACGACGGCCAAGCCTACCGCATCCTCATCCCCAGGCGCTGCTCCTCCACAGGACGTACACGGGATATTCGGTGCTATCATTGCCACGGACTTGGACACATGAGTCGGGACTGTCCAAACAAGCATATTTTGCTCATACGTGACAATGGTGAGTATTCATCCGCTAGTGATTCCGAGGAAACCCAACATACTATGCTTGCCACAGACCATGCAGCTAAAACGGAGGTACATGTCGATCTCGGCGACGCCGATAAGTATGAGAGTCTTGTTGTGCAGCGTGTTCTTAGCACACAGGTCACCACGTCTGAGAAAAACCAACGGCACACACTTTTCCACACCAAAGGTGTTGTACAAGAATGGTCGATTCATATCATCATCGATAGTGCAGCTGCAACAACTTGGCAAGCACAGCTTTGGTCGAGAAGTTATCCCTGCCCACTCGTAAGCACCCAAACCCGTATCACATTCAATGGCTTAATGATGGTGGAAAAATTAGAATCACACATTCGGTACGCCTTCCTTTTTCATTGGGCTCTTATTCTGATTATGCTGATTGTGATGTTGTTCCGATGGAAGCATGCTCTTTGTTACTTGGTAGACCTTGGCAATATGATACTGATAGTGTACATCATGATCGTTCGAATCATTATTCCTTCCTGTTTAAAGGTCAAAAATAATTATACATCCAATGACCCCCGAACAAATTTTTAAAGATGATCTTGCTAGGGCTACTAAAGCGGCAAAACCACTAGCACCCCAACCAGCCGCCAATGTTACTTCTGAAATCAAGTTGAATGCGCCTGTCTTGCTTGCTACACGTGCTGATTTTGAGGATTTACGCCATGATCATTTGCCCTGCTATGCACTTGTTTGTTCTAGTATGCTCACTGCCCTTGATGCTCCCCCATCTTTGGATATTCCCCCCGCTGTTTCTAACCTTTTGCAAGAGTACGCTGATGTGTTTCCCACAGACTTACCCTCGGGTCTCCCTCCACTACGTGGTATTGAGCACCAGATTGACCTTATCCCCGGTGCCAAACTACCTAACCGTGCCCCATACCACATGAATCCGGATGAGACGAAGGAGATCCAGCGCCAGGTGCAGGTGTTGCTTGATAAGGGGTACATTCGTGAATCTCTTAGCCCTTGCTCGGTTCCTGTTTTACTTGTGCCGAAGAAAGATGGGTCATGGCGTATGTGTGTAGACTATCGCGCTATTAATAACATCAACATTCGTTATCGATATGCTATACCACGCCTTGATGATATGCTAGATGAACTTAGTGGTGCCATGATTTTCACTAAGATTGATTTACGTAGTGGCTACCATCAGATTCGCATGAAATTAGGAGATGAATGGAAAACGGCTTTTAAAACAAAATTTGGGTTATATGAATGGTTGGTTATGCCGTTTAGATTGACTAATGCTCCTAGCACCTTTATGCGCTTGATGAATGAAGTTCTTAGACCCTTCATAGGACTGTTTGTTGTTGTCTACTTCGATGATATCCTTATTTACAGCAAGACTATGGAAGAGCAGTTAGAACATTTGAGTGCTATTTTTGATGCCTTGCGTGCTGCCCGTTTGTTTGCTAATATGGTGTTGGCGTAAAAGATTACGCTAACAGGTTTCTGTAGAAGAGAAACTGACAAACGAAGTGTTTGCGAAGCAAACTGTTCTAAGCCTCCGAAAGGATAATAGCTTAGAATAGTTCGAAAGTGTGTATTGAATAACTTGTATTCGGTCCGTATTACAGAGTAAAATGGGGGTATTTATAGGCCCAAACATTAAGGAAAAGACCTATTTACCCCTCTATTACAACCGACATAGTGGAAACTATTCGGTATCCCTTAATAGGGCTAAAATGGTAAAAGACTAATCTAATTAGAAAGAAGATAAGTCTTCCATCTTAGCTGGTAGAAAAGATCTTGGATAAGTTCATGTTCGAAGATATACTCCGAACTGGGTCTATCTTCGTACTTCGAACTTGACTTAGGAAATTGTTCGAAGATGAGCGTCTGGAAACCTTCGAATCCACTATCTGCTATCATGCTGTTGCGGCAATAACCCCGAAGATGAGATATTTTCCCCCAACAGTAGCCCCTCGAATACGCTTCTCCGTTTAACCTGTAATGTTAGGAGAGCAGTATACGGAAGGAAAAGATAACCAAACATAGGGGTTATTGGATTTTAATTCATCTCCGAAATGCATGAAGATATAAACTCCGAATCGGTCTTAAGATAATTGCTTTTCGAACTATCTTAGAACTGACTCAGGAAGTTCGAAAGTCTTTTTAGACTTAGAGAAAATAGCCGTTAGCTTTCTGTTTCTAACGGAAACTGTAGAATGCGTTAATTTCGGAGAAAAGTAACGGCAGGAATGCGAAACGGCATGGACTAATGGTAAAAAAGTAAAATCTAGGCTATAAATAGAAAGCCTAAAACTTACCCGGTTACCTTTTCATCGCTTTCTCGCAATCAAAAACTTTTTGAGCCCTTTGAGTTCTTGAGTCCTAGCCTCCAATTTCTCCAAAGCAACTTAGTGACTGCAATGGCGAAGACCAAAGGTGCAGGGCCTTCAGCTTTGGCTAGGCAACAGGCCGCAGCTGCAGCAGCGGCGGCAGCAATGGCGACGGCACCTTCGGCATCTGCAGCGACATCCGTGACGGTAGGAGGGAAAAATCCCCAAAATGTCGATGATCAAGGTCTGTGCCCACCATCAACAAAATATTTGGATCAATCTTTCCAATTGGGGCCTTCTACCTGCAAGAAAGAGTCATTGGCAATCGCAGTAGAAGGGAAAATTAGTACTAGAGTGATGATCCGCAAGCCTAGTAAAGAGCTTATTCCGTCACCAAGGCCCGGAGAAGTAGTTGTTTTCGAAGCCTTCTTCGAAGCCGGCTTGGGCCTCCCTGCAGTAGATTTCCTAGCGGAGGTACTCGATCTATTCCATATCACCCTCCCTCAATTATTTCCGAATGCAGTAGCTAGACTGGCTATCTTCGAATGGGCATTGAGAGCCGAAGGTTGTGAGGGGAGGGCAGAGATCTTCGCTGCACTACACAGGGCTTCATGCCAACCTAAGACCTTCGTAGGCCCCAGAGGTGAAAAGGTAGTGGTTGCCTTCGGAAGCATTAATTTTAGGCTCCGGGACGAATATGCCCTTCAGTTACCTGCCAAGGCTATCAATGCCAGATGGTATACTGATTGGGTTCTGAGATGGTTTTATGCCGAAGATGGGGCAAGTAGTCCTCTGGCCGGACCCCTTAAAGAAATCCAATTCCGGAAGGAAGCCTTAGTGCGGCCCAACGAAGGTCAGCTCGAAGCTCGTGTCAATCTGCTTCAAAGGATTAGCCGAAGGTTAAGCATGTGAGACTTAGCCGAAGAATACCTCGAGTTGCAAATCTCTCCACTGATGGCCAACTGGCCTATCGTCTTCGAGGATGATTCGGAGGGTGGTCTCCGCAAGATTACCTTGACTTCGAGCCCTGCAGGTAACTTCGAAAACAACATGTATTATACATATTCACTTCGAAGAAAGACTGACTTGATTTATTTATTTTTTAGCTTCTTCAGCCCCTGTTACTTCAGAGCAAATTATAAGGGCTTCAGAGAAGATTTTGGGCGCCCCAACTCCGACTGAAAAAGAATGGAGAGTTAAACTGGTCGGGAGTTGGGAGAGGTTTAACAGAGTATGGGGAATGTTTGAACTCACACCGCCCCCTCTGATGGACTGGGTGCCTTCGGAGAAAGGACCCAAGAAGAGGAAAGCCGAAGCTGGGACTTCGAGCTCCGCAAAGACACCGGTGAAGATGGTGGCTCGGAAGCCAAAAAATATCGCACCTACGGATCCTGCACCTTCGAGCTCAAGGGCTTCGGTTTCCGACTCCCAAGAAGAAACAGGGAGATTGCTTGTGGATCTGATAGAAGAAGATGAAACTCAAGAGACTGCACAAGCCGAAGTACCTGCGAACGTGCCGGAGTCCCAAGATAATGTTGATCAACCAAGGACTTCGGTAGTTCAGGAAGTGGCATCTCAGGACGAAATTCCTGTGAATGAAAGCGGGGTTGAAGTTACTATAACTTCGATCCTCGAAGAAGCAGCGAAGACTGTTCAGGACGATGCTCCTGCAATCCAAGACTTAACAGCTGATTCGGATGAAGAACTAGCCTTCGATCCACCGAACAGTACGACGATGACTCCACTGCCAAATGTCAAAGGTAGACTTCGAATAACCTTTTCATGTTTATTTTGAGTATTTATACAATGTATAATACTTTTCATTATTTTATAGAGTCCACTCCTATGGAAGAAGTCCGTCAAGAGGAAACAATTCCTGGACCTTCGATAACTTCGGAGCCAGCCCAAAGAGTTACTCAAATGGGACCTGGAAGAGGCAAAAGACATATAGAGCCCCTCCCTGCTATAAGCTCCGAATCAACTCCGTCTGATTCAACAGACGAGAGCCAATCTTCTGGGGAGGGCTAGTCTCCAGTGGCTCCGAAGACCACAGGCCAAAGTTCTGGTCCTTCGCTGAACAAAGATGACCAACAGGCAATAAGCATGCTCCCCTTGCTGGCTCCTTTCTTAGGGCAAACAACTGGTCTTCGGACTTTGCTCGAACCTTTGGATCGAGCTAGCCGTGACATAGGGGAGACCAATTTAGTGGCCATCCTGAGCAAGGCTGACAGGACGGAGCTTAATGCCGTTATTGAACGTGCAGCCTACCAGGTACGAAGCAACTGTGAAATATTATAGAAATCATCTTCGAATAAATATTTACCTTAGTTTTTTATTTTTACAGCAAACTGTCTTGGCCCGAGCTGCAAATATATGCAATAACGAAGAAATCGCTCGGCTCCGGGAAGAAAATAGTGCCCTTCAAAGGAATGTTAACATCTCCGAAAGTCGAGTGGCTCAAATGGATAATATAATATCAACAGAGCGAAGGGCCAGGCAAAGCTTGGAGGCTGCGAAGAAAGAGCTCGAAGCAGAAAGGATTGTGCTTCGAGCAGAGGTTGAAAAACTACGGGCGGAACACGCTACTGCGGGGTCCGAGCTCGTCCGACTCCAAGAGGAAGCCAACCAACTGCTAAACCAGAAGAACATTTTGACCACTGAAAATGCTAGGCTTTCTGGGGTTTTGGGCGAAGTCACTTCGACGAAGGATGCACTGAACGAAGACAAGTTGAAGTCTGAGAAGGTGGCTGCAGAGGTTATGAGTCAGTTGTTAGATGTCCTGGAGTACTTCGGTACTACTGGGATACTTCCTTCTGACGATAACATCACTCTTCTGCGCCGGTTGAAAAGGATCGAAGGGGTGGCGAAGCAGATGAAGACGGTGGGCATTAGATACGGAGAACTATCCGGACAATGTGTCTGCTGTTGGTCTACTTCGCTACTACGAAGATCTGGGCCGATCAATAACTCCGGACGCAGGAGGGGGTTCAATCACCTTCGACGACGAGCGACTTCTCAAACCTTCCGAAGGTGTGGCTGCTGCTTGGCAAGCCTTCCAAACCTCCTGGAGAGCCGAAGGTCGTTCCGCGATCAAGGCTTGGATTGACGAAGGCCAACAGCCAGAAGCACGCTCGGACTCAAGCTTCGAGCAGTCAACCTCCTTCGAACCCGCAGGTTTAGGAATACTTTAGGATTTTTAACCATGTAAAACTTTATGCTTGTAAACATTTATCAATGAAAATCTTGTTTGTCATATTTTTAGGCTTTGCCTCTTACAGAAGACATCGAAGTGTTAGACCTTAACGACGAAGTTCGCTCATTATGGGCTACCTTCGATCTTCTTAAAGTTTATAAACGTCCTCGATTTCTAATTCCTCGAGATGACTCCGGCGTAATTGCGCCTGAAGTAATCAAAGACATACTGTCTTATATTAAAGAGGAAGAAAAAGAGGTTAACGTAAACACTTCGTCTTCTGAAGACGTTATTTGGTCTGAAGACGAAGATGAAGCTCGAAATAAAAGGCCTGAAGAACTTGGAAGCTGGGAAAGGAGCCCCGAATGGCTTCGAACTTGGGCCGAGCTTCAACAAGAACAGAAGGATTTTAGAGCTTCGAAGGAGAGTAAGAGAGTTAAACGTAAAGTTATTAGAACTCCCAGTGCTGGAACTAGTCGTTCCACCCCTAGCTCTAGGGACCGAAGAGGTCTCCGATTCCTTCTTGGTATAGATACCAATTTTTCATAATGTAATCTGTAAACACATTTATTTGAATAATGAATACCGATTTAAAATTGTCTCCATATTTACTAGCCCCTCTTTGGGAATAAGCAACTTCGAAATATGTTCAAAGATGGTTATGCGCAAAGAAAAAACTTCGGAGTACAATTTTTTGGGGGTTCGGAGCCCCTCTATAATTTAAAGATCTTTTAAAATCTTATGAAATGTCTTCGACTATTTACAGTCGGAAGAATGGCAACTTAGTACCTTTGTTTTATGAAAGAAATCACTTGAGATAACTTTCAGGATACTTTAGTATCTTAGATAATTTGTCACTTTGGACTGTGTTAACAGACATTCGAAGCTCATGGCTCAAATTCTGTTTGCTTTAGCCACCTTCGGCTTATTTTTGCGATCTCTGTCGAACCAATGGTTCGGAGTTTGCAATGGTCTCTTTGGACTCTTTTTACGGATGTCTACCAGCCAATGGCTTGGACTCCGTATATTTTGGCCACCTTCGGCTCTTTTTGCGGAAGTCTACCAGCCAATGGCTTGGACTTCGCAGATTTTTAGCCACCTTCGGCTCTTTTTACGGAAGTCTACCAGCCAATGGCTTGGACTCCACAGGTTTTGGCCACCTTCGACTCTTTTTACGGAAGTCTACCAGCCAATGGCTTGGACTCTGTATGGTGTGGTTTTGGGCTCTTTTACGGATGCCTACAAGCCGGTGGCTTGGGCTCCGGATTATGCCAGCCCCCACGTCGGAAGCTTCGAACTTTACAGGTTCGAAGTCCGAAAATACAACCCAGCTTCATGACACTTCCCTCTCGGTCGACCCCGCGGTTCCAGTGCGTCCACTTGGAAGCTGGAAGTCTATGAGGGGAAGGCACTATCAGGATCATATGCTTTATTAATTTAGAAGATGATTACAAGCGAATTACAAGGAGCCCTTATGCGAAGTATCACTTTAGGTGCTCCGCATGCCAAGTATGTGCTAACTCTTCACCTTCTAAATTAGCTAACTTAAATGAACCAGGGCGCCCTGAATGGACAATTAGGTATGGACCTTCCCATTTATTCCCTAACTTCCCTGGTGCTATAATTCTTCGTAGAACAAGATGACCCGGTTTTAGTTCATTGAGCTTAACCTTCGGGTCAAACCAAGCCTTCGTCTGCTGATGATACTTTGATAAATTTGCCACAGCTCGAAGTCTTGTTTCTTCTGATAAATCTAACGAAGCTTGTCTTTCTTCTTCAATGTCTGGCTCGGTGCTGCGAAATGATCCTCCTTTGAGCTCCGTTGGAGTCATAGCTTCATCTCCGAATAGTAGTCTGAACAGAGTAAAACCTGTGGACCTTGTTTGCGTAGTCCGAATGGACCACAGAATCTTCGGAAGCTCTTCGGTCCACAGTCTCTTTGCTAATCCTACTATTCTTCGATTTAGCCCTGATAAAATATTTCCATTGGCTCGCTCTACGGCTCTATTAGACTGAGGATGCCTCACTGCAGCAAAACATAACTGAATGCCTAGATCTTCGCAAAACTTCCTGAAGGGTTCTGCGTCAAACTGTATTCCATTATCAACTGTGAGGTATCTAGGCACTCTGAACCGGCAAATGATGTTCTTCTAGAAGAATTTTTGTACATTGTTCGAAGTGATAGCTGTTAAGGGTTCTGCTTCCACCCACTTAGAAAAATATTCAATAGCTACCACTGCGAACTTCAGATTTCCCTTAGCTACTGGAAAGGGGCCAATTAAATCCATACCCCATCTGGCCATAGGCTATACCGGAGCAATGAATTGAAGAGCTGTTGGTGGGCGATGACTCCGTCGACCCATCCACTGGCATCCTTGACAAGTGCGGACTAAGCTCTCCGCATCAGCTGTTATTGTAGGCCAATATAGCCCCTAGCGAAGTGTTTTTCCTGCCAAGGCTCGAGGGGCTAGATGGCTGCCGCAATGGCCTTCATGGATTTCTCGAAGAATTTCTTGACCTTCGGCCTGAGATATACATCGGAGTAGAGGGGAACATACTCCGGCCTTATATAAAATACCGTTGATTATTTGATAATTTCTGGCTCTAAGCTTTAATCTTGACAGCTGTGGCTCTTCGGGCAAATTTGTTCCTCCCTGTAAAAGTTCCATGATCGAATTTTTCCAATCTGCACTAGGAATGCAAAGAATCTCCGCAAAGGGAATTTGTGGCACCGAAGGTATATTGAGCTCCTCATAGAAAGCTTCTTCAGGCACATCCACAGCTCCGGCTGCAGCTTTTGCTAGAATGTCCGCTTGCACATTTTCTACTCTTGGTATACTCCGAATCGAAATACCCTTGAAGTGTGCTTCGATTTTACGGATTTCTTCTAAGTACTTAGCAAGTTGTGGATGCCGAACTTGGAAACTTTTATCTACGTGCCCTGCTACTATTTGAGAATCTGTCTTTATAATTATTCTTGTAGCCCCTAGAGCACGTGCTTTTCGGAGTCCCAATAAAATCCCTTCATACTCCGCTATATTATTGGCAGACTTAAAGTTGAGTCTTGCGGAGTACATTGCTCTTTGCCCTGAAGGTGAAATCAACATTGATCCAATGCCTGCTCCGGATGCTTGGATAGCCCCATCAGAGTAAACAATCCAAACTCCGTCACTTGACTTCTCCGGAACCAAATTCGCAGGTGGAGTCCATTCTGCTACGAAGTCTGCTAGGACTTGGGATTTGATTGCTGTCCTTGCCAAGAAAGATATGGCGAAGGGTGCTAGCTCAACTGCCCACTTCCCAATCCTTCCAGTGGAATCTTTGCTTCGGAGCATATCTCCCAAAGAATACGAAGTTGGTACAATTACAATTACCAGAGCATAAACGAACTTCTCAAGTTCGGAGTATCTTGTCTTCGCTCCTGATAATGCTTCGAATACAAAATAAACAGGATTTTGCACCAACTTCCCACTGCAATTCAATTCTCTCACAAGGACTGCACTGACAGCAGAGCCTGTAGCCGCAAGGTATAAAAGTAGGGTTTTGTCCGCAGTAGGCACCGTGAGTGTAGCAAGATTATTGAGATACTCTTTAATATCTTCGAAGCTTTTTTGACACTCCGGTGTCCATGCAAAATCTTCGGACCCTTTCAATGCTTTGAATATAGGCAAACTTCTCTCCGCAGACCTCGATAAAAACCTGCTAAGTGCTGCTAGACGCCCAGCCAGCTTTTGCACTTGCTTTAAATTCTCCGGAGGAGCCATCTTTTGCAGCGCAGTTATTTGCGTAGGGCTAGCTTCAATCCCTCTACTTGAAACTAAGTACCCTAACAATTTTCCAGCCTTAGCTCCGAAGATACATTTTTCGGGGTTAAGACAGATCCCACATGCCCGAAGGCTATTGAATGTTTCTGCTAAGTCTAGGCTATGTTGGTGCTTTAAAGCACTCTTTATTACAATATCATCCATGTAGGCCTCCACATTGCGACCTAGCTGATGACCTAGAGCCTTAGCAACTAACCTCGAAAAGGTAGCCCCGGCATTTCTCAAGCCAAAGGGCATTCTTACATAGCAAAAGACTCCCAAAGGAGTTACAAAGCTTGTCTTAATTTCATCTTCGCGCTTCAACCATATTTGATGATAACCAGAATACGCGTCGAGGAAGCTTAGTAACTCCGAACCTGCAGTGGAGTCCACCAGTTGATCAATTCGGAGCATGGGGTAGGGGTCACGTGGGCATGCTTTATTCAAAGATGTGAAATCGATGCACATGCGCCACTTTCCGGAAGACTTCTTTCTGATGAAGACTGGGTTGGCTAACCATTCTGTGTGAGCCACTTCTCTGATAATCCCAGCCTTCAACAATTTCTCAACTTCGTCCTTCGCTAGAGCAGCTCTTTCAGCGGACATTTTCTGGAGTCCTTGCCGAATAGGCCAGGCCTTCGGGTTTACAAGTAAACTATGTTCAATGATATCCTGATCGACTCCGGTGATATCTTTGTCAGACCAAGCGAAGACATCCAAATTTTCTTCCACCACTTTTTCCAAGGAGGTTGCAACTTCAGGAGGTAAATCTTTACCAAATTGAAATGTATATTCTTTACCATCTTTAACAATGACCTTCGTTGCAATCTCTCCTTCGGGACTTGGTCTCGAAAAGGACTTCTTCGAAGCTTCGGAGGAGGCTGAAAAAATTTCTTCATTATCCTGCACATTGTTTACTTGTCTTGGATCAAGAGGGGGACCATGGCCATATTCCGCTCTCCGAGCAATAGCTTGATCTCCGAAGACAGTAAGGACTCCTGCCTGTGTGGGCATCTTCATGCACAAATAATTGTGATGCGCCACAGCTCCGAACTGGTTTAGCATGCCTCTTCCGAAGATGACGTTGTAAGCATACGGGGCATCTACAACATCGAAGATTACTTCCTTAGTCCGGGCCAATAAACCTTCTCTGAAGGTAACTTCCAGGCCTATTTGGCCGAGTGCATCAAGCGGAGGTCCTGCGAAGCCTTGCAGAGGACGAGCCGCTGGAAGGAGATGCTTCCTGGAAATGCACAATTGATCGAAGGCTTGAACAAAAATGATATCTGCCGAACTACCTCCATCAATCAACACCCTTCGAACTTCAGTACCCGCAATATCAGCAGTGATAACCAATGGATCTGCATGCAGGAACTTAATACCAGCTGCATCCTCCGCAGAAAAAGATATCAGAACGTGAGACCACTCCGGCATTGCAGCTGCAGATGACGAAGTTCCAATATGGCCTTCTTCTCTGACGTAGTCCCTTCGCTGTCTCTTGGACATGCTTCCGAGGGTACCTCCTCCGGAGATAGGGAGAACTACTCTTTTTCCTCTATCTTGCCCTTCCTCTTGCTTCGGAGGTGGCATAACATTGGCCACCGGAGGGTGTCTTGCAGCATCAAAGTTTTCTATCCGCGCCACAGCCTAGACCGGCTCGGGGCGCGTTGCAGCTGGAACTCGGTCGGTAGTACCTCGACCCGAAGTTCTCTCTAGGTACTCTCCCCTCAGGGTAAGTTTAGCCTTGCAAGTATCAGTTGCATGGCTTCGATTTTCTCCATGGATGCAGCAGAAAAGGGTCTGGCCCTTGCCAGCTGTTTTCCTTGGCGGCCTCCAGCCGCTGGCCTTGTTCCCCGTAGACTGTGGAGCTCTTTGTGTAAACTTCTGTGGGGGTGCAATATTCATGACTTCAGAACGAGGGTGCTTTTGCCCTCTTCTCCGATCATGTTGCACTTCGAAAACTGGTTCTTGCGGCTGTGCCGAAGTTTCACTTCTACTTTGACTTCTTGCAATATGGACGAAGTAGCGGCAGTCCTTCGAAGCCAACCTTCTTCTGACCTCGCATACTCCTCGAAGTATGCCATCAACTTAGAGACCGAGGAGATGCTTTTTCGATGAAGTTTATCCAGAAGGCCTTGATGAGTGACGCCTTCCCGAGCTGCATCAACTACCGAAGATGCAGACAACCCCCGGATTTGCGACTTCGTATGAGCGAAGCGCTTAAAATATTGCCTCAATGTTTCTCCGGGGAGCTGTTTCACCTGGAAAAGGCTTCCTGTTGACATGGGAGGCACGAAGGTGCCTTGAAAATTGCTTATAAACTTCTTCTTCAGCTGCGACCATGAATTAATTGATCCTGGCTTCAAGGACCAGAACCACCTTAATGCCACTCCTTGAAGAGCTAAAGGGAAGCACTTCGCCATGGTGTCTCGAACTCCTCCGCTAGCTTCAATTTCTAGGGCATAAGAACGAACGAACTCTCCGGGATCTTCATCTCCAGCATACTTACAGAGCTTCGAAGTTTTGAACTTTGGATCAAAGCGAACCTTCTGCAGCTCAGGATGCAGCGGAGATTCATTATCGAAGGAGGCGTTCTCCGGGGCTTCGGGATAATCGAGATCATCGTCTTCGGGCACTTCTGGGATGGCTAGGATGGAGGTAGAGCGAAGCCTGTTCGCAGCCTCCTGCTGCCATCTGGCTACTTCGGCTGGAAGATTGGCCATTTGGGCGGCCATATCTCCAAGATTGTCTTCATCTCCTCCGGAAGGACCTTCCGGGTCTTGAGAACTGTGATGATTAGTTCGGAGTGGAAACTGAGGTGGAAGAGGAACTCCACCGGGCCGAAGTATGGATGGAGTCGGCGGAGGGTCTTCGTGTACTCGAGGAAGGGATGTTCCTTCCGGAGTCTGAGGTGGAGGAAAAGACGAAGATCCTCCGACCTCAACTGTGTCTGAAAATAACAGTCCGGAGGTCCGAGGAGACCTTCGAACTGGGTTACCAGAGGCACTCCGCTTCGGAGGCATGGTGAAGAGATTTGGTAGAGAACGAAGTTTTTCGGACTAGGTTCCCCACGGACGGCGCCAACTGTTGGCGTAAAAGATTACGCTAACAGGTTTCTGTAGAAGAGAAACTGACAAACGAAGTGTTTGCGAAGCAAACTGTTCTAAGCCTCCAAAAGGATAATAGCTTAGAATAGTTCGAAAGTGTGTATTGAATAACTTGTATTCGGTCCGTATTACAGGGTAAAATGGGGGGTATTTATAGGCCCAAACATTAAGGAAAAGACCTATTTACCCCTCTATTACAACCGACATAGTGGAAACTATTCGGTACCCTTAATAGGGCTAAAATGGTAAAAGACTAATCTAATGAGAAAGAAGATAAGTCTTCCATCTTAGCTGGCAGAAAAGATCTTGGATAAGTTCATGTTCGAAGATATACTCCGAACTGGGTCTATCTTCGTACTTCGAACTTGACTTAGGAAATTGTTCGAAGATGAGCGTCTGGAAACCTTCGAATCCACTATCTGCTATCATGCTGTTGCGGCAATAACCCCGAAGATGAGATATTTTCCCCCAACATATGGAAAAATGCATCTTTTGCACACAACGCGTCTCGTTTCTTGGTTATGTTGTTACCCCACAGGGCATCGAGGTGGATAGCAGCAAGGTTGATGCAATTCGGGAATGGCCCACGCCGATGACGGTCACACAGATTCGGAGTTTTCTTGGACTTGCAGGTTTTTACCGTCGGTTCGTACGTGATTTTAGCTCCATTGCAGCACCTCTACATGAGCTTACAAAGAAAGGTGTTGCATTTGCTTGGGGCGACTCGCAGGACGTAGCGTTCAGCACTTTGAAAGATAAGTTAACACATGCCCCCCTCTTGCAATTGCCTGATTTTACTAAAGTATTTGAGCTTGAATGCGATGCTAGCAGGATTGGATTAGGTGCTGTTTTGTTACAAGAGGGAAAATCGGTTGCGTATTTCAGTGAAAAATTAAGCGGTGCTAGCTTGCGATATTCTACTTATGATAAGGAGCTATATGCTTTAGTCCGCACTTTGCACACATGGTAGCACTATCTTTGGCATCGCGAGTTCATAATTCATTCTGATCATGAGGCCTTGAAACATATTCGTACCCAAACAAATCTGAACCATCGTCATGCTAGTTGGGTAGAATTCATCGAGTCTTTTCTTTATATTATTAAACACAAGAATGGGAAGGAGAATGTCATTGCTGATGCGTTGTCTCGTAGATATACCATGCTTTCACAGCTCGATTTTCAAATTTTTGGTTTGCAAACTGTGAAGGATCAATATGTCAACGATGCTGATTTTAAAGATGTTCTAACTCATTGCACGCTTGGCAAACCTTGGGGTCAATTCAACATGCAGGATGGGTTCTTGTTTCGTGCTAACAAGCTGTGTATTCCAGCAAGCTCGGTTCGTCTTTTGTTGTTACAGGAGGCACATGGTGGTGGTCTCATGGAACATTTTGGTGTCCACAAGAGGCACGAGGTGCTGGCTACACATTTCTTTTGGCCCCGGATGCGCCGTGATGTCAAGCGCCTTGTTGCACGCTGCACTACATGTCAAAAAGCTAAGTCCCGGTTGAACAACCATGGTTTCTATATGCCTTTGCATGTTCCTACTCCCCCTTGGCTTGATATTTCTATGGACTTTGTTTTGGGATTGCCTAGAACTAAGGGGAGGGATAGCATTTTTGTGGTTGTTGATAGATTTTCCAAAATGGCGCATTTTATACCTTGTCATAAAACTGATGATGCTCGCACTGTTGCTGAATTGTTCTTTCGGGAGATTATTCGTTTGCATGGCATTCCAAATACAATAGTCTCAGATCGTGATGCTAAGTTTCTCAGTCATTTTTGGAGATCTCTGTGGAATAAAGTGGGAACTAAATTGCTGTTTAGCACAACTTGTCATCCTCAAACTGATGGGCAAACTGAGGTAGTTAATAGAACCTTGTCAACCATGCTTAGGGCTGTTTTGGATAAAAATTTGCGACGTTGGGAGGATTGCTTGCCTCATATTGAATTTGCTTATAATCATGCCACACACTCTTCTACAAAGACGTGCCCTTTTCAGATTGTTTATGGTTACATTCCTCGAGCACCTATTGATTTGTTTGCCCTTGATGCTGCGGAAGCTCCACATCTCGATGCAGTTGCCCATGTTGAACAAATGATTGACCTTCATGCACAAACACACCAAAACATTGCTGCTGCTAATGCTAAAAATCAGGTTGCTTGTAGTAAAGGAAGAAAACATGTTACTTTTGCACCTGGTGATTTGGTTTGGTTGCATTTACGAAAGGATCGTTTCCCTAGTTTGCGCCGTTCTAAATTGATGCCACGTGCTGCTGGTCCTTTTAAAGTGCTAACCAAGATTAATGATAATGCTTATATCCTTGACCTACCTGCGGAGTTTGGTGTTTCCACTAGTTTTAATGTTGCAGATTTGACACCATATGCGGGCGAGGATGAGGAGTTGCCGTCAAGGATGACTTCGATTCTAGAAGGCGAGGATGATGAGGACATCAGTACATCTACACCAGCTGCACCTTCTTCAGCGCCATCTCCTTCTGGGATAATCACAAGGGCCCGTGCAAGAGAGCTGAACTTTGTCATACTACTAAAGAATGAAGGCCCAGAAGAATAAACGCGGGCCTGCCTAGAGTCGGCCTTCCTAGGGGCGCCCCCCCTCTTTGGCCGTCCACATTAGGGAGCTGCACCCACCTTCCCCCCCTCTATTTAAATAGAGTCTTGTCATTTCTATAGACTCGAGTTTTGATTTACAATTATCTTTTGCTACTTTCGACACGCGCCAAATAGTGCTATCCTCGTGTGATTCAGAACTACACCTTGAGTGATATTCATATTGCTCGCATCTCTTTCTTGTTCGTTCTTTGATTGCGAACAGGAAACGATCTTCGTGATCAGGCTGATTTTGCATCAACAAGGTCGGTAACCACAGGGAGTTGGTTCAGCGATTGCATTGGCGTTTCGGGTTCGCTCGTCATAGTCGGATCGTGAGGGTCTTCTTCCACCAAATCAAAGTTATCTCCACTCACCGAAAGATCGGGCACTTCAGCTCTATCACATGAGATGGGCCATCATAATAGATTATTACTACGACAGTGGACATCATTGCAATAGAGGCTATTGCCACAAGATAGGCCATCACAATAGATTATTACTGCGATGATGGACATCATTGCAACAATGTCTATTGCCACGAGATAGGCCATCGCAATAGATTATTACTATGATGGTGGACATCATCGTAATATGAGCTATTGCCACGAGATAGGCCATTGCAATAGATTATTACTTCGATGGTAGACATCGTCGCAATTGAGGATGTTTCCACGCGATAGGCAATCACAATAGATTATTATTGCGACAGTAGACATCGTGGTCACAGAAGCTATTGTCACTAGATGGTCCATCGCAATAGATAATTACTACAATGCCTGACATCATTGCAATAGTTAATAGATACCACACATGATATTGTGGCAAGAAAGTGTACTACGATGAGTATTTGTGGTGGTAATAGAAAAAATTGCCACACCATTTTAATGGGTGTAATTTGTATGATATATTTTGCCACGTAGTTTTGTAGTTGCAAGCTATCCTTTTGCAATGTAAAATTGTTCATTGCGGGGTGGAGTTTTTGCAACAAGATTTCGTTTGGCAATGAAATAAGGTGTGTGGTAAATAAGTTTGCACCAAATTATTAGCATTGTAATATGTGAAACAAATAATTGTTGCAACATGTCTACAATTTCAACAAATAATTGTTGCAACATATTTACGATCAAATAATTTGAAACAAATATATTTTGCGGTTGAATAGTTGTTGCAACATATTTACAATTTCAGCAAGAATTATTTGCAAACACCAAACATTAACTCAATGTAGAATGGTAATTAATCAATATCTACATTAGTAAACATTACAACTGTATCATGTGACTGAAAAGTAAAACTAACAAAGACCTTTTCTATGATTGATTGTGTAAAGCTAAATTTATTTTTATATCTCCATATAAGTATGTTCTTTCACTCCTTGTGCTTCCTGAATTGAGTTTATTAGCTGCATGTAAACTAATTTAGTCCATTTTAGCTTCATCAATTACCTTGCAGAAGTGCAAACCATACATGTTAGTTAACTTCAGAAATAATTTGTTGTCCTAAACAAATTCATCACATATAACTTTTGTTCTTGTTGAAAATAAAGGGTACATCAAAAAGGTAATATTTGATTATCTGACATTTTGTGGTTAACGCTAAACCATGTCATTTCATTTCGTACATGTCCCTTCCTTCCTCGTGCATGATTTTTAGCTGCGACCACCAATTGTTGTGAAGAAATAAAAGTCGTTGGTGCAATTTCATTGTTGCCATTGAAAAGATTTCTAGCCAAACTAATAGAAGATCTAGTTTGGTGGGGAGGCCGCCTATTATCTTTCTCTTTAGTCAGAATGTTTGTTGATTCAGATGGTAAACGTATAGTATTTTTGAAAAATATTAGCTATATGAAGTGCATAAAAAATGATGATTATATCCATTTCTACAATTACACTATTACTAGATTTATTGTATTTTGTTCTTCATCTTTGTCCTGATTAGTCTCACTACTTGGTGTTACTTCAACCTACGGTGTATGGATGGTTCCTTAGTTATCCTACAATTTGGAAAGTAGTTTCATTGTCAGGACACATCTATATAAAAAATGAAAGAATGTTGAAATTATGTATAAAAATATTTTACCTTGTGTATTGCTTCTCTTTGCTATGCAATCAAAGAAAGAAACTCTTGGTTGAGTTCTTCTCTTAGTTTTTCCCTCAGTTGTTGCCTTAGTTCTTCCTTTTCCACTTCATTCCCTGTCTGTCGCATCTTTTTCACGTTGTTCTTCCAATTTTTTATCTTATCTTCCTACTCATTGTTTCTGTTCTGTGCTACAGCTGCAACACGTTCTTGATCTTGAAGTTTGTTATTCAATAGCTGGCTTCATGTTGGATATCTTGCCATATATCCATGGCCATGTAGCCTGGATGATTTGCTTTGGGTGCTTTGCTTATTAGATGACAGGAAAATAATGCCTTTCTCTTTAGCAGTTAGGACCGATTTTTCTAACATTTCTTCTCTCTCAGAAATCTTACAAGCTACATCATACTAATTGAAAAGAGTAGAGATGGTTGTACAAATTCAGTAGCTTAAGAGATTCATCATAATAACTTAATCAACTTGATAATTTTGCACGAGATAGTACTCACATAGACATCCTATGATGTAGTGTTTGACCATTGGACATCCTTCGTGTGAGTAGCCATCCATAGCTGCAAAACTATTGGCTCCACACTAGTTTCTAGGTCTCTCTAACATGGCAATAATCTACATTTGTATCAATAGTTGAACATTTTTTAAACAATTCAGACTTTGTATATATTTAAAGCATGATTACCTTCTTGTAGCATAACTAGGAGAAATGTTTCGATCCCATCAAATGCTTTGTCTTCTATTGGTGTCGGTTTTCAGAGTTTTGGCAGCTAATCTTCTGGTAAAGGAATAAAAATGAATAGTAAAAATTGTAAAATTTGTGCTTTCGGGGATAATAAATTTGTAGCGTACCTTGAATTCATATGTACCAAAATAAAGCATCAAGTAATGCCACTCAACCATCTCTACATCTTCTAGCTTATTCTTCATTCGCTCTTCATAGTTGTTGTAGGACTTGTAAGTTGCATTGAATGTTGATCACCATCCTTTGTACTTTTCCCTGGCATCCTTAAAAATCTTTTCCATTGGATCAACTGTATTTAGAAACTCCCATCGTGTATGCCAAAAACATGATGCACCACCAAGCATTTAAGACGGAATATTATTAGAGGAGAAATGCAGAATGCACCAGAATGTCATTTGCTATTGCATCTTTGACATTTTGCTTCAAGTCTTTCCAACATCTAACTCCAATTAGTGGAGATCTCTTCCTTGTGAACATTACCACTTCATTCACAAAATTGCAGGAAGTTGGCACCGAGTCACTCCCCTCCGAGGCACCCAGAGATTTAATATGAGAGGGAAGTTGGCACCTCGATACATTGGACCCTTCCCGATCATCCGACGTCAAGGCGAGGTCACTTACCAGTTAGAGCTGCCACCCTCATTGGCTGGGGTACATGATGTGTTTCATGTATCACATCTAAAGAAGCATATTCGAGTTCCGACAGAACAGGTTGACCTCCAGCAGTGGAATGTTCAAGAGGATCTGACCTATGTTGAGAAGCCCTTCAGTATCTTAGAAGTCAAGGAAAGGATAACCAGAAGTTGGGTCATTCGCTTTTGCAAGGTTCAGGGGACAATCATTCGGTTGAGGAAGCCACTTGGGAAAAGGAAGAGGTGCTAAAAGCGCAGCACCCAGAGTTATTTGAGGATTAATCTGAATCTCGAGGACGAGATTCTCTGTAAGGGGGATAGGATCATAACATCCCAGGAATTAAAAATAAAATAAAATGAGGGAAATAAATTTTCTGGATTAAAAAGGAATTATTTAAATAGAGAAAAAGGATAAAGAAGCCAAATAGAGAACAAGAGAAAAAATAATTCAAACTTAAGGCTGAAAAATTTATGATGGAATCTAGAGGCCAAGAAATATTTTTAGGAATTTTTACAAAATTTTAGCAACAGCGATTCAAGCACTAAACAAATAATAGATTTTCTGAAATTATTTTAAATTGAAAATACATTTTTAAAGGAATGGGCCGCAACCCGCAAACCCCCCTCCAGCCCGGCCCAGCCCAGCACCGCGCCCACTGATGGGTGGGACCCGCTTGTCGGTTCATCCCTCCCTCTCTCTCCCACGCGCCCACGCCCAACCAGCCCCGCTTGTCAGTCGCACTCGCGCGGCTTCGACCTCTGTCCAACCGGACCCACCTGTCGGCGCCGTTGGCCTCGAGTTCGGCCGCTGATAGGTGGGGGCCACCTGTCAGGGTCGTCTTCCCCAATGGAAAGGGATCCCCTTTCCATCCACCGACGAGACCCCTTTCCGTTTTCGCCGTCGGGCGGCCCCTGTGCCAAAATTGGCACCCGAATCCCACTTACCATCCACCGGCGACCCCTTTCCCAGGAATCCGATGCGTTTTCATCATAGATGGCAAGGATCCGAGCTTATGGCAAGTTCACCGGAGACCAAAGGAAAGCTTTGTTTCCTTTATGTTTGAACGCCGGCGACCCCTCCTATTTAAACCCCTCCGTCCACCGCACTCCATCACACCGTTGTCTCCTTAGCTATCGCATTCCAGAGTACCGCCACTCACTTTTAGTCCCCCTCCCCTATCTTGGCTTCGGTAGCCCCTCGCCGGTGCCTCTGGCCCCCGCCGCCCTCACCATCACCACCGCCAGGACCGTGTCCATGCCCACTACCCCGGCCCCACCTCCGTTCGGTCGGATCACCGCTGGAACTCATCGTCGATGTCGGACCCAAAAAGCCCTGCCGCTCCTTCTCGTCGCCGGTTGCCGTCAGTCGCTCTTCACCGCCGTCTCTGGTACGGTCGTAATCCCCTCCCCTTCCTCTATCCGTTTCTGCCTAGATCTAGGGCCTAGCCCCCTCGCCGTCACCATCGCCACCTCGCCCGAGCCTGGCGGGGTTGGGAACGAAGGGGGGTAGTTACCCCTTAGACACGTGCCGTGCCGGATTTAATCCTGGCCATGTGATCGCATCTGAGCGGCGCAGATTAAATCCCTACAGGATTGAATCTGAGCCCTGGGATCTCGCCGAATCGGTATCCATTAATATAGAGCATTGGATTTCATTTAAACCACGGGTTAATCTCGTGCGTCCATGTGGTACCCTTTCGTACGTTTTAATCTCACCCACCCATTTTCATTTAAGTCTCCCGCCACGCCGCGAGCCCTTGGATCTGGATCGAATGACTCAGGGTGATCGGGTCCACGCGCACAATCATGGGTTCACGGTGAACCTGGTTCACCGTGCACCAGAGACTGTTTTTGTGTTTAAATAAAAATCCTGAAAATTGTTTAAACTTAGAAAATTCATAACTTGCTAATTTTAACTCCAAATTTCACCATTAAAATTTTGTTAAATCTGTCTTTTTATTCTGTACATTCTGTGTTTTAGTTTGCACAATATATTCTTATTAAATAATAAAATAAAAACCCCTTTAGGAATAATTTCATATTTCAATAAATAATTCAGAAAAGCCCTTCAAAGTTAATCCTTAATATTTAGGACATAACTTCAGAATATTGAAGGCTTTATTCCCCTTGTTTAAACCAACAAATTTGTATGTTTATATTTTATGATATTTGGATTGTTTATTGAATGTCGTATTTATTTTCCGTATCGAGAAGACTACGACACCGTCGAGGATCCGGAGTTCTACCCCAAGGTTCCACCTTCACCATTTGCTGATCAAGGCAAGTCACAACCCCCATTTTGATCATAATTGAGCCCATGTTTTATTTAAATATCGCTATAACTCATAGGATATAAATGCATTAGTCTAATATCAAATCGTAAATTATATTTATTAGATCCCCGTCCTTGTGTGTAAACAGAAGCAATGCTTATTGAGCCTAACTCCTTGTCACTCTTAAATATTATATTAGCTAGTGTCCAATGTATCGACTCAACTGCTATAGGATAAAAGAACGAGTCGTAAATAGTTGGATTCTGCTTTATGATTTCCCCGTTATTCTCATCTCTAGATTCTGTTGGAGTTGGCTATGTTATAAGTATGGTGGGTTCCGGGTGCAAGATAGGGCATTGGTTTGTCAAAACCGGGGCACTATAAGGATCGGTCCGCAGGATCTATTGCAAAGCACTTCCGTACTAACCACAAGTCTAATGGGTAATTCCTAACTAGAGGTATGGATCGTACCAACTTGAAGCACCATAGTGGAGGGGGCAAGGGGCAACCTGCGGGTGACTTTTACCGACGAGGCTCAAGGGGGGTATGGTGTTGCCCCTTATGCATTGGGGCACCATATGAAAGCTATAAGAGGGTGTTATCGAGCTTGAGTGCGTGCCTTGTGGGTACAGTAGTACACCTCTGATCAGAGTATAATCTTTTCGAAAAGCCGTTCCCACGATCAAGGGCGGGTTGTGTGACTTCTCGCAGTTAGTTTACTTTTGTACGAATGATCATGTGTTTCATGGCATGTAAGGACTGTTGAGCGAGGGCGGGCTGACTGTACCCCTTGAGTTAGAAGATGATGCATTACACATGTTTAATTTTCTATACTAATAACCTGCTCACATTAACTACTTTACAAATATGTTTTTTCGCTAAAGTAGCCACTACCTTCCTTGCTATTACTCTGCATTATATTTGCATTCGGTGGCTTGCTGAGTATGATTGTACTCACCCCATTGACTTACACCACTAGAGACCATCTACTACGAGGAGGATGAAGGTATGGAATTTCGACCTAGTCAAGGCGAGACGTGAAGGAGACGTTCATCTAGAAGTTTTATTTTATTAGTTTCTCTTTGATTTAACACTTCTGTAATAATAATATGGTCTACGAACCATCAATGATTGGCGTATTGTACGCAGTCATGTGATGAACTTCTTGTTTTATTGATTTTATATGGAATTTCAATAATGTCTAGGTTTTATTAAATCTGGGCGTTACACACCTCTAGAGCTCAGAGGAGGATCCAACAATCAAACAGCGAGAAGGGCCAAAAGAACTAGAGAAAACAATCCGAAAAACCTTACCGTAGGGAAAGATCTGGCAAACCAAAGATCCTCTAGAATAAATAACAGAAGACATGCCCTTCTTAAAGCGAACCTCTAAACCATCATCAAGAAGTTGCACAACAAAGACCAAATTAAAACTCAAGTTTCCAACCAAAGCAACATTCTTCAAAGAGAATTGATCAGAGATTCGAATTGACCCAATGTCGTGTACCTTCCCTTGATCACTGTTCCCGAAGGTGATGTATTCCTTGAAGATCGGGGAAGTGAGGCTGGAGAACCATCTACGATGTCCCGTCATGTGGCGAGAGCATCCTAAATCCATGATCCACATGTCCTCCGGTCCTCGATCCTGCATGGTCAGTGGTCATAAGTGGGTGCAAACGGTCCGACACCAGGTTTAGCAAAGGAGCTAAACCAGTGTCGAGCCATCTGCTCAAAAGAAAGAAAGCAAAAGGAATCATAAGAGTTTGGACCAAAGCGTGGCTCAAAGCGCGGTCCTCTATTCTGCCTAAAGTCTCGGCCACAAGGTCCAAAGTCGTATCCAAAATAACCTAAAGCTCTGCCGGAGCGAAAACCACCCTCCGGAACATGGGCATGAAAGTCGTCTCCTCTACCACCACCTACACGATGTGGCCTGGCCCCTAGCCTCTCTCCGCGTCGAGGGACTCTCTGTGTACTACCCTACTGGTAGAACTGATCCTGCCCACCTCGAGATCTCTCTACTCTCTCAACCCGCTTCCTCCTGAAGCAAAACTCCTCAAGATTCCCATCTCTCTAACAAAACTCACAGTGATAGGTAGGCTTCTTGAGATGTGGTTGAGGCTTGGGGTTTTTGGGCTTGGTGGTGTTGGGTGTAGACTCTTTGGTGTGAGAGGGACTAGGTAGAGAGTTAAGAGAAGTGTGGAGATGCTTGGTCTTTGGGACATGGATAGGCTTCTTGGGTGGAGATTTAGGTTGTTCTTGGAATACTCCATCCTTGGGCTGACAGGCCTGGAAAGACTCAGTGGAGTGAGTCTTCGGATATCTCTGCTCTGGAGTCATCTTACTCCACTCCACTTCACGGCTAATGGCACTCTCAAAGTCAGCCTTAGAGTAGGTGTAACCTACCCCAAACCCATCTTGCCTCTTTAACTGCTGGATCATCATGCTGAGCTGTGGCTCTCTAGCACTCACCCAACTCAGGATCTGACGGAGGTAAAAGTTCTTGTTCTGAGCATCAGCTAGCTTCTCTCTCAAGGAAGCTAGCACCTCCACCTGAGATAAGAAGATCTCACAGTCTCTATAAACTTGGACAGACTTCTCAGCTTTTAACTTGATTAGTTCCAATCTCAGGACAAGCAGTTATCACAAACAATGGGTGGAACCGACAATGTCTCAAGCTCTAGCTTAGTCTGCTCCATCTCAGCTCTGACTATCGCTAACTCACCCAACTTCTCATCCCTCTTAGTTCCGAGCTCAGCTAAACTAGCTAGATGGGATGGGCAGTCTACACAGGGCACGACGACAGTGGCATGAGCATATTTTAGCTCCAGCTGAGAGCTCTCAAGCTCAGTGGCCAAAGCGTCTCTCTCATCTACCCTCTCTGTGTACCTGGACTTCAAAGTTGTTAGGTCACACAATAGCACCTCGTAGTCAGGGCACTCACTGCTACAACCCAAGCAAGGGGAACAAGATAGACTCTCAACCTTGCCATTGGCCATGGCAAGCTCACTCTCAAGCTCATCTATTCTATTCTTAGCCCCTCTAAGTAGTTTCTCCTGATACCTCAACTCCTGACGGTTCTCTTCAAGCAATTCAACGACTTCATGTTCATAGGAGGATACCTTTCCATCATCGTCATCGTCAGAGTTGTCGGGGGAGCCGTTATCTTCCATATCCCTGAGAGCCATTGAGCAGAAGCTCTTGCGGGATCTTCGGCTATGGTGCGAGTGGCTCTTCAGCTTGTCCCCGAAAGCCATGAAGCAGAGGCCCACCAGATCATCCTTGTCCTTCCCCTTCTTGATCACAATCTCCTCATCACTTGACCTTGATGAAGAGGAAGAAGACGATGACCTCTTGGAGTAGCTTCTCTCCATCTCGGCGAAGAAGGCCTTGTCTCGCTTCTTGTTCTCACGCCGATAGTCCTTTAGGGCCTTTCAAAAGAACCTCGTCTTGGGCTTGCCCTTTGTGAAGGTGGAGCTGTCATGCTTGCCAGAGTTGTAGGAGCCACTGTCGGTGGCCTTCTTGTGACTGTTCCACTTGGGGCAGTCGACGATGAAGTGACCTGGATCACCACACTCAAAGCATCTGGATCACCACATTCATTTATCACAGACACGATGCACCCAGTTGTTAAAAAGACATAGATCATCATCTCCTAGTGAATCAAGATGGTACTCAGTGATAGACATCAGGGAGAACACAACATAGATCAAAGAAGAGGAGTCAGTAGAAGGTGTCACAAGGGCTAGGGTTTTGAGCCAGAACTAGTGAGATTTGATCTCAACTAGATATCAACCTCTGTGGCCTTGAGCTTACTGAAAAGCTCTGCGATAGTCAAGGTATCATAAGAGGTGCTCTCAATGATAGAAGATATCTTGATCTCCCAGATCTTATGGTCCAAGGTATGAAGAACTATGAGCTCCTGCTCATGATTTGAGACCAGCTGAACTCCATCGGCCTTATTGGCCCAAAGCTTGTTGATGATCGATTGAAAACGACCAAACAAAGCTTCAACAGATTTACCCGACTTCTAAATGAAATTCTCATATTCATCCGGTAGGTCAAATAGAGCTGAGCCTTGACCTGGGCTGTCCCCTCATAATGTGCTTGGAGGGTAGCCCAGATCTCTCTAGCAGTGCTGAGATGGCTCACACGCTAAAACTTCATGGGACCTAGACCAGAAAACAAAATGTTCACAGCTTTGTTGTTGTTCTGATCCTAGGCGACTATCTCGGGGGAAGTGCACTTGGCAACAGGAAGCACAATAAAAGTAGCATGAACACAAACATCCCGAATTTCCGAGCTCTAGCTCATGAGATAGGCTTGCATGCGAGTCTTCCAGTAATTGTAGCCAAAATCTTCAATGGACGAGACCTTGCAAGAGGAAGTCATGATCACTACCTTGGGTTAGAACTAGTTAAGGTATGAAAAAACCCTAACCAGGCTCTCATACCAATTAATGACCTTCTCCCAACACCCAACGCACCTCAACAGATAGTTAGCGGAAATAAACAGATCACAAACAATGAAGACAATCTAGCCTACAAACAATCGGTGTCCTAAATTAAAAGATACCAACAAAGTGTTCAAAGGCAGATCAGCAGAACATTTATCTCACAGACATTTCAAGCATCATAAAAAATAACCATTACAGACATTTAATTCAGGTGCACGCAAAACAAGAAGAAAGTTTACTATTCACGAATTTGTCTCCTGTTCGAAACTTGCCGAAGCTTGTGCGAAGCCAGTGTGCAAAGCCCTCCATAGGAGGCGAAGCCTTTCACAGGCTTTGAAGCTGAAGCTTCAACGAAGTCTGCTGTGCGGGATTCCCACAAAGCCAATCGAGGCCTTGCGTGAAGCTTCGCTTCTGTCGAAGCCTGCTGCTCTTGATTCGCACGAAGCCAAAGCTGCTGAGGATTTCCAGCGAAGCTTGCTACGAGGTCACACTGCAGCGGAGCCTACAGGCTTGCCTAGTGCCAAGGCCTACAGGAGTTTCTCACTTCTATTTTTGTGATTCTTCTCTCTTTTGGGTGTGACTGTTGAAGTTGTTATCAATAGATCTGTTTGCATAAAACCTTGAGAGAAAAGAGTGATCTCCAGGAGCTTTCTTTTGAAACCTCATTGACCTGAAATATTACTTATGCTGAATTTTAATCTCTTCAAGATTAAATCCTGCTGATTTTGTTTGCTGAATATAAGTACTTCCTATCGGCAAACTGAGTGTAAATTTTCTTGAAGAATCATCAAGATCACAACCTCTTTCTTCCTCTGATTGATCCTGTCACTAGGAAAGCATAGCGCTTGGTTCTTTCAGTGGTTTAATTGCTAGAAAAGTAAGACAACAACAATTTCTTCTGCTGTGAATTGGTTTTGTTGATTCAAATTGATTTTGCTAATTTGAGTGTTTTTGATTCTTCGGTTTAATGTTTAAATTGTTGTTTCGTCTCCTCTGTGCACTGTTTCAAATTGAATGGGACAATCAGTAGCCTAGCTAATTTACTTACATTATTCAAGCATTTACTTACAGTTCCATTTAATGCTGCCATTGCTGAATTCAGAAACTTAGGAATTCATGTTTAATCTGAAACAACTTTACACTTTTTGCATCAACTGTTCATCATCCGAGAGAGCTGTTCTTGTTGTCGGTTGATTGATTCTTCACTCTGAAGAACAACTTCTTGAGTGCATTGGCATCACTATTTTCTTCGGTGTTTATTTACTGTATCTAGTCAGTGTTTCAAAGTCTGACATATATCAGTAATTTCAAGAAAGCCATCATCAGTGTTTTCTTTACTGCATATAGTCAGTACTGAATGCAAAAAATTCAGAACTTATATTTAAATCTGAAAACAATTCTATACTCTTGTGCGTCACTATTTGTTGGCAAAACAGATTACGCTAACAGGTTCTATAAGACCAAGAACTCACAAATGAAGTGTTTGTGAATGCAGACTATCTCAAGCCTCCGAAAAGGATAATAGCTTGGAATAGTTCGAAGTGTGTATTGAATATCGGAATATTCGATGCCTATTACAGGGCGAGAAGGGAGTATTTATAGGTAAACTCTATATGGAAATGACCTTTTTACCCCTTAATTACAACCGACATAGTGGATACTATTTCGGTATCCCTTATAGGGTTAATATAGTAAAACATGCTCGAAGGATGTTGATAAGGTAGACGTCCCATCCTTCTGGTTGTTTTCCACTCCGAAGGGGAAGCCTTTCGGAGGATCTCTTCCGACCGGAGCCTGGACGGACCCTTCGGCTTTGAGCCCTTCAATCTGGAGGAAAGTCTTGGGCTCCGAGATTTAAGGCTTGCCTTTATCTTTGTTGCATAATGTATTTGCTCAGAATCTTGGAGAATCATGAGGACGAAGTATTTTCCGCCAATAGTAGCCCCTCCAATACGCTTCTCCAGATAGCTTGTACATCAAGGAGAGCAGTATACGCAAGAAATATTTTCATGCTCGTGATCTTAGAAAAAATGCAAGGTATTATAACCGTTTGTAGCATCCTTTGTATCAGAGATGCATCAAATCCAGGCTTCAAACTCGGACCTGTTGATAGCAAAAAATTGCATTAATGGTTTAGGTTGTCAAATACCAATTTTGGCAATTTGGGCCAAAAATGCACGTGTCCCGGGTTGGGCCGAAGCCCTACAGGGCTGAAGGTCCAATAGGCTACGGGCTTTGGAAGCTTCTAGCCAGCCCACCACCTTCGACCTGAAGGCCTTCGGAGGCCCACTCCGCCGAAGCTTCGGACCAAGGAGCATACTTCCGCAGGCATGGCTGAAGGCCCACTTCGGGCAGAGTATGAGATTGAGTCCGATTTTGACTGAGTCTTTCACGCGTGATCAAACCAAATTCCACTAGATTAGGCTTAGAGATTAGAAGTATAGCCCCTACAAATATAGGGGTGAGGCCGGTTCATAGGCCTCCCCAAAAAATCAACCACAAAGCCCTAGCTTTGAACCCTATTTTATTTACCTTTACTTTTCTGCACTCTTCGTGGGTTTGCATGGAAGCCCTCCGACGGCCACTTCGGAACAGTGGTAAGTCTTGTTACTTCGCTTGTGAAGTATCCGTTAATCTACGTAATAGATTGATATTGCCTTGTTACTTTGCCTGTGAAGTATCTGCTATTCTGCGTAATAGATTGCTACCTTCGCTCCTAGTGTGACACTTAGCAGGATTCGGTCGTTAGGCCGAATTGGTACTTCAAATCTACTCAGTTGCTGGTTTTCCATGTTCGGAGCCACTCCACCCGAGGTGTCCGGAGCTGGGAGACCGGTTTCGGGGGTTGCCAGAACACACTTCAGCGAGGTTGCTGCTTCGACCGCATGCCTACACGCTTCACTGATAGACTTCGCCGCGACAGGCTTCACCACGCTTGCACTCTGCTCCAAAAAAAGTCGCGCTCGCATGTTGCACCTAAGTCATTTCTCTGTATCTTAATGTATCAGAGACTTTACGGCGAACCCCGTTGTTCGGAGGTGATTGTCGCGTCTAGATCAGTTCGGAGTTTATATCCGGCAAGATCAGTCCGAACGCCGAAGACACCCTTCGGCGGGACATTTTCGCACCAAGCGCCGAAGGTACACTTCGGCGGCACCCTCCGCACCCTACTTCAAATTAGTCAGGCTCCGTTCAGTTTCTGACATGTCCTGTTTAATACATTTCTTTCGGCTAATTGGATTATTTCGGCTAAAATGGGGGGTATTTATAGGCCCAAACATTAAGGAAAAGACCTTTTTACCCCTCTATTACAACATGTAGCTGCAAGGTAAAGCAGTAGGATTTCGTCCGCAGTAGGCACCGTGAGTGTAGCAAGATTGCTGAGATACTCTTTAATATCTTCGAAGCTTTTCTGACACTCCGGTGTCCATGCAAAATCTTCGGACCCTTTCAACGCTTTAAATATGGGCAAACTTCTCTCCGCAGACCTTGCCAAAAACCTGCTAAGTGCTGCCAGACGACCATCCAGCTTTTGCACTTGCTTCAAATTTTCTAGAGGAGCCATCTTTTATAACGCAGTTATTTGGGTAGGGCTAGCTTCAATCCCTCTGCTTGAAACTAAATACCCTAACAACTTTCCAGCCTTAGCCCCGAAGATACATTTCTCGGGGTTAAGACGGATCCCACATGCCCGAAGGCTATTAAAAGTTTCTGCTAAGTCTAGGCTATGTTGGTGCTCTAAAGCACTCTTTATTACAATATCATCCATGTAGGCCTCCACATTGCGACCTAATTGATGACCTAGAGCCTTAGCAACTAACCTCGAAAAAGTAGCCCCGGCATTTCTTAAGCCAAAAGGCATTCTTACATAACAGAAGACTCCCGAGGGAGTTACGAAGCTTGTCTTGATCTCATCTTCGCATTTCAACCATATTTGATGGTAACCGGAATACGCGTCAAGGAAGCTCAATAACTCCGAACCTGCAGTGGAGTTGACCAGATGATCAATTCGGGGCATGGGGTAGGGGTCACGAGGGCATGCTTTATTCAAAGATGTGAAATCAATGCACATGTACCACTTCCCAGAGGATTTCTTCCTAACGAAGACTGGATTGGCTAACCATTCTGTGTGAGCCACTTCTCTGATAATCCCAGCCTTCAACAACTTTTCAACTTCGTCCTTGGAAAGAGCAGCTCTTTCTGCAGACATTTTTCGGAGTCCTTGCCGAACAGGCCGGGCCTTCGGGTTTACAAGTAAACTATGCTCGATAATATCCCGACTGACTCCGGTGATATCTTCGTCAGACCAAGCGAAGACATCTAAGTTCTCCTCAACTACTTTTTCCAAGGAGATGGCAACTTCTGGAGATAAATCTTTACCAAATTGAAATGCATATTCTTTACCATCTTTAACAATAATCTTCGTTGCTATCTCTCCTTCAGGACTTGGTCTTGGGAAGGATTTCTTCGAAGATTCGGAAGGGTCTGAAAAATTTTCTTGATTATCTTGCACGTTATTTACTTGTCTTGGATTAAGAGGAGGGCCGTGACCATACTCCGCTCTTCGGGCGATAGCTTGATCTCTGAAGATAGTGAGTACTCCTGCTTGCATGGGCATCTTCATGCACAAGTAATTGTGGTGCGCCACAACTCCGAACTGATTTAACATGCCTCTTCCAAAGATGACGTTGTAAGCATATGGAGCATCTACAACGTCGAAGACCATTTCCTCTGTCCTGGCTAGCAATCCTTCTCCGAAGGTAACTTCCAGGCCAATTTGGCCAAGTGCATCAAGCGGAGGTCCTGCGAAGCCTTGCAAGGGACGAGCCGCTGGAAGAACGTGCTTTCTGGAGATGCACAATTGATCAAAGGCTTGAACAAAAATAATGTCTGCCTAACTGCCTCCGTCAATTAACTCTCTTCGAACCTCAGTTCCTGCAATGTCAGCAGTAATAACAAGTGGGTCTGCATGCGGAAATTTAATGCCAGCTGCATCCTCTGCAGAAAAAGATATTGGCACATAGGACCACTCAGGCATAGCAGCTGCAGATGACGAAGTTCCAATATGCCCCACTTCTCTGACATACTCTCTTCTCTGCCTTTTTGACATGCTTCCGAGAGTACCTCCTCCGGAGATGGGGAGGACTATTCTTTTTCCTCGGTCTTGCCCTTCTTCTTGTTTTGGAGGTGGCATAACATTGGCCACCGGAGGGCGTCTTGCGCCTTCGAAGTTTTCTATCCGCGCCACAGCTTGGACAGGCTCTGGGCACACTTCAGCTTGAACTCGGTCAGTAGTACCTCGACCCGAAGTTCTTTCCAGATATTCTCCTCTTAGAGCAAGTATAGCCTTGCAAGTATCAGTTGCATGGCTTCGGTTTTCACCGTGAATACAGCAGAAAAGGGTCTGGCCCTTGCCAGCCGGTTTCCCTGGCGGCCTCCAGCCGCTGGCCTTGTTTCCCGAAGGTTGTGGAGCTCTTTGGGCGAACTTTTGCGGGGGTGCAACGTTCAGGACTTCTGAACGAGGATGCTTTTGCCCCCTTCTTCTATCATGCTGAACTTCGAAGACAGGTTCTTGCGGCTGCCCCGAAGTTTTTACTTCCAATTTTACTTCCTGCAATATAGACGGAGTAGCTGCAGTTCTCCGAAGCCAGCCTTCCTCTGACCTTGCATACTCTTCAAAATAGGACATTAGTTGAGAAACCGAAGATATGCTTTTCCGGTGGAGTTTATCAAGTAACCCTAGATGAGTGACTCCCTCTCGAGCTGCATCCACTACCGAAGATGTAGACAACCCTCAAATTTGCGACTTCGTATGAGCGAAGTGCTTGAAGTATTGTCTCAATGTCTCTCTAGGGAGCTGCTTCACCTGGAAAAGACTTCCCGTCGACATTGGAGGTACGAAGGTGCCTTGGAAGTTACTTATGAACTTCGTCTTTAGCTGCCCCCATGTACTGATTGATCCTGGTTTTAAAGACCAGAACCATCGCAATGCTACCCCTTGAAGAGCTAAGGGAAAGCATTTTGCCATGGTGTCCCGAACTCCTCCACTAGCTTCAATTGCTAGAGCATAAGAACGGATAAATTCCCCAGGATATTCATCTCTGGCATACTTACAAAGCTTCGAAGTCTTAAACTTCGGGTCAAAGCGAACATTTTGCAGCTCGGGATGCAGCGAAGACTCAGTATCGAAGGAGGCGTTCTCCGGAGCTTCTGGATTGATATGTTCTTCGTCTTCAGGCACTTCGGGAATAACCGGATTGGCTTGAGAATGAAGCCTATTTGCAGCTTCTTGTCGCCATCTCCCTACTTCGGCTTGGAGACTGGCCATCTGCACAGCCATATCACCAAGCCTATCTTCATCTCCTCCGGAAGGACCTTCCGGGTCTCGAGAGCTATAATGATTGGTTTGGAGTGGAAACTGAGGTGAAGGAACTCCGTCGGGCCGAAGTATGGATGGAGTTGATGGAGGATCTCCGTGTACTCGAGGAAGGGATGATCTTTCCGGGGTTTGAGGTGGAGGAAACGTCGAAGGTCCTCCGACCTCAACTGTGTCTGGAAATATCACTCCGGAGGTACGAGGGGACCTCCGAACAGGGTTACCAGAGGCGCTCCGCTTCGGAGGCATGGTATAAAGAGTTGGTAGAGAACGAAGTTTTTTGGACTAGGTTCCCCACGGACGGCGCCAACTGTTGGCGTAAAAGATTACGCTAACAGGTTTTGAAGAATAGAAACTAACAAACGAAGTGTTTGCGAAGCAAACTGCTCTAAGCCTCCGAAAGGATAATAGCTTAGAATAGTTCGAAAGTGTGTATTGAATAACTTGTATTCGGTCCTCATTACAGGGCTTAGAGATTAGAAGTCTAGCCCCTACAAATATAGGGGTGAGGCCGGTTCAGAGGCCTCCCCAAAAAATCAACCACAAAGCCCTAGCTTTGAACCCTATTTTATTTACCTTTACTTTTCTGCACTCTTCGTGGGTTTGCATGGAAGCCCTCCGACGGCCACTTCGGAACAGTGGTAAGTCTTGTTACTTCGCTTGTGAAGTATCCGTTAATCTACGTAATAGATTGATATTGCCTTGTTACTTTGCCTGTGAAGTATCTGCTATTCTGCGTAATAGATTGCTACCTTCGCTCCTAGTGTGACACTTAGCAGGATTCGGTCGTTAGGCCGAATTGGTACTTCAAATCTACTCAGTTCCTGGTTTTCCATGTTCGGAGCCACTCCACCCGAGGTGTCCGGAGCTGGGAGACCGGTTTCGGGGGTTGCCAGAACACACTTCAGCGAGGTTGCTGCTTCGACCGCATGCCTACACGCTTCACTGATAGACTTCGCCGCGACAGGCTTCACCACGCTAGCACTCTGCTCCAGAAAAAGTCGCGCTCGCATGTTGCACCTAAGTCATTTCTCTGTATCTTAATGTATCAGAGACTTTACGGCGAACCCCGTTGTTCGGAGGTGATTGTCGCGTCTAGATCAGTTCGGAGTTTATATCTGGCAAGATCAGTCCGAACGCCGAAGACACCCTTCGGCGGGACATTTCGCACCAAGCACCGAAGGTACACTTCGGCGGCACCCTCCGCACCCTACTTCAAATTAGTCAGGCTCCGTTCAGTTTCTGACTTGTCCTGTTTAATACATTTCTTTCGGCTAATTGGATTATTTCGGCTAAAATGGGGGGTATTTATAGGCCCAAACATTAAGGAAAAGACCTTTTTACCCCTCTATTACAACCGATATAGTGGAAACTATTTGGTACCCTTAATAGGGCTAAAATGGTAAAAGACTAATCTAATAAGAAAGAAGATAAGTCTTCCATCTTAGCTGGCAGAAAAGATCTTAGAAGAGTCCATGTTCGAAGATATACCCCGAACCAGGGTCTGTCTTCATACTTCGAACTTGACTCAACGCATCTCCGAAGATGCAGTCTAGAAACCTTTGAATCAATCACCTGTCTTTGTCCTGTTACTGCAATAACCCTGAGGATGGAATATTTTCCCCCAACAGTTAGACATACCGGGAAGTCAAAAGATGGACTCAAAGTACGAAAGGACCTTCAAACTCTCGGAATTAAACCCGAGCTTCACCCACAAGAAAGGACCAATGAAAATTTTTTCCTTTCGGCTGCTAGCTATAACTTCACAATTGATGAGAAAAGATCAATATGCAGGTGTCTACATGGAATCAGAGTTCCAATAGGATTCTCCACAAACATAAAGAATATTTTCTCCGTAGCAGATCTCAGGACGAGTGGCTACAACACTTTATATTGTCATGTTATGCTTGGGCTATTCCTCGCCATCGCTGTAAGAGGAATCAAACATTCATTTATGAAGATGGTGATCACACGCATGTGTCACTTCTTGAACGTCATATCAAAGAAGGTGATCAACACTGAAGAGTTAAATGAATTACGTAATCAAATGAGGGAGACTATGTGTTAGCTTAAGATGTGTTTTCGTCCTTCATACTTTGATATTATGGAGCACTATATGATACATATAGCAGACCAAATATTTGTTATTGGTCCAATGTACCTGCACAATATGTATGCGTACGATCATCTCATGGTAATTTTCAAGGGTTACGTACGAAATCGTGCTTATCCAGAGGGTTCCATGATAGAGGGCTACACGACTAAGGAAGTCATTGAGTGCTACGTAGATTACATAAGAGATGGAAAACCAATAGGAGTTCCCGTGTCCTAGCACCATGGAAGACTCACCGATAAAGGAACTATAGGAAGGAAAATCATACGAGACAATAGCTACCAAACAGTAAGAGAATCACATTACAGTGTCATGCATCAGTTGGCGATTATGAGACCATACGTTGAACAACACCTGCAAGAGCTCCGTGAAAAGAATGAATATCATGATCAACAATGGATTATGAAAGAGCACAAAATTCATTTCACATCATGGCTAAGGGATCTAAACCTTTCAATTGGAGAAACCGACGAAGAGATGATGATAAATAAATTGTCTTACGGTCCATTGAGCATGGTCAAAACATGGCAAGCGTATGACATCAATGGTTACTATGGACAACACTGGACAAAAGAATGCTTACTATAGATACATCGAAGAAATATGGGAACTTAACTACGGGAACTCTATAGAAATCCCCATATTTAAGTGCTAGTGGGTCAGACATCTAGAAGGTGTGGAGGTGGATGATCACGGGTTTATGATAGTTGACCTTAATAAGGTTGGTTATAAAGATAACTCTTGGATACTCGCTCAATCCGTCGCAAAAGTATTTTACATACTTGATCCTAAAGACAAGAAGAAATACAGCATCCTCCAGGAAAACAAAGAATTGTTGGAGTTGATGGAGTCGAAGATGAAGAAGAATACAATCAGTTTGATGAGCTGTCATTCTTCGTTGACATATCAAGGATCAATGTTGTTGAAGCAAAACTGTCATTTGGCAGTGTGATTCCTTATCTACGCACCGATGGCGATTGAAAATTAGTGCAAGGCTAGATCATTTATGTTTAGCTTAAGAGATTGTGCGTATTTGTAAAATTAATTATGTTATTTGGTAGTGTAATTAATGTTTAATTTGTATAAACACTAGCAAGCCTCCAGTGTCATTTTGTTTAAGATATTGGTAATATAGGTTATTATTTAATTATAGTTAATATATGTTTAATCTAATCAAAAAAATCCTTAAGAAAATTAATAATAAAAATAAAGTATAAAATATATATTGAAACATTTTTTTAGTAGTGGCGGTCGGGTGTAATCAATGGAGGGCATGCTGACATCAGCAGCCCGCCACTACTACAACTCTTAGTAGTGGTGGTCGGGTGACGTTAGTGGCCCACCACTACTAAGAGGAATAGCAGTAGCGGCTGGATTACTTGTGGTGGTCGGGTGACGTCACCGCCCGCCACTACTAACCCTGGTTAGCAGTGGCGTCAGAGCAGTGGCGGACTGGTTGCGCGCCACTACTGTACGTTTTTGCCCTCTACTATAATGAATGTTTGTAGTAGTGCTTCAGAAAGCAACCGGTGTCGACACCCACACAATGCTCAAAGGTAGACAAGGAATCACACGAAGTGCAAACACAAACTTGCTAATTAATTAGACAAAAGTTCACCAAGCATTTCATCAAGTACATATCATTCAAGTTCAATAGTATAACATCAAACACAAGACGTGTGTAAATTTATCACTAACATTTAATCAACCATGTAGAGAGTACATCTGATACTCAAAAGAAATTTAACTAGTACTCAACATGCATGTTTACCAACAACATCAATCTCATGGACAGTACAAAATCATGGCCATTCAAACAAATAATTGAAGTACAATAAATAAAGGCCAAAATTTACCTATACTTACCAATGTAGCAGTAGGAGAAGCAGTCAAAGTGATGCTGACACCATTTGGTGGAGACTCGAGTGTGTAGACTAGGCGAAGGGGACTTGGCTTTGGCTGAGCGAGTGAGCGCCTATGATCTCCCATGAGGGGATGCGCCCTAGAGGTGGCATGGCACTCGGTGGCCGAAACCAGTGCCGATCGGCAATGGGGCCCATGAATGAGCCTGGCGATGGTTGATCCCCACGTGGCTTGTGCGGTCATAAATCCTAGGACGACAGTGTCTCAACGCGCACGCTTAAGTGCAAGAAATGGTGGCGAAGCTTCTAGTGCCAGACAAGCTGGCCAAAGCCAAGCAGTGGCTAGACCAAGTGTGTGTCTTGGAAGACGTGCTAGGTGCATGGCTGAAGGTAGCACAGTGCCATGGCTGTAGGGAAAGCATCACCCGGTGAAGGTGAAAATCACCCTGCGGCACTACGACAGGGATAGGAAGAAGGAACACAAATTTATGGAAATTGGAAAAATAAAATTGATTGAGTGGTTGAAAACCTAGGAATACAAGCATTTTTATAGGCAGCTCAAAAATAAGAAAAGACTCATTTACCCCTAGAGTATTTTTCACTGCTCATTCTTTTTTATAGATTGTAGCCCACTTGGCAAAATATTAAAATCCTATTTCTAGATAGTTTGTCATAACACAGAGATTTTATAGCAGCTATGACTTCATATCACGACTTTCTAATCTCAGATCAATGGTATAGATGGCCTAATGGTTTTGAGCCCAAACCACCAAAGCGCTTCCCGCCTTAGCACTGGGTACCCATATTGGGCCGACCCAACTCTATACCTCTCTAAGCCTGGTAGTCACTCGCCGCCCATTTACCTGGTTCAAACTTGGTAAAACCATGTGTAGTCCCTTGCCACCCATGACCTATGTACCTAGATTGGACCGGCACAACCCCGCGACTCTTTAGTCTGGCGATCGCTCATTCGTGTACTTGAGTCACACGGTCAAACAACATGGATACATGAGGCCACATGGCATATTTATCTCCTCTTCTCTTCTCTTCTTTGACTTTCATTGACAATCACTCATCATCATCTGGAGCCATGAGGCACATAGTCTTCACCATGGCTCCTGACCTCCATAGTGGGTCCTAACGCATGGACGAAAAAGACAGTGTTCTAGCAATTGGGATGGTGAGGCTAGTTGCGATTTGTGTTAGTCGGGTTAAAAAGGCTTGATCTTGATTTGATGTTATTGCTTTCTATTGTTCAACCCTGCTTCGCAGACATTTCCTGATTGGGACTCGGTTAGCATGACGATGTCTGATGCACATGGGGTGCTCGATCTTTTATCAGAGGGGGTAAACTTGATTGGTGGAGGACTCGATGTTGACGATCTGACTTCTGACCAACACTGGTTCAGAGCTTTCGTAAAAGAGCCGAAGGTGGCCAACACCTACGGATTCCAAGCCATTGGCTTGATAGCATCCGTAGAAGAGTCTAAGGACTTTAAACAAACAGATTTCGATCCTCCAGGTTCGTAGCATCTGAAAAAGAGCCATAGGTGGACAAAACCTACGGATTCCAAGCCATTGGCTTGACAGCATCCGTAGAAGAGTCTAAGGACTTTAAACAAATAGATTTCGATCCTCCAGATTCGAAGCATCTGAAAAAGAGTCAAAGGTGACAAAAGTATAAGGTTTCAAGGCCCGGGTCAAATGAACCTCATCAAGATTCCTAAGTGACCATTTTCAGAGCTTTAACTTATAAGTTCGAAGCCCTATCTGAACTCTATAGCGTCTATCTTTTAATCCATCGAACCGTTAGTTTGATGTGTCGCCTACTCTACCTCTATTAGGTAAGATATCATTATACGAACATACAGTTCGAAGAACTCTACGAAAAAAGTTGAGTTCATGGTTATCATGTAATGTTTGCGAAGCCTCGGCTTTAATATGTCGGGCGTTGTGCGCGACCGACCCTATTGCACTATGTTGGCGTAAAAGATTACGCTAACAGGTTTCTGTAGAAAAGAAACTAACAAACGAAGTGTCTGTGAAGCAAACTGTTCTAAGCCTCCGAAAGGATAATAGCTTAGAATAGTTCGAAAGTGTGTATTGAATAACTTGTATTCGGTCCGTATTACAGGGTGAAATGGGGGGTATTTATAGGCCCAAACATTAAGGAAAAGACCTATTTACCCCTCAATTACAACCGACGTAGTGGAAACTATTCAGTTCCCTTAATAGGGCTAAAATAGTAAAAGACTAATCTAATGAGAAAGAAGATAAGTCTTCCATCTTAGCTGGCAGAAAAGATCTTGAGAAGCCTATCTTCGAAGATGTACTCCGAACCAATGCCCATCTTTGTACTTCGAACTTGGTTCCGGGTGCCTTCGAAGATGCTTGTCTGGGAACCTTCGAATCCGCTGTCTGTCTTTATGTTACTTCAGCAATAACCCCGAAGATGAGATATTTTTCCCCAACAGTAGCCCCTCGAATACGCTTCTCCGTTTTAACCTGTAATGTTAGGAGAGCAGTATACGCAAGAAAAGTAATCATGCGTAGGGGTTAACAGATTATATCATCTCCGAATTATGCGAAGGTGTATGCTTCAAATTGGTATTCGAAGGAATTACATTCGAAGTAACTTAGAAATATCTTAAAAAGACTAAAATTTCTAGGCTTAGAAGAAATAGCCGTTAGCCCGTTTCTTCTAACAGAAGTTATTTGATTCGTTATTTTTGGAGGAAAATAACGGGCAAGAATGTGAAAAGGCAAAGCTTAAACGGTAACAAACGGAAAATTTAGGCTATAAATAGAAGGCCTAAAACCTACCCGGTTACCTTTTCACCGCTTTCTCACAATCAAAAGATTTCTGAGCCCCTTGAGTTCTTGAGTTCTTGAGTTCTTGAACCCTAGCCTCCAGTTCCTCCAAAGCGATCCAGAGATTGCAATGGCGAAGACCAAGGGATCAGCGCCTCCGTCGATTGTGGCTCGGCAACAGGTGGCAGCAGCGGCAGCGGCAACGTTGACGGCAGTACCTTCGGTGGCCGCAACAGCATCTATGGCGGCTGGAGGGAGAAATCCCCAAATCTCCGCTGACCAAGGTTTGTGCCCCCCGTCAACCAAGTATTTAGATCAGTCCTTCCAGTTGGGGCCTTCGACCTGCAAAAGAGAGTCCTTGACAATCGCAGTAGGAGGAAATATTGGTGTGGGAGTTATGATTCGGAAGCCAGGGAAAGAAGTAATTCCAGTGCCAAGACCCGGAGAAGTGGTAGTGTTCGAAGCCTTCTTCGAAGCAGGCTTGGGTCTCCCTGCAGTGGACTTCTTGGCGGAGGTACTCGACCTATTCCATGTAACCCTCCCCCAACTATCTCCGAATGCGGTAGCTAGATTAGCTATCTTTGAGTGGGCCTTGAGAGCCGAAGGATGTGAAGGAAGGGCTGAAATCTTCGCTGCATTACATAGAGCAACCTGCCAACCAAAAACCTTCGTAGCTCCCGGAGGTGAAAAAGTAGTAGTATCTTTTGGCAGTATCAACTTTAGACTTCGGGATGAGTATGCCCTTCGATTTCCTGCCAAAGCTATCAACGCCAGATGGTACACCGATTGGATTCTGAGATGGTTCTATGCCGAAGTCGGGGAAGGCAGTCCTCTGGCTGGACCCCTTAAAGAAATCCAATTCCGAAAGGAAGCTTTGGTGCGACCCGACGAAGGCCAATTCGAAGCCCATCTGAACCTGCTTGAAAAGGTTAGCCGAAGGCTCAGTATGCGAGACTTGGCTGAAGAATTCATCGGTCTTCAAATTCCTCCACTGATGGCCAACTGGCCTATCATCTTCGAAGATGACTCCGAAGGCGGTCTTCGCAAAATTAACTTGACTTCGAGTCCTACAGGTAACTTCGAAACCAACATGCATTATACATATTTACTTCGAAGAAAAAACTAACTTGAATTATTTATTTTGCAGTTTCTTCAGCCCCTGTTACTTCAGAACAGATTATAAGGGCTTTAGAGAAGATCTTGGGTGCCCCAACTCCGACTGAGAAAGAGTGGCGAATTAAACTGGTCGGGAGTTGGGAGAGATTTAATAGAGTATGGGGAATGCTGGAGCTGACTCCGCCCCCTTTGATGGATTGGGTGCCTCTGGAGAAAGGACCCAAGAAGAGAATAGCCGAAGCTGGAGCTTCGAGCTCTGTGAGGACTCCGGTGAAAAAGGTGGCTAACAAGCCTAAAAGATTAGCACCTTCGAGCTCAAGAGTTTCACCTTCCGAATCTCAAGAGGACGAAGGTAATCTATTAGTGAAGTTGATTGACGAAGATGCAGCCCAAACAAACACTTATATCGAAGATGCTGCAGGTATACCGGATCCTCAGGCTAATATCGAAGAAGAAAGAATGCCAGATGCTCAAGAAGAGCAAATTTAAGCCCCTGTGGGCGAAGAAGAAATTGGAGTTACTACAACTTCAATGGTGGATGAAGAGAGGACTGCTCACGGAGATACTCCGGCAGCTGAAGTTCTGAATGTGGATTCAGACGAAGACTTCACTTTTGATCCTCCGAGCAGTCCGGTGCTCGATATCCCTCAAAGTGCCGAAGGTAAACTTCGCATAATTCCTTTATTATTTCCTGCAAAATTATACAATGTATAATACCTTTGCTTTTGCAGAGCCCCCTGCTGTAGAAGTACAACATGAAGATATACCACAAGGGCCTTCGTCAACTTCAGAGCCACATCCGGAGGTCGCTTTACAGGGGCCTGGAAGGGGCAAAAGGCACATAGAGCCTCTCCCTGCTCAGGGATCAACTTTGTCTGAATCAACAGACGGGAGTGAATCAACTGAGGGGGAGCCCTCTACCGAAGCCCAAAGGGCCTCCGAAGAACTCTCCGGGCCTTCGCTAAGCAGAACTGATCAAAAGGCTTCAGTAATGCTCCCTCTCTTAACTCCTTTTTTGGAGGAGAGAACCGGACTTCGCACTCTGGTTAAACCTTTGGGTCAAGCCAGTCGCAAAGTCGGGGAGACAGAACTGGTAGCTATTTTAAGCAGGGCGAAGAGTTCGGAACTCAACCTTGCTATAGAAAGAGCAGCCTATCAGGTACGAAGCATCTCCGAACCAAATAGCAAATTATATATGAATAATTTCTTATTTCAGTTTTTTCTTTTTCTTAGCAAGCAGTCTTAGCCCGCGCTGCAGCTTTGTCGGGCGAAAATGAAATTGCTCAACTTCAGGAGGAAAATGAAACTCTGCAAAGAAATTTTAACATCTCCGAAGGTCGAGTAGCTCAGATGGACAATATAATAATAGCAGAGCGAAGGGCTAGGCAAAGCTTGGAGGCTGCGAAAAAAGAGCTCGAAGCAGAGAGAATTGTGCTTCGAGCAGAGGTTGAAAAGCTGCGGAGGGAGGATGCTGCTAAAGGGTCCGAACTTGTGAGGCTCCAAGAGGAAGCTGGCCAACTCCTGACTCAAAAGAATACTTTAACTACGGAGAATGCTAGAATTTCTGAAGTTCTAGCAGAAACAACTTCGGCCAGGGATGCACTTAATGAAGAAAAGCTCAAGTCTGAGAAGGTGGCTTCGGAGGTCATCGAACAGATGTTAGGTGTTCTGGAGTACGTCGGTACTACCGGATCACTGCCTTCGGATGACAACGTTACTCTTCTGCGCCGGCTAAAAAGGATCCAAGGGGCAGCGAAGCAAATGAAGACGGCAGGCATTCGTTACGGGGAACTCTCCGGGCAAGTGTCTGCCCTCGGACTTCTTCGCTACTACGAGGATTTGGGCCGAACGATTACTCCGAGCACATAGGGTTCCATCACCTTTGACAACGAAAGACTTCTAACTCCCTCCGAAGGCGTGGCTGCTGCTTGGCAGGCCTTTCAAGCTTCATGGAGAGCCGAAGGTCGCACAGCGATCAAGGCTTGGATCGATGAAGGCCAACGCCAAAAGCAAGTTCGGAGCCAAGCTTCGAGCAGTCAGCCTCCTCCGAACCCACAGGTTTAGAAACTATTTAGGATTTTGACTATGTAAAACTTCCTACTTGTAAACATTTGTCAATGAAAATCTTGTTTGTCATATTTTTTAGGCTTTGCCTTTTATGGAAGACTTCGAAGTATTAGAACTTAACGACGAACTTCGCTCATTGTGGAAAAACTTCGAACTTCTAAAAAGCTACAAACGTCCTCGATTTCTCATTCCTCGAGATGACTCCGGCGTAATTGCGCCCGAAGTAATCAAAGATGTAATGTCTTATATTAAAGAGGAAGAGAAATAGGTTGATGCAAACACCTCGTCTTCTGAAGACACTAATTGGTCTGAAGACGAAGGTGAAGTTCGAAATAAAAGATCTGAAGATCTTAGAAGCTGGGAAAGAAGCCCTGAACGGCTTCGAACTTGGGCCAAGCTTCAACAAGAGCAGAGGGATTTTAGAGCTTCGAGGGGAAGGAAAAGAGTTAAACGTACAGTTCTTAGGACTTCCGATGCTGGAACTAGTCGTTCCACCCCTAGCTCTCGGGACCGAAGAGGTCTCCGATTCCTTCTTGGTATAGATACCAATTTTTCCTAGTGTAATCTGTAAATATATTTATTTTAATAATGAATGCCGATTTAAAATTGTCTCCATATTTACTAGCCCCTCTTTGGGTATAAGCAACTTCGAAATGTATTCAAAGATGGTTATGCGCAAAGAAAAACTTCGGAGTACAATTTTTTAGGGGTTCGGAGCCCCTCTGTCATTTAAAGATCTTTTGAAATCTTATGAAATGTCTTCGACTTTATTGCAGTCGGAAGAATGGTAGCTTAGTACCTTTGTTTAATGAAAGAAATCATTTGAGATAACTTTCAGGACACTTTAGTGTCTAAAAATTTTTTTTGTCACATTGGACTATGTTAACAGACATTCGAAGCTCATGGCTTAAATGCTGTTTTGTTTTAGCCACCTTCGGCTTTTCTTTGCAATCTCTGACGAACCAATGCTTCGGAGTTTGCAATGGTCTCTTTGGACTCTTTTTACGGATGTCTACCAGCCAATGGCTTGGACTCCGTATAATTTAGCCACCTTCGGCTTGCAGAAGTCTACCAGCCAATGGCTTGGACTTCGCAGAATTTGGCCACCTTAGGCTCTTTTTACGGAAGTCTGCAAGCTGCAGCTTGGACTCCGTAGATTTTGGCCACCTTCGGCTCTTTTTGCGAAAGTCTACCAGCCAATGGCTTGGACTTCGCAGGTCTTTGGCCACCTTCGGCTCTTTTTACGGAAGTCTACCAGCCAATGGCTTGGACTCCGTATGGTGTGGTTTTGGGCTCTTTTACGGATGCCTACAAGCCAGTGGCCTGGGCTCCGGATTATGCCAGCCCCCACGCCGGAGGCTCCGAACTTTATGGGTTCGAAGTCCGGAAATACAACCCAGCTTAATGACACTTCCCTCTCGGTCGACCCCGCGGTTCCAGTGCGTCCACTCGGAAGCTGGAAGTCTATGAGGGGAAGGCAACTATCAGGGTCATATGCTTTATTAATTGAGGTGATTACAAGCGAATTACAAGGAGCCCTTATGTGAAGTATCGCTTTAGGTGCTCCGCATGCCAAGTATGCGCTAGCTCTTCACCTTCTAAGTTAGCTAATTTAAACGAACCAGGGCGCCCTGAACAGACAATTAGGTATGGTCCTTCCCATTTATTCCCTAACTTCCCTGGTGCTATTACACTTCGTAGAACAAGATGACCCGGTCTTAATTCATTGATTTTAACCTTCGGGTCAAACCAAGCCTTCGTCTGCTGATGATACTTTGATAAATTTGCTACAGCTCGAAGTCTTGTCTCTTCTGATAGATCTAACGAAGCTTGTCTTTCTTCTTCGATGTCCGGTTCGGTGCTGCGAAATGATCCCCCTTTGAGCTCTGTCGGAGTCATGGCTTCATCTCCGAATAGTAACCTGAACGGAGTAAAACCTGTGGACCTTGTCTGCGTAGTCCGAATGGACCACAGAATCTTCGGAAGCTCTTCGGTCCACAGTCCTTTAGATAATCCTACTATTCTTCGATTCAGCCCTGATAAAATATTTCCATTGGCTCTTTCTACAGCTCCATTGGACTGAGGATGCCTCACCGCAGCAAAACATAGCTGAATGCCTAGGTCTTCGCAAAACTTCCTGAAAGGTTCTGCATCAAACTGTGTTCCATTATCAACTGTTAAGTACTTAGGCACTCCGAACCGACAAATGATTTTCTTCCAGAAGAATTTTTGTACATTGTTCGAAGTGATAGCTGTTAAGGGTTCTGCTTCTACCCACTTAGAAAAATATTCAATGGCTACCACTGCGAACTTCAAATTTCCTTTGGCTATTGGAAAGGGACCGATTAAATCCATGCCCCATCTGGCCATGGGCCACACCGGAGCAATAACTTGAAGAGCTGTTGGTGGGCGATGACTTCGTCGTCCCATCCATTGACATCCTTGACAAGTGCGGACTAAGCTCTCCGCATCAGCTGTTATTGTAGGCCAATATAGCCCCTGGCGAAGTGTTTTCCCTGCCAAGGCTCGAGGGGCTAAATGGCTACCACAAAGGCCTTCGTGAATTTCTCGAAGAATTTCTTGACCTTCGGAATGAGATATACATCGGAGTAGAGGGGAGCATACTCCGGCCTTGTATAATATACCGTTGATTAACTGATAGTTTCTGGCTCTGAGCTTTAATCTTGACAACTGGGGCTCTTCGGGCAAATTTGTTCCTCCCTGTAAAAGTTCCATGATCGAATTTTTCCAATCTGTACTAGGAATGCAAAGAATCTCCGCAGAGGGAACTTGTGGCACCGAAGGTACATTGAGCTCCTCATAAAAAGCTTCTTCGGGCACATCCACAGCTCCGGCTGCAGCCTTCGCTAAGATGTTCGCTTGCACGTTTTCCGCTCTTGGTATACTCCGAATGGAAATACCCTTGAAGTGTGCTTCGATTTTGCGGATTTCTTCTAAGTACTTTACAAGCTGTGGATGCCGAACTTGGAAACTTTTGTCTACGTGCCCTGCTACTATTTGAGAATCTGTTTTTATAATTATTCTTGTAGCCCCTAGAGCACGTGCTTTCCGGAGTCCCAATAAAATCCCTTCGTACTCCGCTATATTATTCGTAGACATAAAGTTGAGTCTTGCGGAGTACATTGCTCTTTGCCCAGACAGTGAAATCAACACTGCTCCAATGCCTGCTCCAGATGCTTGGAAAGCCCCATCGGAGTAAACTGTCCAAACTCCGTCACTTGACTTCTCCGAAGCTAAATTCGCAGGTGGAGTCCACTCTGCTACAAAGTCTGCTAGGACTTGGGATTTGATTGCTGTCCTTGCTAGAAAAGATATAGCGAAGGGTGCTAGCTCAACTGCCCACTTCCCAATCCTTCCAGTTGAATCTTTGCTTCGGAGCATATCTCCCAAAGGATACGAAGTTGGTACAATTACATTGTGAGCCAAAAAATAGTGCCTTAACTTCCTTGAAGCCATTATCAAAGCATAAACGAACTTCTCAAGTTCGGAGTATCTTGTCTTCGCTCCTGATAATGCTTCGGATACAAAATAAACAGGATTTTGTACCAACTTCCCGCTGCAATTCAATTCTCTCACAAGGACTGCACTGACAGCAGAGCCTGTAGCTGCAAGATAAAGAAGTAGGGTTTCGTCCGCACTAGGCACCGTAAGTGTAGCAAGATTACTCAGATACTCTTTAATATCTTCGAAGCTTTTCTGACACTCCGGTGTCCATGCAAAATCTTCGGACCCTTTCAATGCTTTGAATATAGGCAAACTCCTCTCCGCATATCTTGATAAAAACCTGCTAAGTGCTGCCAGACGCCCAGTCAGCTTTTGCACTTGCTTTAAATTCTCCGGAGGAGCCATCTTCTGTAGCGCAGTTATTTGTGTAGGGCTAGCTTCAATTCCCCTGCTTGAAACTAAATACCCTAACAACATTCCAGCCTTAGCTCCGAATATACATTTTTCGGGGTTAAGACGGATCCCACATGCCCGAAGGCTATTGAATGTTTCTGCTAAGTCTAGGCTATGTTGGTGCTTTAAAGCACTCTTTATTACAATATCATCCATATAGGCCTCCACATTGCGACCTAGTTGATGACCTAGAGCCTTAGCAACTAATCTCGAAAAAGTAGCCCCGGCATTTCTTAGGCCGAAGGGCATTCTTACATAGCAAAAGACTCCCGAAGGAGTTACGAAGCTTGTCTTGATTTCATCTTCGCGTTTCAACCATATTTGATGATAACCAGAATACGCGTCGAGGAAGCTTAGTAACTCCGAACCTGCGGTGGAGTCAACCAATTGATCAATTCGGGGCATGGGGTAGGGGTCACGTGGGCATGCTTTATTCAAGGATATGAAATCAATGCACATGCGCCACTTTCCGGAAGACTTCTTTCTGACGAAAACTGGGTTGGCTAACCATTCTGTGTGAGCCACTTCTCTAATAATCCCAGCCTTCAACAATTTGTCAACTTCGTCCTTAGCTAAAGCATCTCTTTCTGCGGACATCTTCTGGAGTCCTTGCCGAACAGGCCGGGCCTTCGGGTTTACAAGTAAACTGTGCTCAATGATATCCCGATCGACTCCGGTGATATCTTCGTCAGACCAAGCGAAGACATCCAAATTTTCTTCTACTACCTTTTCCAAGGAGGTTGCAACTTCAGGAGGTAAATCTTTACCAAATTGAAAAGTGTACTCTTTACCATCTTTAACAATGACCTTCGTTGCAATCTCTCCTTCGGGACTTGGCCTCGGAAAAGACTTCTTCGAAGCTTCGGAGGAGGCTGAAAAAATTTATTCATTATCCTGCACACTGTTTACTTGCCTCGGATCAAGAGGGGGACCATGACCATATTCCGCTCTCCGAGCAATGGCTTGATCTCCGAAGACTGTAAGGACTCCTGCTTGTGTGGGCCTCTTCAATCACAAGTAATTGTGATGCGCCACAGCTCCGAACTGGTTCAACATGCCCCGTCCGAAGATGACGTTATAAGCATACGGGGCATCTACCACATCGAAGATTACTTCTTCAGTCCGGGCTAATAAACCTTCTCCGAAGGTAACTTCCAGGCCTATCTGGCCAAGTGCATCAAGCGGAGGTCCTGCGAAGCCTTGCAGAGGACGAGCCGCTGGGAGGAGATGCTTCCTAGAAATGCATAATTGATCGAAGGCTTGAACAAAAGTGATATCTGCCGAACTACCTCCGTCAATCAGCACCCTTCGAACTTCAGTGCCCGCAATATCAGCAGTGATAACCAATGGATCTGCGTGCGAGAACTTAATACCAGCTGCATCCTCCGCAGAGAAAGATATCGGAACATGAGACCACTCCGGCATTGCAGCTGCAGATGACGAAGTCTCAATATGACCTACCTCCCGAACGTACTCTCTTCGCTGTCTCTTGGACATGCTTCCGAGGGTACCTCCTCCGGAGATAGGGAGAACTACTCTCTTTCCTCTATCTTGCCCTTCCTCTTGCTTCGAAGGTGGCATAATATTGGCCACCGGAGGGTGCCTTGCAGCATCAAAGTTTCCTATTCGCGCCACAGCTTGAACTGGCTCCGGGTGCGTTACAATTGGACTTCGGTCGGTACTACCTCGACCCGAAGTTCTCTCCAAATACTCTCCCCTTAGGGTAAGTATAGCCTTGCAAGTATCAGTTGCATGGCTTCGATTTTCTCCATGGATGCAGCAGAAAAGGGTCTGGCCCTTGCCAGCCGTTTTCCCTGGCGGCCTCCAGCCGCTGGCCTTGTTTCCCGTAGACTGTGGAGCCTTCTGTGTAAACTTCTATGAGGGTGCAATGTTTAACACTTCGGACCGAGGGTGCTTTTGCCCTCTTCTTCGATCATGTTGCACTTCAAAGGTTGGTTCTTGCTGCTGTGTCGAAGTTGTTACTTCTATTTTTACTTCTTGCAACATAGACGGAGTTGCTGCAGTCCTTCGGAGCCAACCTTCTTCCGATCTTGCGTACTCCTCGAAGTACGACATCAACTGGGAAACTGTAGATATGTCTTTCCGGTGAAGCTTATCCAGAAGACCTTGATGAGTAACTCCTTCCCGAGCTGCATCAACTACCGAGGATGTAGATAACCCTCGGATCTGCGACTTCGTGTGAGCGAAGCGCTTGAAATACTGTCTCAAAGTCTCTCCAGGGAGTTGCTTCACCTGGAAAAGGCTTCCTGTTGACATCGGGGGCACGAAGGTGCCCTGAAAATTGCTTATAAACTTCCTCTTCAGCTGTCCCCATGAGTTAATGGATCCTGGCTTCAAAGACCAGAACCACCTTAGAGCCACTCCTTGAAGAGCTAAAGGGAAGCACTTCGCCATGGTGTTCCGGACTCCTCCACTAGCTTCAATCGCTAGTGCGTAAGAACGAACGAACTCTTCGGGATCTTCATCTCCGGCATACTTGCAGAGCTTCGAAGTCTTGAACTTTGGTTCAAAGCGGACCTTCTGAAGCTCAGGGTGTAGCGGAGATTCATTGTCGAAGGAAGCGTTCTCCGGGGCTTCGGGATAATCGAGACCATCGTCTTCGGGTACTTCGGGGATGGTTGGGATGGGGGTAGAGCGAAGTCTGTTCGCAGCATCCTGCCGCCATCTTGCTACTTCAGCTTGAAAACTGGCCATTTGGGCAGCCATATCTCCAAGATTGTCTTCATCTCCTCCGGAAGGACCTTCCGGGTCTTGAGAACTGTGATGATCAGTTCGAAGTGGAATTTGAGGTGGGAGAGGAACTCCGCCGGGCCGAAGTATGGATGAAGTCGGCGGAGGGTCTTCGTGCATTCGAGGAAGGGAGGTTCCTTCTGGAGTCTGAGGTGGAGGAATAGACGAAGATCCTCCGACCTCAACTATGTCAGAAAATAACAATCCGGAGGTCCGAGGAGACCTTCGAACTGGGTTACCAGAGGCGCTCCGCTTCGGAGGCATGGTGAAAAGATTTGGTAGAGAACGAAGTTTTTCGAACTATGTTCCCCACGGACGGCGCCAACTGTTGGCGTAAAAGATTACGCTAACAGGTTTCTGTAGAAAAGAAACTAACAAACAAAGTGTCTGTGAAGCAAACTGTTCTAAGCCTCCAAAAGGATAATAGCTTAGAATAGTTCGAAAGTGTGTATTGAATAACTTGTATTCGGTCCGTATTACAGGGTGAAATGGGGGGTATTTATAGGCCCAAACATTAAGGAAAAGACCTATTTACCCCTCAATTACAACCGACGTAGTGGAAACTATTCAGTTCCCTTAATAGGGCTAAAATAGTAAAAGATTAATCTAATGAGAAAGAAGATAAGTCTTCCATCTTAACTGGCAGAAAAGATCTTGAGAAGCCTATCTTCGAAGATGTACTCCGAACCAATGCCCATCTTTGTACTTCGAACTTGGTTCCGGGTGCCTTCGAAGATGCTTGTCTGGGAACCTTCGAATCCGCTGTCTGTCTTTATGTTACTTCGGCAATAACCCCGAAGATGAGATATTTTTCCCCAACACACTACATATGCCCGCCCACCAACAAAGAGTTGTAGGGCAATAAGGCACAATCAAATGATGCTTCTCAAACAAATTATATTGCTTGGTTAAATCACATTAAAAACATCATAATGAAGACAAATTATTATCTAAGCCTAAGTAGAAACGGAGACCTCTCCGACCTCTAGAGCTACCTCTGAGACCAGCTCGGTCTTCGGAGCCTAGAGTTCTCAAAAGCTTTTTTGGTTCGAGAGTCAGAGGTCAAAGAAGCTTTAAAGAGGATGAAAGGGGGCAAGGCGATGGGTCTGGATGGCATCCCAATAGAGGTGTGGAAATTCCATGGGGATATTGCTATCGTTTGGCTAACCAAGTTGTTCAACCATATTTTTCGATCAAACAAGATGCCCGATGAGTGGAGGAGGAGTACATTAGTACCAATCTTCAAGAACAAGGGAGATATTCAAAGTTGTACCAACTATCGAGGGATTAAGCTCATGAGCCACACTATGAAGCTTTGGGAGAGAGTTATTGAGCATCGCCTCAGAGGAATGACGCATATCACCATGAACCAATTTGGATCCATGCCTGGAAGGTCAACCATGGAAGCAATTTTTTTAATAAGACAAGTCATGGAGCGGTATAAGGAGCAGAAGAAGGACTTGCACATGGTTTTTATCGACTTGGAAAAGGCCTATGATAAAATACCTAGGAATCTCATATGGTGGGCATTGGATAAGCATAAAGTCCCAACAAAGTATGTTACGCTCATTAAGGACATGTATGACAAGGTTGTGACTAGTGTCCGAACAACTGATGGTGATACAAATGTTTTCCCGATTAACATAGGACTACATCAAGGTTCAGCTTTGAGCCCTTACCTATTTGCCTTAGTGATAGATGAGGTCACGAGAGATATACAAGGAGATATTCCTTGGTGTATGCTTTTCACTGATAATGTAGTTCTAGTAGATTAAAGCCGGGAAAGAGTAAATAGAAAGCTAGAGTTATGGCGTCAGACCCTAGAGTCAAAAGGATTTAGAATTAGCAGGACCAAAACCGAGTATATGAGATGTGACTTTGGTACTACGATTAGTGAGGATGGAGATGTAAGCTTGGGAGGCCAAGTAGTACCAAAGAAGGACACCTTCCATTATTTGGGATCGATGCTTCAGAAAGATGGTGATATTGATGAAGATGTTAGCCATAGGATCAAAGCGGGGTGGATGAAATGGCGTCAAGCATCGGGAGTCCTATGTGACAAGAGAGTGCCACAGAAGTTGAAAGGCAAGTTCTACAGGACGACGATTAGGCCTGCTATGTTATATGGGGCTGAGTGTTGGCCTACTAAGAGGCGGCATATCCAACAACTATGTGTCACAGAGATGCGTATGTTGCGTTGGATATGTGGGCACACAAGATTGGACCGAGTGAGAAACGATGACATACGCGATCGGCTAGGAGTAGCGCCAATTGAAGAAAAGCTTATGCAACACCGGTTGAGATGGTTTGGGCATGTCCACCGGAGACCCCCAGAGGCACCGGTGCACAGAGGTATCATAAGGCGGGTCAATAATGTGAGGAGAGGTAGAGGGCGACCAAACTTGACATGTGTTGGCGTAAAAGATTACGCTAACAGGTTTCTGTAGAAAAGAAACTAACAAACGAAGTGTTTGCGAAGCAAACTGTTCTAAGCCTCTGAAAGGATAATAGCTTAGAATAGTTCGAAAGTGTGTATTGAATCACTTGTAATCGGTCCCTATTACAGGGTGAAATGGGGGGTATTTATAGGCCTAAACATTAAGGAAAAGACCTATTTACCCCTCTATTACAACCGACATTAAGGAAACTATTCGGTTTCCTTAACAGGGCTAAAACGGTAAAAGACTAATCTAATAGGATAGAAGATAAGTCTTCCATCTTAGCTGGCAGAAAAGATCCTGAAGGGCTTTGGTTCGAAGACATACTTCGAACTAGTGCCTGTCTTTGGGCTTCGAACGAGGTTCTGGGAATCTTCGAAGATGGTCTTCGGACAATCTTCGAAATGGTTGACTGCCTTTATGCTGCTTCGGCAATAACCCCGAAGATGAGATATTTTCCCCCAACAGTAGCCCCTCGAATACGCTTCTCCGTTTGACCTGTAACGTTAGGAGAGCAGTATACGGAAAGAAAAGATAACCAATCATAGGGGTTATTGGTTTTTATTTTATCTTCGAAATGCATGAAGATATGAACTTCGAATCAGTCGTAAGGTAATTACTTTTCGAACTATCTTAGAACTGACTCAGGAAGTCCGAAAGTCTTTTTAGACTTAGAAAAAATAGCCGTTAGTTCCTGTTTCTAACGGAAGTTATATGATGCGTTATTTCCGAAGGAAAATAACGGGCGGGAATGCGAAAGGGCAGAGCCCAAACGGTAACCAACGGAACGATTAGGCTATAAATAAAGAGCCCAAAACTTACCCGATTACCTTTTCACCGCTTTCTCCCAGTTAAAAGCTTTTGAACCCTTTGAGTTCTTGAGCCCTAGCTTTTGAGTTCTTGAGCCCTAGCCTCCGTTCCCTCAGATCAATCCAGCAATCGCGATGGTGAAGACCAAGGGATCTGCGCCTCCTTCGGCCTTGGCTCGGCAACAGGCGGCCGCAGCAGCAGCAGCAACATTGGCGGCGACACCCTCGATGCAGGCGGCAACATCCATGGCGGCAGGGGGGAGAAATCCCCAAATCCCCGATGACCAAGGTCTGTGTCCACCATCGACTAAATACTTGGATCAATCTTTTGAGTTGGGGCCGTCTACCTGCAAGAAAGAATCTTTGGCAATCACAGCGGGGGGAAAGATTAGTGATGGTGTTATGATTCGGAAACCGGGCAATGAATCGATTCCATCACCAAGACCCGGAGAGGTTGTAGTGTTCGAAGCTTTTTTCGAAGCGGGCTTGGGCCTCCCTGCTGTGGATTTCTTGGCCGAAGTACTTGACCTGTTTCATGTAACCCTCCCCCAGCTATCTCCGAATGCTGTAGCTAGATTAGCTATCTTCGAGTGGGCACTGAGAGCCGAAGGTTGTGAGGGGAGGGCTGAAATCTTCGCTGCGCTTCATAGAGCAACTTGTCAGCCGAAGACCTTCGTAGGCTCCGGAGGTGAGAAAGTGGTGGTTTCCTTCGGAAGCATTAATTTTAGGCTTCGTGATGAATATGCCATGCAATTCCCTGCTAAGGCCATCAATGCTAGATGGTACACCGATTGGGTCCTGAGGTGGTTTATGCCGAAGTTGGAGTGAGCAGTCCTCTGGCCGGTCCCCTCAAAGAAATCCAGTTCCGGAAGGAAGCCTTAGTGCAACCTGACGAAGGCCAGCTCGAAGCTCGCCTCAACTTGCTTCAGAAAATCAGCAGAAGGTTGAGCATGCGGGACTTAGCCGAAGAGTTCCTCGGACTACAAATTCCTCCGTTGATGGCCAACTGGCCTATCGTCTTCGAGGATGACTCGGAAGGCGGTCTTCGCAAGATTAACTATACTTCGAGCCCTGCAGGTAACTTCGAAACCAACATGCATATTACATATTTACTTCGAAGAAAGACTAACTCGAATTATTTTTTAGCTTCTTCAGCCCCTATTACTTCAGAGAAAATTGTAAGGGCTTCGGAGAAGATTCTGGGCGCTCCAACTCCGTCGGAAAAAGAATGGCGAATCAAATTAGTCGGAAGTTGGGAGCGATTTAACAGAGTATGGGGAATGTTGGAGTTAACTCCGCCCCCTCTGATGGACTGGGTGCCTCAAGAGAAAGGCCCCAAGAAAAGAGTAGCTGAAGCCGGAGCTTCCAGCTCAGCGAAAACCCCGGTGAAGAAGGTGGCTCGGAAGCCAAAGAATCTCGCACCTTCGGATCCTGCTCCTTCAAGCTCAAGAACCTCACTTTCTGGTTCTAAAGAGGATGAAGGTATTTTATTAGTGAAATTAATTGATGAACATGCAGCTCAACGAAGTATTCACATTGAAGATACTGCAGGTATTCCAGAGCCTCAAGCCAACATCGAAGAAGTAAGAGCTCCGGATACCCAGGAGGAACAAATCGAAGCCCCTATGGGTGTAGATGAGGCCGAAGTACCTGCGAACGTACCGGAGTCTGGAGATAATGCTGATCAACCAAGGACTTCGGTAGTTCAAGAAGATACAACTCAGGCCGGAGTTCCTATGGATGAAGGTGGGGTCGAAGTCACTATGGCTTCGATTCCTGAAGAAGTAACGAGGACTCCCCACGGACGGCGCCAACTGTTGGCGTAAAAGATTACGCTAACAGGTTTCTGTAGAAAAGAAACTAACAAACGAAGTGTTTGCGAAGCAAACTGTTCTAAGCCTCCGAAAGGATAATAGCTTAGAATAGTTCGAAAGTGTGTATTGAATCACTTGTAATCGGTCCCTATTACAGGGTGAAATGGGGGGTATTTATAGGCCTAAACATTAAGGAAAAGACCTATTTACCCCTCTATTACAACCGACATTAAGGAAACTATTCGGTTTCCTTAATAGGGCTAAAATGGTAAAAGACTAATCTAATAGGATAGAAGATAAGTCTTCCATCTTAGCTAGCAGAAAAGATCCTGAAGGGCTTTGGTTCGAAGACATACTTCGAACTAGTGCCTGTCTTCGGGCTTCGAACGAGGTTCTGGGAATCTTCGAAGATGGTCTTCGGACAATCTTCGAAATGGTTGACTGCCTTTATGCTGCTTCGGCAATAACCCCGAAGATGAGATATTTTCCCCCAACAACATGGGAGGAGGCAATCAAAAGGGACTTGAAGGAATGAAATATCCCAAAGGAGTTGTGTTTGGATAGAAGTGCTTGGAAAGAAGCTATCCACGTGCCCGAACCGTGATTAGGCCTTTTCCCTTTTAGTGCTCTTAAAAGCTTCCCCCTCCTTTTTTCTCTCTCTCTCTTTTTGGTGACTTCTTGTTGGGTTTCAACTCTAGCCTACCCCAACTTACTTGGGACTAAAAGGCTTTGTTGATGTTGATGTGAGTTCGATTACCCTTCTTCGAAGCTCTCCAGGTTTTCTGCTCTTCGAGAAGTTCGGCCCAGGTTAAAAGCCGTTTGGAGCTAGCCTCCATTGGTTCCTCAACTTGATTCTCTAAATCGGACCAATCAACATACTCCGAAGATGAAGACATTATTACTTTATCTTCTTCTTTGATATAAGAAAGGACTTCACTACAAACATCGGGTGCTAACTCTCAATGCTCCCCTCGAGGAACATAAAATCGTGGGCGCCTATAAGGCCTTAAGCTTTCAAGAATATCCCATTGTTGGCGAAGCCCTTCGTCAAGTTCTAATACTTCGAGATCAAAGTCCGAAGCATGTGGAAAAACCTAAAAGCGAACATCCAAGCAAAGACTTTTCATTCATTGAAACAAAAGAACATTACAAAGTCTTTTTTACATAACAAAGCGCCCTAAGAAGAAAGACCTTCAGGTCCAGAGGCGGAGCTGTTGGCAGAGGTGGAGCGGAGGCCTCATCTCTGCTTGCCTCTGCCAACGGCTTCGTCGATCCATGCCTTGGCCGCAGCTTCATTATCTACTTTCCAGGTCACCCGGAAGGGTTCCCAAGCCGAAGCAACATCTAGAGATGGTCATAGCAAGCCTTCGTCAGCGAAGCTTGCAGGCGTCGAACCCTTCGCCGGAGCAATGGAGACCTTGATGGCTTCGAGATGACGAAGGACTCCGATCTCGGCTACTTGCCTTGAGATTTCTCCATAGCGAGTACTGGAGCCATTCATCATCTTGGCCACCGCTTGGATCATCTTGAGCTTATGGTCAAGAGGTTCGTTCGCCGCAGCTGAGGAAGATTGGAAGACCATTCAAAAAATTCCAGAACACCCCGGAGGGTGTCCATGGTTTGATCAGCCACCTCGATATGCCTCACCTTAGCCTTTGTCTTCTCGGTGGTGACGACGGAGAGCTTAGCTGTCTTCATCATTAAATAATTCTTCTAAGACAACGCTTGCTAAAGTGCCTCTCGGAGCCGCACAAGTTCAGCCCCAGAAGTCATCTCCGCTGCTCGAAGCTTGTCCACTTCATCTCTTAGCACCATTCGCTCCACTTGGAGCACCTTAATTGAAGACACCAGGCCAGCATGAGCATGTTGCTCCATATGGAGCGCCTCCTCCGCAATGGCATTGGCCCTATGCTCTTCGAGGAGTTCTTCCTCCAACTGCAGGGACTTATCTTCCGAGCCTTTAAGGGCCCTCTAGAGCATTGTAACCTTCCTTTTGAGCCGATTAAACTCGAGCTCGTTGGTAGTTGCCACCGCTCTAGCAAGAACAAATTGCTGCAAAAAAGCAAAGTAAGTATGATGTAATTACATTGAATAAAATGTACATTTTGTCCCTCGCATACCTAGAGGGTATCCTTTTCTAGGGTTATATCTAGCTCCGATCCACTGGGTTCTCTCAGCGCAGAGACTAGCTTGGAGTTTCCAATCTCTTGGCTCTTTTCATCCAAGGGCTGTAGGAGAGACCAAAGCTCTATCCGCTGCTCCAAGAACGGAGCTAATAGCGGGAGCCAGGACAAGGCCCTCTGATCATCTTCGGCAGGATCCTCTTCTGAAGCATCCACCGAAGGATTGTTTGTCGATGGCGTTGTCATCAAGGAAGGGAGAGGCCCAGGCCAAGACTTGCCTTTACCTCTCCACATTACAGGAGCCGCCGGAGCCACCTCTTCCGTCGGAGTGGACCCCTCCGCAGGAGTGACCCCTTCAGCTAAAGTAGCTCCAAAGGAAGTAGCCTCCACCACCGGAGCTACCTCTTCTACTGGAGCCTTGTCCCTAACTGGAGCCAATTCCTCCGCCAAGGCTCCGTCTTGGGATGGAGCCATATTGCTCCCTGAAGCATCTACAAACATAAGGTATTTGTAAATTATCTAAAAGATATTGTCAAAACAATGAAATTATTTTAGGTATGATGAATCAAGAAGTAAAGGTCAACGGATTACCTCCATCTAGATTTTGAGGGAGGATTACGGGATCCCCTAGATACTCGTACATTCCAAGGTACTCCTTGATGTCCTCCCCCCAAGTTTGGGCTGGAGTAGTAGACGTAGAGGCCCTTACCTCCATCACCACTACTCCAGTCAATGGCGAATCAGAGCCTTCCGGCTCAACTCCCTGAACCCCTACAGGCTAAGTTTGGACTGCCATCTCCTCTTCAGCCACCGGTGTCGCTCCGACATCCACCCGAGATGGATCCTCAGTTTCAGCCCGAGAATCCCCCTCGCCACCCTCCATGAGTAGAGCTTCAAGCTCCCTCCCCATTCGGGCCTCCGAAGTCTCATCCTCTTCAGAATCCTCTGAAGAAGAGCTTCGAATGTCTAACGAAGGTGGAGACATCAGAGGTGAAGAGAGCTTGGCCTTCCATGCCACATTTTTCATCAGGGTCTTCATGGCCTTGGAGGTCCCAGCAGCAGCTTTCCTCTTTCGAGACACTGGACCCGCTGCGTTGAATCTTGGAAGAGGAGGAGCTTCGATTCCGAGTGCACTCCACACTCGGTTGGAGCATTCCCAGCTCCCAACCAGCTACATCCTCTACTTCTTCTCCACTGTAGTGGGGGCGCCGAGCACCCTCTCCGCTTCCTGAGCTATTTGCTCCGGAGCCAGCGCCAACAGAGCTACTGAAACAAGGTAACAATCTATTAAGAAAACTATGTATATTCTATATGACTAATTTGAGTGCAGGAAATATCAAAGTGTTACCCACCGAGTTCGATGCGATCCCTCGAAGATCCCCCTCTAAAGCATTGTGAAAAACAATGGGCCAATTGGCCCCGAGCGGAGGTATCCGGAGGGCGATGAACTCCTCCATCAAGTCTCACATACTCATGCACATGGCCACCGAAGACAACAACCCAAGTCACATTGAAAGTATACTTGAGTCCAAAGTCACCTCCGCCTCCCTCTTGTATCAGATCTCTTGCAAAGGCCCCGCTATTGATAGAAAAATATGGCATTTATGTCTAGATCATCAAAATATCAATTTTGGTGATTTGCGACGAAAGTACACATGTCCAGGGTCTGTCCGAAGCCCTACAGGGCCGAAGTCCTTTGAGATATGGGCTCTGAAAGCCTCTAGCCAGACCATGGGCTTCGGCCGAGAAGCCTTCGAAGGGCCACGCTATTGAAGCTTTGGCCCGAGGAGCAGGCCTCGACGGGCCTGGCCGAAACCCACCTCGGCAGAGATAGAGTTGTATGCGTTTCCAGCTCAATCTTTATATCTATCTGACCGGATTAATAGCAGATTAGATTAGGAGTTAAGCCCCTATAAATAGAGACCCAAGGTCGGCGTAGAAAGCCCCCCAACTCAAACCAAACCAAAGCCCCATGCTTTGATCATATTTACTTTACCTTTATTTTCCTGTACCTCTTCGTCGGTTTGCCTGGAAGCCCTCCGCCGGCCACTACGGAACAGTGGTAATCCTTGTTACTTCGCTTGTGAAGTATCCATTAATCTACGTAATATATTGCTATCGCAATGTACTTCGCCTGTGAAGTATCCGCTAATCTGCGTAACAGATTGCTACCTTCGCTACTAGTGCAACACTTAGCAAAATTCGGTCCCCAGGCCGAATTAGCACTTCAAACTCTGCTGTTGCAGGTTCGCACGTCTGGAGCTACTTCATTGGAGGTGTCCAGAGCTGATAGATCAGTTTCGGAGGTCCCCAGGACACCCTTTGGCGGGACTGCAGGCTTCGGCAATAGGCTTCACCAAGCATACTTCGTCACAACAGGCTCCACCACGACCATATTCTGCACCGGACGAAGTTGCACTCGTGTGTGGCCCTCGCGTCACTATTTCGTAGTTTGTTGTATCGGAGATCGCCCACCGAACCCCGCTGTTTGGAGGTGATCATCGCGTCCAGATCCGCTCGGATTCCATCTTCGATAGGATCGGCCCAAACGTCGAAGCACCCTTCGGCAGAGCACTTTGCACCAGACGCCAAAGGTACACTTCGGTGACCCCTTCGCACCAGACTTCGAACCAGACGGGCTCCAAGTGGTTTGCTGATTTTATTCTGTTTAATCTATCCCTTTCGGCTAATTGGATTATTTTTTGTAATCTGGATGCCTGGCGACTCCAACCCCCTTATCACTACTAAGGGTAGTCGGAACGCGACGTCGGTGCCACATCACGCTTAGGCTTGTCCCTAAGTATCCGTGCACTTTTGGATCGTCGAACTGACCCAAGTGCGGGGGCACGTTTCCGTGTCAACACACTTTTTGGCAACTCCGCTGGGGAAGGCTACGCCAACATGATGAGTACGTCTACATCGGCCACTGGTACATCCACATCAACTACTACGTCTACACTACCGATGGACGCAATAGCAGGCGAGGATATCAACAATTGCAGCATATTGTCACCTACACTTGAAGATATCCCCGTAGAAGACCGATCAGAGATCGAGGCAAAGTTAAAGGCGCTCCAAGACATGATGCTTGGGGTCTACGTCAAGACACGCACAGGCTTTATCAAGCGTGACATCGTCACCCCCGACCTCTATTAGGTCCCGGTGACACCTGTATCGCCTCGTTTATCTTCTTTAGAAATTGAGGAGAAAATAGCCGCATCAGTAGATCAAGCCATTAGTGCTTCGCTAGCCAACCGCTTAGATTCGGCTGTCAGCTCCCAAGTAGAGGCGACTCTCAGAAGATTCGGCTTTACTAAGGCCGTACCCCCGGTTCCTATAGCTAGTGCACCTCCGGCAAATCACGTGTACGGTAGAACTAATGACAGCACTGGCGCAATCATGTCTCTGGCCTCATCACTTATGGCTGAGACCCATCATTACACTTACGGTCAAACTAATACTGCATACCACGCACCACCACCTGCACCAAAGCCCGCGCTGCCCGCACCACATGCGCAGGCGCCTAGACACGAACATGCCATACAAATAGCACGTAGGGAGGAGGCCCATGGCCGCAACGCCGATATCCCACTACGTGTCGTGCCCCCGCATGAGAGGCGCACACAAAAAACATACCAAGATGAAATAGAGGAGCGGGTCCGCACACTATTTAAAGAGTGTGCTAGCTTCGTGCCCAAGGGACGGATTAGGGTTTACCGTAAAGCATACCCCGACCACCTCGACACAGTACCCTACCCCCGCAGTTATAGAATCTCTGAATTCACTAAATTTGATGGCGAGGGTAGCAAGACTACACTAGAGCATGTTAGTCAATTTTTGGCACAATGTGGAGAAGTTAGCGGGATAGATGCTCTAAAGGTTAGATTATTTTCTCTCTCGCTATCCGGCACTGCTTTCACTTGGTTTTTGGCGCTCCCGCAGAACTCCATCCAAATGTGGGATGATTTAGAGCAAAAATTCCATGATTACTTTTATACAGGCAAAATAGAACTTAGGCTTTCACATTTGACATCAGTCAAGCAGAAATCTAGTGAGAGCGCCTCTGAGTATATCAAGCGTTTCAGGGATACTAGAAACCGATGTTTTAGCCTTAATATTTCAGAAAGGGACTTGGCGGAACTAGCTTTTAACGGGTTGCGTTGCCAAATTAAAGAGAGGTTACATCACCAAAACGTTTTCGAAGTTAGCCAAGTTCTACAGCAGGCTCTGGTCCAGGAAGGCCGAGCCAAAGATAAGAAATTTATTAAGACGTTTAGCAAGCCTAGGGCTGAAATCCACATCATGGAACGCTCTGATGAGGAGGAGTTAGAGGAAGAGGATTCGACCGACATGTACGCGGCCGAATGGGTTTGTAACACTAAAAATAAACCTATCACTTGCTCCGAATTACGACCATCCCCTACAAAGAATATACTTAGTGATGTCAAGTACTCGTTTGATATAACTAAAATGATAAAATATTTGATTTTCTCTTGAAAAGTCAGCTTCTCAGGTTACCTAAGGGTCAAGTCATTCCACCTATCGATGAGTTAAAGAAGCATCCATACTGTAAGTGGCATGATTCACATTTGCATAATACTAATGATTGCAATGTTTTTCGGTGGTAGATACAATTAGCCATAGAAGAAGGACGATTGAAGATAGACCATGATCCGAAGATGAAGATGGATAAAGATCCTTTTCCAGTCAGCGCCGTCGACCTCAGCGAAAAGAAGGTGCTAATTCGGCCAGAACAGGCCAAGTCGGCTAAAGGGAAAGATGCAATTATTGGGGAACCACGCACTCGCACACTCATACCAAAGAATCCTAAGGTAGGAGTGTGGAAACAGAACATTAATACCCCTTCGGCTAAGGCTCGCAAGAGGCTGAAGTTAACATATGGCATGTTGTTGAACAAACATCAGAGGAGGGCCAAGGAAGCAAGTCCACATGCCAAGCTAAAACAGCCGAAGGGTCCAAGACCCTCGGACGGTGGCTTTGCACCAAAGCACGCGACCCCCTCGCACGAAGGCTTCGGGCCATGGTGGCCTAATGCTCCACACGGTGGTTCCGAGCCGCGACGGACGAACCCCCCGTACGACAGCTTCGAGCCCCAGTGGTCGGATCCCATATACAACAACTTCGGCCCCTAGTGGCCGAACCCCGCACCATGTTTGATGTCTCCGATGGGAGGCTTCGGCCCGCACTGGCCGAACGAACGTACCTCTGGCCTGGCAGGACCCTTCGCTGGTATGGTCCGATATACCTTCGACTTGGCCATGAGAGCCGCCGATGCCTCCGCCGTATGACTGGGCGGGGACCCCATGGGCTCCGTACGTATCAGGGTCAGGGTACCCTCTGCAACCTAACACTATGCCTTGTTTCCTTCGGAGTATTATGGATGGCAGGGGCCAACAGACGCAGCAGAGGGGGGCATCATCCACACACTGTCCGTGGTGCCTCCGAATCGGACCATGCAGAGCAAAGCCAAAGAGTGCGAGGCCATAACCATCAGACTTGGGTCTCAGGAAGTCCCAATCCCTAAGACTTTGTCATCGAGGTCTGACGGAGGTAAGTCTCATGCTTCGGTCGAGCTCTGCGCCGAAGCTTGGTTCGATCGACCGAACGAGGCTGGTCCGTCTGTCAGGGTTCGCAGCGAAGCCCCTTCCGAACATAGGGTACACAAGGCCGAAGGGCACAATACCACTTCGGCCAGAATTAATGGAAGTCGAACAGTAGCACCAGGCACCAAGCCGCAGCCATCTTGGGCCCCTCCAGGCATGTCCAAATCACAGAAGAGACGCCTACAAAGACTACGAGCACAGGATATGCGCGAGAAGAAAGCTGAGGCCGAGCGCGATGCTATCTTCGAGGAAATCCGCCCTCGGCCAACTACAAAGTAGGTATGGAGGGAGAAGCCGGTTGAGATAAACAACCCGGCTCCTAGTCCGAGCGACGATGATGATGACATGCTTGACGATGATTACTCACCCATCTTTGAAGGGCCTGCACCCCAGGTGATGGATATCAACATCGTCACGCTATCTGTCGAGTTGGCCCTACCGCAGGACGAGGCCGAGGTTGCTCAATTGAACCTCGGCGCGCGCAATGCCATCTTTGAGAAGCCCGAGGACTTGGCTCACCATCTAAAGCCCCTCTATATCAGAGGTCACATCGATGGGAAGCCGATTTCCCGAATGCTCGTCGACGGCGGCGCCACTGTTAACTTAATGCCTTATTCATTGTTGAAGAAACTTGGCAGGGATGAAGATGACCTGAAGAAGACCAACTTGATGCTCAACGGCTTCAACGGCGAGAGCTCCGAGGCCAAGGGGGTGCTATCTATGGAGTTAACGGTGGGCAACAAGACATTGCCAACAACATTTTTCATAGTCGACATACAAGGTAACTATAGCGTATTACTCGGACGCGACTGGATTCATGCAAACTATTGCATTCCCTCTACTCTACACCAGTGCTTAGTACAGTGGGACGGTGATGAGGTGGAGGTCATCCCCGCAGATACTTCAGCCCAAGTAGCTTTGGCCGATGTATCGGTTGACGCCGTCCATAACAAAGTAGAGTGTCTATCAGGTAGAGATCTTTTGGATTACGATTTTGTTAGTGTATCCGGAGGACGGTTTGTACCAGTGTCTGTAAAGCTGGCTGGAGTAGCATGGCTGTTTTGTATTAATAGTCATGTCTAGCAGGAGTAATCTAGATTGGCTAAAGTCTCGTGTGGAACAATATCGGTCTAATAAAGACGGTATTGTCGAGGCCATCGAGGACTTTAGCGAAGTAGAGAAATTAGGACAAGGTTTTGCGTCGGCCGATCCCTTGGAGGAAATCGATATAGGTGATGGTAGCATCCCAAGGCCGACTATTAAACCAACATTTGCAGCCCGATGAAAAGGCTGAAGTACTAAAGTTACTTCAGTCATATGTCGATTGTTGCGCATGGGAATATAGCGATATGCCAGGGCTAAGCCGCGAGCTCGTGGAGCATCGGCTGCCCATCAAGTCCGTATTTAGGCCTTATAAGCAGCCTCCCGACCGCTTTAATTCAGCCGTTTATGACCGAGTTAAGGAAGAAGTGGAGCGACTACTCGAGGCTGAATTTATTAGGCCGTGCAGGTACGCGGAATGGGTTGCTAACATTGTGCCTGTAGAGAAGAAAGGGAGCAGCAAGATACGGGTGTGCATTGATTTCCAGGATCTAAATAGAGCCACTCCAAAGGATGAGTATCCAATGCTGATAGACGACATGCTGATCAATGATGCTTCAGGACACAAGGTACTAAGTTTTCTTGATGGCAATGCTGGTTATAATCAAATCTTTATGGCCAAAGAGGATGTCTATAAAATTGCCTTTCGATGCCCTGGTTTTGTCAGTTTGTTCGAGTGGGTCGTCATGACTTTTGGTCTGAAAAATGCCAGCGCCACATATCAGCACGCTATGAATTTGATCTTTCATGACTTGTTAGGAGTTATGTTAGAAGTATACATTGATGATGTTGTAGTCAAATCGAACGCTATGGGAAACCATTTAGCCGATTTAAAGGTTGCTTTCGATAGGATGCGACAGTATGGGTTGAAAATGAATCCACTTAAGTGTGCTTTTGGTGTGTTTGCGGGTAATTTCTTAGGTTTCATGATTCACGAAAGAGGCATAGAAATTGATCCTAAGAGACTTGAAAAGATTAGAAACGTCGCAGCACCGACATGCAAAAAGGATGTGCAAAAGTTGCTAGGCAAGTTGAACTATTTGCGTCGCTTTATATCCAACTTTTCCGGCAAGATTGATGCCTTTGTCCCCATACTCCGGCTAAAAAACAAAGCCGAGTTCACTTGGGGAGCAAGCCAACAAAGTGGTTTCGAGAAGATCAAGGAGTGCTTGTCATCACTACCCGTGGTAAGAGCACCTAAAGCCGGGATTCCGTTTCGGTTATATATCGCCGCTGAAGATAGCATGATTGGATCCATGCTCACCCAGGAGGTAGAAGGGAAGGAGTGCATCATCACATTCTTGAGCCGCCGCCTGCTGGACGCCGAAACTAGGTACGCGTTTGTGGAACGATTATGTTTATCACTTTACTACGCGTGCACCAAATTGCGCCATTATCTTCTCCCCACTACATGTGTTGTCGTTTGCCAAACCGATGTTATAAAGCACATGTTACAGAAGCCGATTCTAAGTGGAAGAATCGGAAAGTTGGCTTACGCGTTGATTGAGTACGATTTGGCCTACGAACCCCTGAGAGCGATGAAAGGCCAAGTCATAGCTAACATTAAAGTTGATCATCACATAGATGTTAGCTGGAGTGATACTATTGCTTTAGTTGAGGTAGTACCATGGTTCGGCTTGCAAGAGTTGCCAAGGCATTGGAGTGGTTCTCATATCACCTAATGGAATGCACTTTGAAACTTCTGCCCGACTAAAATTTTCCTCCACTAACAACCAAGCCGAATACGAGGCTTTATTGCTAGGTCTTGAATTACTAGAATATGTAGGTGCTAGACATGTTCACGCATATGGTGATTCTTTGTTAGTAGTGCAGCAAGTAGCTAAGAGTGCTCAATGTTTTAACGGCTTGCTAAATAGTTACTTGGATAAATGTCTAGACATAGTTGCCACTTTCGATGACTTTAAAATCTCTCACGTGTCAAGAGAAGCCAATTCAGTCGCAAATGATTTGGCTCAGCGAGCATCTGGTTACCAAGTCAGGAGAGGAATATTTTCTGCATTGGAGAAGCCGATGCTTGGTCTCACCACCAAAGCCAGTAACGGTGGGCAGACGCATGCTCCGGGTCGAACCCCTCGGGTCGCTGAAGGCCACCGCACGCCGAAGCACCTAGATCGGAGTGTTCTGCCAACCAAAGGATTCGGCACGCTGGATTCTGCCAACCACACTCCGAACGGCCACCTCGGCCAGGCTTCGATAGGAGCTAGAATGGCTCGGGGGGCACCCCAAAGTCAATAATTTAGAAGTTTTTTCAGAAGGTGGATCGGCGAGACCCTCTGAAGCCTATAAGGGTGATTGGAGAGTCCCAATTGTCCAGTATTTGAGAGACCCTAGCCAAAGGGTTGATCAGAAGGTTCGGCGACAAGCGTTCAAATTCGTTTTGATAGATGACACATTGTATCGCCGAACCATCGATGGAGTACTGTTGAAGTGTTTAGACCATGAGCAGTCTCAAGTAGCTACAGGAGAAGTCCATGAAGTGCTTTGTGGCACTCATCAGTTGGCCCAAAAAATGGGGTGGATGCTCAAAAGAGCGGGGTTTTATTGGCCAACTACGACCGAAGATTGTTTCAAGTACTATAGAGGGTGTGAAGCATGCCAAAAGTTTGGCAATATTCAGTTGGCTCCTGCCTCATTACTCAATCCTATTGTCAAGCCATGGCCGTTTCGAGGTTGGAGTCTAGACTTCATCGGCCAGATCCACCCTCCATCCTCAAAAGGACACCGGTTCGTGTTGATGGCAAAGGATTACTTCAATAAGTGGACCGAGGCCGTACCTCTCAAGAACATGACTCAAAATGAGGTACGTGATTTTATTTTAAAGCACATCATACATAGATTCGGCATTCCCCAAACTCTTACAACGGATCAAGTTAGTTCATTTGTTTTTGGAGAAGTAAGGGACTTCGTTGAATACTATGGTATTAAGTTGATAAACTCTTCACCTTACTATGCTCAGGCCAATGGTCAGGCCGAGTCTAGTAATAAAACCATGATTAAGCTCATTAAAAATAAAATTGAAGAGTTTCCTAAAAGGTGGCATGAAGTGCTTTCTGAGGTGTTATGGTCTTGTAGGATTGCGAAGCACGGTGCTACTAAAGTCAGTCCATATGAATTTGTATATGGACAAGAAGTCGTTCTGCCCGTAGAGGTAGATCTTGGCTCCTTGAGAGTGTTAAAGCAAGATGGCTTATCTGTTGACGAGTATGAAACTCTTCTAAAGGATAATCTAGAGGAAGTGACCGATAAGAGACTAAGGGCTTTAGAAGCCGTAGAAATGGAAAAGAAGAGAGTAGCTAGAGCCTACAATAAAAAAGTTAGGCCAAAATCATTTCAAATAGGAGACTTGGTGTGGAAAATGATTTTACCCTTAGGCACGAAGAGTGCCAGGTTTGGTAAATGGTCACCTAGTTGGGAAGGTCCTTTTAAGATAGTCGAAATCGCTCCCGGCAACGCATACATGTTGGAATCCCTACAGGAGAGCAGTTTCGAAGAGCTTTGAATGGTAGGTACTTGAAAAGGTATTTCCCAAGTGTGTGGCAAACATCATAAAAGTATCAGAAAGCCGATATGGATGGTATCATCTTCAGCTCGTTGTGCCTTTTAGTTCACTCAGCTCACTAAAAGGCAGGGGGGCATGTGTTGATAGCAAAAAATGGCATTTATGGCTAGATCGTCAAAATATCAATTTTGGTGATTTGGGCCGAAAGTACACATGTCCACGGTCTGTCTGAAGCCCTACAGGGCCGAAGTCCTTTGAGCTATTGGCTCCGAAAGCCTCTAGCCAGCCCATGGGCTTAGCCGGGAAGCCTTCAGAGGCCCACGCTACCAAGCTTCGGCCCGAGGAGCAGGCCTCCACGGGCCTAGCCGAAGCCCACCTCGGCAGAGATAGAGTTGTATGCGTTTCTAGCTCAATCTTTATCTCTATCTGACCGGATTAATAGCATATTAGATTAGGAGTTAAGCCCCTATAAATAGAGACCCAATGCCGGCGTAGAAAGCCTCCCCCAACTCAAACCAAACCAAAGCCCCATGCTTTGATCGTATTTACTTTACCTTTATTTTCTTGTACCTATTCGTGGGTTTTCCTAGAAGCCCTCCGCCGGCCACTATGGAACAGTGGTAATCCTTGTTATGTCGCTTGTGAAGTATTTGTTAATCTACGTAATAGATTACTATTGCCTTGGTACTTCGCCTGTGAAGTATCCGCTAATCTGCGTAACAGATTGCTACCTTCGCTACTAGTGCAACACTTAGCAAAATTCGGTCCCCAGGCTGAATTAGTACTTCGCACTCTTCTGTTGCAGGTTTGCACGTATGGAGCTACTTCGTTGGAGGTGTCCAGAGCTGAGAGATCGGTTTCGGAGGTCCCCAGGACACCCTTCGGCGGGACTGCAGGCTTCGGCAACAGGCTTCACCAAGCATACTTCGTCGCAACAGGCTCCGCCACAACCATATTCTGCACCGGACGAAGTTGCACTCACGTGTGGCCCTCGCGTCACTATTTTGTAGTTTGCTGTATCGGAGATCGCCCGCCGAACCTCGCTGTTCGGAGGTGATCATCGCGTCCAGATCCGCTCGGAGTCCATCTTCGACCGGATCGGCCCGAACGCCGAAGCACCCTTCGGCGGATCACTTCGCACCAGACGCCGAAGGTACACTTCAGTGACCCCTTCGCACCAGACTTTGAACCAAACGGGCTCTGACTGGTTTGGTGATTTTATTCTGTTTAATCTGTCCCTTTCGGCTAATTGGATTATTTTTTGTAATCTGGTTGCCTGGCCACTCCAACCACGGCTAAGGGTAGTCGGAACGCGACGTCGGTGCCACATCATGCTTAGGCTTGTCCCTAAGTATCCGTGCACTTTGGATCGTCGAACTGACCGAAGTGCGGGGGCATGTTTCCGTGTCATCACCCGCAAGGCCAGAGTCTTCACCGACCTTGGCATAAAACCACCGGAGTATCCAGTCAGAGTACCACAGTCGTTGATCGTCTTCGCTAGGAAATTCTTCAAGTGCCCCTTCTGGATCTGGAAATTGACACTCCCAAAGGCCACTAACAGCTTGGAGTCTTTGGGCCCATCATGCGGCTTGGGCTAGCACAAAGCTTCGTGGGCCGTCATGAATACTTCGGACCTTCCTTTGCACCCTTTGGCTTAGAGGGCCCATTCGAAGACCGCCAGCCTAGCTATGGCATTTGGAGACAGCTGCGGTAGGGTGGCATGGAACATCTCCAATACTTTTGTTAAGAAGTTTATGGAAGGGATCCTGAGTCTGGCTTCGAAGAAAGCTTCGAAGACAACGACTTTTCCACTCCCCAGTGCCAGAATCAGTTCTTCTGCAAGGATCCTAGTCCTCATACCTGGTCCCAGCCTTCCGCTGAATAATTCCTTGATGGACTCCGCTATGTTATTTAATCGCTCGAGGATGAATGTTTGCTTCAGTGTCTTCTTCGATGATGGGAGGAGTTCTTGTGGATCCTTGGTCCAAGAGCCCCCTGGATCTCCCGCCATTGCTACGGCCGCAAACATGGTCCAAGCTTGCCGCTGCGCCAAGGTCGCCGCCACTTCTGGCACTCTAGCACTTGTTCTCGCCATCGGTGGAGCACTCAAATGTTCTAGAGAGCAAAGGCAAAATACAAAAGTGTGGAAATATCGAAGCACCAAAGCTCTATAAAAACTTTTCACCATTGATCGCTTTCCTCTTTTATAACCGCTCTGTTCTCGTTCGACACAATTTGCGCATGTTTTCAAACTTGTAGATCCAACCCGCGTCAATGATAGGTGGGGCCAAAGGGTGAAAGAATGTGAACCCGTGGTAAACTTTGTGGCTGTTGCTTTCTCAAAAGGTCTAACTGCTATTTGAGAGATAACGGTATGAAATAACGGATCTTTGCGATTCACTGCCATCATAATGGTTTATTTTCCTTCGGAGCAATCGTACGAAGGTCCTATTGACACAGAAATGTGCCCCTGCACTTGGGTCAGTTCGACTGTCCAAAAGCATGTGGATACTTAGGGACAAGCCTAAGCATAACACAACACCGACATCGCGATCCGACTACCCTTAGCTGTGGTAGGTGGTGGAGTCGCCAGATAATCAGATCACATAGAAATAATCTAATTAGCCGAAAGAAATATATTAAAAAGGACAAGTCAGAAACTGAACAGAGCCTGACTGATTCGAAGTAGGGTGCGGAGGGTGTCGTCGAAGTCTACCTTCAGCGCCTTGTGTGAAGTGTGCCGCCGAAGGGTGTCTTCAGCGTTCGGATTAATCTAGCTGGAGATAAACTCCGAACCGATCTGAATGTGACAATCACCTCCGAACAGCAGGGTTCAGCGTAAAGTCTCCGATACAGTAAGATACAAATAAATGATGTAGGTGCAACGCATGAGCGCGACTTCGTCCAGAGCGGAGTGCAAGCGTGGCGAAGCCTATCGTGGAGAAGTCTGTTGGCGAAGCGTGTTGGCGTGCGGTCGAAGCAGCAACCTTGCTGAAGTGTGTTCTGGAAACCCCCGAAACCAGTCTCCCAGCTTCGGACACCTCGGGCGGAGTGGCTCCAAATGTGGAAACCCTGCAGCAGAGTAGATTCGAAGTACCAATTCGGCCTGAGGACCGAATCCTTCTAAGTGTCGTACTAGGAGCGAAGGTAGCAATCTATTACGAAGATTAGCGGATACTTCACAGGCAAAGTAACAAGGCGATAGCAATCTATTACGTAGATTAACTGAAACTTCACAGGCGAAGTAACAAGGCAATAGCAATCTATTACGTATATTGATGGATAGTTCACAAGCGAAGTAACAAGGCTTACCACTATTCCGAAGTGGCCGTCGGAGGGCTTCCAGGCAAACCCATGAAGAGTGTAGAAAAGTAATGGTAAATAAAATACAGTTCAAAGATAGGGCTTTGTGGTTGATTTTTGTTGGGGGAGCCTCTGAACCGGCCTCACCCCTATATTTATAGGGGCTAGACTTCTAATCTCAAAGCCTAATCTGGTGGAATTTAGTTTGATCACGCATAAAAGACTCAGTCAAAAATCGGACTCAATCTCCTACTCTGCCCGAAGTGGGCTTTCGATCAGGCCCACCGAAGTCTGCTCCTCGGGCCGAAGCTTCGGAGGAGTGGGCCTCCGAAGGCCTTCAGGCCGAAGGTAGTGACTAGGCTAGAAGCTTCCGAAGCCTATAGCCTATTGGACCTTCGGCCCTGTAGGGCTTCGGCCCAACCCAGGACACGTGCATTTTCGGCCCAAATTGCCAAAATTGGTATTTTGACAACCTTAACCATTAATGCCATTTTTTCTATCAACACATGCCCCTGCCTTTAGTGAACTAAGTGAACTAAAAGCATAATGGGCTAAAGATGATACCTTCCATATCAGTGTTTCGACATCTTTCAAGCTATTTGCCACACACTTGGGAAATACCTTTTCAAGTATCTACCATTCAAATCTCTTCGAAACCGCTCTCCTTGCAGAGATTCTAACACATATGCATTGCTAGGACCGATTTTGGCTATTTTGAAAGGGCCTTCCCAACTAGGCGACCATTTACCAAATTCGGAACTCTTAGTGCCTAAGGGTAAAATCGTCTTCCAAATCAAGTCACCTAATTGAAACGATTTTGGTTTAACCTTCTTAATGTAGGCTTTAGCTACTCTCTTCTTGTCTATTTCTATGGCTTCCAAAGATCTCAATCTCTTGTCGGTTACTTCTTCTAGATTTTTGGCCAAGAGCCAAGATCTACTTCTAAAGGTAGAACGACTTCTTGTCCATATACCAACTGATATGGACTAACTTTGGTAGCACCGTGTTTTGCAATTCTACAAGCCCATAGTGCCTCAGAGAGCACTTCATGCCACCTTTTAGGGAACTCTTCAATTTTCTTCCTAATGAGCTTAATCACGGTTTTATTACTAGACTCGGCTTGATCATTGGCCCAAGCATAGTAGGATGAAGAGTTTATCAACTTAATACCATAATACTCGGCAAAGTCCCTTACTTCTTTAGAAACAAATGAAACTACCCTGATCTGTAGTGAGAGTTTGAGGAATACCGAATATATGTATAATGTGTTTCAAGATAAAGTCAAGTACCTCATTGTGAGTCATGTTCTTGAGAGGTATGGCCTCGGTCCACTTGGTGAAGTAATCCGTCGCCATCAGCATGAACCGATGCCCCTTTGAGGAAGGAGGGTGAATTTGGCGAATGAAGTCTAAACCCCAACCTCGGAATGGCCATGGCTTGACATTAGGATTAAGTTATGAAGCAGTAGCTAACTAGATATTGCTGAACTTCTGACATGCTTCACATCCTCTATAGCACTTGAAGCAATCCTCAGTCATAGTCGGCTAGTAAAAACCCGCTCTTTTGTGCATCCAACTCATTTTTTTGGCCGACTGATGAGTGCCACAAAGTCCTTCATGGACTTCTCCCATAGCCACTTGGGATCGTTCATTGTCTAAACACTTCAACAATACTACATCAATAGTTCGGCGATGTAGTGTATCATCTAGAAATACAAACTTAAACGCCTGCCGCCGAACTTTCCGATCAACCCATTGGCTAGGGTCTCTTAAATCCTGGACGATTGGGGTTCTCCAATCGCCCTAGTGGACTTATGAGGGTTTTGCTAGTTCGCTCCCTGGAAAAATGTCTAAGCTATTGATTTCGGAGTGCTTCCTGAGCCCTTTTGGCTTCTGCCGAAGCCTGCTTGGACTGGTTTGCGCGAAGCTGTTCAGGCCGAAGTCTCCTGCCAGAGGTCCGTGCTCTTGGAAAACCTCACTATCCTGGGAACTTTGGCTCAAGGGCTCTGGCATGTGGTAGTCTCCAGTGGCCGGAGGGGCTCGACCTAGAGGGTGTGCCTGTCCGAAGTCACTAGCTTCGGTAGTGAGGTCAAACATTGGCTTTTCTCGTACAGAAAATTTTCATCTCCTGACTTGGTAGCAAGATGCTTGCTGAGCCAAATCATTTGCAACTGAATTGGCTTCTCTTGACACATGACAAATTTTGAAGTCATCAGAAGTAGCAACTATGTCTAGGCACTTATCCAAGTAGCTGTTTAGCAAGCCATTAAAACATTAAGCATCTTAGTCACTTGTTGCACCACAAACAGGGAATCACCATGCACATGAACATGTTTAACCCCCATGGATTCCAACAATTCAAGCCTTAGCAGTAAGGCCTCATATTCAGCTTGGTTATTGGTAGAGGGAAATTCTAAATGAGTCGAAGTTTCAAAGTGTGCTCCACTAGTTGATATGAAAACTACTCCAATACCTTAGCCATTTTTGCAAGCTGAACCATCAAAGTAAAGTTTCCACGGTACAACCTGAATTAAAGCAACATTGTTACTCCAACTGACATCTATGTGGTGGTCAACTATAAAGTTGGCTACAATTTGGCCTTTCATACCTTTTAGTGGTTCATAGGCCAAATCATATTCAATCAAAGCATAAGCCCACTTTCCGATTCTTCCACATAGAATCGGCTTTTGTAACATGTGCTTTATAACAACGGTTTGGTAAACGACAACACATGTAGTAGGGAGAAGATAGTGTCGTAATTTGGTACACACGTAGTAAAGTGATAAACATAAACGTTCCACAAACACGTACCTAGTCTCGGCATCCAGCAGATGGTGGCTCGAGAACATGATGATGTACTCTTTTCCTTCCACCTCCTAGGTTAGCATGGCCCCGATTACGCTATCTTCAGCAGCGATGTATAGCCGGATCGGGATCCCGGCTTTGGGTGCTCTCACCACGGGCGGCGATGACAAGCACTCTTTGATCTTCTCAAATGCACTTTGCTGTCTTGCCCCCCCAGTGAACTCGGCCTTGTTCTTTAGTAGGAGTATGGGGACAAAGGCATCAATCTTGCCCAACAAGTTAGATATGAAGCGACGCAAATAATTCATCTTGCCTAGCAACTTCTGCACATCTTTCTTGCATGTCGGCACCGTAGCGTTTATAATTTTCTCAAGCCTCTTAGGATCAATCTCTATGCCTCTTTCATGAATCATGAAACCTAAGAACTTGCCCGCCGACACGCCAAAGCACACTTGAGTGGGTTCATTTTTAAGTCGTATTGTCGCATCCTATCAAAAGCAACTTTCAAATCGGCTAAATGGTTCCCCATAGTGTCCAATTTGACTACAACATCATCAATGTAAACTTCTAACATAACTCCTAGAAAGTAATGAAAGATCAACTTCATAGCACATTGATATATAGTGTCAGTATTCTTTAAACCAAAAGTCATGATGACCCATTCGAATAAATCAACAAAAACAGGGCATCGAAAGGCTGTCTTGTAGACGTCCTCTTCGGCCATAAATATTTGATTATAACCAGCATTGCCATCAAGAAACTTAGTACCTTCTGTCTTGAAGCATCGTTGATTAGCATGTCGGCTATTGGCATCGAATACTCGTCCTTTGGAGTGGCCTTGTTCAAATCCCTGAAATTGATACAAACTCATATTTTGCCGCTCCCTTTCTTTCTACAGGCACAATGTTAGCGACCCATTCTGCATACCTACATGGTCTAATAAATTTAGCTTTGAGAAGTCGTTCCACTTCTTCTTTGACTCGGTCATAGACGCCCTAAATCCAGTCTTGATAGGTAGCCGATGCTCCACAAGCTCGTGGATTAGTCTTGGCATCTCGCTATACTCTCATGTGAAACAATCAACATACGACCGAAGAAACTTTATTACTTCGCCCTTTTCATCAGGCTGCAAAAGTTGGTTTACAAAAGTCGGCCTCGGGATGCTACCATCTCCTATGTCAACTTCTTCTAAAGGATTGGCCGACGCAAAACCTTGTCCCAATTTCTCTATTTCGCTAAAGTCCTCGATGACCTCGGCAATACCGTCTTTCGTATACCGATACTGCTGTACTTGAGACTTTAGCCAATCCAGATTACTCTTGCTAGACATGACTACTAATACAAAAACAGCAGTGCTACACCAGTCGGATTTATAGACACTGGTACAAAACGTCCTCCGAACACGCTGACAAAATCGTAATCCGAAAGATCTCTACCGGATAGACATTCTACTTTGTTGTGAACGGCGTCGATGGACACATCGGCCAATGCCACTTGGGCTGAAGTGTCTACGGGTATGACCTCTACTTCATCGCCGTCCCACTGAATTAGGCACTGATGCAAAGTAGAAGGAATGCAACAATTCACGTGAATATAGTCGTGCCTAGCAGCACGCTGTAGTTACCTTGTACATCGATGACGAAGAATTTTGTTGGCAATGTGTTGTTGCCCACTGTCAATTCCATGGAGAGCACGCCCTTGGCCTCAGAACTCTCGCCGTTGAAGCTATTGAGCATCAAGTTAGTCTTCTTCAGATCATCCTCATCCCTGCCAAGTTTCTTCAACAGCGAGTAAGGTATTAGGTTAATAGTGGCGCCATCGTCAACAAGCATCTGGGAAATCCGCTTTCCGTCAATGTGACCTTTGATGTAGAGAGGCTTCAGATGGCGGGCTGAGTCCTCGGGCTTCTTAAAAATAGCGTTGTGCGGGCCGAGGTTCAACTGGGTGACCTCGGCCTCGTCTTGTGGAAGGGCAAACTCGGCGGGTAGCATGATGATGTTGATGTCCATCACCCGAGGTGCGGGCCCCTCGGAGACAGGCGAGTAGTTGTCGTCAAGCATGTCGTCGTTGTCATCGCTCGGGCTAGGAGCCGGGTTGGTTATCTCAATCGGCTTCATCCTCCACACCTGTATTGTCGTTGGTCGAGGGCGGATTTCTTAAAAAATAGCGTCTCGCTCGTCCTCAGTCTTATTCTCGCACATCTCTTGTGCCTGTAGTCATTGTAGATGCCTCTTTTGTGATTTGGACATACCTGGAGGTGCCCATGATGGCTGTGGCTTGGTGTCGGGTGCCACTTCTTGGTTCTTGTTAACTCTGGTCAAAGTGGTATTGTCCATCTTGTCCTTGCGCATTTTGTATTTGGAGGGGCCTTCTCTGCGGACCCCGGCAATTGGACTGGCCTCATTTGGCCGATCGGACCAGGCTCCGGCACAGGCTTCAGCCGGAGTAGGGGACTTACCTCCATCAGACTTCAGCGACGGGGCCTTCAGGACTAGGACTTCCTGAGACCCTACTCTGATTGTGATAGCTTCGGTCTCCCTGCCCTTTGCCACTTCATGCCCATATTATTCGACTTCGTTCTGTATGAGTCGATTCGAAGGTACCACGGATAGCCTGTGGACGATGCCTCCCTCCACTGCGTCTACCTGTCCCTGCCATTCATAATACTCCGAAGGAAAACAAGGCATAGCATTAAGGGTTGGAGGGTACTTCGTTTGTGATACGTATGGAGCCCATGGAGTCCCTACCCAGTTGTACGGCGGAGGCATCGATGGCTCCAGTGGCTTCGCCCGTTGTGAGCCGAACCTGTTACCCGGAAGGGGTTTCGGCAGGGTCGACGGTGTCTCGGACCATATCATTGAGGGGTCCTGCCAGGCCGAAGGTATGTTCAGCCAGTGTGGGCCGAAGCCTCCTGCCGAAGGGCTCGTTCAGAGTGGTGCAGGGTTCGGCCATTGAGGGTAGAACTCGCTCTGCGTGGGGCTCGGTGTCTGGTGTCCGAAGCCACCGTACTGGTGTTTCGGCCACCGAGGTCCAAAGCCACCACAGGGGGTGTTAGGACACTGTGGCCCAGAGTCAAGGTGCGGTGGGTTCGATCACTGTGGTCCTAAGACACCATGTGGAGAGCTCGGCCACTGTGGTCCGAAACCACCCCGCGGAGGGCTCGACCACTATGGTCCGAAGCCATCCTCCAAATTCCTCAGGTCGCTCGGTTGACTTAGTTTTTTGGCACGGGGGCCTGTTTCCTTGGCTTTTCTTTGGTGCTTGTTCAACAACATCTTATATGTTACCTTCGGCTTCTTGCGATCCCTAGCCAAAGGAATGCTAATATTTTGCTTCCACACTCCCACTTCGGGGTTTTTAGGTATGAGGGTGCATGTGTGCGGTTCTCCAACAATTACTGCCTTCCCTTTAGTTGACTCAGTCTGTTCTGGCCGAATCAACATCTTCTTCTCGTCAAGGCCAACAATGTTGATGGGGAAGGGATCTTTGTCTAGCTTCATCTTGGGATTGTGGTCTATTTTCAATCGTCCTTCTTCTATGGCTGATTGGACCTGCCATCGAAAAACATTACAGTCATTAGTATTATGTGAATGTGAATCATGCCACTTACAATATGGATGTTTCTTCAACTCGTCAGCTGATGGAATGACGTGGCCTTTAGGCAATATGAGAAGCTGGTTCTTTAAGAGAAAATTAAATATTTTATCACACTTAGTTATGTCAAATGAGTACCTAATCTCACTAGGCCGATTCTTGGTGGGCGACGGCCGTAACTCGGAGCAAGTGATAGGTTTACTCTTAGCGTTCCAAACCCATTCGGCCGCATACATGTCAGCCGAATCATCTTCTACTCACTCCTCGTCGGAGTGTTCCATGACGTGGATTTCAGCCTTAGTTTTGTTAAACGTCTTAATAAACTTTTTATCTTTAGCTCGGCCTTCCTGGATAAGAGCTTGTTGCAAGACTTGGCTATCATCTAAAAATTTATGGTTGTCTAATCTTTCTTTAATCTTGGAATGCAACCCACTAAACCTAGATCCGCCAAATTCCTTTCTGAAATATTAAGACTAAAACATCGGTTTCTAGTGTCCCTAAAATGCTTGATATACTTAGAGACGCCCTGGTTATACTTCTGCCTAACCGATGTCAAGTGTGAGAGCCTAAGTTCTATCTCACCCGTATAAATGTAGTCATGGAAATTTTGTTCTAATTTGTCCCATGATTGGACGGAGTTCGGCGGGAGTGCCGAAAAACAAGTGAAAGCAGTGACGGATAGCGAGAGAGAAAATAGTATAAGTTTTAGAGCGTCTGACCCGCTAGCTTCTCCACATTGTGCTAAAAACTAACTAACATGCTCTAGTGTGGTTTTGTTACCCTCACCGTCGAACTTAGTGAATTCGGGGATTCTATAGCTGCGGGGGTAGGGTATTGTATCAAAATGATCAGGATATGGCTTCTAGTAAACCCTAGCCCGACCCCTAGGCATGAAGCTGGCGCATTCCGTAAATAGTGCACGGATTCGCTCCTCAAGGTCATGTTGGCCTGCTGCCTGCTCACGTCTCTCATGCGGGGGCGTGACACGCAGTGGGATATCGGCATGTCGGCCATGGGCCTCTTCCCTATGTGCTATTTGTACGACGTGCTCAAGCCTAGGGTCATGTGCATGTGGTGCGGGAAGTGTGGGCAAGGTTGGCATCGGCGCAGGCGGCGGCGGCGCATGGTATGTGGTGCTAGCTTGGCCGTAAGCATAATGACTGGTCTCGGCCATGGATGTTGATGCCAAAGATGTAATGGTTTTGCCAGTACTACCGTCAAATCTGCTGTAAACATGATTTATTAGAGGTATACTAGCAATGGAGCTGATGGTACGGCCTCAATAAAACCGAACCTTCTAAGCGTCACCTCTATTTGGGAGCTAACTGTTGAATCCAAATGGATGGCTAGCGAAGCACTAACGGCTTGATCTACCGATGCGGCTATCTTTTGCTCAATCTCTAAAGAAGATAACGAGGCGATATGGGTGTTACCTGGATCTGAGCAAGGTCGGGGATGATGATGTCGCGCTTGATGAAGCCTGTGCACATCTTTACGTAGCCTCCAAGCATCATGTCCTGGAGCGCTTTCATCTTTGCCTTGATTTTTGCTCATTCTTCCATGGGAATATCTTCAAGAGTAGGTGTTAGGATGTTGCGATTGTCGATATCCGTGCCTCCCATGGTGTCCATTGGCGGTGTAGATGTAGTAGTCATTGTAGATGTACCAGTGGCCGATGTAGATGTACCTGTCATGTTGGCGTAGCTTCTCCCCAATGTGACCCCACACTTGGGTCAGTTTGATTGTCCAAAAGCATGTGGATACTTAGGGACAAGCCTAAGCGTAATATAACACCGACGTCGCGTTCTGACTACCCTTAGCCATGGTAGGGGGTGGAGTCGCTAGGTAATAAGATCACATAGAAATAATCCAATTAGCCGAAAGAAATGTATTAAACAGGACAAGTCAGAAACTGAACGGAGCCTGACTAATTTGAAGTAGGGTGCGGAGGGTGCCGCCGAAGTGTACCTTCGGCGCTTGGTGCGAAATGTCCCGCCGAAGGGTGTCTTCGGCGTTCGGACTGATCTTGCCGGATATAAACTCCGAACTGATCTAGACGCGACAATCACCTCCGAACAACGGGGTTCGCCGTAAAGTCTCTGATACATTAAGATACAGAGAAATGACTTAGGTGCAACAGGCGAGCGCGACTTTTTCTGGAGCAGAGTGCAAGCGTGGTGAAGCCTGTCGCGGCGAAGTCTATCAGTGAAGCGTGTAGGCATGCGGTCGAAGCAGCAACCTCGCTGAAGTGTGTTCTGGCAACCCCCGAAACCGGTCTCCCAGCTCCGGACACCTCGGGTGGAGTGGCTCCGAACATGGAAAACCAGCAACTGAGTAGATTTGAAGTACCAATTCGGCCTAACGACCGAATCCTGCTAAGTGTCACACTAGGAGCGAAGGTAGCAATCTATTACGCAGAATAGCAGATACTTCACAGGCAAAGTAACAAGGCAATATCAATCTATTACGTAGATTAACGGATACTTCACAAGCGAAGTAACAAGACTTACCACTGTTCCGAAGTGGCCGTCGGAGGGCTTCCATGCAAACCCACGAGGACTGCAGAAAAGTAAAGGTAAATAAAATAGGGTTCAAAGCTAGGGCTTTGTGGTTGATTTTTTGGGGAGGCCTCTAAACCGGCCTCACCCCTATATTTGTAGGGGCTAGACTTCTAATCTCTAAGCCCTGTAATGAGGACCGAATACAAGTTATTCAATACACACTTTCGAACTATTCTAAGCTATTATCCTTTCGGAGGCTTAGAGCAGTTTGCTTCGCAAACACTTCGTTTGTTAGTTTCTATTCTTCAGAAACCTGTTAGCGTAATCTTTTACGCCAACAGTTGGCGCCGTCCGTGGGGAACCTAGTCCAAAAAAACTTCGTTCTCTACCAACTCTTTATACCATGCCTCCGAAGCGGAGCGCCTCTGGTGAAAACAGCAACTTTGTCCCCAACTTATGCCACAACGTCCTCCAAAAATGACTTAAGAATTTGGCATCACGATCTGAAACGATGGTATTGGGAACTCCATACAGGCGTACGACCTCTCTGAAAAACAAATCAGCAACATTTGTAGCGTCGTCGCTCTTGTGACAAGGTATAAAATGCGCCATTTTAGAGAAACGATCTACCACCACAAAAATACTATCCCTCCCCCTCCTAGTTCTAGGTAATCCTAACACAAAATCCATAGAAATATCCTCCCAAGGTACACTAGGAACGGGCAGAGGCATATAAAGACCATGTGGGTTTAGTCGGGACTTAGCTTTATTGCAAGTAGTGCATCGTGCCACATAGCGCTCAACATCTCGTCTCATCTTAGGCCAATAGAAGTGTGTGGACAACACATCTTCAGTTTTCTTTGATCCAAAATGACCCATCAAACCACCACCATGTGCTTCCTGCAATAACAACAAGCGAAGAGAGCTAGCCGGCACACATAACTTATTAGCACGAAAAAGATATCCATTATTCAGCACATATTTATTCCAAGCACGGTCTTCTGTACAATTTGCAAAAGCATCCTTGAAGTCCAAATCAGTAGCATACATGCTCTTCAATGTTTCTAAACCAAAGATCTTATAATCAAGTTGAGAAAGCAATGTATAACGTCTAGACAAAGCATCCGCAATCACATTATCTTTCCCTTTCTTATGCTTAATGATATATGGAAAAGTTTCAATAAATTCTACCCATTTAGCATGTCGTTTATTCAGATTTGCTTGACTACGTATATGCTTCAATGCTTCATGATCTGAATGAATAATAAACTCCTTAGGCAAAAGGTAATGTTGCCAAGTTTCAAGCACACGCACTAAGGCATATAATTCCTTATCATAGGTAGAATAGTTCAACTGTGGGCCATGTAATTTCTCACTAAAATAGGCCACGGGTTTACCTCCTTGCAGCAGCACACCTCCTAATCCAAACCCACTAGCATCACATTCTAACTCAAAAGGCTTACTGAAGTCGGGTAGCTGAAGTAGAGGTGCATGTGTAAGACGATCTTTGAGTGTGGCAAAGGCTTGTTCATGTGCTGGCTCCCACGCAAAAGTAATTCCCTTCTTGGTCAACTCATGCAAAGGACCGGCTATGGTGCTGAAATCTTTCACAAAACGCCGGTAGAAACCTGCAAGACCAAGAAAACTACGTACCTGTGTGATAGTTTGGGGTTGCGGCCAGCTGTTGATTGCTTCTACCTTTGCCGCGTCGACCTCAATACCCTGTGAAGTGACAACATAGCCAAGAAACACAACTCGATCCGTGCAAAACGTGCACTTCTCAAGATTACCAAACATTCTAGATTCACGGAGGGCAAAAAAAACAGCACGTAGGTGTTCAACATGTTCAGTGAGTGACTTGCTATAAACCAAGATATCATCAAAGTATACAACCACAAAGCGTCCTATAAAGTGCCGTAGGACTTCATTCATCAAGCGCATGAAGGTACTAGGTGCATTAGTAAGTCCAAAAGGCATGACAAGCCACTCATATAATCCAAACTTTGTTTTAAAAGCAGTTTTCCATTCATCACCTAGTTTCATGCGAATTTGGTGGTAGCCACTACGGAGATCGATCTTAGTAAATATAATGGCACCACTAAGCTCATCAAGCATGTCATCCAATCTAGGAATAGGGTGTCGATATCAAATGGTGATATTATTAATAGCACGACAATCAACACACATGAGCCAACTACCATCTTTCTTAGGTACCAAAAGAACGGGTACTGCACAAGGACTAAGGCTTTCACGGACGTACCCTCGATCAAGAAGGTCCTGTACTTGGCGTTCAATTTCTTTTGTCTCCTCCGGATTGGTACGGTATGCTGCACGATTAGGAAGAGACGCTCCCGGGACCAAATCAATTTGGTGCTCGATGTCCGCGTATCGGTGGCAGCCCGGGTGGTATCTCAGCAGGAAAAACATCATTAAACTCCTGCAAAAGGTCAGTGACTGCAACAAGAACAGAGCTAGGAATGTTCGCAAGTGAAAACAACACGTTTGTGCAAATCAAGCCGTATAGCAAGGGAGTATCATCACAAATTTCAGCAAGTTCAGTTTTAGTTGCAAGCATGACATGTCCTTTCAGATTAATAACTTGTGATGAAGAAGGATAAGCAATTTTATCTTTCTGTTGCCTCAAAAGCGTCTTAGCTACTTGCTGATTTTCAGAAGGTTGTTTGCTCTTTTGTGCATCCCTAGCATGTTTTTCTTGTTCAAATTTTACAATTTCAGCAGGAGTCATAGGAAGCAATGTAACTTTCTTTCCTTTATTCATAAATGTATACTTATTGCTCCTACCATGGTGTGTAGCATCAGTATCATACTCCCAAGGTCTACCAAGTAACAGAGAACATGCTTGCATTGGTACTACATCAAAATCAGCAACTCCTAAGTATGTACCAATGGCAAATTTGATGTGAGCAGTTTGTGTTACCTTGACCTTACCGCTATTGTTGAACCATTGCACATGGTAAGGGTGCGGATGCGCACGTGTGGGAAGTTGAAGCTTCGTTACCATGTCGTGGCTCACCAAATTGTTGCAACTACCGCTGTCGATGATGACACGTACACGGCGGTCATTGACGAGGAAGAAGGTCTGAAACAGATTGTTCCATTGTGCCCGGTCGTCCTGCTCCATGTGAGTGCTTAAAACACGTTGTACAATAAGTGCTTCACGGTCGGCATAGGTATTCGATGTAAAAACAACATCATCATCGGATTTATCATCATCTCCTGCAATGTTAGCAGCAAGTGCATATTCATCTTCAACATCACTAGCACTTACGTAGCCACCGTCTTCCGTAGCAATATAAGCCCGCTGACTAGGGCAATCCTTCATAACGTGGCCAAGTCCTTTGCATCTGTGACACTGGATCGCTGCAGAACGTGCAGTAGAGGCCGCCGAGGAGGTGGGCTTGGCTGGCGCCTTGGATGCTGCAGTCTTGGAACTCCCAACCTGGGCTGTAGATGTAGAAGGTGCTGATGTAGCCGCCGATCGAGAAGGTGGTGGTGGTGGTCGTTGCTGCTACCCACTCAAGCGTGAAGTGCCACCACCAATGTTAGTTCTCATGCTGCGTTGTGGTTGTTGGCGACCCTGCAATTCTTTTTCTGCAAGCATAGCAAGGTGGAAAAGACGAGTGATAGTATTGTATTCTTTATAATCAATGATATCCTGAATTTCACATCTTAAACCACCATAAAAACGGGCCATTTTATCCTCATTGTCCTCCTCAATTTCAGCACGCATGCAACCTATTTGCAACTCCTGATAATACTCCTCTACTGATTTATTTCCTTGGTTTAGGCTGCTGCAATTTTTTTCTCAAATCACGTTTATATGAAGGAGGGACCCATCTACCACGCATTTGCCGTTTTAACATACCCCAATTTTGTGGTTCATTGCCAACCTGAACTATTTCAGTCCACCAAAGAAGAGCATAACCAGTGAAATCACTAGTAGCTACGCGCACGCGGTGGATAGCAGGAACCATGTGTGCATTAAATTTTTGTTCGACTGACATCTCCCAATCTAAATATGCATCTGGATCATAGGTGCCAGCAAATTGAGGTACTGAAAATTTTACCTTGGAATAGGGATCAATGTTCCCGCGGTTGTCATTGTTACCTCGTGGATGGCGGTTGCGGTGGCCAGCCATATCTTGATGATTGAGCTGAAAGGAGTGACGTACAGCCTCGTCAGGGTCAATGCCATTATTTCCGGCATGGGATAGGTCATCTTCCTCTCCAATATGGTCATCTCCATCTTCAACATGGTCGTCGTCGGCTCGTGCAGCAGGCAAACGTGTTTCCAAAACAGTCATCCGGTCCACTAGGTCAGCCACAGTACGTGCGAGACGTTCGATGGAATGTTGGGTCTGCCGCTGAGACTCTAGTAGAGCACGTCGTGAGACACAGTCATTAAAATCAGATGGAGGGGTGCCGCTGTTATCTGCCATGTTAGTGAAAAGACAAAACAACAAAGAATATTTCTTATGAAACACAACTAGGTACGGTGGTGGTTGTGTGGTGGAAACAATCCGTCAAGCACCTTACCCACGCTTGCAAGTGTTCTTACCACGCCGTAGTGAGGTCACCGGTCTACAGGTGATGAACCAAGTGGAGGTGGTGTGCAATTGCAAAAATTGATCCTGTCTTGACCAAGAGAAAGGTGTAGCTTGGAAGGCAAAGTGAGTAGCAAGGATTAGCGATAGTAATAACAGTTAACCAAGTTCAATAAGTATTCCCTAGTACTCGTCAAAGTTGCTGACCTTAGTGCTCCCAAAGTGAAAGTTCAAGCAAAAGAGGGAATCTATGTGCCCAAAAATCAAAAGGAAGCAAAAACAGGCCAAATTCAGCTCTTTATAGATCGGACAAGGGATCGGACAAGAGATCGGACAAGTGATCGGACAAGGGTATGTGCACAAATAATTTTTTTTTGTTTTTTTTTTGTTTTTTTTTCCTTCTGCTGCTGATCGGACAAGGGATCGGACAAGAGTTCGGACAAAAGTTCAGACAAGAGATCGGACAAGCAACAAACAGCCAATGCCTGCCTCAGATTGGACAAGAGTTCGGACAGGAGTTCGGACAAGAGTTCGGACAAGCAACAACAGGACTGTTTCTCCTTTTTTTCTTTTTTTTTCTTTTTTTTACTCTATTTTTTTTTTGAAACAAGGATGACAAGAGATACAACCACAAAAATTGGCACCTGCAACTGAGGTGGGATGTGGCTCACAGAAATTCAACAAGTTTCGGTGAACGACGAGCAAAAACTTTGTCCAATTTTTTTCTTTATCTTCATGATTTTTTTTGGCGATTTTGGTGAGGGCTAACCGGCATTAGCCGGTTAGGGTACCCTCCAAATTGGGTCAGGAACACGCTCAAAAAAGTTCAGATTTTTCTGCCAAACGAGCGAAAAGTTATGTCTGTTTTACCGAAGGGGGGTCACAAAGACTGGATGTGGAAAACAAAATAGGGTTCTGGAGGGGGGTTTTTGGTGGGGAAATTTTTGAGACACAAGAACAACTACTACTCAAACGACACAAAGGGATTACTAAACCAGCAACAAGACTCGACCAAGAACACGAACTCAACAAAGTTAAAAACTGAAATTAAAATCGCAAGGCACAAAGGGGTTCTCGGTGGGGAATTTTTTTGGTGCGGTTTTCTGGACTCTAGGTAAAAACAATAGTAGATCGAGATTACCTAACGGGAAATCTGTGCTCTGATACCAACTGATGTGAGATTGGTCCCGATCTTCCGCTAGGTAAAGGATAGCTTGGGTTGGTGGAGAATCTCGACGTTGGCGATCCAAGGCTCCGGTCCGGCGGATCAAAACCTTGCAATCGTTACACCACTGTCTCCGTTGGTTATCAACCACGCAGAACGCGATTGACCTCGCCACGAAGGCTAATTCCTGCAAGCGAACCCAAGAACACAAGCAAGAACAGGAAGGATACAAATCGAATGCCAAAATCAAAGACAAACGATGAAAGGTGAGGTTTCACAACGCCTAAGCAGCAGCCAATCGGTCCGGTGCAAGGGGCGGGATCTAAGCACAACAGTGTAGATGCAAACAAAGCAAAACCTAACCCTAGAGGCGGCTGGCGTGAGTTTATAAAGGGTGGGAAGCCTGTGGAAGGCGAACAGACAAGGCTGTGGGCTAGAAGGCGAACAGACTTGGACTATGGGCCAACACGGCCCAGTTCTGTCTTGCAGGATTGTTTTAAATACACAGGACGACTCGAGACTCCAAATGAGGCAAAACCACGGCAAACGATCCGTCTTCTCCTTAGCTTTCCAAAAAGTCCAAGAACGCGTCAATCGGACTTCGTATGAGGAAGTTACGCCCATTTTGGTGCATGGTGGTCGATGAAGTCCGAACCAACGAATTCTTGACTTCAAGTCATCCGTGCGACTCCGTCTTCAACTCCAACTCTTCTATTCCATCTCCCATGTTCCTAAGCAACAAAATATTACTAGTATTCAGTAGCATCCCATCCAAACAAATATTAACATAGTTCCTAAGGAAAGAATTAACCTCATGGTTCAAGTGACGGGCACGGGCGCGTGTGATTGGTCCTTGTAATTGAATTGTAGGTGGAGGCTCCATGTGTGTATCATGTGAAGTGATGTCCTCATCAACATCCATTTTCCATATCTCATAATCATAAAATATGGCAATTTCTAGGATGATCCGAATAGACTTGAGAATAGTGATGAGCAAAAATGTTTCATCATAATCAACAACTTGAATATGTCTAAAACCTTTTGCCACCAATCGTGCCTTATAGATATGAAAATTTTCATCAGCATCTATGTTTTTCTTGAAGATCAATTTACACTAAATAGTTTTTACACCATCGGGTGGATCAACCAAGTTCCAAACTTTGTTTTCTCACATGGACTCCAACTCTGATCTAATGGCTCCAAGCCATTTCTTAGAGTCTGGTCGCATCACTGCTTCCGCATAGGTCTTCGGCTCGTCGTTGTCCAACAACAACATGTCACGCTGCCTAGTGGTTAAAAACATGTACCACTCTCGCTCATGACTCACCCTCCCAAACCTTCGTGAGGATGGTGTCTCTACAACATGCTATGCAACTCCTTGCATATCCTGTTGTGGTTCAATGGGATGTAGAACACCTTACAATGGCTCTCGAACCTCTTCGAGATGCACCATTCTCCCACTAACTCCTTTTGAGAGAAACTCTTTCTCAAGAAATACACCATTCCGAGTGACAAACACTTTGCCCTCTTCTCTATTATGGAAATAATATCCTTTGGTTTCCATACGATACACCACAAAGAAGCACTTATCAGATTTACGAGTGAGATTGATAGATGTCAAACATTTGGCATACGCCTCACATCCCAAAATCGTTAGAAAAGACAAACTGGGACATCTTCCAAACCATATCTCATATGTTGTCTTCTCTACTGACTTAGATAGAACTCTATTTATCGTGAAAGCGGTAGTTTCTAGAGCGAGTCACCAAAAGAATAATGGAAGATGAGCATGACTCATCATCGACCAAACCATGTCCAACAGGTTTCTCCGTTTGGACACTCCATTCCACTAGGGTGTGCCGGGTGGAGTCAGTTGTGAAACAATTCCACACTGCTTCAGATGATCACTAAACTCATGGCTCAAATATTCACCTCCATGATCAAATCATAGAAATTTAATTGTCTTCCCGTATGATTTTGTACTTCGTTTTGGAACTCCTTGAACTTTACGAAGGACTCCAACTTATGCCTCATCAAGTAGACATAACCATATCTACTAAAGTCATCGGTAAAACTGATGAAGTACAGAAAACCACCTCTTGCGGCATGGCTCATTGGTCCACACACATCAGTATGTATTATAGCTAATAGCTCAGTAACCCTCTCACTTTGTCCAGTGAAAGGCGTCTTTATCATTTTGCCAAGTAATCAAGACTCGCATTTGTCATATGATTCAAAATCAAATGACTCCAAAAGTCCATCACTATGGAGCTTCTGCACGCGCTTCTCATTTATATGACCCAAATGACAATGCTAAATGTAGGTAGGATTCAAATCATTGAGTCGTTGATTCTTAGTACTAATGATATAAACGTGTGCATCTTCAAGACTCAGAATATATAATCCATTCACTAATGGACAAACACAATAGAGCATGCCATTCAAAAATATTGAACAACACTTGTTCTTTATTACGAATTCAAAACCATCTTCTTCTAAGCATGAAGAAGAGATAATGTTTCTGCCTAAGGCAGGAATGAAATAACAATTATTCAACTCCAAAACTAGTCCTTAAAGTAGTGACACTGAATAAACACTAACATCCAACACTACAACTTTTGCACCATTTCTGACGCGGACATCCAACTCCCCACTAACACACTTTCTTACTCTACTCAGCCCCTACAATGATTTACATGTATGAATCATCGAACTGGTATCAAATACCTATGAATCATTTGGACGAGTAGTAAGATTAATTTCAATAACATTGATACCTGGAGAGAAAGTCACACTTCCCTTCCTGTTCCTCTTTTCTTCCAGAGACACCTTGCAATTGTGCTTCCAATGCCCTGGCTTGTGGCAGTGGTGGCACACATCAAAGCTAGCAAGACCCTACTTGGACTTTCAAGTAGGTTTAGATTTTTGTAGCACCCCGATTTATCGAAATCGAGACATTATTGAATTTCGTAAGAAAAAAAATAATACAAGAGGTTCATCATGCGACAATCGTACATACGACAATATTCATGGTACGCAGACCATATTTATTACATCAGAGTTTTAATAAAAACAATAATAAAAGTAATTAAAATGCATGACGAACGCCTTCTTCAGGATCTTTGCTTGACTGGGTCGCTACTCCAGACCGTCTTCGTAGTAGGCATCCTCTGTGGGGTCCAACGGGTATGAGTACAAAAAGTACTCAACAATCCACCACAAATGCAGGTAATAATGCAAGATAATAACAAAGGAAGGGTAATGGCTAGCAGTGCGGAAAAGTACATTTTCAATTGTTGCAATTAGTGTAGTCAAATTTAATCATGCGGAAATGTAAACATGAACAACAATAACATCACCTAACTCAAGAAGTACGTTTTACCTCCTCACACAACAGTCCTTACATGTCAAACCATCATGCACATACATATTCAAAGTAATCTAACTGTGGGATGTCACGCAACCCGCCCTTGACCGTGGGCTCAGCTTTTCGAAAAGAATTAATACTCTGATCAGAGATGTACTACTGTACCCACAAGGCACGCACTCATCCCAAACGAGATGACCCATACCACGGGAACTCAGTGCCAAAACCTCGGCATGAAATGCTCCAAGCGATAACCACCCTCTCTAGGTTTCGCCGGCGCGCTGGGCCGCATCCTAGCTAACGTTGCACCCCCTTTTGCGCCACGTCGGTAAAGCCACCCGCAGGTGCAGCTTGACCCATCTCCAAATGGTGGCCTCGGTTTGGAACAATCCATACCTTAGTTAGGACTTACCCACTAGACCTGTGGTTAGTACGGATGTGTATTGCAATGGATCCTGTAGACCAGTCCTTATAGTGCCCCGGGTGCTACCGACCAATGCCCTAACTTGCACCCGGAACCCACCATGCATACACTCACAACCATAACTCATCACCGACAGAATTCCAAGGATAAGAAACAATGGGGATCATATAGTAGAACCATTTCACTACGACTCATTTTTATCCTAAAGCGATCGTGTCAATACATTAGACACTAGCTAATAACATTAATCATATGGTGACAAGGAGGTTAGGCGAGATAGCATGGCTTGGGTTGCACATCAAGGTCGGGGGATCCTAAATAAATATATTGTAAGGGTTCCAATTGACTAATGCATGTATATCCTATGTGTTTTAGCAATAACTTAATAAAACATGGGTTCAACATGTTCAAAAGATTTGTTTGGTGACTTGCCTTGTTCAGCGAAGGGAGAGGGAGGAACTTCCGGGAAATATTTCGGCTCATCGACGGCGTCGTAGTCTTTCCAATATAAATAAAGTAAAATAAAATAAATACATCATTCAATTTAAACAATATAAAATCACACAACAAGCACATAGGTTTAAGTTGGTTTAATTTAAAGAAAAATCAAGTTGTTATGGTTCTGAAATTTATTTTATAAATAATTTTAAAAGGGATTAAAATGAAGTGTTGTCCTTTGAAAAAGGGTTTTAAATGTGAGTAACCTCATTTTAAAATTTCTAATCAATTTAAAATGGAAGGTTCATGGGCAATTTAGTGGTCTCATCCTATTAACAGGAAACAATTAAAAATAAGCCTTACTGAAATTTAAATAATCAAATTTACATTTTTATCCTAAGGGCATTTGAATACCTATTTAAATAAACCTGAAAATTTCAAAGTAAACATATGGTTTTTATTGAATGAATGTGTAGAGAATAATATTATAAATTTTCTGAAATTGAAATGGTAATTTTTGAAGTTAAAATGCGCCAGATATGAATTTTACAAGTTTAAAACAGTTTCTGGAATTTATTTTCAAATTTAAATCCCCTCGGGTCCACGGTGAGCCAGGCCCACGGTGAACCCGCGCACTGTGCGCGTGGTCCGGCCCAATCTGGACCGTTGGATCCAGATCCAACGCACGAGGGCGAGGCGGGGGCATTAAGTGAAATGGACGCGTGAGATTAAAGGTCGAACTGGTACGCGATGAACGGCTCAGATCGAGTGCGGCTTTTAAATAGAAATGAACGCGCGAGATTAAAATGAAATGTTTCGCCTAGATCCGACGGTGTGGATTAGATCACGCATGTGGGGTTACAGGCGTCGTCCGATCGCGATCGCATGGTCGGGATCAAATCCGACATGGCATGGGTACTCGACCTGTGCTGGTCATCTTCCCCGACGACGGCGAGCGGGCCAGCGGCGATGGCGAGCGACGGCGGCCCTAGCTAGGCCTAGGAATGGAAAGAGGACGCCTAGGGGATCACAGGGGTACCTTAGGCGAGGCGAGGGGTCGACGGGACGCGGTCGACGGCGAGGGTAGACGACGGAGTGGTTCGGGCTCCTCATCGGCGATGGTGCTCCAGCGGGGTTCGTCGTCGGTGGAGGTGTGGCCGAGGTTGGCGAAGTCCGTACGGTCACAATGGTGTGGTTAGATAGGGCGGAGGGGGTCACTGGCGACGGCGAGGGGCAATCGGAGCGAAGGCGTTCTGGTTTGTTCTTAGTGCGATCGGGCGTGCGGGCTGGAAGAGGGGGGTGGCCGAGGTTTAAATAGGGTCGTCAGTGGGGACAGAGGGGGCGTAATCGGGGGAGATCGAGAGTAAAGCCTCTCTTCAACGCCGGCGAGCTCCTGCCATGCATGCGTGCGCTCGATCCGGGGGCGATGACGCGGTGAAATAATGGGGGAAACGGTCGGGAGAATGCGGGGGAATCAATGCCGGCGAGTAATTAAGGAGAGGGGGCCGGCGAGAGCGAATCCGAGGTGGGGTTAGGGTTTCGGCCGGCGAGGGGGGGATTTGGGGCAGATCTCGCGGGGAAGATGGATCCGACAGGTGGGGGCCACTGGCCAGTGAGCGCGAGCGAGTGAGGGTGGTGGCTGACGGGTGGGGCCGGGCTCGGGCATGAGAGGGGATGGTTGGCGCCGACAGGTGGGACCGAGGCGTTGGGCACGCACGTGAGACGGGAGGGGGTCACTGATGGGTGAGGTCAGGCTGTCAGTCCGAGACGGGCGAGAGTGATGGGCTGGGCCGGTCGGGAGAGAGAGAAAAGGAGGGAGAGGCCCGTTACTGTTCCGAATTCTTTTCTGAATAAAAATAATTGCAGAAACTGGTTTAAAATAATAGGGCTACTTCCAAGGTTGGTAAAAATTTGTAAAACTTCTCAAAAATATATCTTGGCCTTAGGATCCTACACAAAAAGTTTCAGCTCCTGGTTTGGCCATTTCACCTATGTTGTAGTTCAAAATGGTAAAGGAGAGTATTAAAGGTATTTCCAAAATAATAATTTCAGGAAATTGGTTTAAATAATATTTTTATTACTTTGAAAATTTGGGGCGTTACAATTTTGCACTAGAGATTGAATCTGTAGTATTAACCTTGCCCTTCCTCTTTCTCTTTTTGCTCTCCTTGCGAACCATCATCACATGATTTGGAGAGTTCCTGATACTCTCCTCAGCAGTCTTGAACATCCCATGCAACTCAGCTAGTCTCTTCTCCAGTCCAACCATGTTGTAATTCATGGCGAACGGCTCAAAGCTCAATGGGAGCGACTGGAGAATCACATCAATAGCTAAGTATATATGGATCCAGTGGAGAACCCAGACTCTCTAGAATCTCAATGTAGCCAATCATCTTGATCACACGAGGACTCACTGGGCTCCCTTCAACCATCCTACTCCAAAACAAGGCCTTAGACACATTATATCTCTCAGCCCTTGCCTTGTTATGAAACATGCCCTTGAGACTTATGATCATATCATAAGCATCACGTTCCTCGTATTGTTTCTGAAACTCAAAGGACATGTAAGAAAGCATTAGAAAACTAACATCTATGGAATCACTAGCATTCTTCTCATAAGCACGCTTGTCTGCTACAGAAGCATCCTCTACTAGCTCATCGGGGTGAGGTTCCTCTAGAACATAATCCTTTTTCTCTTGCTTAAGAACAATTCTCAAGTTTCGGTACCAATCCATAAAATTTGTTCTAGAAAATTCCTCTCGTTCAAGAATAGACCGCAAATTAAAAACTAGAGTGCTCTTAATAGTAGTAGTAGGTGCCATGATCTACAAATATTAATGCAAGGTTCAGCGCTATGCAATGTTTATCTTCTATCCAATAAAATATGTTCCACTATTTTAAAAACAGTCACTTTCCCTCTAATGATTAATAGTGGTGCAAGATCCATATTCATTCTAACTCATAATGAGCTTTGGCATCACTGCTAGAAGCTAGGTGACATAGGTAAGCAATGCTTTGCTAATCACATCATATGTGACTCTTGTCATTGGAAAAGCATCCAATGCTCTATGCCAACTCTATGCCCTAAGGCCCAAAACCATTTTGATAGCCTCGTTAAGCAAACCAATACTATATGTGCAGAAGTCCAACTTTCACCCGAACTAGTCAAGATAAAAGATAGCACCCTGCTTTGGTAGACCCACTATTGATGATAGAGATCCTTGGTGGGTCAAGCTATTAGAAAGAGCATCAATACATAATTTTCTGAGGGAAAACTATTCTAGCAAGGTTACATCCCTAGCGCGCAGGAAACATGCAAGAATAGTATAATAGGAACATAGGAAAGCATCACAGGCAATCATATTAACTATGACATAGAATGACCATCTTCACATGGCGATCTCCATCTCCATGGCTCCCATCATTGAGTGTGTGCTTCTGACCTCTAAGAACTATACTAGTCTATCACTATAGCTCATATACTAGTTACATGAGCTGAAACATCAATTCTCGACTCGAAGGTTGCAAATGTGCACCAGTCTTGGCTCTAAATATTCATGACATGTAGGACAAATTTAATTTACATTCATTGCATGCATCTCATACATTACATTTATCAAGGCCATACCAGTCACATTATTCTCTGCAAAACAAAGTTAGGCAAAGAATCTTACGGAGTACCACCCTATTCCAATGAAGAGCACAGATACAATGTTCTTTGATTGGATCAGTACTAATAGCCCCCAATAACTGATCGGTATCCCACGCCAAACCAATAGGAAGATGATTGGGTGAACCGAATCACTGAAGTTATTCGAGACCAGTTTGGACTCAAGCCTAAGAACCAGACATACATGTATCAGCGGCCGTACCCGGAGTGGTTTGATCTGGTGCCGCTACCAAGCCGATACAAGATTCCTATCTTAACTAAGTTTTTTGGGGCAAGACTCGGTATCCACGATCGAGTACATCAGTTGTTTTCTCGCCTAGTGTGGAGAGGTATCAGCCGAGGAAGCATTCAAGGTCCGGTTCTTCCCATCGTCACTGTCAGTGAACTCTATCAAAGGATGGTCGGATCTGGAAAAGAAATTTCACAAGTATTTCTTCACCGGCATACATGAGATGAAGCTTACCAACTTGATGGCAGTAAAGCAGAGGATGGATGAGTCAGTGCAAGATTATGCACAGAGGTTCAATGATATGAGAATCAGATGCTATAGCCTTAACCTCAACGATGCACAATTGCTGAATTGGCATAGGAAAGGTTTTTGTCATAGGAATTTGAGAGCCTCTCACACTTGGTGCAGTGGGTATCGGCCCATGAGAGCCGATTCCAAGAAGCAAAAAGGGACTGGATATCAGAAGAAGGTGGCGTACACTTAAGCGTACCATTCGGACTCTGATGGGCATAGTGGGTCTGATGCATAGGTCGGTTTGGCTGAATGGACTAGGAACAAGAAACAAATTGTGTGTCCTTGGGTAAAGGCATATAATAAAGAAGAAAAGTACGACTTCTACATCAATAAGGTCGATAGGATATTTGACATGTTTCTTAAAGAAAAGTATATCCAGTTTCCACCTAATCATGTGATACCACTTGTCCATGAGTTGAAGAAAAGGAAATACTATAAGTGGCACAATTCCCCGTCCTTGCCTATCGGTTCCCCTATCGAATGCAAATTGTTTAGACAACAGATTAAATCGGTCGTGGAACAAGGTCGAATCAACTTTGATGATGGGAAGAAGCTAATTAATATTGACGACCACCCTTTCCTGGTCAACATGGTGCATGCACATCATGCTGATGATCAACATGTGAAGAAGAGTAGGCGAACCAATAGCAGTGTCACTTCCTTGGGCCTGATCGAGAAATACGAAGGAAAATTAAGAGGATGGGTGGACAGCGAAGATGATCAAAATTACTCATGATTCCACCCCCATTAGAATTGTGAGTTCTTCAGATTCTACTTGAATAAAGGGTTGCGTTTGCCGTCGATGGACGATTGCCCTGAGTGTGGCAGCGAGGGTAGGTGGCAAGGCGACCATGGTCTATGTAGTGACAGGACAAAGCCACGTAATCACGAGAAGATGGACATTCATAAGAGGTTATCACCACCGAGGGCGTCGATACTTGAAAGGCTTCGTCCCGTCAACACCGAGGAAAATAGTCGATCGACCAATGGCAGCACCATGTTAGGAAAGTCGCAGTGGTATCCAAGTGGAATCTTCATGAAGAAACAGAAAAGGAGAGTACAACAGTTGTGACAGAGATAACTAAAAGCGCAGAGTTACAAAGATAAGATTGATCGAGCCCGAAAGATCAAAAGTGAATGGTGAGTACAGAATAAGGACGATCACGATGACAAGGGAGATGGGGGGTAAACATGGTTTTCTTCCTGTATGTAGGGTAACGAGTTGCTACTAAAGACGGCGTTGAGCAAGCCGATACAATGGCCCAACTAGTACTGACTCCACAATCGGTGACTTTCGACAAACCAGAAGACCCTAAACATCGGCACTTAAGACCTCTTTACATCAAGGGACTAGTCAATGGGAAACCGATGTCCAAGATGATATACGGAGGGACGGCCATCAACTTAATGTCGTGTGCCACTTTCTAAAAGCTAGGAAAAAGGTCGGAGGACCTTATTAAAACCAATATGGTACTGACGGACTTTGGCAAAATTCATCAGAAACAATGGGGTGCTAAATTCAGAGTTGACGGTTGGGAGCAAGACCGTGCTGACCACTTTCTTCATCATAGAAGGAAAAGGATCCTACAGTCTGTTGCTAGGGCGCGATTGGATTCATGCAAATTATTGTGTCTCAGTCAACAATGCATCAAAGCCTTGTGTAGTGGGTCGGCAATTAAGTGGAAGTGGTACCTTCCGATAAATCGGTTAACGTGGCAATAGACGATGTATAGGTATGGGAGATGGAAGAAGTTGTATGTTTGTTAAGAAAGGATTGGGACAGTGATTTTCTCGAAGTATCGAGTGATGGAGTCAAACCAGTTAACAATGAACAGCCCAAGCTTACCCTATGAAGACGACGTCGACAAAGCAAAAGGTAAACTTGGTCAAGAGTTCACCACAACCGATGAACTACAGGAAGTAGACATCGGACTTGGTGATAGACTAAGGCCAACCATTATAAGTTCTCAACTTCTCGATGAAATAAAAAGTGAATTAATTGCATTATTATGAGAATATCGGGATTTCTTTGCATGGGAATATCATGAAATGTCAGGTTTAAGCTGATCAATTTTAGAACATCGGCTCCTAATAAAATAGGGATATCGGCCATTCAAGCAGTCACCTCGGCGATTTAAGGGAGAGATATATCTAGATATCAAAGTCAAGGTGACAATGTTGTATGATGCATGATTTATAAGACCATGCCGATATGTAGAGTGGATATCGAACATTGTACCAGTATGGAAGAAAAGTGGGAAGCTCAGGATATATGTTGATTTTAGAGATCTAAACAAGGCTACTCGAAGGACGAATACCTAATGACAATCGCGGATTTATTGGTGGATGCCACATCGGGTCACAAGATTATCAGCTTCATGGACCGGAATGTAGGTTATAATCATATTTTCATGGCTGTTGAAGACATCCACATGACGGCCTTCCAGTACCCTGGAGCTATTGGACTTTGGGGGTGTTTGGATCCAAAGGCTAAAGCCAAAGGGGCTAAAATTTAGCCCCTTTAGGGGCTAAAAATCCAAACACCAAGGCTAAAAAGGGGCTAAAAATTTTTAGCCCATTAGCCCCCAAGGAGAAGCTAAAGAGGGGCTAAAATGCCCCTTTTCCACCCATACCCCCACCATGCATGCATGCATGAAAAGCAAAAGCAATAAATGAGGGATATTTCAGTCATTATACACAGCAATAAATGATTTAGCCCTTTTTTAGCCCTTGGATCCAATGACTAAAATTTTAGCCCTTTTTTAGTCATTTTGCTTTAGCCTGTTGGATCAAAACAGGCCCTTTACGAGTGGGTGGTGATGGCCTTCAGCTTGAAAAACACTAGAGCAACTTACCAGAGGGCCATGAACTACATCTCCCATGACTTGATCGTCCTATTGGTAGAGATATACATAGACAATGTTGTGGTAAAATCAAGCAGCACTCAAGACCACATGGCCAATCTACGTCAAGTTCTGAAACGAGCCAGGAAATACAGATTAAAGATTAATCATGAGAAGTTTGCTTTCGGTGTATTGGCGGGAAAGTTTTGGGGCTTTATCGTGCATGAAAGAGGAATTGAGATAAACATAGTATTGACGCAAACAAGAACACTCAGCCCCTTGCCGATAAAACCAAGTTATAGTCACTAATCGGGAAGATAAACTTTCTCAGGAGGTTCATAGCTAATATTTCAAGAAAAATAGAGTCATTTACTCCACTATTGAAATTGAAGCCTGATTAAGAATTTATATGGGGAGAAAAGCAGCAGAAGGCAATTGATGAGATTAAGGAATACTTAGCCTCACCACCAGTATTGATGCCACCACAGAAAGGAATTCCGATCAGGTTATATTTATCAACAAATGATGAAGCCATCAGGTCGGTCTTGATGTAGGAGATCGATAAAAAGGAGAGGGTAATTTTCTATCTCAGCAGAAGACTATTGGACACTGAGACTCAATAAACCGTGGTGGAAAAGCTCTATTTATATTTATACTTCTCGTGCACCAAATTGGTACATTACCTACTATCGTCAGAGTGCACCGTGATATGTAAGGCCGATGTCATTAAGTATATGCTATTGGCCCTAGTGTTGAAAGGGCGTATCGAAAAGTGGGTCATCGCTCTCATTGAATTCGATCTCAGATATGACTCGGCCAAGGCAGTAAAGGGACAAGTAGTAGCCGATTTCATAGTCCAGCACAGATATGAGGCAGTGACTCATGTTGAGCCAACACCATCAGGGGGCATAATTTGAGTTTGCATGCACCATCAGGCCCTTCTCCACCAACAATCAGGCCGAGTATGAAGTAGTATAGAAAGGGTTGCAGCTATTGGAAGAAGTGGGCGTCGATGCAATAGAGATTCTAGGAGATTCCCTGTTGGTGATTAGGCAATTGACAAGTGAATACTGAGTGCAAGTATGATGTGCTAAAATAATATCATGATCAGTGCTAGACTTTAATGTCAAGCTTCAGAAGCGTAACTCTTACTCATATCCCAAGGGAGCAAAACTCAGAAGCAAATGATTTGGCCCAAACAGCATCAGGATACAAGCTAATGGCTAGGTCAAGCGAGGTGGAGATCACAGAAATACAGGCCGATGATTGGAGGTATGATATCATCAATTATTTGAAAAATCCTTTGACATCGCCACCAAGAAAGCTTAGATATCAAGAAACAAGGTATGTGTTGCTCCATGAAGACTGATGGAGTTCTCCACAAATATATAAGTATCGAATAAGCCAAATTGGTGATGTGTGAGGTAGACGATGGTATATGTGGAACACACCTGTTGGCCCAGAAGATGAAATGGTTGCTTTGGAGAGCTGGCTACTTTTGGCCGACTATGGTCGAGTACTACATAAAATATTATAAGGGGTGCCAAGACTGTTAGAAGTTTGGAGCTATTCAAACGGCACCCACATCTGCAATGAACCCGGTAATGAAACACTTGCCCTTCAGGGGATGGGGCATCGATATGATCAGGCCAAATCTATCCGGCATCAAGTAAAGGACACAAGTTCATATTGGTGGTCACTGATTACTTCACAAAGTGGGTAGAGGTCGTTCCGCTAAAAAGGGTTACTTCTGCCGATGCCATTGAGTTCAACGGGGAACATATAATATATCGGTTCAGGATCCCACAAACCATCACCACATATCATTGGACAATTTTTGTATCTGGAGAATTCCAGCAATTCATGGCCAGCATGGGAATCAAACTCTTAAATTCGTCTCCATATTATGCACAAGCTAATGGGCAGGCGGAAGCATCCAACAAGAGTTTAAAGTTAATAAAGTGTAAGATCAATGAGCAGTTGAAGCATTGGCATCATTCTCTATCATAAGCACTTTGGGCATATCGGATGGCGCGACATGGATCCACTCAAGTACCACCATATTAGTTAGTCTATGGCCATGAAGCAGTACTACCTTGGAAAAATAACATCGGCTCAAGAAGGATAACACTATAGGACCAACTCACGACCGATGATTATTACAATTTAATGATAGATGGCCTATATGATATATCATAAGTCCAATTGAGAGCCCTCGAAAAGATTGAACAGAATAAAGCAAGAGTTGCTAGGTGTTACAACAAGAAAGTGGTGCCCAAGCCATTTGAAGAAGGAGAACTCGTGTGGAAGCTTATCCTACTGATTGGGTCTAAGGACAATCGGTTTGGTAAGTGGTCACCTAATTAGGAAGGACCATTTCGAATACATCGAGTGGTGCCAGGGTAACGCCTATTTTCTCAAGAGATTAGATGGAGAAGTGTTTAGAAAGCGTCAAATGGAAAATATTTGAAAAAGTATTTCCCGAGCGTTTGGATAAGTACCTAAAGGTCTACACGCAAACGTTGAATAGCCGATACTGATGGTATCACCTTTAAATGGTTGGTGGTAAAACATCATCCTTAGACACAAAAAGCTCAAGATCAATTCAACAACCAACAACAAGTACATTCAAGATCGTTTGATAATTACAAAGTGTTTGGTGTGATACAAGAAGAGTTCAAACAAGAGCATGACGAATTGCCTCAATCACCCACAACCAAATCATGTCAACACTCCAAAGGATGGCACGATCTTCGGCATTCTAGTCAAGGAGATTTTGAATGGCATGGCGTCGGCGTTGTGCGTGGTGGATGGCACTAGCAAATCGACACTCTTGGGCTTTGAGTTGAGCCGGGAAGGAGACCAGAGTGCCTTCTTTCTCGGCAATCTTTGCCTGAACCCCATCTAGCCTCGAGGTCAAATCAGCTTCCTCCACATGCAGTTGGTCAAGTTGCAGAGACGTGGCCTATTACTCTTCCCAAATACAATTCGAAAGAGTACCTTCGGCAAGTATCGCCTCATCTTGGGTCTTCACCGCCTCTAGCTACGATGCGCAACTTGCATGATCGGCCAACTACTTCATCACCCGTTGTAGATCTGACCGATGATATTCCATGAAAGAGGCCGGTGTGAGGACATCGACCAGCTCTGGAGAAAGGGATTTCAAGATATCATTGAAACAGACCATTATCGGACCCGAATCATTGACCAATACCTCCATAGGATCCTCTAGGTGATGCAGCAAGGTCCGATAAGATCTCCCTCACCTCCAAAGCCAATTAAGCAACAACCGAAGGAAGGGCGTCAGTGACTTATTCATCCTCAAGATATGGGCCAATATCTAAAGGAAATTTCTAGACAAAGGACTAAAAGGAAGAAAAGAGAAGAGTGGTCGGGGGTACTTATAGAGTGAAAGCAACTCCTCGGCAGACGGGTCAAGCCGATCCCACCGGATTTGGTGGGACCATCTTCAACGTTCGACAAAAAGGAAATCATGAGTATGGTTTTCAAAACACCGAGATCTTTGTCGGCCCGAGATTAGAGGAACATAATCTTTGGTTTAATGGATGCCAATGCAAAACTATGTGGGATGAAGTATGCTCTAATGCCACCACAAAGAAAAATAGATGTGTTAGACCAAGTGATAACCATCACAGTCGTGCATGGCCGAAAAAGAAAATGAAAGGATGATACAATATGGAGATGGTACCCAGGGCATTGTAATATAAAGTACCAGAGATGAAGGGTTTTAGCTAATAATAATAAATTTGAAAAGATGTTTTGAAGAGACGTTAGAAAGAACATGATGGCAGAGGGAATTGATGACTAATAATTTTGAAGCATTAGTTACCGTTTAATACTTCAAAACTGGGGGTATGTGTTAACGCCGAGATTTGGCAAAGCCCAGGCCCACTAAGGATCCTAAATAGTTAATAAATGTCAAGGAAGTCTGGTCAAAGGTTGGTTAAAGAAGTCCGTTCGTTCTGTTACAAATGGCCGGATAAGAGGAAGATGATGGAGATAAAAGAAGACAAAGATAAATCTAGAATCAGTTACAATGGATGTTACTTGAACGGCAAGTCTCCAGACTATAAATATGTATCCAATTATCTAGGTTTAGAAGACACATAATCAACCACAACAAAACTACTTTTCATCACATCGCCACCCTTGGATTCCCAAGATTAATCCCAGTGGGGCTTGGTACTCAGAACTAGGCTACATCGTTCCGATCTCTGGTGAAGAGGTGAGTCTCACCACCCCGATGATCGCATCGGCTAGGTCAGTGTTCAGCAATGCTGCATCGCGTCGATCTCTTGAGGCATCAACCAAGTCAATGTGATCGCCGGTTTATCTTGGTGTATTTGCTAGGTCTAAGGCTGCATCATTTTGATCTCTTAGATTGATGTGAATTAAGTTTAGTAGTTTGAGGCTTCATCGGTTAGATCTGACATCTCATTCTATTGTACCTGATTTATGTTGTATACCATTCATCTAAATAAAGTGTGCCTGATGTGTTCAAGTTTTATTGATTTCTCATGATTACCAACTGTCTTGGTTAGGCCCGTCTTGCTATTATGATGATTTGATAATACGGATATGTTGTTTGGTATGTTAAATTTAGTTTCTATTGGATTACAAGCTAATATATTATCTTTAATTCCATGTTACATCTTATCTGCTCTAAAGGTATTCATCAACCCTTGTGTGCAAAGACTTTACCTTGTTGGCCAATGGCACACCCAGCCCGATATCATTGCCATGGTCATCAACCCCATGGCCAATTGGCGCCTTTACTAGCGATTGTTTTATTCTCACCATGGTCATCGGCTCGATAGCCGATCGACTTTGCTACTAACGTCATTTTTTTATTCTTCCTTACTAGTTATAGGGTCAAACTGATTGGCATACTCGGAACCCTTTTTTCTAAGATTATAGGACCTACACTGGAGTTAAGAAGACCTCCCAGACCACACGTGTGACCAAAAATGACACCAGCACCTATACGGAGGCCTAGCTTAGTCCGTAGCAAAGCTTTCTTCTTAGCTAGCCTTTCGAGGCTATTTGAGCCTGTTAGCGTAATCTTTTACGTGAACAGTAACTTATTTAGATCGTTAAGTTTAAGCTAACTTATGAATAAATCGAAATTTTTTAGAAATATGTTTAATACTGGTTCATTAACATTTTAGTGAGATTTAGGGTTTGTTTGTTTCTAAATATCAGGCCATATCTAGTTTAACATTTGTTTGGTTGAAGAATAGTTTAAGATAGGATAAACATCCAAGAGAATATACATGCTTTGATGAGTGAGACCAAATTTTTATTAGAGAGTGTTGTGCACGCAGGGATGGTAATGGGTTTGAAACCTTTGGGGTTTGAGAAAAACCAATCCAAAAAGCAAACCCATAAAATCGACAACAAACTTGTACCTTCGTAAAACCCATGGGCTTGAACTTAAACATATAACTCAACTCGTCGATATCCAAAACCTACGGAAATCATAGATTCAAGGCAAGAGGTGTGCAGACGTGACAATGAGTGATAGCGAACGCGGTAGCGGTGGGGAATGGCCAAGCAGGAGTGGTGGTAGTCGATGGCCGACGCAGGAGCAGCGGGCGACCACTGTGTGTGGCTAGGGGAGCTATGAGCAAAAGGAGAGAGCAACACTGACAGAGGCAGAGGAAAAAACAGGGCACTAGGAGAGAGGAAAGAGAAGAAGGGGCACTAGTAGGGATGGATTCGGATCGGATACGGATGGAAACAGATTCGGATAGCACTATTTACCACATTTTATTTCGAATACGAATACGGATTCGGATGTTTTCAGATACGAATACAAAACGGATATTTCGAATACGAATACATATTCGGATGTTTACTCAGTTTTAACTTGAAATGTTTATCGTTTCAAAAAATATCCAAAAGTTTTAAGTGTCCAATATACCAAATTTAAATAATAATTAATAACAAGCAATGATACCTAAAAAACCATACACAAACTAAGTTTTTAAATAACGCTAGTTAAAATTCATGTATGATAACTTTCTTGAAATATTTTCAAAATTTTATCATAATACCTACATATAATATTATAATATCATGACAAGTCTAGTATTTTTTAGTCTTTAGTTGATTTTTTAGAATTAAAAAAAACTTAAGCTCTACATTACCGAGTGAGTGTCATAACATAGATTTTTATTTTCTATTTTATTTTAGTGCATTATTTTAAGTAGTTGCGGTTCAAATTTAACATATTCTAATTTAAATCCTAGAAACACAATTAATGAATAAAAATAGCAAATGGATCTAGAAAAATACAAAAAATTTATATGGAATGAGATATGTTCTATTTTGATTATAAAAAAGTTTCAAGTTCAAATAAGCATTTAATCATCAACTTACTTTAAATCATAGCCTATTACTTCTCAAAACTCTAATTCATCTCAAGAAAATATCATGTTTCTTAACATCCTATATGATAAATTTCTTGAAACATTTTCAAAATTTTATCATAGTATATACGTATAATATTATAACAACATGACAAGTCTCATACTTTTCAGACTTTATTTGATTTTTTATAATTAAAAAACCCTTAAGCTCCATATTACTAATGAAGTGTTGTAACATAATTTTCTTAACATTTTTTTAAATTTAGTGTATAATAACTAAAAATAGAAACAAAATAGTGAATATGATTTTTATATAAATTTTATTGCATTATTTTACGTACTTGCAGTTCAAATTTCACATATTCCAATTTAAATCATAGAAACATAATTAATGAATTAAAAATAGCAAATTGATCTATAAAAATACAAAACAATTATATGGAATGAGATATATTTTATTTTGATTATAAAAAAGTTTCAAGTTCAAATAAACATTTAACCATCAATTTATTTTAAACCATACCGTATTACTTCTCAAAACTCTAATTCATCTCAAGAGAATCTCAAATTTCATAACATCCTATATGATAATTTTATTGAAATATTTTCAAAATTTTATCATAGTATCTATTTAGAATATTATATCACCATACAAGTCTCGTATTTTTCAGACTTTATTTGATTTTTTATAATTAAAAAACCCTTAAGCTCTACATTGCAGATGAAGTGTCGTAACATAATTTGTTTAACATTTTTTTAAATTTAGTGGATAATAACTAAAAATGGACATAAAATAGTGAATATGATTTTCTATAAATTTTAGTGCATTATTTTAGGTACCTGCAATTCAAATTTCACATATTCCAATTTAAATCCTAAAAACACGATTAATGAATTAAAAATAGCAAATGTATCTATAAAAATACCAAATATTTATATGGAATGATATATGTTGTGTTTTTATTATAAAAAAGTTTCAAGTTCAAACAAACATTTAACCATCATTTTACTTTAATCCATAGTCTATTTCTTCTCAAAACTCTAATTCCTCTCAAGAAAATCTAAGGTTTCTTAATATCCTATATGATAAATTTATTTAAACATTTTCAAAATTTTATCATAATATCTATGTATAATATTATAACACCATGGCAAGTCTCATATTTTTCAGACATTATTGATTTTTTATAATTAAAAAACATTTAAGCTCCACATTACCGATTAAGTGTCGTAACATAATTTTTTAACATTTATTTAAAATTAGTGTATAAGAATTAAAAATGAATACAGAATTAGTGTCGTAACATAATTTTTTAACATTTATTTAAAATTTTAGGTACCTGAAGTTCAAATTTCACATATTCCAATTTAAATCACAGAAAAACAATTAATGAATTAAAAATAGCAAATGGATCTAGAAAAATACAAAAACAATTATCGAATTATATATGTTGTATTCTGATTATAGAAAAATTTTCGAGTTCAAACAACCATTTAACCATCAATCTACTTTAATCCATAGCATATTACTTCTCAAAACTCTAATTCCTCTCAAGAGAATCTATGTTTCTTAATATCATATATGATAAATTTCATTAAAAATTTTCAAAATTTTATCATAATATCTATGTATAATATTATAATACTGTGACAAGTATCGTATTTTTCAGACTTTATTTGATTTTTTTATAATTAAAAAACCCTTAAGCTCCACATTACTAATGAAGTGTCGTAACATAAATTTTGTAGAATTTCTTTAAATTTAGTGTATAATAACTAAATAATGGATATAAAATGGTGAATATGATTTTTATATAAATTTTAGAGCATTATTTAGATCCTTGCAGTTCAAATTTTACATATTCCAATTTAAATCCTAGAAACACAATAAATGAGTTAAAAATAGCAAATGGATCTAGAAAAATACAAAACATTTATATTGAATGAGATATGTTGTATTTTAATTAAAAAAAGTTTCAAATTCAAATAAACATTTAACCATCAATTTATTTTAAACCATACCCTATTACTTCTCAAAACTCTATTCATCTCATGAGAATCTTAGTTTTCCTAATATCCTATACGATAAATTTCTTGAAACATTTTCAAAATTTTATCATAATATCTACATATAATATTATAACACCATGACAAATCTCGTATTTTTCAGACTTTATTTGCTTTTTTTATAATTAAAAAACCCTTAAGCTCTACATTACCGATGAAGTGTCGTAACATAATATTTTTTAAAATTTCTTTAAATTTAGTGGATAAGAATTAAAAATGGACACAAAATAGTGAATATGATTTTTTTTTATAAATTTCAGTGCATTATTTTAGGTAATTGCAGTTCAAATTTCACATATTCCAATTTAAATCCTAGAAACACAATTAATGAATTAAAAATATAAAATGGATCTAGAAAATACAAAAAATTATATGGAATGAGGTATGCTATATTTTGATTATAAAAAAGTTTCAAGTTCAAATAAACATTTAACCATCAATTTACTTTAAATCATATCTTATTAATATTCACTACCTTAAGTATTCCATAATTATATAAATAATAAATAAACCATTAATATAGTGATAATATATCATCTTGAGTCTAAGTTTAATCTGTATGAAATCATAAAATGAATACGGATATATCCATTTTCATATCGACATTTAGCAGAATTCGGATATCCATTTCCATAACCGCATTTGTAAAACGAATTCGGATGTTTCCGAATGTCATCCATATTTTATTCGGATATAAATATGGATATCTATATTTACAATTATTTGAATACGAATATAGATAATTTAGATATTGTGACATCCATATCCATCCCTAAGCACTAGAGAGAGTTCTCACTTTGTCGGAATAAAAAAAGTAGGGAGGTCTAGGCTAGACCATCTAGCCTGCCTGCTACTTATTTCTAGCCTTTGACCCTGAAATCCTGCATACACGTGGCCATGCGAGACATGACTGTTAGGCCACCCAAATGGGAAAAATAAAATAGAAAACTGAGTAAACTCGTAGAATCGGCAAGTTTAAATGTAAATCCAAAATTAAACAAATATCAAAACTCTGAACCGGCGGTCATAAATCTATGCCAAACCCATACCCATCAGGAGGGTGGTTACCCAGACCCATGGGTAAAATTGTCATCGCGTGCACATCTCTGTTGATCCATTGCCTCTGTTCTGCTCACTCTCTCTTAGGGATGGCAACAGAGAGAATCCCCGGCGGGGAGGGGTCCCCGTCCCCGTCCCCGCTAGAAAAAAATCCCCATTTTCTATCCCCGTCCCGGGCTTCGGGGATAGATTTTCCCCATCCCCGTGAGAGTTTTATCCTTCCCCTTTGCTCGCGCCACTTGCACTGCCCGCTCGCGCCGATCTGCTGTTTGGGTTGGACACAAAAGGTTCGAACCCTTCCTGGTTCATTGCTTTCTAGAGCCACATTCTCAGAAGTGGTAAAATTATTTTCCTTGGATATTTCTCTAGTGTGGTCTCCTCCATGGTAGAAACTCCATTTTGCTGTCAATCGTCGGTTTCCGCATTTTCAGTGCCTCTGGTTTCCTCTGCTGAATCCAGTTCTTGTGCTTGCTCAACATCAGAAGCTGGTTCACTTCTTACTACATCATTGTCTTGTGCTGCCTCTTTAGGAGTAGAGGATGTACTTCCGAGATTTGTTTTAAAAAAAAAAGACCACATGGGCCTGATTTTGTTTGAAGGTCTTGTGTGATTAGATGTGATATGCGGATTTCCTAAGAGATTATCTATCCTAGTATTATTCTCGCCCCAGCAAACTCAATTGGAGTTAGGAGAATTTCTCAGTTTTAACATATTGACTGTCCTTGGTTTCTTGATCCGTGAGACTCTGCACTTATTGAGTGTTGCCAGGGGTCTCCATTATCAGTGTCTTCTATTATATTATGTTCTTGTTCAGATAGATCAGTGTTCTTAATCTCTTAGGTAGTGTTTGGATTGGTGTATGAGAAGGGATGGGATGGAATGGTTCTATTTTTAGGGGATTGGATGGAATGGGATAATTCCATAAATATGTTTGGTTGGATGAATGATCTAGTTCAATACTTTGTTTGGTTGACAGAATGAGAAGGAATGGGATGATTTGATTGGCGAATAGAATTTTAGTTTTGATGTTGTAGGTCAATGCTTATTTTGCAGTGGTGACACCCTATCTTTTTTTTTCAATGCCAGTATGTTATTATCCCACATCAAGATTAGGCCAAATGTTTGGATTTAGAGAGAAGTTATGGAGATGATTTTCCAAGTGCAGAGAAGAGAATGCCACCTACTGTTCCGTTGTCAAAGCAGAGAGTAGCCTGTGCCACAATCTAGATTCCATCATGTGTTCCTCGGGCAACTGCACCACCACCTCTCCATCCTTGCCCTGCATTGTTCAGACAAACATTGTAACACCCTACATTTTCAAAGGTAAAGCAAAATGATGAAAATAAAATTTTGAATAAAATAATTATATTTGAATAATAAAAAAGCTGAAAATGACAAATAAATAAAAACCATGAGAAATAATTCAAGAATTGAGTTGACGAATTTATGTTAGGTTCCCAAGTTATGATAAAATTTAGGAATTTTTATGAATTTTTAGGACCTTTGCAACTAGTATAGAAAATACAAATGAATTTAAGGAATTATTTAAATTAAGAAAAGAATTAAAATTCCACTAGGCTGCCCTCCTTCATCCTCTCTCCAGGCCGGCCCAACCCACTCTCGTGCCTCACAGATATGTGGGTCCTGCAAGTCAATCCCCTCTCCTCCTTCCCACGCGCGCCCTCGCTCACCCTCTCACTGCCAACCCGGGCCCACATTTTGGCACCATCATCCTCGCTCGCGCTCGCTGACAGGCGGCCCCCACTTGTCGGATCCGTCTTCCCCACGAGACAACCGCCCCAAATCCTGCGCCGGCCAAAATCCTAGCTCCGCAAATCTGTCGCCGCCTTGCGTTTTCCACGAAATTGAACCCGGCATCTTCCTCCCCGATCACCGACGATAACTTTCCCCTATACCCGAGTTGGATTCCATCCAGGTTCATCATATCCGCATGTATGGAAACCCTCGCCAGCAAAAATGGAAACCCTCCAGCTTTCCCCTGATACCCCTTCCATACCCACCGCCGGTGACCCCTATAAGTGCCTCTGCGTCCACCGCACCCCGCCCTCTAGAAATCACTAAGAGTCGGCTGTCCAAAGCTCCACCGAACGCATTTTAGCCTTCACCCCCATCTAGACTCCAGCCACCACTCGCCGTCGCTGGAGACCCTCTCCTGCCTCGCCATCGACACCGCCATGATCCCCATCAACTCCCCGTCCTCGGCCATGACTCCGTTGGTGTAGCCAACCACTAGAACACCGCCATCATTGTCAACCCAAAGAAACGCCGCTATCCTGGATCATCTCTAGTCACGACTACACATCCGCGAGCCTTATCTCCGGAATAATCATGACCACCGTGCTATTCTATTTCCATTTCTATAATCGCTTGAGACCTTTAGACACCACCATCGCCGCTAGCTCCACCGACACCCACTGCCATCGTCGGAGACGAACGATGCACACTATCCTATATTGTGCATGCCGGATCGATCTGCGGCCATGCAATTAGTTTTGGACGATCGGGATTAAATCGTTATCTGGTTTAATCTGGTCCATCCACTTCAATTGAATCGGTATCGATTGATCAAGACCGTTGGATTTCACTTAACGCACCCGCACCGCCCGCATCAATCCGATCACGATCCAACGGCTCTAGCGAGCCCGGTCCACACGCACAGCGCGCTGGTTCATGGTGAACCTAGTTTACCGTGGACCAGAGGCTGATTAATTTAAAATAAATTCTAGAAATTGTTTTTAAACTTTAAAAATTCATATCTCCTTCATTTTAACTCTAAATTTCACCATTCAAATTTTAGAAAATTCCTCATTTAATTCTCTACAACTTTAACCAATTTAATTGAAATGTTTGTACTGTTTACTTTATTTATTTTAATTGTTTATTCTTCTTGATTGGCGTACCGAGAAGATTATGACGCCGTTGAGGATTCGGAGTACTATCCAGATGTCTCTCCATCCCCGTTCACTAATCAAGAGAAGTCACAACCCTAACCTTGATCATATTGAGCCCATGTTTTTAATTAAATATTACTATAACCCATAGGAATAAATGCATTAGTCCAATTTATAACCTTACACTATATTATTAGATCCCATGACCTTGATGTGCAAACCCAAGCCATGCTCTTGAACCTTTTCCTTGTCGCCATAATTATTTATTCATTAGGTAGTGTACAATTATTGGCACAATTGCTAGTAGGCTAAAAATGAGTCGTAGAATATAATGAATACTTTTACTCTATTATATCCCCCGGATTATATCTCATCTCTTGGAATTCTAAACTTAGAAAAGGACATGGAAAATGTTTAAGTATGTTAGCATGGTGGGTTATGGGTGCAAGCAAGGGCATTGGTTAGTCACACCCAGGGCATTATAAGGATCAGTGTGTGAGATCTGTTGCAAATCACTTCCGTACTAACCACAAGTCTAATCGGTAAGGCCGAACCGAAAGTATGGATTGTGTCCAAATCGATGCACCGAGTGGAGGGGTCAAGTTGCATCTATGGATGGCTTGTACAAAAGGGGGAACGACATTGGTCCAGTGTGTTGGCGCGCCGGCGAAACCTAGTGTGGTTGTCGTGGGATTGGAGCGGTTCATGGTGAAGGTTTTGGCAGGGACTTGGTCAAGGTACCATAGTGGTATTTTGGTTGACACCAGGTTCTTTCCTTGTGGGTAAAATAGTACACCTCTAATCAGAGTATAATCTTTAAGAAAAGTCGAGCCCGCGGTGAAGGGCGGGTTGAGCGATGTTCACCGCAGTTAGTTTATTTTTATGAATGTGCATTGGATATGGGTTACTAAGGACTGATGTGCGAGGCAGTAATGTTGTACTACTCAAGTTAGAGGATGGCTTCATACATAATATTTACATTCTACATAATAACATGATCACATTAAATGCTTAATTACAAATTATACTTTTCTGCAAATATAAACCACATGCCTATCCATTGTTATTATCCTTGCATTATTCTGCATTTCGGTGGCTTGTTGAGTACTTTTTGTACTCACCCTTGTTGACACAATATCAGAGGTTGCTTACTATGAAGATGACGGTCTATAGTAGTTGTCCCAATCGAGGCGCGAGACTAGAAGGATATATTCATCCGGAAGGCACTTTTTATTTTTATTATCTTTTGTGGAATAATTGTAGCCTGTGAGCTACCTTTGATTGTCATAAGATATGGTAGTGTGATGAACATCTTGTATTTATTGTTTTTCTTTTGAAATTCAATAAAAATCAGAACTATTAAATTTCGAGCACTACAAACATGTACACCACATAAAGGTAGCTCAAAACAAATGAAGGATTTGGTTGGAAGGGCTTCAGAATTTGAGATCCCTGAGAAGCCTCGCAAGCTGACCCTAAAATACCCCCTAATTTGTCACACATGCCGCATATCATGAAACCTTAGAACTATGACAATTTCATATTTAAAGTTGAACCCTTCCAAAGGAGACCAAACTCTAGTTTTCCGAGAAAGAGATTGAAATGTTGAACAAGCCTTGCCTAGTTCAGATTGGAGTGATGATAGAATACCTCTGCAACTGAAGATGCCAACAGAGAATAGCACCACTATGAGACACACATGGCTAAGCTTGAGAGAGGCCATGACATTTGACAACTAAAGATTCAATTACTCTTATCATAGAGTGGTGACATTTTAACAAGGTTCTCAGTAGCAATTCAAGTCAAATGGTTATACAACCATTAAGTTTAGTCATACTACACCACATGAACATTATTTTTTGCTCATACTACAGGAGCACAAAATAAGACAAGATCTTAATAACAATCATTCATATGTCCAATGTTTATGGTTGCATCAACAAAATGCATATCAGTGCAAATTTCTATCTAACAACTTCTAGATAACTATTGCAACTTCACTTGAAGTGGTTGGAAATGTATCTAGTGACCCAAACTATTTTGGCTGTCAAGTCTAGATTCAAGAATGCCTTAGCAATGCAAACATTCTCACACAAATAAGCATAATAGTGAGCCAAATGTTCTTGCTCAAATCCTAGCAGAGATGACAAGTTATCCTAAAGATCTTCAGGAATTTATGTGGCAAAGGCAGAAGAGTCACTTGATTTCTCAATAGCTACAACTAACCTATCAAGGCTCTTAGTGATTAATGGTATCATCTTATCATCATCAGCATCACATGTTCTAGCCCTTTTAGTTTGTGGTGGTTTGATTCTTGATGATTCAACAGCATTTCCAAATGTGTTAGCTTCTACTGCTAGTTGGATCATCCTATATTTCAGTGGCTTCTATTTGAAGGGAATCACTTGTTGCCTTTGCATACTTTCCTGTAGCCAAGCAATTTCCAAATATTATAACCATAGCATGGTAGTGTTCAATAGGTTTATTCAGCATATTAGCATCAACCTTATTTTTCTACAAACAAGAAATCAATATATTACTATGTTAGTGCAATAAATTTAGAACAAAATACAAAGTAGTTTTAATAAGCATACTGATTGCTGAATGTAGCCGTTGTAGTGCTCATCACATAGCAAAATAGTACATGTATCATCATCCCAAAGCGGCCCACTTATTTTTTCAGTCTTAGTATGTTTGCCCAAATCTTCCTCCACATCCTTAAGTGATTACTAACCTGATCTCTATTCAAGTGAACCTTAAAATGATCATCCAATGCCCGAGCACAACTATTTAGGTGCACTTTTTGAATCCAGTAGATGTTCTAGTGCCATCAACCACTAGGTTTGATATGAAGGTCAACATGTAAGATGACATTGAATTGGTCCAAATCATTGCACCACTCCCCTATAGCATGGAGGACAACTCTAAAATATCGACTAACTGTTTCACTAGACCTACCAAACTTTGTGCCAACTAACCTATTTTTGATGTTATGCCCATCAGTATTTAAGAACATTGCAACTTGCTTCTCAACAGATAAGTGTATGGTATCTCAGAGAAGGTTGTGTTCCCTTAAGACTTCACACAAATGGAAGAAAGTAGCTCTTGTAAGCCTTAACATTTTTCGATTCATTATTCCAAACATAACATACAGAGCCACCAAGGAAGCAGCCATGAAAGTAGCAGCTCTAATAATCACCTTTCTCCTCATAGCAAGCCTCTTGTCCATCTGACAATACAAGGATGAAAATAACTACTATCTATATTCATACTCAAACACAGATCTTAGAAAAACTATAAAAATTACAAGAAAATGTAAGGTGACATATAGATTTACCATAATGATAAACATATCACAAATCAGACATGAATAAAGTGGAACTATGTGAATAATCTATGTCAAATCTCACTAGAAGTTGAATCTGGTTTGATTCACAGCCACTTTGATTCAAAGCCAACGATGAAAAAAACAACAATTTTACTGATTTATTAATCAATGGAAATCACGACCATTTGATCCACAACCAACACACAAAACAAATCTGGGTATAGGAGGATGAGAAAGACATACCTCTTGTGTTTTCATTCTAGATAGCTGATTCTACCAGCAGGAGGTCACTGTCCGGAGGTTACCAGTAGGAGGTCATCGCCGGGAGGTTGCCGATAGGAGGCTACCGTTAGTCCTCTCGTCGACACCGCCAGGAGGGGAATATAGATCGAGAGGTAACCCTAGCTAGCAGGGAAAGGAATGGGGATGAGTTGGTTCAGAGAAATAATCTGTATCACACGGTTCACTATTTAGACCAAATCCCATTTCTCAAACCAAACATGTGTATCATCATATATTCAGAATTATTCTATCTCATTCCTTCTCTTACATCAATCCAAACACTCCTTTAGTCTCTCTAGGCTATAAAAAGCAAAGGGGAGTTTAGGGTTAGGGCTAAGACTTTTGAATCAAAAATTCCTACTCATAAAAAGAGTGTTCCGACTTCCGACTGCTTTTCTCCTGCAGCCACAGGGTTCTCACCGCCACTGTCGGTAGCTTCACTTTCGCTGGTCTGCACACCGATCGCCGCCTCAAAGAAGCCTATGGCTACGACAGCCCTAGGCTCTTGAGCGCGCAATACCACCCGCCAAAACTTGCACGGCTACGCCTCAGGTTGTGTGTACGTGGAGTCCAGTGCCCGACCTACGTGTCGAAGCCTCCGTCTGGCCTGCCATACATATTCTCACCGTTGTCGGTTTTTTTCCACCAAAAGATTGCGACCGGACGAAGCTAGGGATGGATATGGATGTCAGAATATCCGAATTATCCGTATTCGTATTCGAATTACTGTAAATATGGATATCCGTATTCGTATCCGAATTAAATATGGATGACATTCGGAAATATCCGAATTCGTTTTACAAATATGGATATGGAAACGGATATCCGAATTCTGCTGAATGTGGATATGGAAATGGATACATCCGTATTCGTTTTAGGGTTTCACACAGATTAAACTTAGACTCAAGATAATATATTATGACTATATTACTGGTTTATTTATTATTTATATAATTATGGAATAGTTAAGTTAGTGAATATTAATAAATTATGGTTTAAAATAAATTGATGGTTAAATATTTATTTGAACTTTAATTTTTTTTATAATCAAAATACAACATATCTCATTTCATATAATTTTTTGTATTTTTTTAGATACATTTGCTATTTTTAACTCATTAATTGTGTTTCTAGGATTTAAATTGAAATATGTGAAATTTGAAATGCAAGTAGCTAAAATAATGCACTAAAATTTATAAAAAACTCACATTCACTATTTTGTGTCCGGTTTTATTTCTTATCCATGAAATTTAAATAAATATTAAAAAATTATGTTACAACACTTCATCAGTAATGTGGAGCTTAAGAGTTTTTTAATTAATGAGTCTAAAAAATGAGAGACTTATCACAGTGTTATAATATTATACATAGATACCATGATAAAATTTTGAAAATGTTTCGAGAAATTTATCATATAGAATGTTAAGAAATCTGAGATTCTCTTAAGAGGAAATAGAGTTTTGAGAAGGAATATGTTATGGTTTAAAGTAAATTTATGGTTAAATATTTGTTTGAACTTGAATTTTTTTATATAATCAAAATACAACATATCTCATACCATATAAATTTTTTGTATTTTTCTAGATCCATTTGCTATTTTTAACTCATTAATTGTGTTTCTAGTATTTAAATTGGAATTTGTGAAATTTGAACTACAAGTACCTAAAATAATGCACTAAAATTTATTGAAAAATCACATTCACTATTTTGTGTCCATTTTTAGTTCTTATGCACTAAATTTAAAGAAATGTTAAAAAAATTATGTTACGACACTTCATCGGTAATGTGGAGCTTAAGGGTTTTTTATTTATAAAAAAATCAAATAAAGTCTGAAAAATACGATACTTATCACAGTTTTATAATATTATACGTAGATACCATGATAAATTTTTGAAAATGTTTCAAGAAATTTATCATATATAATGTTAAGAAATTTGAGATTCTCTTAAGAGGAAATAGAGTTTTGAGAAAGAATATGTTATGGTTTAAAGTAAATTTATGGTTAAATATTTGTTTGAACTTGAATTTTTTTATATAATCAAAATACAACATATCTCATACCATATTTTTTTTTATTTTTCCAGATCCATTTGCTATTTTTAACTCATTAATTGTGTTTCTAGTATTTAAATTGGAATATGTGAAATTTGAACTGCAAGTACCTAAAATAATGCACTAAAATTTATCGAAAAATCACATTCACTATTTTGTGTCTATTTTTAGTTCTTATCCACTAAATTTAAAGAAATGTTAAAAAATTTATGTTACGACACTTCATCGGTAATGTGGAGCTTAAGGGTTTTTTAATTATAAAAAATCAAATAAAGTCTGAAAAATACGAGACTTATCACAGTTTTATAATATTATACGTAGATACCATGATAAATTTTTGAAAATGTTTCGAGAAAGTTATCATATAGAATGTTAAGAAATCTGAGATTCTCTTAAAAGGAAATAGAGTTTTGAGAAGGAATAGGCTATGGTTTAAAGTAAATTTATGGCTAAATATTTTTTTGAACTTGAATTTTTTTATATAATCAAAATACAATATATCTCATACCATATAAATGTTTTGTATTTTTCCAGATCCATTTGCTATTTTTAACTCATTAATTGTGTTTCTAGTATTTAAATTGAATATGTGAAATTTGAACTGCAAGTACCTAAACTAATGCACTAAAATTTATCGAAAAATCACATTCACTATTTTATGTCCATTTTTAGTTATTATCCACTAAATTTAAAGAAATGTTAAAAAATTTATGTTACGCCACTTCATCGGTAATGTGGAGCTTAAGGGTTTTTTAATTATAAAAAAATCAAATAAAGTCTGAAAAATACGAGACTTATCACAGTGTTATAATATTATACGTAGATACCATGATAAAATTTTGAAAATGTTTCGAGAAATTTATCATATAGAATGTTAAGAAATATGAGATTCTCTTAAGAGGAAATATAGTTTTGAGAAGGAATAGGTTATGATTTAAAGTAAATTTATGGTTAAATATTTGTTTGAACTTGAATTTTTTTATATAATCAAAATACAAAATATCTCATTCCATATAATTTTTTTGTATTTTTATAGACCCATTTTCTATTTTTAATTCATTAATTGTGTTTCTAGGATTTAAATTGGAATATGTGAAATTTGACCTGCAAGTACTTAAAATAATGCACTAAAATTTATAAAAAAATCATATTCACTATTTTGTGTCCATTTTTAGTTATTATCCACTAAATTTAAATAAATATTAAAAAAAATCATGTTACGACACTTCATCGGTAATGTGGAGCTTAAGGGCTTTTTAATTATAAAAAATTAATAAAGTCTGAAAAATACGAGACTTGTCATAGTATTATAATATTATACGTAGATACCATGATAAATTTTTTAAAATGTTTTGAGAAATTTTTGAAAATGTTTAATTTTTTAAAATAATAAAATTCAGCCAATTATTTCCAAATTGCCGCCTGTTTTTTGACATGTATGATGAATTTCAGTTCAAGACTTTATATAGTTCTTGTTGGTTGTTGTGTATGATGAATTTTAGTTAGTGTTGTTTAAAAACTTAATTTGTGCATGTTTATTGTGTATCATTCTTTCTTATTAATTATAATTCTAATTTGGTATATTGGACCCTTTGGATTTTTGGAAAATTTGTGAAACAACGAATATTTGGAGTTAAACCGAGTAAACATCCGAATACATATTCGTATTCGAAACATCCGTTTTGTATTCGTATTCGAGAACATCCGAATCCGTATTCGTATTCGAATTAAAATATGGTAAATAGTGCTATCCGGATTCGTTTCCATCCGTATCCGATCCGAATCCATCCCTAGACGAAGCTAAGCCACTGCGCAATCACCTGCGGTTGTGCCTGCATCCTTTCAGCCTGTCACCCGAGGCAAGCCAAGGTGCTGTCCTAGGCTGGTTTCTCCGCTCGATGCACCACATGCAAGCAGGCACGCATGGCTCTCATGCACACAACCATGCCCGCACCCGAGCACGCGGCCAGCCCGTGCCTAGTGCTCGGACAACTTCTTTGCCATCCACACCTGTTCATCGCGTGGGACTACAACTTCTCCGCTCGGCTCAACGCTCATGCCTCCAAGGTTTTTCACCTTCACAGGTAAGGTAAGCGCTTGTATCCTCTTGTCCCTAATGCATGAAGTGCATGATGAAATATCTGTGATTTCTGGATGCATGACACTTGTTTGATGAAATTTCTATGGGATGTATCTCAACGGTTTGATGGAATGTTTTGGAAGTAAATTCTTCATGTCCATCAAATGTTCGATCTATTGCCTATGAGTGTTTTTGCATCTGTTGATAAGATGCTAACACATATTTTGACCACCTTTCATTCATATCAAAAAATTTACACAATATTGATAGTGTACTCAAAGCCTGAAATAATGGTTGATGAGCAATGCCTTTCATTTTAGTCCTCGCAAGGTTACTGTGTTGTGAGTCTTACTGCAACAACTGATGAGGAGAAATCCATTTTTTATTGTTCTATCATGACGAAGTGGTTTGGCATTATATTATCGTTTTGAATACTAACTTTTCTCCTCAGGTGAGAAACTGGATAGTGCCTATTAACAGAAAGTACAATTTTAATTCGCTTATTTGCACTTTGAGAGAAGAACTTCGCTAGAAAAAGAAGACAAAACGTTTTTTGAATATGTCATGCTTGCTGGAAGTTAGTGTTGGCTATAGTCAATGTGATAGAAAAAAGCAAAGAAAAAAACTTAACTTTGGTCCGCTATGATTTGTCGGCGGAAGTTAGTGTCGGCTAGTCACAAACTTCCATCAGCCTAATTTAGGTGACAAAAGATAAGTGACAAAATATACTTATATTTCGTCTGTGTGACCGACAGAAGATAAGTATCTTTTGTCTCTTATCTTTCGTCGGTTGGAAACCGACATAAGTTAGCATTTTACTAACGGAATAGGTTAACTTTTGTGGGTCTGGCCTAACTTCTGTTTGGCCGACAGAAGGTAACCATTTTCCTATAGTGAATCCTGGACAAGAAAACACTCACTCTGGATCCAAAGGCTTATGACCAATCTCATTTCCTCGTGTTGCAACAATTGAGCGAAGTGTCACCATACATCATTGAGAACAATAACATGCTTTCTACATAGATATCATCTTGTTCCGAAGCTTTAATCACAAAACAACACATAAAAAAGTTCAACAGCTGGTTTCGAGATCGAATCACACGATCGAAAACCCTAGTGAGAGAATTGATCGAGCATCTAGCAGCAGACGCTATATACATTTGTTGGGGGAGATAACCCCAATGGAGCCTAAAGGCGCGAGAGATGCGGAGCGACGTTCGAAGGGAGGACTCCGCAAGCTGGTGATTGGCAAAGGTGTCGGCCCTTAGGTGGTACGGTACGAGGGTCAGATGCTCCCCTCTGAAGGTGTTCGGAGGGAGTCATCCGGAGTCCACTTCATCTCGGGACCCAAAGTTCGAAGGCCCGTGTCCCCGATCTCGAGGAGCCAACAGGAGGCCAGAGACATATCCCCGAAAGGTGCGAAGGGCCCAACACCGAGGTAAAAGACTGGGACCAGTTTGGTCAAGATGGCTTGGTGACAGGATCGTGATCATTTGCGCAGCGTCTGGCACTACAGCCATGCTCAGAATGGCTGATACACTGTCAAGGCTACACTCTTTGTCTGTACTATAGGGCTACTGTGGGCAGTACTACGGTCAGAGGGATTTTGGAAGTATCGAACCCATGTAGGGCTCCACTATAAATACTCCCCCTCCCTAAGTTGTAAGACAGGAGACACTTGATCCAAGAATACAGCTTGGAGCCTAGTCTCTCATTCCAAAAAAACATTCCTGAACCTGTTGGTCTAGTCCGATGCGCCAACAGTTGGCGCCATCCATGGGGATCCTAGTCCAAGAAGCTAGTATCCTCTACATCCACCTAAGAAGAAGCATGTCAGGCAGGAAGAGTGCGAGCACGGCCCCCTCCAGAGGTCGGCCCGCACCATCGGGACAAGGTCCATCCCAGCCGTTGAACCCGTTCCTCCTGCGGCCCCCCATCACTAGCCCCCCGAGGTGCCGAGCGCGGGGCCAGGCCAGGCCCTAGGAGGGGCGCCGGAGGTTCAGGATCCCACCGGTTCAGTGGGGCCAGCCTCAGGGAATCCCCCAGCATCCTAGGAGGGGCTCTTTGGGTTGCATCTCCTAGGCGGCCCCCGGCCGTAGCCCTCCGAACCGACTACATCCGCTCGCAGGACCCGAAGACAGCCTCTAGAGGTAGCGGAAGCCAAGCCGATGCTCTGGCACCGAAAATGCGAGGCTGAAGGCCGAGTTGGCCCAATGGTGCCAGGAAGCTTCGCTCCACCCCCTCGAGCCCTCCAGGGCGCTGGGGGTCGTGGCCGTCGCGATAAGTAATGATGAAGATCAAGGGGAGGAGGATAATGCGTCCTACGATGAGGAGTCTCCGTTGCACCCCGACTTGCAAAGGGTGCGATTCAACTCGAAGTTCCGCGCCGCAAAGCTCCCCAAGTACTCCGGAGAATCTGACCTCGGAGAGTTCTCTCGCTCGTACGCCTTGGCGATAGAAGCCCGCGGGGGAAGCCAAGACACAATGGAAAAATTCTTTCCTTTGGCTCTCGAGGGAATCGCTCTCCGATGGTTCTAGTCAGTGAGGCCAGGGACCATCAGGTCGTGGGACCAGCTGAAAAAGAAGTTCATCAACAATTTTCATGGGACCTTCGTGGCCCCAATGTCCACTGGGAGCCTTTTTCAAGTAAAGCAGCAGCCTGGGGAGACGCCGCGGCAGTATTCGCAACTTTTCGCACACACCAAAGCGTAGATCAAGGGGTTGTCAGCCTCCTTCGTCATCGATGCTGCTCGGGAAGGCGTCACCAACCCAGGCCTCCTCGACAAGCTCCACTGAAAGCCGATATCCTCGGTGGCCCAGCTCATGACGTATTTCAAGGAGTATGCTCGGTCCAAAGAAGGCCAGCTGCGTCGCCAGGTGATGATTTCCCCTGTCTGAGCTCCGAGCGTCAAGGTGTACAAAGCACCCTCTGGCCCTGCCCCAGATCTTCGCCATCGAGATTCCCGGCGAGGGCGGTAGCATCTTCGTGGAGAAGTCCTCAGTATTACCTCGAAGGGCCCCGCCAAGTATCAGCACACTGCGGGCAGAGGGTGGCCCTCCGGAGCTAAAGCTCCTTCAAGGGCGCCTCCGGGGGAGCGACCTTCTACTGCAGCGTTCATGGCGAGAATCGGAGACACGACACCGACTCCTACCGTACCATCCTCGCCCTCCGGAATGACTACCTCAAGCAAAGCTCCGGCAGCGGTTACTCCAATAAAGTGCCTCCTATATCCCATGCTGAGTCTGTTCAGGTGGTCGTGCGCCGTGATGAGCAAGGAGCTCTAGGGCTTGCTCCGGAGGCTGGCAGGTTCCCAGCTTCCAAGCTCGAAGATGGGGTAGACCGGGGGAAGCGAGTGGTCCTCCCTATTTCCGGAGGCGGAGCTCTAGGGGCTATATCAAAGCGGAAGCGAAGGGAGTATGTCCGGGAAGTCGGGCATATCGGGACTTCCAGCTTCACCACGCTTCCCGAGTGGTCCCATGTTCCCATATCCTTCACTGCCGACGACGCTGCCGGAGTAAAATTCCCGCATACTAGTCCCCTCATCATCTCAGCGGATATTGCTGGTGTTGAGGTGCATCGCATCCTAGTTGACGAGGGTAGTTCTGCAGACATCATTTTTGTGCAGGCCTTCAATTAGCTGTGTCTCTCTCGGAAGCACCAGTTGCCGGCTTCCCGGCCGCTGCAAGGTTTCGCAGGCCCACCCCTCGATGCCCTCAGCCAAATTGGGCTGGAGGTGACCTTCGGAGAAGCTCCCTTGTCCCGCAGCAAGGAGATCATCTTCGATGTCGTCGATGCTCCGTACGCCTACAACGCCATCTTCGGGAGGGGTATGCTCAACCGCTTTGGAGCCATAGCACATCACAACTATCTGTGCCTCAAGATGCCAACCCCTAGAGGGGTGCTATTGGTCCTTGGTTACCAGGCTGTGGCTCGACGGGTGGAGTACGGCCACTCTGCACCTTTGGAGCCAAGACAAGTCCACAGTGTCCGCGGGAGTTCGAAGGAAGCCGAACTTTCTGGTGTCGGCAACATTCCCCTACTCTGTGACGGGCCCCCCAAAGGGCCCGCTGCCAAACCTCACCCAGAGGGAGAAGTCATCACCATGATTCTGATCCAGGATGGGAAGGAGTACCCTATCTAGTTCGGAGGAGACCTGGAGCCGGAGGTATTGAAGCAACTCGAAGAAGTCATCCGAAGCAACCTAGACATCTTTGCATGGTCCGAGAAATACATACTAGGCATCGACCACTCCATCATCGAGCACTCCCTAGCGGTCAACCTGAAGGCTCGCCCAGTGCGCCAGGGGCTCCGCAAGCTATCCTCCGAATGAGCTGATCTCGCTAAGACCAAAGTAGAAAAGCTTCTCAGGGCTGAGGTCATTTGGGAAGTCAGTCATACGAAATGGTTGTCAAACCCTGTGTTCGTCAAGAAGAAAACATCTGACAAATGGCACATGTGTATCGATTTCACATCTTTAAATAAATCTTGTCCTCGTGACCCCTACCCCATGCCTCGCATAGACCAATTGGTCGACTCCACGGCGGGTTCCAAGCTCCTCAATTTCCTCGACGCATACTCCGGGTATCATCAGATTTGGCTGAAGCAGGAAGACCAAGTTAAGACGAGCTTCATTACTCTCTTCGGAGTATTCCGCTATGTCCGGATGCCTTTCAGCCTTCGGAATGCTAGGGCCACCTTCTCCAGGTTAATAGCCAAATCCCTAGGTCACCAGATCGGTCGCAATATCGAAGCTTACATGGATGACATCGTCATCAAAAGCACGGATAAGCACTGTCATAGCTCAGATATAGCGGAAACATTTGACAGCCTCCAGAGGTGTGGGATTCGCCTTAATCCGGAGAAATGCGTCTTTAGAGCCCGGGCTGGGAAGCTGCTCGGTTATCTGGTTTCCAGTCGAGGTATCGAAGCCAGCCCAACTCAAGTCAGCGCGCTTCAGAACATGGCTCCTCCCCATAACTTGAAGCAGGCTCAGAAGTTGGCTGGGCACCTCGTGGCTCTCAGCCGCCTCCTAGCTAGGTCAGCCGAGCGAAGTCTGCCTATATTCAAGGAACTGCGGGGATCCAAGGACTTCGAATGGACTCTCGAATGTCAAAACTGTTTCGACAACATAAAGGAATACCTCATCAATCTTATTACTCTCACTACACCCCAGAGTGGCGATCCCCTTCTCGTCTACCTCGCTACCACGGGCTGTGCGGTGAGTGCGGCGTTAATTCAGGAAGAAGAAGCCGATGGAAAATTGATTCAGTGTCCGCTGTACTTTGTGTCTAAAGCCCTCTCCGGAGCAAAAACTTGGTACACCGAACTCGAGAAAGTGGCATACACCCTCGTCATGGCCTCCCGAAAGCTGCGGCACTACTTTCTGGCCCACGACATAGTCATCCCAACTGCATACCCTCTGGGCGACATGTTCCGGAATAAGGATGCTACTAGAAGGATTGGCAAGTGGGTAGTGGAACTTGCTCCGTTCGGCATCACTTTCGTGGCCCGGACTGCCATTAAGTCTCAAATCCTCGCAAGTTTTGTCACCGAATGGACACCGGCGGTAGGCCATATCCCCGATAAAGCCAGCAAAGGGGTCTAGACTATTTATTCAGACGGTGCTTACCAAGCCTTGGGGGCAGGCGTAGGGACAGTCATTGTTTCTCCCTCAGTTCAACAAGCATTATACTCCGTCCGGTTGAACTTTAAGGCTACAAACAACATTGCTGAGTATGAGGGAGTGTTGCTAGGCCTCCGCAAGGCGCATGCACTCGGGGCTGCCAGAGTGATCGTCAATACTGACTCTCAAGTCGTGGCCGGGCACGTGGACAAGAGTTTTCAAGCTCGACATCCTGATCTTGCCGCATACCTTGAGGCAGTTCGGAAGCTCGGGGCAACTTTTAAAGGAATTTCCATCGAAAGCATTCCCCGAAGCGAAAATTGCTAGGCTGATATCCTCGTTAAGACCGACGCAGGCGGTCAAGCTCTTCCTCCCACCACTTTCTTCGAGGAACTCGCCAAGCCATATGCATCTCTCTGAGAAAGTACCCCAACCTAGGTTCCGGTAGACCCTTTGGCATCCTCGAAACCAGCCGAGGTCCTTTGTATGGTCGACGGTGATTGGCGGGAACCCATCGTGCAGCTACTCAAAGGTGAGGTGGAAATCAAGCCCGGTACTGAGTTTTCACGTCTTCATCTCCACACGACATCTTATCAGGTCATCAACAGAGTACTCGACAAGTCGGGTGTCTATTCCCCGCTGCTTCGGTGTATCTCTCGTCCCGACGGGCAGCAGATGCTCCGGGAAATTCACAAAGGTTTGTGTGGTAGCCACCTGGCCCCTCGGGCCCTCACCGGGAAAACCCTCAATCAGGGTGTGTATTGGCCCACTATTATCGCTGATGCTGAAGATCTGGTGCGCACCTGGTAAGGGTGCCAATGGATGGGGCGACAGAGCCATCAGCCTCCCACCACCCTGAAATCATCGCGCTTGTCTGGCATCTAGCTCGATGGGGGATGGACCTCGTCGGTCCGTTTCCAAAAGCCAAGGGCAACCTGCGCTTCGCTATCGTCGCCATTGAATACTTCTCAAAGTGGGTCGAAGTTGAGCCGCTGACCGCCATCACCTCCTGGAGCATCCAGAAGTTCTTTTGGCAAAACATCATCTGCCAGTTTGGAGTGCCCAAGCAGCTCACGTTGGATAATGGTACTCAGTTCGATGCAAGTACTTTCACGATGTTCTGCGAGGAGCTTGGAGTACAGCTATGCTTTGCAGCCATCTAACACCCGCAGTCTAACGCAGCCATTGAATGAGCCAACGGGCATATACTTTCTGGCCTCAACAAGCGTATCGTAGGTTTGTCCAAGGGCCTATGGCCTGAAGAATTTCCTAAGATTTTGTGGTCGATCCGGACCACCCCTTCCTGGGCAACCGGATTCACCCCAGGCTGGCCCCCTACGGGTCATGACTCTAGAAGCCGATCAAGGCATGACGTCTCCGTCGATCTTATGGAAGAATCGAGGCTCTGAGCCGTCGCCAACCTTTCCAAGTATCAAAAACAGACGAAAGCATGGTACGACCCCAAAGTAAAGCAAAGCGAGTTCAAGCCAGGGCATCTCGTCCTTCGAGCGGTTGTCGCCCCCACAAAGCTGGGCAATAAGTGGGAAGGGCCATACATCGTTGTCGGCTCCGGACGACCAGGGTCCTACCATCTGGCTACTCTAGAAGGTGAAGATCTAAAGCACACTTGGCATGCAGAGCATCTGAAGCGCTATTTTGCGTGATTTGATGTAATCCATTTTGCCTTTTTTATTTTGCTGTACTTGATTTCACAGCTCAAAGCACCCCATCTTAGGGTTCCGAGCCCCGGCTCAAAGCTCCCCATCTTAGGGTTTCGAGCTTCGGCTCGAAGCACGCCATCGAAAGATTCTGAGCTCCAGCTCGAAGCACCCCATCTCAAGGTTCTGAGCTCCGGCTCGAGGCACACCATCTTAGGGTTTGGAGCTCCGGATCGAAGCACCCCATCTTGGGTCTTGAGCTCCAGTTCGAAGCACCCCATCTCAGGGTTCTGAGCTCTGGCTCGAAGCACCCTTGTTTGGGTTCTGAGCCCCGGCTCGATGCACCCTATATCCAGGTTCCGAGCACCTGGCCCGATGTGCCCCACGCTTGTTTGGTGCTTTACGTTCAGTTGTAGGTCATTGCTCGTAGTAAGTAAGTGTGGTGCTTCTAGCTCCCGATCCTAGGCTCTAACGTATTGCGCCCAGCCGACAAGTCGCCTAACCACAAAGAGGGGGCGAAAGGAGTAGACAAGGAAGCAATCGAGGTCCATCAGTGGCGCGAACAAAATTTCGTAGGATACATAGCACGTGGACGATAGCTATTACAAGGTCAAACTGGAAAATCAAGCTATGAGAACTCATTGTCTAGGCCAAGCAGGAATCGGAAGCCTTTCCGGTCTTGTAGGTTGCCTGGACCCCTTGTGCTCTCCCCGGTTCGTGCCCCCGGGGCTGTGCGAGCGGACTACTTCTTCTCTTTCTTCTTCTGCTTCTTTTCTGACTTCTTCTAAGCCTGAAAAGCCATTTGTTCTTCTTGAAGTTGTGCCCAGCTGCGCAAGCCTTGGTCTCTGAGCCCCGGTTCGTCGGGATCAGCCTCTACATCAGACCAATTCACTGGCTCGGGCGACGAGGATGGAGCACGTGTCCTTTCCTCTTCTTCCTTGATAAAACCCAAGATCTCATGAAGGACTTCGGGGATAACGTGTCTGTTGTCATCCCGATGAACGTTAAAGCGTGCAGGCCAATCGGCCCTGAGGGCCTCGAAGATGGCCCATTGGTGCCGAAGGGCTTCGCCCCCGTCGAGTATCTTGACGTTGGGATCACGAGTATCACAGATACCCTAGATGATTTCCATAAAACAACTTTCCTTTATTAATGGATTACGAAAGTTTCTATTACAGGAGCGGTGATACGAAGGCCCTAGGGGAAACTACACCTTCCGGTCTGGAAGGGGCGTAGTGGGAGGAGGCTTCGAAGAGGGCTGAGGAAGGCTCGATTGAAAGGCTTCGTCTATCCAAGCCTTGACCGCGTCCAGGCCCTCCGCCCTCCAAGTCATCTGAAGAGACCTCCAAGCTTGCACGACCATCGGAGCCAGGGAAAGGAGATGGCTCCCCTCCAAGGCGACTGGAGGCGAGCTCGACGCCAAAGGCAAAGTGCCCCCCGGAAGCCTCCAGCTGATGAAGTACACCGTGGAGCTTATTTGCTGAATGGCAGCCTGAATAAACTTCAGTCGGTGGCTAAGGGGCTCCCGGGCGACATCGAAGGCTACGCATCCCGTGCCGTAGTGCTCCAAGACCCTTTAGAGGGCCACCACGGTGTCATCCGCGGTCTTCTTGCCCTGGGCTAGTGCTTCGACCACCGCTTCACTTTGGGCCAGGAGATCCGTGACAGTTCACTCGAGCTTGAGCCCTTGGATCTTCTGGATCTCTGCGGCGGCAACCTTCACCCGGAGCTCGTCCATCTCGGTGACCTTGACCCAGAAGGCGTCAACCTCGGCCTTGAGCCTATCTTCTTCGGTGGCCTGGGCTTAGAGCTCGTCCATCTCGGCGACTTGGGCCTTGAGGACGTCGATTTCGGCAACTTGGGCCCGGAGGTCTTCCGCTTCGGCCGCCCGATCCTAGAGTGTGGCGATCTCCGCGACCTGAGCTCAGAGCTCATCGGCTTTAGTGGCCTAGGTGCGGAGGCCCGTGATCTCTGTTTCCAACACCCAGAGCCAGTCCGCCTTGGCCGCATGCTCCCAGGTAATCCTCTCGGTAGTCTCCACACACTCACAGAGCCTCGAAGCTTCGCGCTCGTGGCGACCCCTGCGCCAGTGCGACTACCTGCACGCAATGAAGCGAAGAGTAAGCCAGAAGCGAAGGAAGAGCCAGGGGCTCAGCTGGTAGCATCTTGAATGCATACCTGGCTTGCGGCGCTCTCTATAGAGAAGCCGAGGCCGACGCCGTCCACCCGGCCGAGCTCCGATATCAGCTCGGTGTCCCTCAGAGCTAGGTAGGAGTCGTGGAGAGGAGCGATCTTCATCGCGAAGTTTTGGTCACATTCTAGGAAAGGAACCAGGAGGGGCACGTAGGTGCGGGCATGCTAGGGGTACGTAGGAGGGCGAACCTCGGTCCGCCGAGTGGCTTCCTCCGAGGCTCCCTCTGAATCCACCTCACCATTCGACTCCAAGACCTCCACCACGTCAATAGGGGCTTTAGCCCCCGCCCCGACGACGTCTCTAGAAGGCGCAGGCGACGAAGCCGGGGCCTGGGCAGAGGTGCCTGGCCAAGCACGAGGTAAGTTAACAAGAAACGACGTAAGTGAGAATGCTTAGGTAGGAGATCAGTGCGAGGTTTTGTACCTTTGTTCCCGGTCTCGGTTGGAGGGTCCGAGGACCGAGCGTATATGGGGGTGCGGGGCCGGAAGAAGAGATCATCCATCGAATTTATCGGGGAGCTGGCCAACGCCGCGGCTAACTCAGTCGCCACGTTGGCGCTCCCCTCAATCTCTCCCAGGGGATCAGCCAATGCCCCTAGGTCCAGGCTGTCCGCCTCCCTGAAGATCTAGGCCCTATGTGAGTTTTGGTAATTAATGATAAACATGCGTTTTGTGGACTAATATTTTTCTTGAGTGTGAAGGAAATGAGTAGGTCCCGCGCAAATGGAGCACAAGATGGAAAACCCGAAGATCTGGACGTTTATAGGCTACGGCAAAAGGTTTGAAGGATCTAGAAATTGATCGAGGTGTTTGGAGCGATCAATCAGGCTAGGTTTAATTTTTGTTTTTGCCGTACTATAAAGAGGGGTTGCATCTTTGCTATGAGTTGATTTTCAAGTGCCAACTTGCATTGCATATAGTATCTTTTGATCATGTGTGTTTGGTGCAAAAGTACTATTTTTGCAAATTCCTTGAAAAACAAATTGCAGCGTTTGTTGGAGTTGTCTGACCCTGGCGGTCTGACCGACCATGTGGGTCCGGTCCGACCGGCTAGAGTTGGGCGGTCCGACCGGGTTGCGCAGGACTGCAAAGTGATGGTTTACAGAGCCGACGGAGACCTTATCAGTCTGATCGGCCCTATTACCTCGGCCAGACCGACCTCCCAATTCCTGCACCTCCTTTTGCTCATCGTTGCTCATTAATGCTTTTGCCCCCTAACAAATTCATAGATTGTCTCAAATTATATCTTTTATCTTATCTTGGTTAAACCTTTGATTCAGTCATGCCTCGCGCCGGTCGTTCTCAAGGAAATGAGCGTCGCTCAAAATTTGTTGAAGATCGTGGCAAATCGTCATGGCACTTTCAAGATGATAGTGATGAGGACTTTGCCTATGAGGATGACAGCTCTGAGAATGAAGAAGAATTGGCACCTCAGCCACCGGCAGCTAGTGAAGATCCATTTGCATCTTTGGAATTCAAGGTGGATGTCCGGAATCAAGAGAACTTTGCCCGTCTGCGCCATCACAACCAATTTCTCAGACCAAGAGATACCTCAGATCAGCGGTTTCACACCAAGTTTCAGAAAGAGGTATACAACATTGCTTATGAGAACCGTTCTTTGGCTCCTCATAAGTGGATTTTTTGGAGGGATCTAAGTGGAGAGGTTGCAGCTCTCAGAAATATATTTGGAACTGTTGGTATCAACAAAATAGTGAGTCTCAAGCAAGATTTCAATTGGGATGTTATCCGACAGTTTTATGCCACAGTATTCATACCTGCCACTTGTGATTCTCTCACCTGGATGACTGGAGATATCTTCTGCATTGCCACAAAGCAAGAAATTCAGAGTGCTTGGGACATAAGGTTCTCTTCTGGACTCAGACTGCATGATGAGTTTTCTCATAACCCCTTGTCAAGAAGAAATGGCACAATTCTATATCCCTTCTGCAGCTCACAAGATTGGAGGGGTTACAGGAATGAAGACCCTGCATAGCGTGGCTCATCGCATCCTGCGGCACTCCATTTTACCTCGTCTGGGTAACAATGATGCCATTCGTGGTGTTGCTTGGACCCTTCTAGACGCAGTGATGACTGGAAAAAGATTTTATGTCATCCATTTAATGCTATATGAGATGGCACTCTCAAAAGGAATCCTCACTCTTGGAGTCTACTATGCTCCGTTCATCATGAGATTGATTTTGAGCAAAGTAGGAAATGTGAATGAGCGCCTTGATATCTCTCACTCTCAGTATAGGCCTCGCTTCTCGGCTACTCCTTTGGCTCCAGCCGCCAATCCAACTGATGTGGATACAGGACAGGTTCATCCTCAGGACATTCCTAGCAGCTCTTTTGCTCCTCCTCAGGACTCTGGATCTGGTGCTTATTTTGGTATGAATGTCACTCAGTTCTTTGATCTAGTGCTTCAACAAGTGACAGCTGGTTTTCTTCAGTTAAATGCAAGGATGGATCAAATGGCTTTAGGACAGGAAGCAATCACCTCCCATCTGTAGAACCTTCAAAGTGGTCAAGAGCGTATCAACTCCAGGATTGACACTCTTTCTTCCCGAGTTGATCGGCTAGATTCATCTTCCTCGGCAGGATATCCTCTTCAGTACCAGCGCCGTCGTCGTCGCCTTGATGATTCTCAGCATCCTCCTTCTCATGATTAGTCTCTCTTTTTGGTTCTTGATGCCAAAAGGGGGAGAAGCAGTAGATATGAGAAGTTCAAGAGAAAGGATAGAGTAAAGGAAAAAGCAGTCGAGATAAGAAGTTTAAGGGGAGAAGGATAGTCTAGTCTGCTCTATTTCTGCTCTATATTTATATCTATCTATCTATGGTTGATTGTATGATGAACACTATTTGCTTTCCATGCTGTGATGAACTTAATTTGAATTATTTACCTTTATTATGAAAGACTCTCTCATGTGTTTTGCCTCTTTGGTTTTGTGAATTGTGTTTGGAATTATAACTCATATCTTGCTCCACACATTTGCACCTTATCACTCTTTCAAGGGGAGCTTTGCGCTTAATTGTAGATACTTCTATTTAACATATTTCTTTACCTCTGAAATGTTTGTCATCAATTACCAAAAAGGGGGAGATTAAAGATCTAGGCCCTATGTGAGTTTTGGTAATTAATGATAAACATGCGTTTTGTGGACTAATATTTTTCTTGAGTGTGAAGGAAATGAGTAGGTCCCGCGCAAATGGAGCACAAGATGGAAAACCCGAAGATCTGGATGTTTATAGGCTACGGCAAAAGGTTTGAAGGATCTAGAAATTGATCGAGGTGTTTGGAGCGATCAATCAGGCTAGGTTTAATTTTTGTTTTTGTCGTACTATAAAGAGGGGTTGCATCTTTGCTATGAGTTGATTTTCAAGTGCCAACTTGCATTGCATATAGTATCTTTTGATCATGTGTGTTTGGTGCAAAAGTACTATTTTTGCAAATTCCTTGAAAAACAAATTGCAGCGTTTGTTGGAGTTGTCTGACCCTGGCGGTCTGACCGACCATGTGGGTCTGGTCTGACCGGCTGGAGTTGGGCGGTCCGACCGGCCAGGGGGTTGGTCCGACCGGGTTGCGCAGGACTGCAAAGTGATGGTTTACAGAGCCGACGGAGACCTTATCGATCTGACCGAGCCGATGGCCGGTCAGACCGAATGGACCTATCACATCAGTAAACGGCTAGTTTTCTAGCCGTTGCAGTTGGGGTCGGTCAGACCAGCCCAATATGGGCGGTCAGACCGACAGTGTGCAGAGAGCCACCTAACTCGTGTAACGGCTAGTTTTTGGGTGTGTGGCTATATAAACCCTTGCTACAGCTCTTTTGCTAGACTTTTGGCATTCATTGAGCATACTTGAGCACAAGAGAGTCTCTCTCACCATTGAGCACTAATTTGAGCACTAGTGAGGTTGGGAAGAAAAAGGGTGATCAAGTGATTGAGTTGATTGCATTGCATTGGCATTTGGCACTTGATCCTCTTCTCCTAGCTTTGATTGCAGCTTGTTACTCTTGGAGATTGCCATCTCCTAGACGGCTTGGAGAAGAAACCAGTGATCTCTCCTAGAAGGTTGTGGAGGAGACACGGGAGGTTGTGAAGGTTGGAGCTCGCCTATCCGGAGTGGAGAAGAGCTACCACTAGTGATCGAGGCCTGAGAGTTGCACTTCCGGTGTCGGCTCATCTTCAAGCTAATTTCTCTTTGAGAAATCCGAGGCTTGGTAAAGGGAGCGGTCAAGTGAAACTCGCCTCAACGAGGACGTAGGAAATTGGCAAATTTCCGAACCTCGGGATAAAATTCGGTTGTCTCTTGTCCCTTTTATTTTGAGCAAGTTAAATTGTGCAAACTTACTTTTCTAGAGTAATCTACTTGCCTTTTTAGGTTGCACTTTTTGTTCTAGCTGTTTGCTACCATTGCCTTAGGTCCTTGCTCATTGTTTAGCTAAAATTGAATTAGTTTTAAAAACCGCCTATTCACCCCCCCTCTAGTCGGTACATCGATCCTACACTCCCGACTTCCGTGGGAGCTAATGGAGGCTCCTCTGACGTAGGGCCATGCGAAGGGGTAGACCGCGGAGGCCCCATTGCTCCTACGTTGCCTGCCTCCAAGCCGGACTCCGGAGGAGGCAGCGACAGGTTCATTGAAGCCGGAATCTCACCGCCATCGGTGTCGCCGGAAGCCGGTCGATCCGACTGGGATGTGCCAGGTTTCGGCAGGGGATAGTTCGGTTCTGTTCCCGCCTCCTCGCTAGAGGATTCCTCCTCTGAGCTAGAGATGGAGGAGCGAGCCGGGGAGAGTCTCTTGGAACCCTTCACGGTTTTCTTCTTCTTCGGAGGGTGCTTCGAAGACTCCCCCATATCGGGGTCCGCCACCCTCTTCTTCGAAGCCGGGCGTAAGGCGTCCTCTTCCGGGAGGTGTGGTGGAAGGAGCTTGAGTGCGTCCCACACGCGGTTGAACCACTCCCAAGATCCGACGAGCTCCATCCTCCATTGGCACTCGGCCAGAGTGGGGGCCCCAAGAATCTTCTCTCCTATTCGGGCTACTTGGTCGGGGGTCTTGACCACGAGCGACCCTGCAATCAAGTTAAGTATTTTAATGCCTCCACTGATTCCCGAAGTCATAAGCTGTTTGTTGCAGGGAAGTAGAAGGCGATCGAACCTAGCAAGTTGGAAAGCTCCACCGGGGTAGACTTGTCCTGGGCGCTCCGAAGTGAAACTGGCCACGCCTCCTTCAGAGGTGGGATCTTGAGGGTGACGAACTCCTCCGTCAGGTCCCCCATGCTCATCCAGCGGGCGATGATCTAGAGGAGTTGGATGCGGGCGAGATCTAGCCGGCATTGGCTTCGATGGTCGCCTCCCTTCGGAACCAGATGTGGCGCAGAGGTCCGGCAAGTTTAGAGTCTAGTTTGACTCGGACGTAGAACCAACGGTGTATCCAGTTGGAATACCACCGTTTGTTGATGGCCTTCGTGAGGAAGGAGTTGGTGTACTACTTCCGGAGTTGGAAGTTGATGCTGCCGTATGACTGCACCAGTCCTTCCTTATTCTTCGGCTAGCAGCATCCCTCATGCATCTGCGTGAAGACCTCCATACGGCCCTCGCAACCCTCTGCCCGCATGGATCACTCAAAGATGGAGAGACGGGCCACGGTGTTCAGGGACAATTGAGGAAGCTCGAGGTGGAAGGCGTCGAGGACCCCGCTAGTAGCTCCGAGGCTGGGAATCCTAGCCCGGCGTCGAAGAATGCCTCAAAGATGATGATCTCTCCCTCGCGTGGTTCGGGGACGGTCTCCAGGCCAGGCTTCCTAACCTCTATGCTAGGGCCGAGGTGGTGCCAAGTTGCTAGCGCGATGGACATGACCGTGCACGCTGACTTCTCTAGCTCTAGAGTCTGTTCCCAGAATCTTTCCGATGTCAGGCGGAGCTCTCAGGGATCACGGGTTTCCGCCGAGCTGGGAGCCATCGCCGCCGCCGCTGCCGTAGCTACTTGGCGTTGCAGGAATCGAGGGTCAACCGCTATCGTGGGGGTGCTTCTCCCCGACATGCTTGAAAGAGACGATGGAAAGGAGGCGGGTGAAAGCCAACGCAACGAAGACGACAATCGGGTGCAGTTGTGAGCGTGGTTGGCAGAGTGGGAGAAGGAGGCAAGACGTAGCCAGAAAGGAGTATTTATGCGCGCGTGCCAGTGCCGGGCCCATTCAATGCCCCGCCTGTTCGCATTCCCCCGTGCGCCGGCATGCGCCGGGCGCGTGAGAGTCGCATTAAAGTCCCGCTGATCCAGCTTCTCCCACGCGTCGGCGCGCGACGGTCGCACCGGAGTTGCATTAAAGTCCCGCCGGTCCAGCTCCTTCCACGCGCCGGCGCGCGACGGTCGCGCCGGAGTCGCATTAAAGTCCGCCGGTCCAACTCTTCCCACACGCTGGCACGTGACGATTGTGCTGGAGTTGTATCATAGCCACCGGTTCAAGTCTCCCACTGCGCCGGCATGCATCGGGTATGCTGGAGCCGCTCTAAAGCCAGCCTTAGACCCCGAAGCATCGAAGCGGCCCTGTGGCATTCAGAGTAAACAGCTAGTTCGCTGTGAACATCCAAAGTTGCGTTGTGTCACATGATTCTTTCGATCTGAGCCTCGCGGTGAGTTGATTTCCAACAGGATTACCCATCGATATTATCTTGTGTGCTTCCTTCCTTTTCCTCCGCGCAGGGCCATCGGGCAGAAAGAAGCGAGGGGCTACTATTGGGGGAGATAATACCGATGGAGCCTAGGGGTGCGAGAGATGCGGAGCGACATTCGAAGGGAGGATTCCGCAAGCTGGTGATTGGCAAAGGTGTCGGCCCTTAGGCGACACGGTACGATGGCCAGATGCTCCCCTCTGAAGGTGTTTAGAGGGAGTCATCCGGAGTCCACTTCATCTTGGGACCCGAAGTTCGAAGGTCGTGGCCCCGAGCCAAGGAGCCGACAGGAGGCCGGAGACATGTCCCCGAAAGGTGCGAAGGGCCCAACACCGAGGCAGAAGACCAGTACCAGTTTGGTCAAGATGGCCTGGCGATAGGATCGCGATCATTTGTGCAGCATCTGGCACTGCAGCCATGCTCAGAACAACTGATACGCTGTCAGGGTTGCACTCTTTGTCTTTACTATAGGGCTAATGTGGGCAGTACTACTGTCAGAGGGATTTTGGAAGTATCGGACCCCTATAGGGCTCCACTATAAATACTCCCCCTCCCTGAGTTGTAAGACAGGAGACACTTGATCCAAAAATACAACTTGGAGCCTAGCCTCTCATTCCAAAAAACATTCCTAAATCTGTTGGTCTAGTCCGTTGCGCCAACAACATTGTTAAACATATCAAGGTTATCATATAAACATTTATACATTCTACACAATTGATCAAGATAGCAAGAGTATAAACCAAAATACTGGTGTTCGTATAGATGCATACAACAACAATATAAAGAGAACATATTATGGTCAGATAGAGGAGATTTGAGAACTTGACTACCTAGGGTTCAAGGTACCTCTATTTCGATGTCGCTGGGAAATGGAACAAAAGGCATTACGGTCGATAAGTACATATTCATAAGTGTAAATCTAACTCAGGTCAACTATAAAGAAGAACATTTTGTGCTCGCTAAATAAGTTGCTCAAGTATTTTATGTGGCTGATATGACAAATAAGAAATTTCATGTTATCCTAGCTTGAAAAAGACAGATTGTAGATGTTGAAAATGTTGTTAATTAGGACCAATAGAATCAGTTTGATGAGATACCTCCTTTCACCACCTAGCTGCTCAACATCTTGCTGCACCTGTTGCCATTGCACCTATCAAGCAAGGTCAAAATGCTGCCACTACACTATGCCACCGCCCAAGAAACCAACGAGTATACAGAAAAAACAAAGAAGGTTGGCACCAAAAAGTCCAAAAAAGTTGTGAAGCCTAATGTGGTGTCAGTATGGACTCAGGCACACCCTAATTATCAAGCTAGAAAGTCCCTGCTACCTCAAGATCAGCTAAGGAAGATTGGACAAGCCTTAATGGGCCTCCATGCATTCTACTAGAATGGTTGTAACCACAATAAATCTTCAGTCACGGTAATGTACGAGCAACAAAATTTCTAAACTAGTGACAATTATGTTTTGCTTTGCTTTGTTTGTGCAATAATGTAATTTGTGATGATGGTATTCTGTAAATTTAGGTTGTTTACAATTTAAAATGTTGGCTATCAAATCCTAGTTTTTATTCAGGATGTAGTCTAAAAAAATATTTATTATAATATGACCATAATATTAGTGACGGATGAACATGATGACCCATCTCTAATGATTCACAATAGTGACGGGTTTTAGGTACTCCCCATCACTATGGTTTGACCTTTAGTAACAGATCACCAAAAATGGTCATATCGGATGCGACGTAGATCTATAGGGACCCTTTAGTGATGGATGTTTACCCGTCACTAATGACAAGGCTTTACTGATGTGATAAGAATGATGTGAGACATACTCGTCACTAATGTATGTTATTACCTATCACTAATATATTTTTATGTGGTTGTGCTAGGACTTGAAATTGCTCTATATAGTGTTCTTAATAATAAATCTATTGATTCAAACTTCATCCATTGTTACACAAATATTTGTGTTGTGTGCATTGTGTTGCCAACGCTTATGTGAAATTTGATTTGACACATGCTATTGGCAGATGTTTATGTTCGGTACAACAAATATAGAGCGATTTATGGATTGTTTAATTAAGTTACCATAGTATTGCAACTTTATATTGCATCTTCATCAAACACATGCTGATTTAGTTGCTACAATTGATCGTCCACTTGGGAAGATATCGTCTAGTCAGAACAAGTCAAAATTCAAATGTAGGCAAAATGCTTTCTGCAAATCAGCATCTTTCATTATCTATTGAAACATAGAAGTACTCTTAGGGTATGTTTGGAACTACTCCGCTCTACCAAAATATACTACACTCTACGAAATCCACTTAGAGTAGATCTAGAGTAGAGTTGTTATTCTATTATGGAGTAGTTAGACTTGTTTGGCTTGCGGAGTTGATCGTGATTCAGAAATGATAGGCTTTAGTGGAAATATACTATTTTACCCTTAAGTTGTATGTTTTATTTATTGACATACTTATCATAATAACAATGTTCTGTATTTTTTAACATAAATAATTAATATTACATCAGTTTTTACATAGCTCAAAGACTAGTTACTATGTCTTATAGACTAGTTACTATGTCTTATAGGACTCACTTAACACTACTACTAGGGATGGATTCAGATCGGATACGGATGGAAACAAATCAGGATAACATTATTTATCATATTTTATTTCGAATATGAATATGGATTCGGTTTTTTTCGGATACATTTACAAAACGGGTATTTCGAATACGAATACATATTCGGATGTTTACTCGGTTTTAACTTGAAATGTTCATCGTTTCACAAAATATCCAAAAGTTCAAAGTGTCCAATATCGTGACAAGTTTCATATTTTTTAGAGTTTATTTGATTTTTAGAATTAAAAAAACCTTAATCTCCGTATTAACGACGGAGTGTCGTAACATAGATTTTTTAGACTTTATTTGATTTTAGTGAATTATTTTAGGTATTTGCAGTTCAAATTTCACATATTCCAATTTACATCCTAAAAACATAATTAATGAATTAAAAATAGCAAATGAATATAGAAAAATAAAAAAGTTTTATATGGAATGAGATATGTTGTATTTTGATTATAAAAAAGTTTCAACTTCAAATAAGTATTTAACCATCAATTTACTTTAAACCATAACCTATTACTTCGTAAAACTTTAATTCATCTCAAGAGAATCTCAGGTTTCTTAACATCCTATATGATAAATTTCTTGAAATATTTTAAAAATTTTATCATAGTATCTACGTATAATATTATAACACCCTGTAAAGTCTTATATTTTTCAGACTTTATTTGATTTTTTATAATTAAAAAACACTTAAGCTCCACATCACCGATGAAGTGTCGTTACATAATTTTTTTAACATTTATTTAAATTTAGTAGATAAGAACTAAAAATATACACAAAATAGTGAATATGATTTTTCTATAATTTTTAGTGTATTATTTTAGGTACTTGTAGTTCAAATTTCACATATTCCAATTTAAATCCTAAAAACACAATTAATGAATTAAAAATAGCAAATGGATCTATAAAAATACAAAAAAATTATATGGAATTAGATATGTTGTATTTTGATTATAAAAAAATTTCAAGTTCAAATAAATATTTAACCATCAATTTACTTTAAACAATAGTCATTTACTTCTCAAACGATAATTCATCTCAAGAGAATCTCACATTTCATAACATCCTATATGTTAAATTTCTTGAAACAATTTCAAAATTTATCATAGTATCTACATATAATATTATAATACCATGACAAATCTCGTATTTTTCAGACTTTATTTGAATTTTTTATAATTAAAAAACCCTTAAGCTCCACAGTACCGATGAAGTGTTGTAACATAATTGTTTTAAAATTTCTTTAAATTTAGTGGATAATAACTAAAAATTGACATAAAATTATGAATATGATTTTTCTATAAATTTTAGTGCGTTATTTTAGGTACTTGCATCACATATTCTAATTTAAATCCTAGAAACACAATTAATGAATTAAAAATAGCAAATGGATCTATAAAAATACAAATAAATTATATGGAATGATATATGTTTTATTTTGATTATAAAAAAATTCAAGTTCAAATAAACATTTAACCATAGTCTATTACTTCTCAAAACTATAATTCATCTCAAGAGAATCACAGGTTTCATAACATCCTATATGATAAATTTCTTGAAACATTTTCAAAATTTTATCATAGTATCTATGTATAATATTATAACACCATAACAAGTCTCGTATTTTTCACACATTATTTGATTTTTTATAATTAAAAAACTCTTAAGCTCCACATTACCGATGAAGTGTCGTAACATAATTTTTTTTAACATTTCTTTAAATTAGTTGGTAAGAATTAAAAATGGACACAAAATAGTGAATATGATTTTTCTATAAATTTTAGTGCCTTATTTTAGGTACTTGTAGTTCAAATTTCACATATTTCAATTGAAATACTAGAAACACAATTAATAAATTAAAAATAGAAAATAGATCTAGAAAAATACAAAAACATTATATGGAATGAGATATGTTATATTTAATTATAAAAAAGTTTCAAGTTCAAACAAACATTTAACCATTAATTTACTTTAAACCATAGCTTATTAATATTCACTAACTTAAGTATTCTATAATTATATAAATAATAAATAAACCATTAATATAGTGATAATATATCATCTTGAGTCTAAGTTTAATTTGTATGAAATCCTAAAACGAATACGGATGTATCCATTTTCATATCCATATTCAGCAGAATTCAGATATCCATTTCCATATCCACATTTGTAAAACAAATCCGGATATTTTTGAATGTCATCCATATTTAATTTGGATATGAATACGGACTCCTTCTTTGATTGATAGGGCAATCAAAATGGCCAACAAACACACCAAGACACAGAGACTGAAAATTGCATTTGCATTTTGATATTGTAGGAGACATGCATTCTCGCTAATTGTGTTGAATCAGCAAATAGCATAACAAGGTTGTGAACAATTTTCGGATTGTGCGGTGTGAGAACATGGGATGCATGATATATTCTAGCAAATTTGTTTCTACAGCATGGATGGTATTCTTGGGTGGTCTGAACATTCGGTACATGTTTCTGATCATGTTGGAAAGGCAAATCTGGAACCCGGTCAAATTCAGACTTTTAATTTGCATATGTCCCTTCTCAGCTCTATTTGATATCAAGGAGTTGTTGACCGCAAACCATAATCGGTTGCTTGTTCAAAGGATCACGGTCTCCTCTGTAACTCAGAGAATTTTAAAGGATTTTCAAAGGATCAAGTTCAATTGCTGTGAAAATTCTAAATTTCTACAAATTTACTCTGTTTCAAAGGAGTCCTAATAGACAAGTAACTAGTTTTGGACTCTTGGTGAGCAGACGGTGTGCATGACCTACAAAGCCTAGTGTAGTAATTAGGGATGGACATGGATGTCAGAATATCTAAATTATCCATATTCGTATTCGAATAACTGTAAATATGGATATCCGTATTCAGGGGCGGAGCCAAAGCTTCTATTGGGGTTCCCAGGAACCCCCTTGCAAAATTTTTTTTATCTATTATTACTAAATTTTCACCTTTTATGCACCCCTCAGATTTAATATGGTGTACCGCTTAAAGCAGTGCAACCCTTTCAGTTTTACTCTAGCTCCGGCCACTGGAAGGATGGAAGGAGAGCACTTTTACTAGCAATAGCATCAAGTGTCCAGGGAGAATAATGGCATAAGTAAAGTATCATGGCAAGCCTGAACCGTGAACTGAGTTATTGACCAGCTATCTACACATGGGACTCAACAAATCAATATGGTGCCGGTGAATATAGGGTAGACAGCACAATTAGGGCACAAGGAAAAGGGAAATCCAGTCGTAAGTGGAAATTTGATGTGCTGCCGCCACCGCTTCCCTCACCCTCAAGCCTCACCCATGCCAACTCCTGTTGCGTTGGCCACCTCACCGGGGACCCATAGGTACCAGCACGCCCATGCTGGTAGCCACGCCACTGTCACTTCCCTCCACCGCTCTCGCTCCTGGCACCACCGACCCGAGCACCGGCGCCATAACCGCTCCTGCACCGCCTTCCTTGACTTTCCCCGTTGGTTTCCCAATAGCGGTCGTGTGCCCTAGCACCGCTGCACGCCCTTTCATTTGTTCTCCCTCTTCGTTCATGAAAGCGATTGAAAAAGAGTAAAGTATTATCAGTTTGACCCTGCAATTGATAAGGAAACAGAGAAAACAATATCAATATCATAACCTATCAGCTATCGAGCCGATGACCACAATAAGGATGGGATAATCGTGGACCATTTACCGATCGGCCATAGGGCCGATGCCATGGGCGAAGCGATCCGGCAAGCATGCCATCGACCGATGAGATAGGCAGTTTACACATATGACCCGATGAGCGCTTTCCGATAGTAAATAAGATATGGCATTGAACTGAAGATAACCTATCAGCTTGTACTCCAACAGAAATAAATAAAATGTGCCAGATAACATGTCTATATCATGAAAATCATCACAATAACTAGATCGGACCTAACCAAGACAGTAGCTAATCACGATGATCATAATATTATACCAAAGTATCAGGCATGCTTTATTTAGATGAACGGTATACAACATAAAAAGTTACAATAGCAAGAGATGTCGGACCTAACCGATGAAGCCTCAAACTACCACACCTAGATCACATCAATCTAAGAGATTAATCTGATGCAGCCTTAGACCTAGCCAATACATTGCGATAAACTGGCGATCGCATTGTTTTAGCTAATGTCTTCAAGAGATCAAACTGATGCAGTCGTGAAGACACTAACCTAGTCGATACGATCGTCGGGTTGGTGGGACTCACCTCTTCATCGGAGATTGGAACGATGCGGCCCAGCTTCGAGTGCTGAATCCTGCTAGGATTAACCTTGGAAAGCCAAGGGTGACGATGCGTCGAGTAGTTGTTTGACAGAGATGTGTGTTTTACCAAACTAAAGGATACATATTTATAGTCTGGAGACTTGACGTCCAAGAAATCTACCCTAACCGATTCTAGATAAAACTTCATCTTCTCATCATCGGCTCCTTCATATCCGGTCATGTTGTAACGAACGAACTTTTTTGACCATCTTTGACCGAACCTCCTTTGACTTCCTTTGACCGTGCGACATTTCTGGTGGGCCCTGTATTCTACCAAATCTTGGCGTCAACAGGATATCCCAGAAACGGATAGCACCAGAAACAAATATAGACCGAATAAGGAACAGATACGAATACGGAAACGAAAATGTATCGGAAAATTAAAAACCCCTTAATATATAAAAAATATGATAAACAAATAAATATGTTCAATTTATACACATATTAATAAATGATAAATACATATAATAAAGTAAAAACAAATTTTATTTCAGTTGTAATAAATATATATTATTTATTTTTAGCAAATAATTGCATATTAATTTGAATTAAATTGTTTAATATTTTATGAATAGAATATAGTTTAAAGTTTTATATAAAATTAAAAAGTTAAAGCTAATATTTTATGTAGTGTAGTAAAAAACTAATATTATATGTAGTGTAGTAAAAAATAGTAAAAACAGAAATTTTCCGTTTTTGTTATGCAGAATATTTCATTTCCGTATCTATTTCTATCGTAAATCACCGTTCTTTTTCCATTTCTGCTCTGAGAAATTCCGTATCTGTTTCCGTATAACTCTATCTGTTTTCGTTTTTTTCTAGAACAAGCGGAAAGTTTCTGCTTCGTTTTCATCCCTAGCTTTAACAACCGCTTCCTGCTATATTTTGTTCTATATTTGTTTAAGATAATATTACGTTGTTCTTGAGGGTGTGCTTAGTAATTTTATGCAACATTACTATCATCCTTTCTTTTTATTAAATGATGTTGGGTTTATATAGACTTCTTAAGCATTGTGGCCGCCGGCACTCATTCCCTGACCCCAACCGGTATCCCCACCTTTGTATGTCCAAAATCTAGCCTTACGAAAACTCTTCCAAAAATGACCCCCAAGGTAGAATATTTAAGAAACCTTTAGAAAGATAGTATTTCTTCTTCACAATGTCAAACATAATCATGTATGACCAGTTTCTAGTTTATACACCCACTTATTCAACAGTGCTAGCTTAAAAGCTCTAGTGTCAAGGAACCCCATACCACCAAGATCTCTCGGAGCACACAAAGCATCCCATTTTATCATGTGATAGTTATTCTTCCTTTCTAATTCCTTCCAAAAAAAGTTACTCCTCAAACTGTCAATGTTGTGGTGTATTTGTTCTGGTAGCATAAACACCTCCATTGCATACATCGGGATACTACTCAAGCAAGCATTAATCAAAATCTTACGCCCCCGTACGACAAGTGACAATATTTCCATGATGCCAACCTCTTTTCCACTTTCTTGACAAACCCATCAAAATCTTATTTGGATAGTTTAGACTGGTTGATTAGTAGACCTAGATAAGTGATGAGTCAATTCCTCAAATTACAACTTTTAGAGCCTCTTCATTAGATAAACCAATCCTAAACACTTCACTCTCCTGATAGTTAATTTTCATACCGCTTCATAGGAATACAACATAAATTTAAGAACCATCATAAATGACCATGTTCCTTTGCTGTTTCAAGTACTTCTGAGAAGGCATCTCTAACTAAACTGAAAAGCTAGGGGACATATGGTCTCCTTGTCATGTAAATGCAGTGACTGGAATAATTTATGCATCATTCTGCATCATTTATGCATCATTCCTATGACGCTTTGTAAAAGCTCAATTTTTTGTGGAATAAACAAAATATTTCTATTTGATAAATAAGATGTCATGTAGGAATGTTTTGTAGTAAGGCCTAAACAACACTGTGATCAGTTTACTACTGTTATTACTTCTAAGGCTACTATACTAATCCAAAAGTTCATCCGGCTGAAGGCCAACATTAGATTGTGCAATTCCTTTTAGAGGCCTATGATGCAAATAGTAATTGAGTTCTCTCATGTATGTCATCAAGCCGTGGGACACATCCATTCCGGTCAACAACTTCTTCTTTCTCGTGTTGCTGACATGGAATGGATGTGCTCACGGTTCCATGGCAGCCATGAACATATTTGAAAAACAACACAAAATATGCTGAGGCCTCAACAACACAAGAGAGAGAGAGAACAACACAATCTCCTAACTTGAGGATTAATATAGTAGCTTCAGAAGTAATAGCTGACTACTGTTGCCAAGAAGAGTTTTCATACATTTCCCACCTTTGACACCGTGATCAGTTTACTACTGCTATTACTTTGCTACAGTAGTCAGCTATTACTTCCGAAGCCACTATATTAATTCTCAAGTTAGGAGATTGTGTTGTTCTCTCTCTCTAGTGTTGTTAAGACCTCAACATATTTTGTGTTGTTTTTCCCTCTAATGTTCCATGGCAACAAAATATGCTGAGGCCTCAACAACACTGTGATCAGTTTACTACTGTTATTACTTCTAAGACTACTATACTAATCCTCAACATTAGATTCTGCAATTCCTTTTAGAGGCCTATGATGCAAATTGTTATTGAGTTATCTCATGTATGTCATCAAGCCGTGTGACACGTCCATTCCCATCAACAGCTTCTTCTTTCTCGTGTTGCTGACAGGGAATGGATGTGCACACGGTTCCATGGCAGCCATGGACATTTTGAAAAATAACACAAAATATGCTGAGGCCTCAACAACACTGTGATCAGTTTACTACTGTTATTACTTCTAAGGCTACTATATACTAATCCTCAAGTTCATCCGGCTAAAAGCCAACATTAGATTCTGCAATTCCTTTTAGAGGCCTATGATGCAAATTGTTATTGAGTTATCTCATGTATGTCATCAAGCCGTGGGACACATCCATTCCTATCAACAACTTCTTCTTTCTCGTGTTGCTGACAGGGAATGGATGTGCTCACGGTTCCATGGCAGCCATGAACATATTTGAAAAGCAACACAAAATATGCTGAGGCCTAAACAACACTGTGATCAGTTTACTACTGCTATTATTTTTAAGGCTACTATATACTAATTCTCAAGTTCATCCGGCTGAAGGCCAACATTAGATTCTGCAATTCCTTTTAGAGGCCTATGATGCAAATTGTTATTGAGTTATCTCATGTATGTCATCAAGCCATGAGACACATCCATTCTTGTCAAAGCTTCTTCTTTCTCGTGTTGCTGACAGGGAATGGATGTGCTCATGGTTCCATGGCAGCCATGAACATTTTGAAAAACAACACAAAATATGCTGAGGCCTCAACAACACAACACTGTGATCAGTTTACTACTGTTATTACTTCTAAGGCTACTATACTAATCCTCAAGTTCATCCGGCTGAAGGCCAACATTAGATTCCGCAATTTCTTTTAGAGGCCTATGATGCAAATTGTTATTGAGTTATCTCATGTATGTCATCAAGCCATGTGACACATCCATTCCCGTCAACAGCTTCTTCTTTCTCGTGTTGTTGACAGGGAATGGATGTGCTCATGGTTCCATGGCAGCTATGAACATTTTGAAAAACAACACAAAATATGCTGAGGCCTCAACAACACTGTGATCAGTTTACTACTGTTATTACTTCTAAGGCTACTATGATTAGTATAGTGGCTTCGGAAGTAATAGCCTCTTAACTATGAATAGTTTATCTATGGCGGAAGAAGGACGTTCCATCGAGGAGCTCATCTACGAGTCTCCCGCAAAACAAATAAAGAGGGTTCATCTGAAGGATCCTCCGATAGCGAATCTTAATACCACTCTCCGGAGAATGAACATCCAATGGTTGTAAACTTTTAGACTTGATTTGTGATGAAATGTAAATTTGTAATTGATGAGATGTGTTGTTGTTGTGCTGTGTATGTAGATGGCTGTGTGAAGCATATAATGTAAACTTTGTAAATTTTTGAAAATTGATGAGATGGATGGTTGTTGTGTTGTTGTTGTGGATGTGTATGTGGATATGTGGATGTTTTGCTGCTGTGTATGTGGATGGTTGTGTGAAGCATATAATTTATGTGTTTTGGTTTGTGGGATCACAACATTCTGTGTTATGGGTTATACACAGCAGTGGCGGGCAGATGAGGTAGCTTGCCCATTACTGCTGTTGACACAGTGGTGACGGGCGCGCTGACATCATCTGCCCGCCACTGCTATTGATAACAGTAGTGGCGGACAGATGAGGTCAGCGCGTCTGTTACTGCTGTTGACATAGTGGTGGCGGGCGAGCTGACCTCATCTGCCCGCCACTGCTGTTATCAATAGTAGTGCGAGTCAGTTTCATGCAATGTAGGGATTAAAACCAAGCTCTTGTTTATTTTCTGTTTACAATGATATATTTACATTTTACATGTTTATCACAACTTCTTTATCTGTATCGGACAACCCAACGGGCTAGGCATATGCCAGGTCTGATCCATTAAAAGCATAATAGTAGTAATTAAGGTTTAAGTTTGAGCAATTCAACTTAATCTAAAGCGTTTAACATTAGGTTGAATATACTTAAAAGGTTATCCTCAACTGACCAATAAAGGTCGTTACTATATCCGTTTTACTGTATGTCGTTAGCATTTTTTTTAGGTCGGAGCTATTTAATTTTAATTAAATTTAAATAAAATATATTAATATGTAGAAAAAATTTGCTACAGGATATCTAAAAATTGTGATATTTATTGATAGACATCGTAAAAACATAGCTTTACTAAAAGAGATTACAAAATCATGAATATTTATTATAGTACATTGCCACCATTATTTTAATATTTTATTAAGATAAATTTTTGAAAAGCCCAAAATACCCTTAGTCCCTCTCTTTTTTCCCTCTCCTCTCTCAGTTATCACATTGCTTCTAGTCGGCATTTCTTCGAATAGCTCGTCGGCACGCTCCATGTGGTCTCAGGGCACATAGCCATGTAGGAGTGAGCACGTGACAGATCGTTGAGCTCGGGCATCTCCCCGAAGGCGCGAGCGACGTAAGCGGCTCGGGTGCACTTACCGCACATGGAGACGAGCACGTTGCCGCCGGGGAGCTGCGCCCGCAGGACGAGGCAGAGGACACCTCTGTGGACATGCGTGTCAGAGGCAGGCGAGCGGACGGCTGCCGCCGCAGTCCAGCGTGCGCATTCGGGCGAAGTGCGCAAGTGCGACGTGTGGCTGCGTGGCCCGGGTGTATGCAGTGAACATTGTGTTCCAGGCGAACGGCGTCGCGGTGGGTAGAGCTGGGAGATGAGCCGTGCTGGGCCGGTTCGGTCTAGGCCCTTCGGGTCAGGATCTAAAATAGGCCAGGCCTTTTCAGCCGAATAAATTTAAGGGCCGGGTTGGATCGGTCTGAAGTAGTGTTAGCTAAAACCAGGCACGTCGGGCTTGGATGGGCCGGACCGGTCCAAAAACGGCCCTAACTTTGTAACATTGTTAGACGGTCTCTTACCAGGGTTATGAAAATATTTATTTAATTTATCTTTGAATAATAAAAATTCTAGTTCACATAAAATAATAGAACAACCCTAAAATAGGGGGAAATGAATTTCATTAATAATTTACACATGATACTAGTTCATTAATACTACTTTCTTTGCTCTCGAGCATATATATTTATATTTTGATTTGTCCTATATATGAATGACTCAAATTTTGATTTGTCTTACACATGATATAGAACAAGGTATATTCAAATAGTAATTTGTAGACTTTTTTTAATAACATGTCTCCTCCTTGTGCATATGAATTATTTACCCATGGGCTTTTCTAGGTCGAGCCGGCCCAGGCACGACCCACTTTAAGGGTCGTACCCAGGCCGCCCACCGGGCCTAACCTCTAGGCCCAAGTCCGGCCCTTGTATGGGCCGTGCTGGCCCGGCCTATCCATGGGCCATACCGGGTCGTGTTTTGCATGGGCCGGGCCTACGTGCTTTGGGCTGGCCCAAAAAAGTTCGGCCCAAGTCCCTGCTCTAGCGGTGGGGCATCGCGTCGAACAAGGCACCCGCCGCGGTGGCGTCGCTGGTGCGGCAGAGGTTGCTATCGCTCTGCCCGCGCGCTTGCTGGAGCCACCGGTGCCACCCCTCACCGTCGACGTGGCTGCATGCAGTGACTGAATAAAGATACACAAATCATCCATCCACTTTGAATTTATCTATAGAAAATATTAAAATAAAGATGATCGTGACTGAAATAAATATTAACAATTCTACGATGTCCTCAAGCAAAATTGTTGAGAAATTAATCTCATATACTAAAGTGTGTTGCATGCATGACTTTTGGACTTGTCGAAGATGCATGCGGTTTGGTCGATTGACATCTCTTACATGTGCATGCGTCGTCACATCGGTTCATTTGGCAACTGCATGTTCCCTTTGCAATATCAGTTTGCACCTATTCACTTGTATATATATTGTATGAAAGGCAATAAAGAGACACAGATCATTCATCCACTTTCTCATTTGTCTCCACTGAGTTCTAATACATCATCACGCACGTAGTTCTTCCCTGAGCAGAGGCCACGAAGAAAATGGCATGGCAAAGGAGGATGTCAAGAAGAAATGCGCTAGCAAATCCATTATTCGGTACCCTTAGCAATATAATTAGCTTTTAATTTTTTGTTTTATCAATGTCGTTTATCAACAATGTTTGGTACTATATTAAAACAGATAGTAGTATACTACATATAATATGTCATGTAATGTTGTCTATATCATGTAATTTTGGGTATGTCATGTAATATGTACCATGTATATATGTGATATATTGTTTAATATGCATGTTGATGTAGACTAGGATTTCCAATCTTCCGAAAGGTTCTGATATCTCTCGATTTGGTGGAGTCGCTACACAAATCGACCCGGCTTCTAGATGGCACGTCTTGAGCCCGCAATCGCAGCACAACGTCTCCTCTGGTTATCAACCGAACGGTGCCCGACCGACCTTGCCAAGAAGGCTAATCCTTGCCTGCGAATCGAAGAACACAAGCAAGAACCAAGAAGAATGCAACCAAATTGCAGATGTATGATTAAACTCACAAATTTGGGGTTCTACAAACCGATTTGACGATGAAACTGTTCTGGATAGAATAATCTAAGCAAAACCCGTGATAGACAGTGGCGACTGCTGTTTATATAGGCTAATGAACGTGGATTAACCCTAAAACGCGTCCTTAAGGCACTCCAACTCGGTACATGGGCCCAAGGCCCAAACTAGTGACGCAGCACCGAAATGGTTCTAGAAATCGGTACTGTTTTTATGATTGCCGACGACTCCAATTTTATCTTGATGTGAGGTTGGTCCCATTGGAAAGGTTATCTTCTCATCTTTCCAACCATATGTGGAACGTCCAAATCGGAGGTCGTATGCATCTTGGGCGTCTGTTTTATTCTTGGAGTCTGAATTGGACTCGAAGTCGACTTGGATCGGATCTCCAACTTGGCTTACACTCCCTTGTTGTACCTCCCCGCCTCCAAGTCCTTCTTCATGAATCTCCTGGTCCTCTCCTTGGTTCCTAATCACAATATAATCATTAGGTAGCAATCTATTCTCAAATTCATAATTTGAAATGCTTAGGAACGAGCTCACCTCTAAATTCAAGTGTCGTGCACGAGCTCTAGTGATCGGACCTTGAATGTCTAGCGGAGAAGTGATGTCCTCATCATCCTCCCCCTCTTGAATTGGAGTCGTCCTCGACTCTAACGTATCATCTTCTTCCAAGTAAGGCTTTAAATCTGAAATATTAAAGGTAGGTCTGACCACGAACTCGGGAGGCAACTCAAGTTTATATGCATTATCATTAATCTTCTCAAGTATTTGAAAGGACTATTAGCTCTAAGCATCAACTTAGACTTTCTTAAATCTAGAAATCTATCCTTCCTCAAATGTAACCAAACTAAATCGCCCGGTTCAAGCTTAACTTCCTTTCTACCTTTACTACTAGCAAGGCTATATTTTTTAGTCATCTTTTCAATATTTTCCTTGTTTCATGCAGTTTCAAAATAAATTCAACACGTTCTTTAGCATCATTATGTATTCTCTCACTGGTAGGTAAATGCAATATATCAATAGGAGCATGAGGGTTAAAACCATACACTACCTGGAAAGGACTTACCTTGGTGGTAGAATGTGTTGCTCGGTTGTATGCAAACTCCACATGAGGCAAACATTCTTCCCACATCTTCAAATTTTTCTTCAAAACAGCCCTCAACATGGAGCCTAAAGTGCGGTTGACCACCTCCGTTTGGCCATCAGTTTGTGGGTGACAAATGGTAGAAAATAATAATTTGGTACCCAACTTGTTCCACAAAGTACACCAAAAGTGACTCAAAAATTTTGCATCATGATCTTAAATAATAGTAGAAGGCATACCATGCAAACGTACAATTTCTTTGAAAAAGAGGTCAGCAATATGGACAGCATCATCACTTTTATGACATGGTATAAAATGTGCCATCTTAGAAAATCGATCCACAATAACAAAAATGCTATCCCTCCCCCTCTTTGTCCGTGGCAATCCCAACACAAAATCCATAGAAATATCCGCCCATGGAATAGAAGGAACAGGAAGAGGTATGTATAAACCATGTGGATTCAATCGAGACTTAGCTTTTTGACACGTATTGCAGCGACCGACGAACCGCTCGACGTGTCTCCTTATTCTTGGCCAAAATAAATGTGAGGCTAAAACATCTTCTGTCTTTTTAGCACCAAAGTGCCCCATCAAGCCTCCCCCATGTGCTTCCTGCAACAACAAAAGGCGAACAGAACCAACTGGAATGCACAAGCAGTTAGCCCTAAACACAAACCCATCATTGATCATGAATTTGTTCCATGTATGTCCCTCTTTACAATTCAGCAGCACATCTTTAAAATCAGGATCATGTGCATATTGTTCTTTTATTGATTCAAGTCCAAAAATCCGACAATCAAGTTGGGACAACAAAGTATAGCGCCTAGACAAAGCATCAGCAATAACATTATCCTTCCCTTTCTTATGCTTGATGACGTAAGGAAAGAACTCAATAAATTCAACCCATTTAGCATGTCTACGATTCGGATTTGTTTGAGAGCGAAGATACTTAAGCGATTCATGATCAGAATGTATAATAAATTCCTTAGGCCACAAATAATGACGCCACGTCTCTAAAGAACATACAAGAGCATACAATTCCTTATCATACGTAGAGTAGTTTTAGAACAGGACCATTTAATTTTTCGCTAAAGTATGCAACAGGCTTACCTTCTTGCATCAACACACCACCAATGTCGATTCCACTAGCATCACATTTAAGCTGAAATGTCTTACCAAAATTTGGAAGTTGTAGCAGTGGCGCATGTGTTAGCTTGTTCTTCAAAGTGGTAAATGCCTCCTCTTGTGCTTGTCCACAACGAAACACCACACCCTTCTTTGTCAACTCATGTAGCGGCGCAGCGATGGTGCTGAAATCTGGAACAAAGCGGCGATAGAAACCTGCAGTACCAAGAAAACTCCTCACCTGTGTGATGGATTTGGGGGTCGGCCAGCTCTTTATGGCTTCAATTTTTGTCTCATCCACCTCAATTCCCTGTGGAGTGACAACATATCCAAGAAAAGATACTCGATCCGTGCAAAAATATGCACTTATCAATGTTAGCAAATAAACGTGCATCGCGTAAAACATTAAAACAGCACGTAAGTGATCCATATGTTCATCCAAAGACTTGCTATAAATCAAGATATCATCAAAGTAAACCACCACAAATCAACCAATAAAAGCCCTCAAAACCTCATTCATTAAGCGCATGAAAGTACTAGGGGCATTAGTTAAACCGAAAGGCATTACTAACCACTCATACAACCCAAATTTGGTTTTAAAAGTTGTTTTCCACTCATCGCCAAGTTTCATTCGAATCTGGTGGTAACCACTATGCAAGTCAATTTTTGTGAAAACTATAGAGCCACATAATTCATCAAGCATGTCGTCAAGTCTAGGAATAGGATGACGATACCGAATAGTAATATTATTGATAGCCCTACAATCAACACACATACGCCAAGTACCATCTTTCTTAGGAACCAAAAGTACAGGAATGACACAAGGGCTAAGGCTTTCACGTACATACCCGTGGTCCAAAAGGTCTTGGACTTGTCACTGAATTTCCTTAGTCTCCTCGGGGTTGGTTCTATAAGCAACACGGTTTGGCAATGTTGCACCCGGAATCAAATCAATTTGATGCCCTATTCCTTTGATAGGTGGTAGCCCCGGTGGTATCTCGGATGGAAAAATGTCCTCATATTCCTGCAAAAGGTTAGTGGCAGTAGGAGGAATCGAACTAGCAATGTTATCAAGTGAGAAGAAGGTCTGCATGCAAGCCAAAGCATAGCAAACATCATCATCAGAAATTTCAGCAAGGTCACATTTTCTAGCAAGCATGACAACACCTTTTAATTTAATTTGATTATCTTGTTTCGGTGGGTAAAGAGACTTAGCAACTTGTTGATTTTCAGAATTAGCACCATTCAAACTAGCAGCACGGTCTTTATCAGCTTGTACAATTTCAGCATGGGTCAAAGGTAGCAAAGTAATTTTCTTTCCTTTATGCATAAAAGTGTATGTATTATTTATACCATGGTGTGTGGCATTATTATCAAATTCCCAAGGACGACCCAATAAAAGTGAACAAGCTTCCATAGGTACCACATCACAATCAACATGACTAGCATAGGAACCAATGGAAAAATAAACTCTACAAGTATGTGTTATCTTAGCTTTTCCAGCATCATTAAACCACATGATATGGTATGGAAGTGGGTGGTGACGGCTAGGCAAGTCAAGATTCTTTACCAAATCTGAACTCACCAAATTATTGCAGCTACCTCCATCAATGATGACACGAGCTCGTCGATTGTGGATGACGAAGAAGGTTTGGAAAAGGTTTGTGGCGTTGAAGCTTCTCTGGTTGTTGCAACTGTGTGTTGAGCACGCGGTGCACGATGATGCTCCGAAAGCCCGCCGTTTCCATGCTACCAACGACATCGCCGTTGTTTGCTGTCGCATCTTCTGTCGCATCATCTTTGATGTCAGAGGTGCTGATGTACCCGTCGTCCATAGCGATGTATGTCCGCTGACTTGGGCAATCCTTCTGCACGTGTCCAAATCAGAGGCAACGATGGAACTGAATACCAGGCGTGCGTCCTGTAGAAGGCACGGAGGAGGCACTTGCTGTTGGAACCTGCAAGTTTTTTTACCTGAATCCGAAGGTTTAGGTGGTGCAGCCACTTCGGCATCTGTTGGTCATTTGCTCGATGGAGGGGGCGCCCGAAAGGAGGAGGGCTTGGTCAGGCCAGAAGATGTTGTCGAACGCTGCGTGTATGTGGTGCCGACCTTGCTCTTGTCCTGCAAAGCACGTCCTTGCAACTCTTTTTCTGCAAACATAGCCAACTGAAACAACTAGTTGACAGTGTTAAACTCCTTATAATCCACTATGTCCTGAATTTCACGCCGCAAACCCGAGTAAAAACAACAAATATAATCCTCGAGGCCCTCTACTATGCCACAACGCATCAAACCCTTTTGAAGCTCACCATAATAAGTCTGAACAGAATTATCGCCCTGTTCTAAGTGCATCAAGCGATTACGCAGATCTCTATTATAAGAAGGGGGAACAAATCTATCGCGCATAGCAACCTTAAGTTCGTCCTATGTAGTAGGTGCAAGCCACGCGGAAGTTAAACCAGTCCACCAAATGATAGAAAAATCCTTAAATTCGCTACTGGCTTGTCTAACTCTATGTGGTCAGGTACAAGATGGGTACTAAATTTCTGTTCGATAGTCATCTCCCAATCAAGATATCCCTCGGCATCATAATGTCCGGAAAATGAAGGTATATTGAATTTAATTTTAGCATAAGGGTCATCGTGAGCACAGTTATGATTACCACCCATACCTACGGTGTTGGTGCGTAGACGATGTCGAAGTCATGCATCTCTGGTGGTTGCATCCACGTCCTCATCTCTATCGGGTGGGGGGCGAGTTTCCAATGCAACCACCCTGTCGATTAGAGTGGATATCCGTTTATCCAAGCGCTCAAGGGACTCTTGGAGTCTGAGGTCCTTGATGGCAGTGGTGATTGTCTGGGTGAGAGCTTCTGTCATCGCCTTTTGCCCCTGCTCAAGGGCCTCACGTAATTGACCCTGGCTCACACACTCGTTGAAGTCCTTTGGGGTGGCACCTCCATCATCACGTGCCATCGTAGACACAAAAAAAACAAGAACAAACAGTGAAGGTTATCCCTAATAAGATACTACACAGGACCGGTGGTGCCTCTCTTTCAATCAACACCGCAAGAGGAAACACCTTACCAAGCTCTTACAAGGTTCTCACCAGAAAGACAAAGGATACCTGGGAGGCATGCTCTGCGATTGCAAGGATCAAAAACTGCTATCCAGAAGGTGTATGTGGAGCTATAGGAAGGCTAGCTATGTGAGTGGGACACAATTCAATAACAGATAGTAATGCTGAATAAATGTTCAAACTATTAGTCTTAATTGCTGGTCTCCTTGTGTCCTAAGAATAGTAGTGTCAACAAGAAAGAAACAAGGCTGGACAGGATGAAAAGTAAGGACAATGTCACGACGACACCAGCAAAACAAGTATCAGCACCAAGTATCTCTGTTTTGTTTCTCTCTTTTTTTTATTTATCTTTTTTTTGCATCTAGGTACCAGTAACACTATGAACCAATATTAAGAACAGCACCAAGTATCACCTCAAACCGATGTTAGATGTTATCGGTACAGAATTTGGATCGTTTGGAAAAAACGGTTGCTAAAACTTCGGAGCCCGAAACGAAGGCCTTCCTGAATTTTTTTATTTTTTTTGAAATCGCTGATACTAGCATAGTCAGTTTCGCCCTCTTCAACTTTTCGAGATCATTCTGTGGTAAAAATTTCAGCTCAATCGGAGTTTTGAGCGAAAAGTTATGCCTGTTTCAATGAGGACCCTCCGAAATCGGGTCTATTGGTGGTGGAATCGGTAGCGGATGTGAATCGGTGGGGTGGAAAATTGTGCAGCGGAAAAGGGAACACACAAACCGATCTAAGACATGAATTAACCAGCAACAAAGACACAAACTTGGACACAAACTCAATACTACGGACTCTGAAAGAGAATTGTGCAAAAGGCTAACAATGTCTAGGACGGGGAATTTTTTTTTGGCTTTTCTATGGACTCTAGTAGAGCTGGGAGTTGGGCCGAATTTTTTTGGGCCGGCCCAAAGCACGGCGGTTCGGCCCAGGTGAAGCCCGGCCCGGTACGGCCCACATATGGGCCGGGCCGGCACGGCCCGTACAAGGGCCGGACCTGGGCCTGCAGATTAGGCCCGATGGGCGGCACGGGTACGGCCCGCAGAGTGGGCCGTGCCTGGGCCGGCCCGGCACGGAATGGCCCGTGGGCGGCACGGATACTTTGATTCACTCATAAAGATAACACGTTCATTACGCATACAATCATACACATAATTAATCATCATGCATATTGAAATAAATTGAATCAACGCGACAACGCATACAGATTACAGAACAGATTCATCACAGAATCATCAGTCATCACGTTCACGCAATCACGCATACAGATTCATCACTCATCAGTCATCACGTTCACGCAATCACGATTCACGCATACAGATTCATCATGTTCATTGTTCAACGCATCCAAAGCAAAGCAAACAAATCGACATACCTCTCTGGCACTCTGCTCTCTGGCTCTCTTCGGTCGTCGTCAAGTCCGTGAGTTCGTGAGTTCGTCTCTCCCATTGCGTCGTCGCCCGTGACCCCGCTGTCCCGCGTCGGCGCATCGCCGTCGGCTGTCCTCGCAGAGTCGCAATAGCTCTCTCGTCGTGGACTCGTGGCCTGTGTGTGACGCCACGTCGCCGTCGATTGTCCGTGCTAGTGGAATCGGATTCCTGTGAGGGCCAGAGGGCGTGAGGCTAGGGGATAGGGACTAGGGAGTAGGAGTACCGGAGTAGTTGCACGGCGAAGAGTGGAGTGGCCGGTGCCGGACCATGGCGTAGGCCGTAGAGCCGTAGAGGCATGGCCGCGCGGACGCCGGACGGCCGGACGGCGCCACGCCCGTTGCATGTGGGCAGGTGACAGCCTTCACGGTCGCCCGTGACCCCGCGTCGCCGTCCGCTGTCCTTGCAGCCACGGGCCGGGCGGAACGGCGGACCGGTGGTCGGAGTAAGGACGGACCACCAGGCACTAGTCCATCACCGCCCCCTCGCTCACGCACGTCGGAAGCCTCCAAACCGGCGACGGCGAGAGGCCACGACCCACGACCGTCGGTTGGTAGCGCGCGGCGCCACCGGTGGCCGGCCGCGTGCCAGCGTGGCCGCGTGTAGGCGGAGACGCGGAGTGAGCGGAGAAGCCGGAGGCGGAGAGTGCCCAGCGGCGATTGGTGAAGGGCGGACTGCGGAGGGTGGACGCGGACTGGCGAAGAAGCCGGAGGTGGAGAGCCGGAGGGCGGAGAGTGCCCAGCGGACGCGGACTGGCGGAGAAGCCGGAGAGTGCCCACTGCCCAGCAGACTATGGACTGCGGTAGTGCGGTCTGCGGCTGAGCGGGCTCTGCGCCTGCGCCTCTGCCGCTTAGCCACTTTAGTGCGCCTAGGGCCTAGCGGCAGCGTGCTGCACGGCTGTAGAGTGTAGACAGTAGACGTGTAGTCTTGTCTCCTGTGTGGCTGTGTTCGTGACGTTGTGAACTGATTTGAAAATTGAAAACATTGTGTGGCTGTAGAGTGTAGACAGATGCTTGCTGCCTTGGTTGCTCCGTTGCTACGAGCCTATAAATACCACATTCTTCTTTCAATTTCTCTGTACACCACTACACCAGCATTCAAGCAACAATCTTTGTTAGGAAGTAAATATTATTGTGAGCGATAGTTGTTAGTCCGTTAAGTGTTAATTATGAGTGATCGTGGGCGACTATGTAGGTCGACTTCGATGAGGCCTTCCCAAAAGCGCCGCCATTCTCCTCCCCGTATGTCTGTCGATGCTCGTCAGCTATCCCCGAGCATGGACGACTACGGAATGGACGACCAACATATGGATGGGGTGCATGGGTTTGAGGATGCATACCCATCGGCGGAAAATCCCTCCCCAATAATGCCTCCCCCGACAACGCCTCTCTGGAGGCAGCCGTACCTTCCACCGTAAAGCATGGCAAAGCAGAGTGTTGGAAGCACTTTGTGGCAACCGAAGAGTGCATTGACGGTAAGATGGTAAGATACACAAAATGTAAATATTGTTCAAAATGTTGTCTGCAGTTAAAGGTGGTGGGACGGGCCATTTGAACCGACACTACAAGGCACATCTCAAGGAGCGATCACACGCGGGTAGATGGAGGAGCTAGGCAGACACAAATCACCTTCGGCTCCGATGGTTCGGTAAGCTCCTGGACGTATGACCCACGACGCGCTCGTGATGAGATCGCGCGTTATATAGTCGCGGAGGATCTACCTATTAGACAAGGTGAAAGTCATCATTTCGAGAGGTTGGTCCAACGTGCATTTTGCCCGCAATATAGGGGCGTCACTAGAAGAACGACCAAAAATGATATTGTAGCTTTGTATCGTAGTAGATTAGAAGAACTTAAACGAACTTTAGTACGACTCATACTTCTTTTGCTATTACATCTGATATTTGGACTTCACAACATCAAAACACCTCTTATCTTAGTGTCGTTGCACATTACTTAGATAATGAGCGTCAGTTAAACAAGCGTGTTATAGGATTTAAGCTCATGCAATCACATACCGGATCTGCAATTGCTGAGCAAATCCTAGAAGTGCTCCAAGAATTTAACCTGCAGGACAGGATTGTTTCCATCACTCTGGATAATGCTTCGGCGAACACAACGGCGATGCAGATATTGGAGCCACAACTACAGAGCTACATTGGTGGTTATGTCATCCACCAAAGATGCATATGCCACATCATCAACCTAATCACACAAGCAGGTATGAGGGAAATTGATGCTTATTATCTAAAATACGTCGAGCTGTTCGTTTCATTGCAGGTCACACAGTAGTGCGGGCGAGGTTTAGGGAGTACTGTGTTGCCCAACAAAAGAAGCCAAGAACATTTGGTGTGGACATTAAGACCAGGTGGAACTCAACATATCTAATGTTGAGGGAGGTAAAAGGTTATGAGAGTTTAATATCTGTTTTTATAAACTCAATGAATGTTAAGATACAAGATAATGATGATAGCATCGATGAAATTTTAATT